>CM026201.1:21691412-22291412 GCA_014839995.1 Xenentodon cancila
TAAATCAAAATTGACTTAATGAGATGTATCAAAACAAAATAATGATTGTATGTTAAATTTGGATCGTATTCATTTCATTCTTTATTCTCTAATTTTGGATTTTAAAAGTTACCTTTGTAGTCTTAATCCACCGTTACTTAGTTTTGGCCCTGCCCACACTTCACTTCAGTCCTAATGGGAGGTTTGTGAGGTGACACAATACCGTAGCTAAATAAAAGGGGATTGACTGACAGATAAACCCTGACGCTAGACTGAGAGAAATAGAAAAGTTATGTTTCTCTTATTGCATGCAAGTCTGCTCCTGCTGACGTCGTTGAACTCATGCACTTCATCTGCTGCATCCGCCTCTCTGTCCTCCTCCTCGTGTCTGTTACAAGGACAGTTTCATCTAAATGGGTTGCACAAGGCTGGAGATGTGATTTTTGGGGGGCTGTTTGAAGTCCACCTATTTTCTATTTTTCCTGAATTGACTTTAACTTCTGAGCCAGAACAGCTCACCTGCCGTGGGTGAGTGTGTCATGTCGCAGAATATATCATATAGTTGATGGTCAGATCATACTCTGAACGAAATGCATGTGAACATTTAAAGGTTTTTTGTGCAATATCCTTTGGTTTTTTTTTAATGTTTATGTTCTATACTGATGGATTCAGCTGGCCTTACTGTTTGGTAACTTTGAACCAGTCTATATGGATATGTTTGAACACTGACTACATCATATCGATTTTTTTTTCCCTTTATTTGATAATAGTAGCATTCTTGTGTATCAGCTTTGATGTTCTAGGATTTAGGCAGGCACAGACCATGGCCTTTGCTATTGACGAGATCAACAGAAACTCCAACCTGCTTCCCAACGTGACTCTGGGATACAGCCTGTACGATAACTGTCTCACGCTTGGAGTTGGATTTCGTGCAGCACTGGCGTTAGTCAGTGGCCAAGAGGAGGAAATAGTATTAAAAAAGACCTGTGTAGGAAATCCTCCAGTCCTGGGGATTGTTGGTGACTCCTCTTCTACGAGCTCTATTGCAATTTCAACTATCTTAGGTTTGTACAGAGTACCGATGGTAAGTTTTCACTTTTAAAAAGTTTCAATTTTCAAATAATTCTTTCAGATCGCTCAAATTAAACTGCAGCTGCACCTTTAACTGTATTAAACATAGACAGCCAGTTAAAACTGAATATCTTGAGGGATGTGCAGTCTGTGTTTTTATACAGGTGAGTTATTTTGCCACATGTTCCTGCCTGAGTGACCGGCAGAAGTTTCCATCCTTCTTTAGAACAGTCCCAACTGATGCTTTCCAGGTAAAGACATTTTCAAGCAGATACTATGTTATAAATAACCCGTCCCACTCATTTTGAAATCAATTTTATGTATGAAGACAATAAAAGTGAAAAGGCAGTGATTGATCATGGTTCACTGTGGAACCCATTTAACAGAATTTTGATTGATAAGTTATCCTCGTCTCTGCACTCATGTCTCTGTTCTGCATTCGTTCAGGTCCGTGCTATGATCCAGATCCTGAAACACTTTGGCTGGACTTGGGCAGGTCTGCTGGTCAGTGATGATGATTATGGACTCCACGCTGCCAGATCCTTCCAGTCTGATCTGACTGGGTCTGGTGGAGGTTGTCTGGCGTACTTAGAGGTTTTACCCTGGGGCAAAAACACAGCTGAACTGAAGAGGATTGTGGACGTGATGAAGAAATCCACAGCTCGTGTGGTCATTGTGTTTGCACAGCAGAGCCACATGATTGATCTCATGGAAGAGGTTGGTCTTGAGAAGCAAGTTGACTCCAGATCTATATAATTATTATATTGTGAGGTGTAAGATGCAAGAGCAAAGGTCACTGCTACTATTTTTCAAAGATGCTTTTCACAAGGTTTGGTTTTGAAAAAAAAAGCTGACTCTAAATCAATATAATTAGGTTTAGAGTGTAAGTTTTATGTTGTGGAAACATCAGTCACAGCTGCTATTTTTGGGGGTATCAAGATTTTACTGTCACTATCTCAGAAAAGCTTTACTCCACCTATGAGCGACTAAATCTGTTATAATTTAGTTACTTCACTTGGTTCAGAACATATTACGTGTGTACAGGTGGTGAGGCAGAACATTACAGGCCTCCAGTGGATGGCGAGCGAAGCCTGGACGGCAGCTGCTGTGCTTCAGACGCCTCAACTCATGCCATACCTGGGGGGCACATTGGGCATTGCTATTCGTAGAGGGGAAATAACAGGTCTCAAGAACTTCTTGTTACAGACACGTCCTGACCTGCTTCACAACAACAGCAACAGTAATAGCATGGTGAGAGTTATCTGTGTCAGATGAAAGTCCTTTTGCAGAAGTGATTTTGTCTTGGTATTGTCATCTCATGATTAGTAATGTTGCATCACAACATGATGGTTTCCAATTCAGTTAGGCCTGGGTTGGGTGTGGTTGGCATGTTTTCCCTTGGCTTTGGTGGGGCTTTACTCCTTATTCTTCATATGCATCAAAAATAGTCATGTCACGTTGATTGGGTTCAACCTGTTGGGTTGATTGCAAATCATTTGTGAGTGAACGTAGTTCATCTGTTGTACTGAATGTCTCTGCGTTACAGGTAAACCAGTTTTGGGAATTTACGTTTGAGTGTAGATTATCACCGCCTCCACCTGGCTGGGTGGAAGCTGGAGGAAAATTATGCACTGGAGTGGAAAAACTCCAAACAGCAGAGACGGAGTTCCTGGACACGTCCAACCTCAGGCCTGAGTACAACGTTTACAAGGCCGTGTACGCTCTGGCTCACGCCCTTCATGAAATGCTGCAGTGTGAGCCAGGGAGAGGACCTTTCAGTGGGCGCAGCTGTGCCACTTTAGAAGCACTTGAACCATGGCAGGTTGGGATACTTAATTTATTGATATAAAATCATAAAAAACATAATGTGTTGTTTCAGTGGCTAAGTGAGTTTTATTTGTGACATTGTTTTTTTTTTCTGGAATTTGGTTGATCTTTGTGTTTTTAATTTTAATTTTAAGTTTGATCAACACCACCATTGGGTTACCTTTATATAACATCTTTGTTTGCTTTATTTTTGTTGTCTCTTTGTATATTTTTTTAGCTTGTGTATTACCTGGAAAATGTCAATTTCACCACACCATTTGGTGATGAGGTGTCATTTGATGAGAATGGTGATGCTTTACCGATATATGATGTTATGAACTGGATGTGGCTCCCGGATGGAAGAATTGAAGTTCACAATGTGGGTGAAGTTAAAGCATCAGCCTTTAAAGGTGAAGAGCTCAAACTTGATGAAGACAAAATCTTCTGGAACTTTCCATCAAAAAAGGTTATGCTGTACATTTTCTTCTTTGATCTCATTATAGCAGCGTAACGTAGAGCACAATAACAGTTCCCTGTTTCTCCTGTAGCCACCCCGGTCAGTCTGCAGTGAGAACTGTCCTCCAGGGTCCCGCATGGTGAGAAAGAAGGAGGAACCTGAGTGCTGTTTTTACTGCATCCCTTGTTCTGAGGGAAAGTTCAGTAACACCACCAGTGGGTATCAGTTTGTCAATGTTTTTATTCCACTGTCTTAATTTTTATTACACTCTATACATCATTTTTTTATCTCCTGCTTCTCAGACTCCTTGGAGTGCATCACATGTCCAGAGGATTTTTGGCCCAACCCCCAACGAGACCACTGTGTTCCTAAGAAGACAGAGTTTCTCTCCTATCAGGAGCCTCTTGGTATCTGTTTGACAGTGGCCTCGTTGATGGGCACATGTTTCTGTGTTGTTGTCCTGGGGATCTTCACCTACCACCGACAAACACCTTTAGTACGAGCCAACAATTCAGAACTGAGCTTCCTGCTGTTAGTGTCCCTTAAGCTTTGCTTCCTGTGTTCGCTGCTCTTCATTGGACGACCCAGACTGTGGACATGCCAGCTGAGACATGCAGCATTTGGGATCAGCTTTGTGCTTTGTGTCTCATGCGTCCTGGTTAAAACCATGGTGGTTCTGGCCGTCTTCAAAGCCTCCAAACCAGGAGGTGGAGCCGTTCTCAAGTGGTTTGGTGTTTCCCAGCAGAGAGGAACTGTTTTAGTTCTTACTTCTGTTCAGGCAGTGATCTGCATAGTTTGGATAGTCTCTGCCTCTCCAGCTCCTCATAAAAACACACAATACCACAATGACAAGATTGTTTATGAGTGTGTAGTTGGATCCACTATTGGATTTTCAGTGTTACTGGGTTACATTGGCATCCTGGCTGTTCTTAGTTTTCTTTTAGCATTTCTGGCAAGAAATCTTCCAGACAACTTCAATGAGGCCAAACTCATCACGTTCAGCATGCTGATCTTCTGTGCCGTGTGGGTGGCCTTTGTGCCTGCTTATATCAGTTCACCGGGTAAATATGCAGATGCAGTGGAGGTATTTGCCATCCTGGCCTCCAGTTTTGGCCTGTTGGTGGCGCTGTTTGGCCCCAAATGTTACATAATCCTACTGAGACCAGAGAGAAACACAAAGAAAGCTCTAATGGGCCGAAGCAATGCGTCTTAAAAACTTTACTTATTGTGTTTGAAGCAATATCCAGTCGTTTCCTTTTATAATACAGGCATTTTTATTGGTGAGACTAAAGCACTGATGCCCAATAAATACACCTAAATCTGAACCATTATGATTATCATTTTGTTAAGAGACTCGAACCAGTGCTGTTTCTGTGCTATGATGCATTTTGAACCCTGACTGAAAAATTTCAAATAGATCATTTCTATACAAATGGTCACACAGCTGGCTTGCAACTACCCTTTCCAGAATTTTAGAGATAAATGGAAGGTTGGAAATCGGTCTATAGTTAGCTAAAATGTCTGGGTCAAGAGAGGGTTTTTTAAGTAATGGTTTGATTACTGCGACTTTAAAAGCCTGTGGCACATATCCCAAGACTAGGGACAAGTTGATCTGTTCCAGTATTGTCGGTCCAATAAGAGAGAAAACATTTTTAAGTAGTCGAGTTGGGATTGGGTCTAACAGACACGTGGATGATTTAGATCCATTGACGACTGAGGTCAGCTCAGAGAGGTCTACAGGAACAAAACAGTCTAGAGTCAGGTCAGAGCATAAGGGAGTCGCCGAAGTTGAAGAAATGCCCACAGCCATTGCCGGGAGGGCCTGGACGATTTCCTCTCTAATTCTGACCATTTTATTGCTAAAGAAGCTCATAAAGTCTTCACTACTGAGAGCTGCAGGGATGCAAGGCTCAACAGAGTTGTGGCTCTTTGTCAGCCTGGCTACAGTGCTGAACAGAAAACGTGGGTTATTTTTATTATCCTCTATTAACACTGAATAATAGGCTGTTCTAGCTTTGCGAAGCGCTTTTTTATACACTATTAGACTATCTTTCCATGCATAATAAATATCTACAGACCTACTAGAGTACCACTTTCTTTCCATTTTAAGCACTTTCTGTTTTAACATTTGAATATCTAAGTTAAACCAGGGAGTTAAGCTCCTATGGTTAGAGGCCCTCTTTCTCAAAGGAGCAACTACATCTAAAGCTGTGTGCAACACAGTGTGAATGTGTATGTGAGTGTATATAAATAATATGTGTGTGTGTGTGTGTGTTGTTTTGTTGTTGTTGTTTTTTTCTTTATAAGATTCTGAAAACCGGGTGAATGTAAAGTGTAATTATGAAATATTGGAGAAGGGTTAGGATTAAATAAGTTTTACTTCGTCCTACCCCTTGTTCAGACATATTAAACTAGATATATGTGTTATGTGTATTGCTATGTGTATAGATAGGTGTGTGCACATTGGTTATAGATTTATTTTATAGATTTGTATATTTTGTGTACATAAGTTTATAAAAGATTAATTTATTTATATAGATTTATTTACAAGGGGTTCGATATGTACAAAATGTCTGTGTATGCAAGTGTGCATATGTATATTTATTTATTAATAGATGCATAGATTCATACTAGTGTTAATGTTGTTATGCTTTATACAATGGTTTTGACATATCTGGAATGAATCACTAAAAAATCAAAAAATAAATAAAAAATGCTGCACTTGCACTAAACAGAAAACAGGTCACAGACACAAGACCAAAACACAAGAAATGAAACACAAAACCGTACCACAAAAACCCTAAACCATGACATCTGTGCTACTGAATAAATCCCTCAAGGTTGTGTTAAAGTTCTGCATCTCCTGTCCCGTCCGTCTCAACTCTCCACAGCAGCACACTTTGAATGTCCATTGCTACGCTGATGACACTAAGTTAATGACCCCACAGGAAACCAACCATTGAGTCAGACTACAAGCTTGTTTCAATGATATAAAAACTTAGATGACACATAATTTTCTACAGCTAAGTTCTGATAAAAGTGAAGTTGCATTTGGACCTTTAGGGAATAGTTGGTTTTACCATAGCTTATAGTACTGCAGTGAAAAACATGGAAATTATTTTTGAACAGGTTTCTTGGACCATCTTAATTCACCTTCATATTATTTTTACTTACCGCGGTTGCCTTGTGCTTTCTCAGGATGGGCTATTTTTAATTGGTTTTGAATCTACTGGAATCATTTTGAATGACTGATATTAAGAATGATTAATATTGTTATTAGGAATGATATTACAAAAAGAGGTGAGTCTGAAATTAGATGCATTTTATGCCCTGCCCACACTTCTTTGCTGATGGGAGGTGCGTGAGATGAGATGATGCTGTAACTAAATAAAAGGGGATTGACTAATAGATAAAACTTGACTAGACTCAGGGAGAGGTGAAAGTTATGTTGCTCTTTTTACATGCAAGCCTTCTCCTAATCACTTTGTTGCACTTGTACACTTCGTCTGCTGCGTCCTCCTCTCTGTCCTCCTCATGTCTGTTACAGGGACAGTTTCATCTAAATGGGATGCACAAGTCTGGAAATGTGGTGTTGGGGGGGCTGTTTGAAATACACTTGTATTCTGTCTTTCCTAAGTTAACTTTTACATCTGAGCCAAAACAGCTTACCTGCCATGAGTGAGTATGTCGAGCTTTCAAAGAAAGAATCTAGAAAAGCAATACCACGCACTCAATGATCACACATAGCTCTAAAAACAATTCTGTGCATTCAAAAAATATATATCTGCAATGGTATTGTTTTAATAATAATAATTTATCTTTTGTCTTACAATTTAGAATGTTTTTTTGTATTCAGTTGGGTTCATTTGCTAAATCTGAGTCAACATGGATGTTTAATGTATTGTGTTACATTTTTTTCCTGCTTAAACAGGAGCATTTTTATGTGTTAGTTTTTATGTTCTAGGATTTAGGCAGGCACAGACCATGGCCTTTGCTATTGACGAGATCAACAGAAACTCCAACCTGCTTCCCAACGTGACTCTGGGATACAGCGTGTACGATAACTGTCTCACGCTTGGAGTGGGATTTCGTGCAGCACTGGCGTTAGTCAGTGGCCAAGAGGAGCAAATTGTGCTGAATGAGACCTGCGTAGGAAATCCTCCGGTCCTGGGGATTGTCGGTGATTCTTCATCTACAATCTCTATTGCCATCTCCACTGTCTTTGGTTTGTTCAGAGTACCGATAGTAAGTTTGTAGATTTATCATCAACTTTTTAGCTTTGGTTCTGATTTAATTCTAGTTTCAGTAATGACTTTGAACATTTCAGAGATGTAATGTGGGTGTTTTTCATAGGTGAGTCATTTTTCTACATGTTCCTGCCTGAGTGATCGCCAGAAGTTTCCATCCTTCTTCAGAACAATCCCAAATGATGCTTTCCAGGTACAAACCTAATCTGCACTGTCGTGTGTTATGCTTGACTAGTCACACTCTCAAATATGAATACACATCATAAAAAGTATGTATCCGATAAACAAAATTAAAAGGTAATGATACAAAATGCTTCACAGCATTTCGACTAAAAGTGATTCTCGTATCTGCACTTATTACTACTTATTACTATTACTTCTTACTATTAATTCACTATGTAACAAGCATTTCACTGAGGATTCACACAAACCACACTCATTAGCAAAATACAGTGAATAATGCAGACATCAACCACAGATACACATAGACATACAGGTGGACATATAGGCGTCCAACATGAAGGAAGTACTGAGGTAGCTGGTGAGGAAGGTGAAGTGAAATGTGCAAAATGAAATGGCAATATGTAAGGTGCAGTAAGGTGTAGGTGCTATATGTAAGGTGCAAACTCATGTCTCTGTTCTGCATTCGTTCAGGTCCGAGCCATTATCCAGATCCTGAAGCACTTTGGCTGGACTTGGGCAGGTCTGCTGGTCAGTGATGATGATTATGGACTCCACGCTGCCAGATCCTTCCAGTCTGATTTGACTGGGTCTGGTGGAGGTTGTCTGGCGTACTTAGAGGTTTTACCCTGGGGCAAAAACACAGCTGAACTGAAGAGGATTGTGGATGTTATGAAGAAATCCACAGCTCGTGTGGTCATTGTGTTTGCACAGCAAAGTAACATGATTGATCTTATGGAAGAGGTTGGTCTTTAATATATCATTCAATAGATAAATATAATAATGTTTATACTGTGAGGTGTAAGTTGCAACAGCAAAGGTCACTGCTACTATTTTTCAAAGATGCTTTTCACAAGGTTTAAGAGTCACTAGTTTTGTTACTTCAGCTGGTCTGTAGAGAAACAGAGTGGGTTAAAATTTTGAGAAGACTTTCTGTGTGCGCAGGTGGTGAGGCAGAATATAACAGGCCTGCAATGGGTAGCCAGTGAAGCCTGGTCTACAGCTACTGTGCTCCAGACCCCTCACCTCATGCCGTACCTGGGGGGAACATTGGCGATTGCGATTCGGCGAGGGGAAATACCAGGTCTTAGAGACTTCCTGCTGCAAACACGTCCTGACCTGCTTCACAACAACAGCTACGGAAATAACATTGTGAGTTTTATGTCAACTGAAATGATTTTTGTAACACGGATTAATCCTTAGAACAGTGGTGTGATGTTTAGCACTGTTGATTAACAAAGAGAAGAGTCCCACGTTAAAAAGGTCTGGGTTGACTGTATTTTTGCATGTTTTGACCTTTTTTTTCAGTTTTCTCGGTTTTCTGGGGTTTTTTGGTGGGTTTTCTCTGTTTACTCAAGTTTTCTCACACATGACAAACCTGAATGTTAGTCGTTCCAAATAATCTTGGAAGAGTGACCCTTTATGAATTCACTCTACATGTAGGGCAAACCACAGACCCATACATGTCCAGCCCTGGAAAGGATAAAGCAGGTCAAAAACAATTCATGAATTAATGTTCTACTGTATGGAGACTACTAAGTGCATGGATAAACTACTCCAAGTCAAAGGCAATTCCTTTAAATACTTGTTATATTCTACAGCATTCACTTCAGACTTGCATGTTTCGCTTTCAAACCAAGCTGAAACCTCATTCACATAAGATAAAGTGGAACCTTGCACACTTTCAAAACCGATCTTCACACTTACATCTATTATGATAACTCTTTCTTTGTACAAAACTGGTCCAGAGTGAATAGAGTGTTTGTACACCCGCTTTTTTCTTTATGCATGAAAGTTACCAGTGCCATGTGAAGCACATCTTTGTTCAGATGTGAACATAGATGTATTTTGTGACTGTAGTATTATTGCAGAAATTGTTTAAGAAATTAATTACATTGTATATTAATGAAAAGTAACAATATTGAAATAACCAGTAATAACTTACTGCCTGAAAATAGTTGTTTTTAATACAAGTTTTGAATATGTAACAGGTAAACCAGTTCTGGGAATTTACATTTGAGTGTAGATTTGCACCTCCACCTGGCTGGGTGGAAGCTGGGGGGAATGTATGCACTGGAGAGGAAGATCTCCAGACTGTGGAGACGGAGTTCTTGGACACGTCCAACCTCAGGCCTGAGTACAACATTTACAAGGCCGTGTACGCTCTGGCTCACGCCCTTCATGAAATGCTGCAGTGTGAGCCAGGGAGAGGACCTTTCAGTGGGCGCAGCTGTGCCACTTTAGAAGCACTTGAACCATGGCAGGTAAGAGACACTATACTTGTTTCCATGACAGTGGTCACAGTATTGATGGTATGATAAACAAAAAGTACAGAGAACGCTACTGGTCCATAGAGTACAACAAAAGTACAGTTAATGAAGTGACTTTTCTGGACTTTTGTGATTCCTCTGTGTTCATAGGCTAAATACTGGCTGTCACTTACAGCTTTATACAGACTTGTCTATCATTATAATCGTTATTTAATTTTTCTCAATGTTGGATCTAAATTTCTTTAGCTTGTGTATTACTGTGTTGAATGAACACTGTTTTGTTTTCATTTTTCTGCTGAACTCTTTAGCTTGTGTATTACCTAGAAAATGTCAATTTCACCACATCATTTGGTGATGAGGTGTCATTTGATGAGAATGGTGATGCTTTACCGATATATGATGTTATGAACTGGATGTGGCTCCCGGGTGGAAGAATTGACGTTCACAATGTGGGTGAAGTTAAAGCATCAGCCTTTAAAGGTGAAGAGCTCAAACTTGATGAAGACAAAATCTTCTGGAACTTTCCATCAAAAAAGGTTATCCCATATGTTTTGTGTGTATTTGTTTTTTTAACTCAGTGTAACATAATAAATAAATGTATATTAACCATACATCATGTTCCTCCTGTAGCCACCCCGGTCAGTCTGCAGTGAGAACTGTCCTCCAGGGTCCCGCATGGTGAGAAAGAAGGAGGAACCTGAGTGCTGTTTTTACTGCATCCCTTGTTCTGAGGGAAAGTTCAGTAACACCACCAGTGGGTATCAGTTTGTCAATGTTTTTATCCCACTGTCTTAGTTTTTATTACACTCTATACATCATTTTTTTATCTCCTGTTTCTCAGACTCCTTGGAGTGCATCACATGTCCAGAGGATTTTTGGCCCAACCCCCAACGAGACCACTGTGTTCCTAAGAAGACAGAGTTTCTCTCCTATCAGGAGCCTCTTGGTATCTGTTTGACAGTGGCCTCGTTGCTGGGCACATATTTCTGTGCTGTTGTCCTGGGGATCTTCACCTACCACCGACAAACACCTTTAGTACGAGCCAACAATTCAGAACTGAGCTTCCTGCTGTTAGTGTCCCTTAAGCTTTGCTTCCTGTGTTCGCTGCTCTTCATTGGACGACCCAGACTGTGGACATGCCAGCTGAGACATGCAGCATTTGGGATCAGCTTTGTGCTTTGTGTCTCATGCGTCCTGGTTAAAACCATGGTGGTTCTGGCCGTCTTTAAAGCCTCCAAACCAGGAGGTGGAGCCGTTCTCAAGTGGTTTGGTGTTTCCCAGCAGAGAGGAACTGTTTTAGTTCTTACTTCTGTTCAGGCAGTGATCTGCATAGTTTGGATAGTCTCTGCCTCTCCAGCTCCTCATAAAAACACTCAATACCACAATGACAAGATTGTTTATGAGTGTGTAGTTGGATCCACCATTGGATTTTCAGTGTTACTGGGTTACATTGGCATCCTGGCTGTTCTTAGTTTTCTTTTAGCATTTCTGGCAAGAAATCTTCCAGACAACTTCAATGAGGCCAAACTCATCACGTTCAGCATGCTGATCTTCTGTGCCGTGTGGGTGGCCTTTGTGCCTGCTTATATCAGTTCACCGGGTAAATATGCAGATGCAGTGGAGGTATTTGCCATCCTGGCCTCCAGTTTTGGCCTGTTGGTGGCGCTGTTTGGCCCCAAATGTTACATAATCCTACTGAGACCAGAGAGAAACACAAAGAAAGCTCTAATGGGCCGAAGCCAGAATAATACAATGGACTAATTGAACATAATTATATACATGTGAACTACACTTTCATTACTAAGTTAATTATTGAAGAAAAATAATTATAATTATAGTGATAATACGTAAATAATCAAAATTAAATACTCCACTAGTCCTACAATAACATTTAAGAGCATCAGCTGCACCAACATGCTTCCAATCAGCTCCCTGTGATGGATGGATCACCAGCAAATGAGCAGGCCTGTATAAAAGCAGATATTTCTGCATTTTTCTAGTCTGAAGCCATCAGACACGTGTTAACATACTCCCAAAATGGAAAGATATAAGGGATACTCTTTGAGAAGCTATTATTGCTGCTCTCCAGTCTGAAGGGATCAAACAATTTGGAGTTCAGTTTTCTAAAGTGACAAATATTATTTACAAGTAGAAAGACAGTTGTCAGTCTTAGCAGGAGTAAACATCCCAGCATATTAACCCCAAAGTTAGTGAAATTAAATAACAATAATAATAACAATAATAATAATAATAATAACAATAATAATAATAACTACATCTCAGACTCTACTGGTTTCACTGAGCTTGTTATTTGTGAAAGTCCGTCACAGTACAATTAGATGAAAACTGGACAAACACAGTTTGTTTGGAAGTGTTTCCATGTCAAATGTTTTTTTGCATCGTCTGGTTAAAAATAAATTAATGAGAACATGATTATGATTTGATCTGAACAAACCATAACATTTCTGACTAAAATTGAGTGATTTGACCTTAAAACCCAGTTTCATGTTAAGGTAAAACCAGACACAGCATTTTAATAGAAACAGTTCAGATTCACTGTCAAGCATGTGGAGGGAGATGCTTTTTTTTTTTGTTTTTTAGCTATAACACATCTAGAACATGCAGTCAGTGAGTCAACTAAGAACTCCGCTGTATAGCAGAGTATTCAAATGTGCACGCAATGCGATCCAAACCTGAGGCCATGCATCTGACATCTAAAGCTTGGTTGAAACTTGGTCATGCAGTAGGGCGACGATCTAAAGCACATAAGCAAATCTACATCAGAATGGCTGGAAAATGAAAGAATCAAGATTTTCAGCCAATAGAAATGTGGTGGCAGGCAGGACCTTAAGTTACCTGTGCATAAATGACAACTTGTCGTATGAGAAACTACTACTGGAGATTATTGTTACAAAAGACGGCTCTGCAAGCTATTGAATCATGTGGTTCTTGTTCAATAAACAATAGCGTGAACTGAACTTGGTTTTTTTACTAAAACCCACAACAAGTGTATGATGATAGATAGATAGATAGATAGATTGATAGATAGATAGATAGATACATAGATAGATAGATAGATAGATAGATAGATAGATAGATAGATAGATAGATAGATAGATAGATAGATAGATAGATAGATAGATAGATAGATAGATAGATAGATAGATAGATAGATAGATAGATAGATAGATAGATAGATAGATAGATAGATAGATAGATAGATAGATAGATAGATAGATAGATAGATAGATAGATAGATAGATAGATAGATAGATAGATAGATAGATAGATAGATAGATAGATAGATAGATAGATAGATAGATAGATAGATAGATAGATAGATAGATAGATAGATAGATAGATAGATAGATAGATAGATAGATAGATAGATAGATAGATAGATAGATAGATAGATAGATAGATAGATAGATAGATAGATAGATAGATAGATAGATAGATAGATAGATAGATAGATAGATAGATAGATGGGGGGTTCAAAGTTTAGACTAAACAACATGTTTCTAAGGTTGTTAAACACATTAAAAAGAAAACGTTATTTTAGAGGGCTTCAACAATACAACTGTTTTGGTTGGCTGCTGCCATCTGGTGGAAACTCCGTGTAACTTCATTGACGTGAAGTATGAATAATAAAATCACATTTGTACATGTGGATAGTTCATGCATGTTTGCACATTTACACTGACTTTAATTAAGTCTGCTTCTGTCTCTCTGTCACACACACACACATGCAAACAGAAGAAAATGGCGTTTTTTAACAGTAAGGGAGGGTGTGTTTTAAATGTGAAAAGGTTGCCAACATTATAGCAAATTTAATGTATGAATCAAAATGGACTAAACGGGATGTATTAAAACAATATATTTATTATATGTTACATATAGATCTCATTCATTCAATTATTAATTCTCTAATTTTGGATTTTAAATTTACCTGTGTGCTCTTATTTCACTGTTACTTAGTTTTGGCCCTGCCCACACTTCATCTCAGTCCTGATGGGAGGTTTGTGAGGTGAGACAAAACTGTAGCCAAATAAAAGGGGATTGACTGACAGATAAACCCTGACGCTAGACTGAGAGAAATACAAAAGTTATGTTTTTCTTTTTATGTGCAAGTCTGCTCCTGCTCATGTTGTTGCACTTGTACGCTTCGTCTGCTGCGTCCTCCTCTCTGTCCTCCTCCTCATGTCTGTTACAGGGACAGTTTCATCTAAATGGGATGCACAAGTCTGGAAATGTGGTGTTGGGTGGGCTGTTTGAAATCCACTTGTATTCTGTTTTTCCTGATCTGTCTTTTACGTCCGAGCCAGAACAGCTCACCTGCCGTGGGTGAGTGTGTCATGATGCAAAAGAAAGAATCTTAAAAAGCAATGCCTTTAGTAGAATCTACTATCTACTCAATAATCACATTATTACCCTAAAACCAATTGTGTATGTTTAGAAAAAAAATGCATATAATTTTGTTTTTTTCCTCAGTTAATTTAATATTTTTTTAACTTTTAGTATGATTTTTTTTTTTTTCTATTCAGCGTGCTTTATTGTTGGCTAAATCTGAGAAAGTCCATATGGATATGTTTCAGTGACAGTGACAGTAGCACTTTTATGTGTTAGTTTTTATGTTCTAGGATTTAGGCAGGCACAGACCATGGCCTTTGCTATTGACGAGATCAACAGAAACTCCAACCTGCTTCCCAACGTGACTCTGGGATACAGCGTGTACGATAACTGTCTCACGCTTGGAGTGGGATTTCGTGCAGCACTGGCGTTAGTCAGTGGCCAAGAGGAGCAAATTGTGCTGAATGAGACCTGCGTAGGAAATCCTCCGGTCCTGGGGATTGTCGGTGATTCTTCATCTACAGTCTCTATTGCCATCTCCACAGTCTTTGGTTTGTTCAGAGTACCAATGGTAAGTTATTATTTTACATTCTGATTTCAGTGTTAATTTTACCTGGTTACCTGGTTACCTCAAACTTGATAGTCAGTAAAGACTTTAAACATTTTGAGGGATGTAATGTGGGTGTTTTTCACAGGTGAGTTATTTTGCCACATGTTCCTGCCTGAGTGATCGGCAGAAGTTTCCATCCTTCTTCAGAACAATCCCAAGTGATGCTTTCCAGGTACAAACCTAATCTGCACTGTCGTGTGTTATGCTTGACTAGTCACACTATTAAATATTAACCACTTAGTAAAAAGTATGTTCACAATAAATCTTATTAAAAGACAGTGATTAAACATGATTTTGGAACGTGTTTGACAAACGTTCCACTGAGAGATGATTAAAAGTAATAATTATAATGACTTTTATTTAGAGAGGTGGGTTATCTGAGATCCAGACCTGGTCAAGAGGCTGCATAAAAGGACAGAAAAGTGATGAGGCCTAACAACAGAAAATTAAAAAAAAAGAAGATAATTTTACAAATCAAACCATACTAAAACAATAACAGGTACAATATATACATCAACAAAAATTAATAAATGAGTAGCTTAAAAACAAGTGGAACGATCTTCTCGTAATGATTGTATGGACTCTTTTGATTCCGTCTCTGCACTCATGTCTCTGTTCTGCATTCGTTCAGGTCCGAGCCATTATCCAGATCCTGAAGCACTTTGGCTGGACTTGGGCAGGTCTGCTGGTCAGTGATGATGATTATGGACTCCACGCTGCCAGATCCTTCCAGTCTGATCTGACTGGGTCTGGTGGAGGTTGTCTGGCGTACTTAGAGGTTTTACCCTGGGGCAAAAACACAGCTGAACTGAAGAGGATTGTGGACGTGATGAAGAAATCCACAGCTCGTGTGGTCATTGTGTTTGCCCATCAGAGTAACATGATTGATCTTATGGAAGAGGTTGGTCTTGAGAAGACTCCAAATCAATATAATAATGTTTAGACTCGGAGATGTAAGTTGCAAGAACAAATGTCACAGCTGTTATTTTTTTTTAATTTGTCTGAAAAGTTGTATTTTTCTTCATTAACAAATCAACCACATATAATTTAGTTATTTCAGCTGGTCTGTAGAGTCATACAGTGGGTTGAAATTTTAGGAAAACATATTTTGTGTATGTTCAGGTGGTGAGACAGAATATAA
This sequence comes from Xenentodon cancila, assembly GCA_014839995.1. Taxonomy (NCBI): domain Eukaryota; kingdom Metazoa; phylum Chordata; class Actinopteri; order Beloniformes; family Belonidae; genus Xenentodon; species Xenentodon cancila. The sequence goes on from CM026201.1 coordinate 21,707,524, forward strand.
CCGCCCTGCAATGGGTAGCCAGTGAAGCCTGGTCTACCGCCGCTGTCCTACAGACCCCTCACCTCATGCCGTACCTGGGGGGAACATTGGCGATTGCGATTCGGCGAGGGGAAATACCAGGTCTTAGAGACTTCCTGCAGCAAACACGTCCTGACCTGCTTCACAACAACAGCTATGGAAATAACATGGTGAGTTTTAACTGTGTCCTCTGAACTGGTTTATGTACTGCTGATTGATTCTTAGTGCAATGAAGATGTACCCAATCTTTGTCACGCACCACAAACGTGCATGTTCGGTTGTCGTTTATTCTAAGTCATCTATGAGTGTAACTCTGCACGATTTCCCTCTACAAACCCTCATGCCAGCTGCTTCAGACAGTGGAGGCGCTGAGCAGCTCCTTCAGCTACAGATTGATAACCACACAGTGTAAAAAAAGAGTTTTTTAGCGCAGCTCCTTTATTCCCACCGCTGTTTGATTATATAACTTAACAGGTTATCTGTACTCTGATTTTAAATTTACACTAATAACTGCTCTGTGCAATAGCTCCCACTTGTATATCACCACCTATTATATATTTAATCTGTAGATAACCAGTATTGTATTGTCAAACATTTCCTTTCTATACTGGCTGCATTTGCACTTTGCATTAATGAGTGAATTTCCCCACTTTGAGATCAACAAAGTAATAAAGTTTGATCATATATTATCTTATGTTACATGTGGAATAAACCACAAACCCACAGAGGACCATCCCCTAAAAGGATAAAGCTGGTCTAAAAACACATTTTATGACTGAACATACTGCTGTATGTGGTTTAGACTGACTGAATGGATATACAACTAAGTCAAAAGTAATTATTAAATTACTTGTTATATTACTTTCCCATGATATTGCTAATTTCCACTAGTCTCCTCAAAAGTTTCAGACTTGCATGTTCCTCTTTTAAAGCACAGCTAAAATGATTTTCACAAGTGATCAGGGAAACCTGAGGTATTCTTGGCTTAACAATAGCTTCTCGCAGTGGTCAGTGGCCATCGCTTGCTCACAAAGTCCATAAAAAAAATGGATCTGTTCACTATTTTCACTAACAAAATATCAAGTGTGTTTGCTTGAATTCCTTCCATCATTCGTCCTTACAAATTTTGCTACTGAAAAGCACTGCTACTGAAAAGTAACCTAATTAAAGTAAGGTGTTACCAGTAATGAGTTACTGCCTGAAAATAGTTGTTTGTAATACAAGTTTTGAATATGTAACAGGTAAACCAGTTCTGGGAATTTACATTTGAGTGTAGATTTGCACCTCCACCTGGCTGGGTGGAAGCTGGAGGGAATGTATGCACTGGAGAGGAAGATCTCCAGACTGTGGAGACGGAGTTCTTGGACACGTCCAACCTCAGGCCTGAGTACAACGTTTACAAGGCCGTGTACGCTCTGGCTCACGCCCTTCATGAAATGCTGCAGTGTGAGCCAGGGAGAGGACCTTTCAGTGGGCGCAGCTGTGCCACTTTAGAAGCACTTGAACCATGGCAGGTAAGAGACCCTACAGTTATTTCTATGATTGTATTTTTATTCTTTTTTTTTTTTAACTTAACCTTAATTTAACCAGGAAAATACCACTGAGATTAAGACCTTCTGTTTCAAAGTAGTCCTGGCCAAATTAGGCAGAAGCAGGTACATAACACAGTTACTAAATTATACAGTTAAAAAAACAAGCAAATAAAAAGACAAAATAAAAATAAAAAACAAGTGGATAATGACACAAAAAGCAAGTTTATACAGTGGAGCCAACTCCACTGTAGTCCTATTATTAGATAGTTTGTAAAAAAACGACTGCTTACTTTGAGAGTCCCGAATGAAGGAGTATAAAATTTTACATAGACAATAATATGATGATCAACACTTTTGACATACATTTTTAAAAAAGTATTCGCAATATTGTTTCAATATTGTCAAGTGCAACAAGAATTTCATTTACCACTTTTATTGCAGCTTTGATTACATTTATACTGAAATGATAAACAAAGAGCTTAACAAATAATCCCTGAAACAATAAAAGTACACTTAATGGTGCCAATTTTATTTGGAAATGCTGTGTTTATCGGGTTAATGTGAAGATGCTTAAGGAATACTGGCTGTCACTGATAGCTTCATGCAGACGTCTGTGTTACAATCAATATTTATTTTCCTCAATTTTTTATCTAAATTTCTTTAGCTTGTGTATTACCTAGAAAAGGTCAATTTCACCACATCAATTGGTGATGAGGTGTCATTTGATGAGAATGGTGATGCTTTACCGATATATGATGTTATGAACTGGATGTGGCTCCCGGATGGAAGAATTGACGTTCACAATGTGGGTGAAGTTAAAGCATCAGCCTTTAAAGGTGAAGAGCTCAAACTTGATGAAGACAAAATCTTCTGGAACTTTCCATCAAAAAAGGTTATGCTGTACATTTTCTTCTTTGATCTCATTATAGCAGCGTAAAGTAGAGCACAATAACAGTTCCCTGTTCCTCCTGTAGCCACCCCGGTCAGTCTGCAGTGAGAACTGTCCTCCAGGGTCCCGCATGGTGAGAAAGAAGGAGGAACCTGAGTGCTGTTTTTACTGCATCCCTTGTTCTGAGGGAAAGTTCAGTAACACCACCAGTGGGTATCAGTTTGTCAATGTTTTTATCCCACTGTCTTAGTTTTTATTACACTCTATACATCATTTTTTTATCTCCTGTTTCTCAGACTCCTTGGAGTGCATCACATGTCCAGAGGATTTTTGGCCCAACCCCCAACGAGACCACTGTGTTCCTAAGAAGACAGAGTTTCTCTCCTATCAGGAGCCTCTTGGTATCTGTTTGACAGTGGCCTCGTTGCTGGGCACATGTTTCTGTGTTGTTGTCCTGGGGATCTTCACCTACCACCGACAAACACCTTTAGTACGAGCCAACAATTCAGAACTGAGCTTCCTGCTGTTAGTGTCCCTTAAGCTTTGCTTCCTGTGTTCGCTGCTCTTCATTGGACGACCCAGACTGTGGACATGCCAGCTGAGACATGCAGCATTTGGGATCAGCTTTGTGCTTTGTGTCTCATGCGTCCTGGTTAAAACCATGGTGGTTCTGGCCGTCTTCAAAGCCTCCAAACCAGGAGGTGGAGCCGTTCTCAAGTGGTTTGGTGTTTCCCAGCAGAGAGGAACTGTTTTAGTTCTTACTTCTGTTCAGGCAGTGATCTGCATAGTTTGGATTGTCTCTGCCTCTCCAGCTCCTCATAAAAACACTCAATACCACAATGACAAGATTGTTTATGAGTGTGTAGTTGGATCCACTATTGGATTTTCAGTGTTACTGGGTTACATTGGCATCCTGGCTGTTCTTAGTTTTCTTTTAGCATTTCTGGCAAGAAATCTTCCAGACAACTTCAATGAGGCCAAACTCATCACGTTCAGCATGCTGATCTTCTGTGCCGTGTGGGTGGCCTTTGTGCCTGCTTATATCAGTTCACCGGGTAAATATGCAGATGCAGTGGAGGTATTTGCCATCCTGGCCTCCAGTTTTGGCCTGTTGGTGGCGCTGTTTGTTCCCAAATGTTACATAATCCTACTGAGACCAGAGAGAAACGCAAAGAAAGCTCTAATGGGCCGAAGCAATGCGTCCTAAAAACTACACCTAGTTTATTAAACAGAACATTTTTGTTCATTTCACAATACATGCACGAATGTTATTGAGGATGGAACACTGATTCCAAATAAATAAATATAACTTTGAAGCATTGTGATTATTAATACTTCATTGAAGGATCTCCAAGATGAAAGGAAATGTGTTTCCTTATTTATTTGTAATTCAGTTTTTTTAAAACTATGTATAACTTGTATTTTTTTAGCCCTGTAACCTTTATGTCTTTTAATACTTCATGGTAGGGTACTGATCACTAGATTAACAATTTATAGTAATTCTGCAAAATACTGGATCATAGGCCTCATATAAATCAGCATCTAATGCCTTTAATTGCATCAAATATGCTCTTTGTAAAGTTGGCCAAATGTGCCGACATACAGACCTTTTCATTCTTTTTTCTACAATCTCTGCTTTAATTTTATATATTTTATATATCTACAAATATTATAAGCAGTCTTCCACCTTAAGAGTACTTAAAACTAGATTTTTGAACTGTTAATTTAAATCCACGATTTTCTACATGTGCCATTATATAAGAAAAATAAGTCATTTTATGATCCACTCATTAAAACCTGGATTTAAGGTGTAACCCAGTACTTTGGGTAAGTGGACAGCAGATGGCAGTAGTGAATTAAAAAAAGATACTTCAGTGAATGAAGGGGGAATTTTGATTAATTTACAGATCATAATTTGTATATATGTGTTTATATATATATATTTACACACACACACACACACGCACATGTATGTGTGTGTGAGTAACAGAAAGACACACATTTGCCCTAAAGTCATTTGAATTAACTAATTTCTTTGAGCACATCTGTTTGTGTAATAGAATTAAATTAAATTAAAACTTCAGTAGGATGGTGTTCACAGAGGACAATTTACCAAAAAAAAGGAATCAAAACACACACACACACAATAGAAATAGTTTTTGAATTACATTTATTTAAATTCTTGTCATACAGCAGATTTTTTTTCTCATTTGTTTGTTAATTATGTAACCCAACAACAAGAGAAAAAAATTAAATAGTGGACCAAGAGCAGATTCTAGTTGTGATTTCTTACTGGTGAATGGTAAAATATGTGACATTAAAATAAGTGACATTTATCTAAAGTCAAAAACAGAACACTGTCTGATCAATGGCAACTACTGACATTTAAACAAATAAACCTAGAATTTAGAAAGTAAATCAAATGGCTTATGACATAATAATTTCAAGTGACAGCACACATTCCGAACTTTCTTTGCTACCTTGCCATCCGATGTTTCTTGTTTTGTTTCTCTGACCTTAAAAGAATGATGAAACACTGGAGCAAAGATGCAGAACAGTAAACCACAGCTAGAGGCGAGGATGGCAAGAATCTCCACAGCAACTACATATTTTCCTGTGGAACTAACGTAAGCAGGAAGAAAAGTTACACAAACAGCACAGAAAACCAGCATGTTGAATCAATTCGGCTTCATTCAAGTTGTCTGGGAGTTTTTTGGAAAGAAAGGCCAAGATGAGACTGGTGCAGCCAAGCAGGCCAATACCAGGGAGCCCCCCACCACAGAGGCCGCAGCACATTTCAGGGTAACCTTTAATCCTGGATTATCCAGGTCAGGCCGAGGCATCAGAGGGCTGAGAGACAGCCAAATAATACAGATTGTAACCTTGATGGAAGGAAACATTGCACCTCTCATCTTAATTATACTAAGGAATGTAAATGCTGTAATGATTAATAATTAAAAAACAGAAACAGTTCCTGACTTGTATAGAAGTGAAAAAGCAGACGCTTCCTCTCTGCTGTGTTGGACCAAACCACTTCATCGAGGCTTCAGCGCCAGGCCGAGCTGAGCGGAAGGCTGCCAGAACCACGATGGTCTGGTAGGCAGGCAACACAAAGCAAAGCCGATCCCAAAAGCTGCCTGCTGGAATCGACAAGACCAGACTGATGGACGACCATTGGACACCAGCGAGCATAGGAAACAGAGCTTCAGTGACAGGAGATGCAAAAAGCTGTTGGCACGCACCTAAATATGAGAATTGGAATTACACCACAAACATAGCTGTTGTCACAGCTGCCCCAGAAACAGCCACTGCTGTGAGGGTGATGGCCAACGTTTCATTAAAAGCAAGGATGTCCAGTTGGTGAGGAAGGCAGGGAGTTCGTTCAGCATTGGACCAGAATTCAGGTGGACAGCACTCACAATAAGGGGAACCTGGATAGCAGAAGGCTCACACAAGAGACAAGCAGAGAGATACTGTATGTTAAAAATAAAGGAAAAATCTGTGGCTACTGGAGAACTGAACAAGTAGAATACTTTCCTAATTAGTTATGTTGCTGATTTCCCCATCAGCACATAAGATGCAATCAAAACAGCAGATGGGTTCTCCTTTCCTGTTGGCCATCCGTGTACTGAGAAGGCAGCTTTCACTCCACACTGAAACAGGTACCTCTAAAAGCATTCAAAGCTCCACTCTGAAATGCATAAACATATTCCAAGTTTTTTTTTTTTTTTTCCTTTTGTAAGCACCTGCTTGGATCCTGTGCTCCATTCAATTGCTGACTCATTTAGATGCAAGTCAGGCCGATCAAAACAAGTCTGAGTCCTTTTTCCGGGATGCTCTGCCAGTTGACAAAGTCATCTTTGGCAGAAAGGTCAGCCCTTTGGAAATAAAACAGCTCTCCCTGTGGTGTGGTAAGGTTCACTTTGCTCAAGTGCTGCATCAGCTGAGTGCATTAAAAAAATCGAGAAAGTAAGTATTTTGGTGTATCATTTAAATGAAAATAAAGTCCACTTTTTCTAAGCGATACATGCAACTACTTAAAATTAGCAACCTGTAAGTGTAGAGCTGACGTAATGCTTACCTCTAATGGTCTTATTTGTTTGGAAAGATGCAGCTGGAGATGTTGTTTCTAGGAGGGCTGTTTCTATCAGGGAAGGAGAGAAGGCTGTGAAGGGTGTGGGCTGCTGCATAAACTGCAAGACGTTATATGTCACCCTCAGCTGGGACGTGTCAGTAAAAAGATTATGCACTTGAGACAAAGAGAGAGAGAGAGTCTCTGTGCCTTTGCAGGGTGGTAGAGAAGATTTCTGAAAAGACCTTCCTGCTTGGAATTGGGATGATGAATTATAAAAGGAAAGTGGTATGACTCCAGGAGAACAGCCAAACACAATCTCCCAATAATCTCTCACAAAATCATAATTTGGACGAAGAGATGGGTGTAAATCTTGCAGATAATTTTCAAATCCAGGTAGAGCTGAACTTTGCACCATGTGCCACTGTAGGTGAAGCAACGTATTGGAGAAGATCAACACTGGCGCTCCGAGCCTTGCTGGCAAGAAACTGCCTGTCAGTCACCTCATGAACAGAAGACCACACAATCACAATTAATTAAGGAATCAATTTTCTTGGATCTTAAATGTCTCCATTTCCTGCTACATTATGTAGATTCCATTCATATCTTTATTAAATCTTTCATACAGTTCCATCACATCTGTACCAGGTGAACATCCAAATCACCTTCGCACTTGTGGCCTGAATTGTGAGCGCTGCTAGTTTGGCATTACTTACAATATCTTCTCTGTGTAGAGTCTCTAAAAATGCCAGACACACTCCCTTCCCCTGAATCGCCTCCTCAAACACCTGACAGGTGCAAATGAAAAGAAACATGAAGATTAAATATGTGCTAAGTACTTACAGGCAGTATTTACCCAGTATGTAAACTTCTAACGTTTCTGTGTAATATAAACTGAAATAAATAGAACCACCTTCACTGCCATATAACCATAATCACTATTCGCTATCACTGCTCCAATCCAGGTCCAGTTGAAGTGTATGGCAAGCTGGGCGACAGCCCGGGCTTGATAGATATCGCTGGCCATGGTCCTGAAGAGGTGAGGATATTTCTGCCTGTCACTTAGACAAAGGCAGCTAGCTGTGTAGCTCACCTAAAAGAGAGAAAAGACAGAAAAAAACATCATGTACAATGTGTTTTCTTAAATCTCTATACGGGATTGACAGCAGGATTTTCATCATACAGTATGTTCACCCAGGGATTATGTTCACAACTCAAAATTGTGCTGCAACATTCTACTATAAATTGATCCTTTTGAGAGTGAGAGCAGCAAAAGCAAGTCTATCATTTCAAATCAACCAAATGAAAAAAAAAAGAAGTTAATAAAAAAAAATATGTCTGTGTATATACACCATAGCCTATCAAAGGAGGTACATTGTAAATAAACGTAGTGCCAATGTAGTTTTCTTATCAGTGGAACTCACTAAAGGCACAGAAAGTGGCGGTGCTCACCTAATGACAAGATATATTGAGAAAGTATAATTTTAATTTTAATAATTCTATAATAATAATCAATATCAATATTGTAGTGTGTCTATCTATTTTGACAGATATGGATGAAACCTATGTCCATGACAAGCAAAAATAAAATACCTCCCATTTCTGCATTTTCTTCTCCATATCCAGCATATGCATTACAGGCAGGGGTGTCCCCACTAACCACTGACAGCGCTGCCTGCTGTCATGGATATGATAGCACAGCTTCACACCTGGGAGCAAGGTTGAACTATTATTGATTTCCTCCAAAACACCAAGGCATAGATGTACTGCAGCGGCAGAGTTTGTTACCTGAGAACAAAGGAGAGACATAATCACAGAAATATCAGCCAAAATATTCAACTGTTAGTGTGGATGTAAACACTAACAATTGTGTTTAACAATAATATTCCCGCGAGACTGCAGATAGATGTGATGGAAACATAAAAGTTGACTGTAAATGGAACTGTAAAGTGGATCACACTTTGGCGACAGTGAGTCTGACCCTGTGCACGTTTGTTGTCTGGCTGCTGAGTGTAGTCTTCAGCTGGGGGAGCAAATCGCAGACTAAAGAGACCACTGATGATTACGTCTGCATTTTCAAACAAACCTTTGGCACTCGGTGTTCCCCACCGAGAACAATGTACCGTTTGAACCAACTGCAAACCCACACTGATTTCCAGCTGTCCTCCCACAAGCCCCACAAGGAACAGCGATGGAGCAGAGCAGATCCACAGAGTAACAAGCCAAAACGTCCAGTCCCTGGATGGAGCTGTTCTGAACCCTTGAAATGCAAAAAACGTATCTTCTGATATTTTCAGAGAACAGGGAGAAATAAGACCTCCAATAATTTCAGTATAAAGATAGACAGACGTCTACCACCTGTAAAGCAATATAATAGCTTATAGAAAAACACAGCTCTCACCGACAGCTGGGGAAGTATCTGACTTATGACATTCTCCCTTCCTGATCGGCTCCTCCTGCCCTCAACATAGACGTTGTTTTGAGTAATTATAATTGCTGGAAAGCCCACAGTGGAGTCTCAGTAAACAAGATGACACTGTCCCAAATCACTTGTCTCAAAGTTGAAGTCAGAAAAACACAGCCCGTGGCAGGTGCTTGATACAGAAACAACAGTATATACCTGAAGGGATGCACCAACAAATATCACAACATATCCTGAGCGCTTACTTTTTGTGGTTCAGTTGTGATAGATTTTACTGGGCTTAATCCACTGTGATTTCACAAAAAGCTGCACTTTTCACACACTAGGCCCCCTCTAAGCTTTTTAACCATATGTTTGTCCCTGTGAGAGCATTTCCAGTTTTGAGAATTACAAAAAATACCATAAACCATAACAGTGGGAAGGTTGTTCTCATGGTGGGAGTAGAACTTCTGCGATTCAGGTGAGGCAAACCAGCCACATTAGAAAATATTCAGATTGAAAGGGTCATAATGTTGAATTTCAGGAATTATCTTTCATGTTTCATGTTCAATTCCAAACAGACTCGATAGGAGTGAGTATGGTTCATGGTTGAATGTCTCATTTGTGTTTGTGTGGCTCTGTGATAGGCTAGCGGCTTTTCCAGGGGTGCTGTATGACAGCTGTGACAGGCCCCGGCTCTTGTTTGGAAACTGCCACTTGGGCCATGCTGGGAGTCAAGAGATTTGTTGTGAACCAACCTCTTTGTCATGTCAGCTCTACACGCCCTGCATCCATCTCCTTACAGTTCGGTCATCTGAGGTTAGCTGCAGTGTGGTGTTTATTGCTTTTTTCAAGGCATCTAATGCATGCAGATATAATAGGCTGGAGTTCTCCACATCAATGCATATTTGTGTCAAATAAAGCTGAATGAGTTTATTTCAAAACCAAAAAAAAGGCCTAATTAGATTAGATTTCTTTATTTATTTATGTTCCAACTAACAACATAGGAGATGACAATAAATCTAATGTGAGTAAACAGGTGAAGTTTATCTCTACACGAGTGACTGACCAGTCAGAAGTGGTACTGAACCTCCACTCAGAGAAGCCATGCTCCCAGCTCTCACCATCTGCCCAGGTATTGTAGCCATTGAATCTTCGAAAATTTGTTGTTTTGGCTTAATGCTATTTTTGAAAGGTCATGCGAGTTATTTTGAAAGTGAAGGGAGACAGAAAACAAACATGCCAGACTGAGACCACGACAAGAACTTTCAGCCTCTGACTGACACTAGCTAGAGACCACATTTTGTTTCAAGTCCCAATACTTCAATCCATCCATCCATTTTCATCTGCTTATCCGGAACCGCGTCGCGGAGGCAGTAGTCTATGCAGAGATGCCCAGACCTCCCTCATCCCAGACATTTCCTCCAGCTCTTCTGGGGGCATATGTCTCTCAGCTGGCCTGGATCTTCCCTGGGGTCTCCTTCCGGTGGGACATGCCTGGACAGGCTGGAACTCTCCAGGGAGGCGTCCAGGGGGCATCCGATACAGATGCCCAAGCTACCTCAGCTGACTCCTCTCGATGTGAAGGAGCAGCGGCTCTATCCTGAGCTCCTCCCGAGTGACTAAGTTTCTCACCCAATATCTAAGGGAGCGCCCAGCCAACCTGCGGAGGGAAATCATTTTGGCCGCATGTATCCGCGATTTTGTCCTTTCTGTCATTACCCAAAGTTCATGACTGCAGCTGAGGGTGGGAGCGTAGACTGACCGGTAAATCAAGAGCTTCGCCTTCTTCACCACGGTTGTCCATTACACCAACCGCATGACTGTGGACGCTGCACCAATCCGTTTGTCAATCTCACACTTTGTATCTTTTGAAACTGATTTGAAAGTCCTAATAGATCTGAAATTGAGGTTTTAACTACATCACATTCAAAACTAAGTATATGAAACTTAGTTCAAGACAGGTAAGCGGTACTGATGAGTCGCAGGTGTGTAACTCCTAATCTCAATTATTGTTCATTTCACAAGCAATTACATCCTATTATAGTATTACATTGAGGTGGCCCAGAGGGCAAAAACAGGCTGTGTGCATGTTGATTCATTTGTCAAGATGGTTTTGCAGATCAAAAGGAGCATTATGAAAGACTTTTTTTTCTTTTAGATGAATTATGATACAATAGTGCAGCACAGCTGTGTAGTTGTCAGTGCTGTTGCATCACAGGAAAAATGATCAAATTTGGACCTTGTTCTTCTTGCGTCCAACTGGGTTTTCAGTTACACCTGTGCACAAGCAAATAACAGAATAAACTTTCCTGTCAATGTATGAATGGAGCAGACATCACTCCCAACATTTTCCTGCAGGATGTTCTCGTCACAGAGCTGACATAGCTATATGTGCCCTCAGTCATCTAGAGTTAATTTAGAGTCACCAGTTAACCTAACATGGAAGTCACTGATTTTGTGAGAAAATTGGAGCATCCAAAGAAAAACCGTGGGTACAGTGGGAGAGCCTGTAAACTCCAAATAGGAAGGCTCCAGGTGGTGATTAAACCAGCAGGAACACGTTTGTTGTAAAGGCTACCAGAATGTCAATTACTCTACAGGACCCAAAGATATGGTGATGGTACTTGATGATACTTGAAAAAAAAAAAACGTTAAGCTTCTAAACCTTAAGTGGTTTACTGCTAAAATACTGTAGGTCATTCAAGAAGAAAAAAAATCGCACAATGCCAATGCATGCTTTTTACATGCTTTTAACACTGGTGTGTTAAGCTCCAAGATGTAAGATTTTAATATTTAAAATATATAAAAATGAACCAAATAAATATGAACATATCAAAGAAAGAAAAACAACATATATCTGCTGTGTTGATGACAGAGCTGATCAGGATGGAGATGATCCAGGAAGTCTCACACTGATATAAATCATTGCAGCATTTACTCTACCTTCAGACATTAAAATGAGGAAGAGAAAGTTATGCTGGTGCCACAATGCACCATTCTACAATTTAAGGAGGTGACTGCATTTTGATTGTATGCATTTTTACTTCTGCCATGCTCTCTGTAGCACAGATAATCTGATTCCTGAACGTATTAATCCTTTTCTTTACCCATGTTCACTGTATTTTCTTTTGGGTCTGTGTTCTCGACAAATTATAGCACAAACAGCTTTCACTGCTGTCTCTTATCTCAGTCCATTTCAAACAGCTCATGTTTTGCATCTAGTTATGCCTCGTTCAATGGTTGTGTTTTGTTGACAAAAGTGGTGTGAAGACCAGTTGGGTGACTGAGTCGCTGTCAGAAGCTCGAGTATATGAACCTAGTCAGGCTTCAAGTTGGATAAGTCGCAAGCAATAAGGGCAAACAGGTTTTGGCATGTTGTGTTTAATGCAACAGCTGTCTCATAAACCTTCTTGTGATATGCCGCCGCCATTCGGAGTGGAGTAGTTTCTCTATATAGAGTGGCTTTACGAGTTCAAATGTGGAGATCAAACCTGAATACAGTCATCTAGGTCTATGTACTTTTTGTTTCTCTCATTGTTGTTTTTCCCCTACGAAGTCCTCTTTTTTTTTTTTTTTAAGTGCTTGACCCATTCATCTCAAAAAAGTGTGGAGTTGTTCATCCAGAGTGGCAGGTGTGTCTTTGTAAGCTCTACTGCATTATACAGTCATTAAATCAACATTTTGTTTAGTGCTGCATATTCTGAAATGTTACGCGAAAGTAATTTTTTTTTAACTTGATTTATTACTAATCTGCTGTTATGTAGTAAAAGAGGAAACAACATGCCATCAGTTCAAATCAAATATTTCTGTGTTTTATTGCATTGATAGGAAAATGCTCACGTTCTCCCATGAGCAGCAATACTAAGAAAAAAAGGATGGTGTAACACTGACAATCAAAACAAAAACAAAAGGAAATTAAAAATAAAAAATAAATCATGCTCTGCTGCCCGCCCCCCCCAGTCCTCAGCCTGGCCCTAGAGTAGTTTTCACTTTGTTTATTCAGTCCATTAAGTTATACAAAACAAAATAACCAGAACAACCAAGACAGTACTTTTGTTGGTGTGTATCAAAGCAATTATAAAAATAAAAACCTTTAAACTCCAATTTTCTATTTTTTTTTTAACTTTCACATTTGAAAATTCTACAAGTCATAAAGAGCAACAAGTCCGAGCACACGAGTTTTATGCACTGTATTGCAGCCAATACAAACAAGCCTACAGAATGTCCTCTACTTGTTCTGTGCAAATGTGTTAGGGTAATGCAACATATATCATATAAACCTGTGCATAGTCATGCTTTACATGTTCACATGTAACATGCACATACAATGATGTACAATTAAAACTGACTCTCAACTAAAAGTCTTCTCATGTGAAAAATCATGTCAGGGATATCTTGGAAACAACACAAATAAGGAAATATCCTCCGAAAGAGAAGGAAGACATACATTTGGTCATTGAAAAAAAGAATTCCAACTATTATTAGTAGCTGTTTGATCGTACGACACATTCAAATGATACAAATAAAGACATTCCCTCTCTGCTTCTTTTTTTTTTTTTTTTTGCTTTATAATCATTGTACATGGATTGGACGGTACAACACAGGGACAAGGATAACACGAATCTGTACAATCAGTCCAGTAAGCCATCTGAAAAACTCAATGTTCCCACGTACATTTACACATTATGCAAAATATAGACAATACATAGCCAACTAGATCATTCACTACTTAATAGTTGACATTTCATACAGGAAATTCATGCTGTCACATCCGACTATGGATTATATATGATGATGCTCTTATATCATATTGAATGGACTAGAAACAGCCTGGAATGAAAGATATTTCATTTTGAGAGGAAAATCTCTGAGTGAATGAACATGCCAACAAACATTTGCAAGTCTTTATTTCATCGGTTATCTGGCTTTTGGCATAATTGAACTTCATTAAAGAAGAATGTTTGGTCCACAATTCCACATCAAGTTATGATCAGAGCTACAGTCTGAGCAGAAAGTAGACCTCGGGCTCAGATGCTGAGTGAGATGGACTTGTAGGCAGGAGAGAGTCATCTGTGTAGTACCGATCCCCACAATTGTCCCCATTGGTGTAACGCAACGATGAGCAAGCTCCTTCAGGAAGTCCCCTGTCCTCCAGGTCACCAAGGTAGCCTGCTATGTAAGAACCAGTGGAGTGTCTGTTGGCTGGAGGATTCTGTGAGGCCGGTTTATTCCTCAGTACCACCCCACTAATGCTAGAAGTACTATTGATCACCACCCCTGGCCGAGGCTTTAGAGCATCTTGCTGCCTCTCGCGGGCACGACTGTTGATGTGACGTACTCTGCTCTGGCTACGAGAGGATAGGCGACGAGTAAGAACTGGTGGAGAATCATCGATATCCCCAGAAACAGCTGGCGATACATTTGTTGCTTGTTGCTGTGACAGCTGGGATTTTGCTTCTTGATGTGACTGAAGGGATTGAGGGCTTTCTCCATCTCTTTCATCTCCCTCTAGGCTCACCAGCCGACGTAGCTGTTCTGTAAGTGGATCACAAGACTGTGAGCGAAAAGTTGCTTCCCCCACAGCGCCTATGGGCTTTTGCTTCCTCATATGGGGAGTGACAAAACTGCGACTAATAATATGGTATTTGCCCTGAAAGTTGCATGATATATCTTCAGAGGTCAAATCTCCCAGGGACTTGGACTTGCATGGGCTGGGGGCTGGGTGGCTTGTGGTACCAAACTGGAGAGGAGCTCCTAAAGGCCCTACATTTGGGTGAAGTGAAGTTTTGCTTTCGACTTGTGGATGTTGCTTGCTATTGATGAGAGAAGCCTTATGTTTTCCAGATTGTTTATGGACATATGTTTTTTCTTGACTTTGGGTATGTGATTGTATGTCTTTAAAAGTTGAAGATTGTGACGGCATATTGCAGTCATAGTCCGGGTGGTTGTATACTGCTTCACATTCGGAATTAGGGGAATATGGGCCTCTGTCTCTAGAGATGTTTACAGATACAGAAGACTGACCATGGGGGATTTCAACAGAGGAGAATCCGTTGAAGAAGCACCCCACCTGCTCGGTCTCCTTGTATCCTGGCCTGTCTTGATAGCGTCTATGTAGGATATGGCTACCAATATAGCTCCTCTGTTGTGTGAAAGGACTACTAAAATCTCTGCTATTATTGAGGACTTCAGAGGTCCTCTGAGATATGGGGTAGCTGTTCTGACGCAGTGGAGCAGGATTTAAGGTTCCAGACATGACATATCTTTGGCAAAGGTGAGGCTGGGGGTGGTCCTGTTGTTGATGGTGATTGGACAACTCATGAGACAGATTATTCACTGGTGGGCACTGTGTAAATGCTCCATGAGAGGAATGTGTTGGGTACTGCACTTGCGCATATGTTAAAGTTGGCTTTTGTTGTTGGGAGTAGCTGGGAGTGGACTCATGATTTTGGTAAATAGCATGGCGTTTGGATGGACTCAAA
Organism: Xenentodon cancila; assembly: GCA_014839995.1. Taxonomy (NCBI): domain Eukaryota; kingdom Metazoa; phylum Chordata; class Actinopteri; order Beloniformes; family Belonidae; genus Xenentodon; species Xenentodon cancila. The sequence continues at coordinate 21,722,921 of CM026201.1, forward strand.
AGCCCCTCCCAGTGGTTGTCATGTCTTGATGAAGTCAGCATAATGTCCAGCGGATCCTCGTCCACATTGAGCTCCACCTCTGTAAACGCCTCTCCAGCTGAATGGTGGAGAATCTGGAAGCATTTGTTGTTTGAAGAGGAGCTCAAGTACCTATTAGAAGTACTCTGCTCTATCTCAAATAATACTGATGGGAGATCAGTCACCTCTTCATATACCCTTTCCTCTGGCTCTTCAGTGTCTACCCTTATGTCCCTATTTCTGTCTACATTATTCCAGCCCACACCATACCCTTTCCCTATACCTTGAATTGCCTTTGCTGGAGAGAACCCCAAACTGCTTGAGGGTGTGCTCTTTGTAGTGTCTGCCTGAAGATGAACCGTCTGTTTCTTCAGGTTGTACACCGACACAGGCAGCAGAACCTCCTCATCCAGAATGGTGTAAACCTCCTCAACTTCAGTGGTTTCTGGGCTTGACACAAGGGCTGGAGCAGCATCTGCTCGGGTGATCTTTTCCACTAAACAAATGTCACTATTTACATGACCTGGCTTTTGAACAACCTTTTGTGGACTTGTGAGGTGTTTTCTATTAGGAGATGATGTTTTAGTCTTGACAGGAGAACTTATATCCTCCAGTGCGTGAGGCATGGCAGGCCTGATGTTTACAGTGTGGGACGGGGTGGTATCATGAGATAATGCTGAGACGTGGTTTTGGTTATTAGTGATTTCAAACTGACCAATCAGAGCAGAAATAGAGCCACATGAGTCTTGCTCAGGGTTTAAGGAAACAGCATCAATGAGTCTTGAGATGGTGCTATCATGCAAAGAGCTGGGACTCTTGAGATCACAGTCCATTCTGACAGAACAAACAGGGGCCACAGATGAGGTGGTAGAGGAGGATGACGAGGAGACCGAAGGTGCAACTGTGAAGGTTGTACTATTTGATGATGTTTCTGGTTTATCGGCTCTCATCTGACCATCTATCGAGGATGAGATGCAACAGTTTGTCTTTGTTCCTTTGGAGATGTACTTTGATTTGTTGCGTTCTGACTGGTAGTTGACATAATCCTCCTCCTTGATTAATTCTCCAACCCCAATAACCATGTAAGAAGCTTCATCTGGCTGGTCAAATTCTTTGTTTTCACTTTTCTTAGGAAGGGGAGAGATGCTTGATTTAACTGAGAATGATGATGACTCAATGTGAAAGTTCACAGAGGAAGATCTGGGCCTGTCACATGGGCAAGCTCCTGTGGACACAGACAATAAATACATATTAATAAAATATACGCTTTCATTCTATATTTGATGCAGAACTCAATCCAACGAACAAATGACAACAATTAACAGTCCACCTAATGCAAGGCAAAAGCAATAGCAATACACAGACAAATGGACCACCAAGAACAACTGTGAGGGGGAAATGGAGCTGTTGCATTTGGGACAAAAAAAAAGAGGAAGAAATCATGTTTGCAGATACCAGATTAGGAAAGTGATGATCAAATGGTATCACTTTGGTCAAATGGGATCAAATGGCACACCAATATGTTTCTCAGACCACTTTCAAACAAAATATACTGGGTAGACGCAATACTGGTATGCTTTTTGAATGATGCAACCATCAGACAATAGGTATTTTAGATTACCTGTAGGAATATCCTAGTCAGTTCTCTACTATAAAACACAGCAAATGAAGATGGGACAGAAAAGGCATGTTAAGGTATCATGGAGAGAAAGTTGTGGTCTAACAGTTCACATATTTAGTGTACATGGGTTTTAGGCAGGCATAGCACATTAAGAAGGCAAACAAATAAAAATGTCTGGTACATTCATTAATGTAAAAGCAGTTCAGTTCAAATTGCTGTTTTAAGAAATTTCAACTCCAAGTATTTAATAGTTCTATTGAAAACTAGTCCTTTTTCAAATGCTTTAACTAACTTGAATAATGGAGCACTGCGAACAATATGTACCCAGCGGTCTCAGTTATAATTGCCACAAACTGGTGTGTTGCTCTTTGATAACAGTTCATGAATATTAAGAAGTTCTAATGGTAATTCAACCAGAACAGATGCCATTTGTATATATTTTGCAATATTATTCAAATGTTTATTTCTCTTTGACTGAGATAAGAATAAAATACCCACCAATGACAGTGTCTGTCCCTGCGTCATGCTGTTCATTGTCTGCGGACGAGAGACACAGCTGCCCTTGCAGAAGCTTATCTAAAGGCATGGAGATAGGTCTGTGGATAAGAGCGGGTCGAGGCTGAAGTTTCTCTGCCCCTCCTTCCTTTCCTGATGCTCCCTCTCCTCCTGGCCCCGCACCATTGCCGTTTTTATGCTCAGATATCGAAGCTACTGATTCTGAGAGCGCCATCTTGGTCTTTTTCCGTCCCTTTGCTGGGGCGCTTGCCGTGCGCCGCAGGAAGTGATCACTGATGGAGCGTTTCCGAAGACCAGTGGAGTTTGCATCCACAGAGGACTTGGAGGAACGGTTGAAGAAACCTCGGATACCTCGCAGCTGATGGCCCTGAAGAAAGCAGGAAACATAACAAAATTAAATAAAGGATATTTCATTCATTATGGACTAGGAGGCACTTTTGATGCACTAAACAAAACCTCTCACATTGTGGACCGAAGTCAAAGTGTTCATTTTCATGGAAACAATAAATACATGTCTCATGTACTGAATATCAAATAAAACAACAGCATGGTCCAATGCACATTACCTACAGATGACACGCTTACTCAGGTATTGTAACCACAGCAACCAAGATGCAAAAAGCTTTTGTTTTGTTGTTTGTGCATGCACGCTTACAGTCCAAATGATGTGTTGACGGAGAGACAAGAAAAAAAAAGAAAAAGACAAAGACAACACGGAATAAAAACTAACTTTGTAATCAAACTGTAAAACGTAATGTCACCTACAAACATGTCACTGAAGACACGGCAGAACACAGACTGTTCATTTGCATCATGCAATACTTTGTCCATGCACCACCACAGAGAGCCTAGATATTCCATATACCTTGTTAGCTCCTAAAAAGTGCATTATGGTATAGCTGGGATTCAGGACTAGTGGGCTCCACTAGAGAGACAAAGGACCGAAGGAAAAGAGCTTCAGTTGACTGACGTGTTGACAGAAAAGCATTTTTATTTGAGCCGCACGCTAAAATCTCAGTTGAACGAGAGGGTAACATGGTGGCGCTAAAACAAACACTACCAAAACTATGGCGTGCTTACCTTCCCGTAAACATCGTGCACTGACACGTGCACAAAGATGGAAGCCTCAGTCAGCCCCTCCAAGTACACATGTCTGTAACCTGTTGTGTAGAAATCGAGGGAGAAAGAGTTTGAGCTGTAGCATGAATTAAAGAAAGATAAGAGCTGTCATCAGACGGTTGATTGTGTAGCAGTGACCTCAGGGTAATGAGTCAGGATCGTAGGGTCAACTGTGATAGATGGAGATCACCAAAATAACCCACCAACCCGCATGGCAGAGATACAAATAAATCACGTCACAGTTCACAAGACAATGTGCCCCATAGCTAATGGGCTTCGAGTTCACTGTCAGTGCTGCTGTTTTTTGTTTTTTTCTGGTGGTAATAAGCAGAGTAATTCATAAACAACAGGATCTTTATTCAAGAGAAACAAGAGGAATTCTGCACAGACCAGGCATCAGGCTGCTAAAGGCAACCGTCCGTTGACCTATAAAATCCCGTCCAATTGGGTCGTGATCCCAGACGAGGAAACGCACAAGTGTCACCTCAGCCATATGAAGTGTAAAGGATAGAGTTTCCTCCCAAACTGGGTTAAAACCTGAGAAAAAAAAAAACATATACATGTTCATTGTATTTACTATATACCTCAGTAGTATCTATAAAAGGGGGGGAAATGGAGATGATAGAAATGTTGAGTCAAATGATGTATTTCAGTGATCAATGATCTGTGCTGTCACGCTCCCAGGGCTCCATAACCTTTTCCAGAGCAGGAGTTTACCCCTCCCCCTGATGGGTGCCTTCCTCTGTAGAGGCATGTCCGGAGTCAAACCAGCAGATTACTCAATTGTGCATCCTTCATGCATCTAATTAATTAATCTGACTTTAGATGCTGGCAGTGCTCCAGCGCAAAGGAAAACGCGTCCTATGCGATGTTTCTTATGTTTTTTTTCATACTGAAGGATATAACTTCTGGAAAGTCCCTAATACATCTTTTTGTTTTTGTTTGTGTGCTACCTTGGGCTGATTGTTTGGACTCGGGTGTGTCTTACCATTGTCATCAACAACTCGTGTCTGCTCCTTGCAGCAGTCAACTGGCAAACCAATGATCTCCACTTCAACGAATGGATCGATAATCTGAAAGAGGAGAGAGGGCAGAGGAATTAGTAACATTTTAAGCTATGACAATGGGTTTTTTTTATGGATGGGACCAGGTTGAACTTCTCTGAGCCGTCAACTACAAAAGTGCAAAATGTGTGTGGATGCAAGTTTGTGCCCCAGAGAGAGAACGACAGATGGCGGATGTGAGAGCATCATGCTTGTGCTTTCGTGTGTTTTTACCTCTCCGCGGTCTCCCAGCATGGAGTCTGGTGGTTTGGGCAGCTGCTGCCCACTAATGATCTTGAGAATGAGCTGCTTCTTGGGGTAAGCTGGAAGTGGGTCATCACTGAATGGGTTGAAGGAGCCTAGAGGGAATAAGAGACAGCAGAGCAACAACTTTAATTAATGTCATCAATTAATTTCAACATTCAGGCCCTTTGTCACTGTTGTTTCCACACAGCATATTTTCATATGTTTTCAGCAAGCACTGTAAAAGGTAAATGTATATATATATATATATATTGCAACATTTGGACCTCTCTCTTATACGCTGTGTCTAGCTATGCACAAAACACAGAGGAAACGCTTTGAAAACAAAAACTGTCCTTCAAACTCAAACTCAAACATGGAAATAGTAATAGAGATTGTGCATAAACACTGAAAAGGATGGTGTCTGTTACATGATGCAAACTTTATCCTGTTTGGATTGTGTTCTAGTTAAATATTCAGTGTTTTCTTGCATTCATTTTGAATTGAAATCCCTATTTGGGTTCGTATCCCTTGTGTGTAAGATCCTCTTTATGCAAGCCTGAGGTGGACGATGAATAAATGATCCAATATGTTTCCATTCCTGGAATAATTTAATACCTGAAGCCAAAACTATTCATATTTCATCGATTTGTGTCCATGTAATCTGTTTTTTGCTTCACCTTGACACATGGGAGGAGGCTTGAGAACGTAGCCGATACCTCCATTCACCATGAACTTGGCTCTGTTGAGCTGCATCATCCTCCCCTCTGTCTGATAGTTGAGGGCCACTGAAATAAAACATTTACATCAAATAATGGAAATATGTCACATCGTGGTGCTTCCCACCTCTCCCCAGATATAAACTGACCCAGTTTCTCCATGATGCTTCATAACCTCCTACCGCTTTAAAGTTCATATTTCGAAAAGCACAAATAAGTTCAATGACACACCAGGGCACACATACGCTGCACATCTAGTCACACTCACTGCCTCTGAAACTCAAGTGTAGTGAATTTGACTCGTGTTGAGAGAAACACAAACCTGGAAACTCAAACCAAATGTTGTAAGTTGTGCTTTGTTATACGGCAAAATAGAAAATATTACGAAGCCCTCTTCAAAATGTAACTGTGAGCTGAAGATAAACACTTTTCTAAAAAAAAAGAATGTAAATATAAAATATTATGTTCAGTTTTCATCTAACAATCAAATTTGATCCAATAATCAATGTATCTGAGATTAAAAGCCTATTTAACGTTAACCAAGCCTTAGCCCAACAAGCCCAACAATCAGAGCTCCTCTAAGCAGCTGCTTAATTCAATTTAAATTCGTTTTCAAGGTAGCCGTTGCCTCAGTTTAGAGTTAAGGGGTTTTTTTTTTAGCAGGAACACTGGGGACCAATTTGAAGTCTGAAAACTTGAGAAAACTTTATGAGAGAACTGCTCCTAGAATTGCTTATGGCAGTAAAAGCAACTGCTTCACAAAAGTAAAAAAGATGCTTAGGAAGATGAAGAAGATGCTGCAAGAATTTCTTTTCAGATGTTATTTTCAAGAGTTTGCAGAAGAACATTTATCTTATGTAATAATAGACAATTCAGACTAAGATGTTTAGAAATCAACATCTAAACAAGGCTGAAGCATTTTAAGTGTTATCAATGATTACGTCTCTCTTAATTGCACTGAGCAAATTCATGTCTGGACAACAAAAGTGAAATGTTTCATGAATTTGCATATAAATTGGCAAAAATGTTTTGCTGATTAAGGAACTAACCAATGATGTGTGTATATATAAATATATATATTTATACAGCTGTTAAAAAAAAGAAGAAAATGAAAAGGATCACTCTAGAGCAAGATAACAGTGATCTAAAACAAGTGCTGCACAAACAATACCTCTCAAAAAATCTAAAGGCTTTTTGCCAAAAGCACAGATTAAAATACCCCCCAAAATGACTGAGTCTACAAAAGAAGTTCAAATGCTGTTTGAAGGGGCCATTGACGCCCTGATGAAGATGGGGTTTTCATGTCTCACTTTCAAGATTTTGTCCCCTCTTGCTCAAAACTGTTAATGAAAAATGTCATCTTAAACTTCAAAGCTTTTTAAAATGAGGTTATTTTCTAATCAGCAAGCTGTTAACAGCAACATGAATATTCCACCAGTAGTGTCCAAACTTTTGCATAACACTGTATCCATGGATGAGGATTGGCAATTGAACATAATAAATGAGTCTGTTAGTGCATACATGAGCTATGCTATGTCAATTAATGTGAAAAAGCAGACATCTGAATGAATGAAAGGTGCTTTGTGATTTTATTAACATCTTAGAGTGAAAGAGCCTCATCTCACCCAAATGACAGCCCACATTCCAGTAGAACTGAGGGTTAAAATTAGAAGAGTCGATACGATAGGCTGAGGGATAAATCCGTGACAGCTGTCTCTGGTTAAAAGCCAGGAACTGCTCAGTCCTGTGATTGACCAGCGACTGTGCTCTGGTCTCGCTGAAGGACAAAACGTCACTGGGGGTACCTGAAGAAAAATGTGGGTTAGACATGAGAGAGGCTTCTCAAAGTAATGAATACATAAAATAAAATAAAATAAAATAAAATAAAATAAAATAAAATAAAATAAAATAAAATAAAATAAAATAAAATAAATAAATAAATAAATAAATAAATAAATAAATAAATAAATAAATAAATAAATAAATAAATAAATAAATAAATAAATAAATAAATAAATAAATAAATAAATAAACAATGATTACATATGCGTGACTGTGTCTTGAAGTTGAAATTGAAGCAGAATAAATGTGTGCGTGCGTGCGTGCGTGCGTGCGTGCGTGCGTGCGTGCGTGCGTGCGTGCGTGCGTGCGTGCGTGCGTGTAGTTTTGAGACAAGCTGAATATATCTACATGTATGCGTCACAAAAATTGAATTCATGTTGTAATTATTGCCAACTGTTTCAGGTCAAGCTTAAAAAAATTGTAGAGTTGCTTGATTATTACAAAAAAAATTATAAACAACAGAATCTCAAGCAGAACTTTGTTGCTTTTCCTCCAGCATTTATGACAATTTGAATTCTTTGAAGCATGGAAAACATTGAAAAAAACCCAACTTCATCAGTCATATTTAAATCATACATTTACAATAACTACTACAAATATTAAATTATATTCATATTTGGCTGTGCTCCATATGGAGGAATACACTTACATAAGGGACTGCGTGGACATTGTTCTTACATGAGATGTGTGCAAATGAGTTATGATTTAAGATGTTTTTTAAATGGCTGTAATGATGCTTTTCCCTGAAAAGACGAAGGCAACTTGGCCCTGCGGCTGCTTCACCCGAGGGACACCAAGGTTTGACTTTATTTTACTTTTAAGATTTCAAAAATTTTAACCTAATTTTCAGGTACCATGTCAGGTATCTAATATCTCCCCCACTTTTATTTATTTATTTATTTTGCTGGTGAAGTTTCCTGCTGTCCTCTTTTTGACCAAAAACTAGACAAGTGAGGGTCCCATCACTTACGCTGTGTTGACAAGATGACGACTACACACAACGAGAAGTGTCCAGCTTTCCTCATTCAGTTTTCCCATTATCGAGAGTGACGCACCCAGGTGTTTGCAGTGTACAGTGCGATGACCCAAATATCAGTGTAAATGGACTTATGCACTTAAAACAGTAAGTGTAAAAGCACAAGTGCACACTCTGTGTTTTGTGGCATGCTGCTTTGTCATGAACAAACGTACTTTTGACTGGTTAAAAATAAGAAAGGTATCCGACAGTATAAATGACTGCTATCTCACCTGTTCCTTTATCTGACATGCAGCCTCATGATTACGGAAGGATGCTGGTTTCCTTCAGTCATCTCCAAATGTTTCATTGGCATTAAACTTAAGTTCAGCATCATCTCCTTGTACATTCATATTTCATCACAAAGCAATCAAGGGTGTACTTACTGTAGTTGTTCACCCAGTGCTTTTGCATTTTGTCTTGTCTATCCAGGGTTGTATTTGGATAGTTTTAAGACTTGTTCTTGTTCTCACAACTGACATTTCTAACTTTTTACAGATGCTTTCTCAGCTTAACAAAGTGTATTTGAAATAAAACAGGTGTTTGTTAGTAGCCAGTATCTGCTGTGATTTTGTCAACGTGATGTCATTTGTATTAGTCAGCAGTTAGATTTTGAACTTAACCAGTCAAATGTGGGTAGTAGACGATAATAAGACCAAGGACTTTTTTGTCCTGATCCTGCACTGGCCCAACAGCACTGAAAAATATTTGATAATATATTTAACTATATTGAATGTAATTATTATCATAATTTTTCAGTGGTGCTGCACATATAGTCAGGATAGAAGAAGGTTGGAATTGTGGCATTAAAAATAATTGATGAAAGAAAGTTCATTTGTATTTTTTCTACACATATTTTGGGTGATTTTGTTTTTACTCCCTTTTCTTATTATTCATGACATTATTCTTCTCTTCTACAGGATCCATTACAATTATATACAAATGGAAAATTATGCAAATTCAGCAATGATGTCATGTAGAAATGTAGAGGTTGTGTCAGGAAGGTAGCCTGATGTAAAACCAATACCAGTTCAATATGCAAAATAATCATCACCCAGTGCAGCAACCTCCACAAAGGGAAAAAGCTGAACATAAGTGAGAGAAAAAGATTTTGTTGTCATATGTATTCTCTTGAAACAAAAATGTTATGTATCTCAACCTTTATCTGCAGTTGATGTTTGAAGATTTTATAGGTGTGAACAAACTAGTTTTTGGATGGTTGTGTGTGTACTAATGTACATTACTTACGGTTAATTATTGAAATGAAGGATTTAATAATATAGATAACTGTGCAGAAGAAGCTTTCAAAAGCAAAGACGCTGCAAGGATTTGAATCTGGTTCCAAGTAATTGTAAGTACCACAATCAGTGTCAACCCGATGAAACGGGTTTTTCTTTGTTTCTTTGTGTTCATTTTAGATTACAGCTAAACGCTGAAACTTTTAGGGAAAAACTACATTAAAAATGTTAGTGTTATAATGAGTATTAAAATAAAGATTAAAAACTGTTTTGGAGGCGAATATACACTAGATTTTTTGTGACTGTGTCTCAATATCTTACACATTACTTAGTGTTTATAATTAACATTTAGGAGTTGTTAACACAGATAAAACTCTGCAGGACAAGCTTTTAAAAGTAGGGACACTGCAAGGAGTCAAACCTCGTTCCAATGAAAGGGAAGCACAACTACCAGTCCCATATTGTAAAAAATAAAATAAAATAAGAATAAAGAAAACTTAAAATTATTATTAATTTAAAAAAATTATTTTAGTGTGTTTGATAGTAATGAGTAGTTATCAAATGTAAGATGACCAAAAATCTGAAAAAAAGATTTTTAGATGTTATTTTTACATCCTTATCTTGTAGATTGACCCACAATATGGATGAATATCCAAAGCCAGTTGTTTGTTTACTGTGTAAAATAATCATTTCATTTAAATTCTATCAAATGTCTTTATTTCATGAAAAAAGGAACAATATGTCAGCAGATTTTCACTGTGATAGTACAAAACGAATTAAAATGTCAGTGGTTGTTAGAACAAATATTTTTTTGGTTAAAAAAAAAAAAGTAAAGAAAAATAAATGTGGGAAAAACACGGAGCCCCCGGAGAAAACCCACACAGCGGTGATGGCACATTCAGTCAGTACATCCAAACGAAAACGAAACCTCTGCGCTGCCCTTTGACCTGTTGCAGTTCATTGTTCTCATTCCTGACCTTGTATTTGCCTCTTGTGTTTATATCGGCGTTTACATTTAAATTTCCTCCACAGAGAAGGGTTGTATAATTTTTTGGGGTTCCCATCAGAAACAAAGGCCTCCGCTGAATGTAAGACCTCCGATTGAATAACCAAGTCCTCTGGAATTGGCAAGTCTTCTTTTGGAATAACCTTTTGTGGATGAGGGGGATCCTCAATGGTCTCTGAGGGGTTTGGAATCTCATCGATCGCTAATATGTCCCTGTTTCTCCTCGAAGGCGTCTGTGGTGGTGTTTTCTTCATTTGTTGTTGAATGACGTCTTCTAGTTTGGTGATGGTTTCTGCATCCACAGTGGCCACCAGATCAGAAACCAAATCTGGCTCTGACTCCTCCGTTTCTGCAACCGGGTCCTTGTGCATCGTCATGTCACCCCAAAGAAGCTTAGGTGGAGATGGTTCAGTCAAATTCACCTCATGTGGTTGAGGGGCCTCTTCAATAATCTCACACTGGTTGCTGTGGATTAAAGGGATTTCTACTTTCTTTCTGAATTTATTCTTCTTCTTTTTCTTCTTTTTTGCGTCAAAGAACAGCTCAGAGGTACAGTCTGGTTCTGAAGTCTTTGTGTTGGTGATCGGTTCATCTGAATCCTCGTGAATCGTGGTCTGAATAAAACCTTCACTGAGGGCATCAAGTTGATGGCTTGAGAAGTCACTTGGTTTGGAGACCTTTTTAGAAACAAAATCATCCGTTTGAGTGGAGGAGTCGACTTTTAAAAAAGTCATCGGTTCTTGCGCTTTTTCTGTGGCGGAGAACTGTAAATCCACATTCAGCTGCGATAACTGGACGTTGAGCTCCGCCACCTTCAAACCAAGATTTTCTATCAACTCGTCCTTTCCTTTCAGTTCAGAGGTGAGTTCAAGAATATTGCTGTCCTTTTCTTCTAAATCCATTCTCAAGTAATTCGCCTTATCAACAGCCAACATGTAGACCTCTGCGTACCTGGACTTTTCCATTTGGTAATTGCCTGTGTACTCTTGGAAATCTGCAATAACTTCTCTGCAGTCATGCAGCTCCTTTTCATAGCAGCGTCTGAGTTCGGTTTCATTACTCAAAGTATCTCTCAACTTTTCAAACTCTTCCCAGTACATTTCGCACAAACGCTGTGCTTCCACTTTGTCATTCCTTTCATTAAAGAGAAGAAAACTATTTTTATGCAGCCTTTTTTTCATAATCTCCAACTGATTTCTCAGATAGTAAATCTCCTCATCCTTTTCTGATGGGTGTAAGTTGTCCTGGTTTTCATCTCGATTTCCAAAACTAGGTGGTGGAGCTTGTGGTGCCTCATCCCTGTCTTGGGTCAAGCCTTTGTTCTGTTCGGTTTCATTTTTAAAATCAGTATCTTCCACCATGTTGCCCCAAGGACGTTTAGGTGGTGATGCTTCAGTTGAATTCATTGTATTGTTTAGTATTTTAGAGCCTGTAAGAAAGATTTTTCTGTTGGCTTTAACTGTGTTCTTGTGAAAATAGTTTTAAAGTTAGTGATGTGCAAAAGTAGATCAGCTAGATGTGGATTGCTGGCTGTGTCGAACTCTTCTTCTGAAGAAGGAAAGACAATTCTATTTGATCTGACTTTTATGCATGATGTGGTGTGATGTCATAATGCCCTGTAATGTCATCATTAGGTCCCATGACTAAGCATCATTAGTAAAGGGAAAAAAAGAAACAAAAACAAATAAATAAATAAAGAAACAAAAATGAGTATCTATTTTCTTTCGTTCTATATACTTTAGATTTTACCAAATTATATAATTATATTATAGTAAACAATAAATGTGTAGTGCGTGTGTGTGTGTGTGTGTGCGTGCTTGTGTGTGTGTGTGTGTGTGCGTGTGTCGTTTTCAGACGTTTGATGTTTCACCTTCATTTAGGCACTCCTGCGAGGCAACAGAGTTGGTGAACACCACCAGGTTTGACAGATCTCTGCTCAATTTCATCGTCTTCCTCTTCCTTCCACCCCTAAACCATTGTGAGAGAGGACACAGCATCTTTTGTGAGATATTGTAAATACCAATCAGGAAGGTCAAGTAAAACTGTTATGATGTAAGACACAGAAACCCTCATTGACCCATTTAGAGTGGGGAAAAAAACATGGCAAGATAGACAGCATTGTCCATCAGAGACAGCTTGCAAACCACAGGAAAGAGCATCAAAGGCACAAAGCTAAATAGGGACCAGAGGCCATGCAGTGCAGCAATACTCACAAAATCACAAACAAACACACACCTGCACACTCAAGCACACACAGTCTTAGACAAATATAGTCAGTCACAGAGCCAATCACACGCATGCTTGCAGGAATCTGTATTGTGACAGCTCCTGAGGACATGCATATGTGAATATGGAACCAGGAGCAGAGGCTGGAAGAGAAGGGAGAACAAAAGCCTGAATACGCAGAGAGCAGCTGAGGGAGGAAACAAAGCCGAGAGCCCTATGCTTCTTGTCCAATGTTCACTCACACAGAAAGAGGATTAAAAGACGAGTCAGGTTGACAAACAATGGGCACCAAAAAAAAAAAAAAAAAAAAAAGGATTTAGGCTACGGTGTACTCTTTTATGTTAGTATACTATATTTGTCTTTTTTTTTTAGCAAATTTCATAAGATTCTAAACTGAAAATATAAAATCTTAAAATGTTGATCCTCGTGAGTTTTCTCTACTCTACATTTTATAAGAGAAAGATTGGCAACTTCTGAGAAGGATTGTTCAGTGGAGGCAAAGTGAAGAGCTATTTTCATATATGCCATGTTTTTTGTTCTTTTGGGGTTTTTTTAAAGGCAAACAATTCCATTCCATTAAATTACTCTATTAAAATGATGCCTCAATAAAACCATACTTGTCACATTAAAAAAAATGCTGCTTTTTATTGCAGCAGTTTAAACTACCTAATCAAGGCCAACAATCTACAACTGCAAAAAGATAAGAAAAGCACCCATTGTTGAATAAAATGATAGTCTCCGTCTTTTACCAGAATTTTATCAATCCAACAATGAACTCTTGGACTTCTGCAACACTTAAGCTGTGATCATTTATATTCATTACTAATCTAAAGTGGTTTCATGGCACCACTGATGAATAAGCTGCTGTTGTGAAAAGGCTGTCTAAAAGGTCACCTGTTGAATTGTCCCCCAGCTTCCTTCCCAGACTTCTCCTGAACATCTTCCTCCTTGTCCACACTTTGGCAGGACAGTCTGGACTTGGAGTGCCTCTGGACAATAGACACATGGACAAGTATAAACACTTTAAAAAGCAGTATCATAAATATTGCATTGTGCTCCTGCCTGATAAATGTGTGAAACATGTAGCGCGTTATAATGCTTCCCAAGTGGTCAGGGTGTGTTTTCAGGAAATTGTACGTATTACAGGGCAATGCCACTGCTGACTGACACGTCGATACTGTCTCAGTGTGAGGTTGTGCATTATGTGAGTGTGTTAGGTACATTATAAGTAATTGTAATATGATTGTATAATTTTTTCTTATTGCTTTCTGAGAGAAGCACCATAACTTTTAGAGCTGAGGTAGAACTGGGAAGTGGATGAAAGTTTGGTAATTAAGGGATTTAGACAGCTAAGCATAACACTAGTAATAAGCATAAATGGGGTGAAAAGAGAGGCATAAAACGATGAAATGGAAACACGAGTGGGTGAATACAGTACAGGAGGGAAATGTGCACACTAAAACGTACGAGATGGACAGTTTAAACATATAACTGAGACTACAAAGCAGCTCTGAGGGTAAAACACAAACTTAGAGACAATATGAGTTCACACACTTCACGCTTTACATGTGTGGATGAAATTCAAAGTTGCGCACAGCTCATGGATCAACTGTGTTGATCATCTCTGTAGAACTACAACATGTGTCTGGTGCTGAATCGTGACTCTGATACCTGGCATAGGCTGAAGAAACTTTAAGAATTTAAAAAAGTTAGTCTTTTCCTGACTACTTTTAGAGACATTCACACCAAATTAATGTTTCTGTTCTTTTCCTCTTTAATGATGCTGAACAGAAGAGTCTCTTTGTTTTAAATAGGCTCAGATTAATTTAAGGTACCCCACACAAAATATAATATTGTGCAATAGAAAAGCTTTGATATCCCTTATTAGTATTTTGTACCATTTTAGAGAGCTGATAAATCCCATTCATAGTATTTTCAAAAGCTAATTAAACTAAATTAAATTCAGCGGGCATATTTATACAAACATTAACATAAATGGGGATAAACAAAAATTTGACAATTATGATTATCTGTCAAGGCAAAAAGGCCTGTGTCATTACTAGCGGTGGTGTGTGTGTGTGTGTGTGTGTGTGTGTGTGGGGGGGGGGGGGGGGGGTCCAACTGTTAGTCAGTTCTCATAAGCTCTTAGATAGAAAATGGTTCTTCAAGAGAGTCACAGCTTACAAATTCTGGAACAAAAATGTACAGTAATGACCACAGTGGAGTTTGAGCACCCCCCCCCCCCCCCCACCACCACCACCACCACCACCCTCACACACACACACACACACTCACACACACACACACACACACACACACACACCGCAGTATTTGGATTTCTGTTCTCTGTATTTCCATAACACCAACTGATTGCTTGTTTTTGCATTAATGATAACATGAATAATAATCATAAAATGAATTGCAAAACTAAGCGAGACTATTTTTGTGGCTCAAGTTTCACTTTAGAAGAAAGACGAAGTTCCAGCCAGTTCATCCACACACACTGAGACATGACAAAGTGACAGTTTCTAATACTACATATACTACATACTTATTAGATTTAAATAATAGCTATAATAATGCCTGCCGTATGAAATAATGCACAGAAAATCCTTTTTTTATTTTAAGGGTTTGTTAAACACTGAAATTAAGAGCACCCCAAATTTAGTCTTTAACATATTCTACATTATAATTTTTTTGGTATCACCATGAATACATTAGGCAATTTATGGGTATTTATTTAGTACTTTTTAATTTTATTTTGATTATGGGAGTGGTACAGAGGTCCCATGAATTCATTCATCAAATATAATACATATTATTATTGAATAAACTTGTGGAAAGATATGAATCACGCTTGATCAGGCCCGTGGCATTAATCAAGTCTGATTAGATGTTTGATTAACAGAGAAACTGAAATGAATTTCAAAAAGTAACAAATTAAGTGAGTGACTGTCAAATTAACAAACGTTCAATTATAGGACAAGCTTGGCTCAGGATTTGGCAATTTGGGATCAGAGATAATTGGGACTTTGACGGTGATTATCAGTTGGATTACTAAGTCCTGGTTTTCCACTACAAGCTCTGTATTAGGAATGCAATGATTGATCCATCCACGTCAATAGATCGATTTAATGATGAACAATCCTATAGCACTGTTCAAAAGGAACATATCAATAAATTGTCAATACATGCAATACAAAGTAATAGGTTTTACCAAGAGACCTTTGTGTTTTTACTGCAGGGACAGGTTAGTTTTTCATTTAACTGCCAAGCTGAACCCAGACATAAAATCATCAGTTAATCGTTAATCGTAATGTCGTATCATAATGAAACTTGTGAATTACAATCCTAGTCTGCATTTTCTTGCTTTCATGCTCCTCACCTTCTGTTTCAGCGTCGTGATGAAGGATCTGCTCTGAGATTTCTTCAGAACCCCCTTGGAGCTCTAGAGAAAAGGAGAACACATTCAGAGACGTTTCGTGTTTTTGCCTTAGTGCCTGCTTGCTTGCTTGCTTGCTTGCATGCGTGTAAGGGGCTTATTCTGTGTGAATTTAAAACCAAACACATTAGCGTTAGGTGAGTCATTTAAACCTCAAAGCTTAGGAGCTGGAGGGGCTGCAATAAACAGGAGCCAATAACGCAAAACACAGCTGAAGAGGGCAGTTGGCAAGTAATAAGAAGAAAAAAAAACAACCCCGGGGGGGAAAGCTTTGGAGACAGAAAGAGGTGTACGGAATCACCATCAAAATATGACTGGGATAGAGAAGATAGGAAACCCCAGTGCCCACTAAAAGCACCGCCAGAAAACTGAAACTTCTAAAAATAACACAAGAGTCGGGCGTGGAAATTAAATATTAAGTGACAATGCAGACATTTAGCCTCTAGTCATTTTCAGTTTGTTTTGCATGATAAAACACCATATGCAAGTGGAAACAGAGAGTCCCCACCAGAAAGGTCTGAAGAGGTGCTATTTGCCTCTCAGTTTTTATCTGTTCAGTGGGTGTGTTTGACTTGCAAGTGCTGCAGTCAGCTCCTTAATTTCCTCTATCCTCCTCCGTGACTAAGACCGTGGCCTAGTTTTATCCCCCTCTTTTTCACTTCTTCAACTCTCGTCGAGCAAAGAGACGAAGGGAAGTATATCTCCTCCCCACGCGCAGCTCAACGCATTGCCTTGGGGCTGTACCTGCCGCAGGTTCTTCTGAAGGCCCTGGTGCGTGGCTCGAAGCAGAGCTCTGATGCTGAAGCTGTCAGTATCCTCCTTATCTCCGATCCGAGACTCCTTCAAAAGCGAGTCCAGTTTTTTTCTGATGTGAGACTCCACTTGGTGATGGCCATTGCCCTAGGTGGAAGAAGAGTTGAAATGGAGGACAAGATCACAGAGAGTACCACTGTTTTAAAATAGGCTGGTCAACAAGCTGCATTGCCAAATCGCCATAAATCTGTAGTGATATCACTACCTATTAATAAGACCTGCAAGCAACTGCAGCAGATTTGCACATCTATAAAATAAGCATGCTATTGATAAATTTAAGCATATGAGAGCATACATGACAGCATATTTCAAACTTGAACTTAATATCCTCAATAGCAAGAACAACAGGAGTAGCAACAGCAATAGGTGGCACAGTATCCATAAAACTGATAATAAAATGGATCAATCATAGACAGCGAGAGTAAAGCAATACCATAAAAGCCCCTTTTTGTCATGATGTAAATGCATCGCAGCTGTTTAAAATGTATATCTCTCTAATGGTGCAATGTTAGTGGTGACTGCTGTGAAAGCAAACTGGTTTAATGAGATCAATGCAGAACCTCCCAGAAACCTGCCAACAACCCATTTTTAAAAATGGCAGCGATCATCTGAGGTGGCATCTGCGGCTCCGTGCCTCCAGCTAAATGTGAGGGGTTGATGCCCCGTTCGGTTACGCAACCGAACTGTCTAAAAACAGTGTGCGAGTGTTTTTCCTGTTGGAACCTGGCAGTAATGTAGCACAAAGTACCAATGAATGTAAAAACTGCAGATAAAATGATGAGGTGCGGTTTGTGAAAACAGAGAAAACATTCTTGGGCATGTTTGACATGTTGGTTTACAGCTTCTCTATTACAATAAATATCATTCAGGTATATCAAACATTCTTGCATGCTGACATTTATACCTGTATAATTGAGCATAAAACTGTACACACATAATAGATCATTAATAGACAGTGTCATTACCTTGTGTTTCACATTGTCATTAAAAGCTCATTAACTGACTTCCATTTATGTCGTCTGTTATGTTTTCAGAATTGTTAGAGATCCACTACCTAACGCTCTCCCACCTCTTCCGCCAATCCTCACTCCTTTATATATTAATATGGGAAGTCTTTTTTTTTTAAATGTTAACTAAAATCAAATATTTTAGTGCTACAGTTGTTTGACTTACAAAACATCAGCTTAATTCTATCAGTCATTGCTCTAATTCGCTGCAGGTTAATTCTTTTTGTTAAAAGCAAACAGTTTACCATCTATGATAAAAGATATTCAACATAAACTCACACATAAACTTCCTAGATAAGTGAAAATGGTGATAGCTAAGTAAACTTATAAAGGTGGCATTTTAAGATTTAATGCTCAGAAAATGTAAAGGCACGTTTCTTTTTCTTACATTACTGCTTTTGAGTTTGAAGTCTTCCTCAATTTCATCGGCGCTGTCATCATCAGACACCTCCCCCTCCTCGGCGTCTGCAGACAGATAGGCAGGCAGCCGCTTCCCCTGGAGGGTCAGAAGATAAAGAGATGGGAGGGGAGACAAATATACATTTGACCTGTGTATATATATCTGAAGCGCAGCTCCATAACGCACTCGTGCCTTTTTACACACACCTCTGAGACGGTCTTAAAATAGCACAGCACAATTCAGTATGTTTGACTGAAATCTGGACACGGAGGAATACACAGTCGCATATTAAGCAACCCCGTATCTTTATGTAGCTCCTTCACCAGGATTTTCTGGCAGAGTAAAAACCTTTTTCTGCCATATCTAAACAC
The DNA here is from genome assembly GCA_014839995.1 of Xenentodon cancila. Classification (NCBI taxonomy): domain Eukaryota; kingdom Metazoa; phylum Chordata; class Actinopteri; order Beloniformes; family Belonidae; genus Xenentodon; species Xenentodon cancila. The sequence goes on from CM026201.1 coordinate 21,741,560, forward strand.
ACAAGAGGGGGCACGGTGCACACATGTGCATTACACAATGCAGCATTGACTTAAGATTCCCCGAGAAGCTCCCTCAGCTGCTCTTTCAGCACACTGGAAGCCCATTAGTGAGCCATTCTGAAGGTGTGAGTGGGAGTGGAGACTTTCTGAGCATCCTCCTCTAACAGAAATAGGAGGTTCAAAGCTTCCTTCAGTACATCGAGTTTCTCACTGCTCTCACTTCAACTGCTGCCACAAGCAGTCTACTGCATTTTTTTTTTTTTTTCAGTTTTTGTAAAGTGTGAGTGTTGAAAATCTCTGTGGCATATCCTTTTATTGTGTTGCTTCTGGTGTGCTGCTGTGCAGGGGGAAGACAAGGGGTGGAACCGCCAACGGGGGAAAGACTATGTGAAAAGAGAAGTATTAAAGGGCTCTCATAGAAAATCCACATTGCTTTTGAACGGACAAAGCCATGGCTCCTTCGATGTAGAATTTCTTCACACAACTAGTTATGCTGAGTAAATACTGACTGCTTTTGCTCATGGAGACAGTGTGAAGCTCCTTCCACCTGGTCCTGCTCTGGTAGGCTCTTAAAAGTAAAGAGCTCCCTTCAAGGATCTCGTGAAGGTTCGTCTCTACCGAGGACCTCTTCTCTTGAGGCACAACATGCCTAAATTGCAAATTCTTTCAAATGTTTCCACTTAACGCTATGTTCTTGATTCAACAAAGTCACCAAAGACAGCAAAATAGGCAAAATGTTTAAACAATCTAGTCTTGTGTAACATTTTACTCAGCATAATTTTCTATCTACAACATGACAACCTGGCTTTCCGACTTATAGAAAGCCCATTTGCATGGTAAACTTTACTCCAAAAGTCTCAATAAGTGTGAATTAACCTTTCATACTTTGTGATGACCATTCAGCTGTACAATTTACCCATATGGATATTAATCACAACCTTGAACCTTTTAACTGAGTCTTGTGCTTCACTGATACAGTAAAAAAAAAGAAAAAATGTTTTGTGTGGCACGAGGCTCTTGAAGTTATGGGCTTTAGAGTTTAGTCTTGTCATTCAGAGTGACAGTTCAAACAAAGAGCGAATCTGCTGTATCCCAGAGGAGTCGGTTTCGATAGATACTTCCAAGACTGGAGGAAGGAATGTCAGAAGTCATGAAGCTGTTGGAGGAAGTCCCCTGCTTTTTGTGTTCACATGGCAGGAATTCAGGACAAATGCAGTGTTTTTTAACTCCAGTTTTAGGGTCAAAAGGGAATGTGACAGGAGACGAAATCAAAAATATACTTTGAATAATGAAAATGAGGAGGATGGTGCGACCTCAGGCTAAAAAGCCTTTGCTCTCATTTTTTGTGTACCCACTGCAGGTTCTGTGGACAATTCCAGTTCCGGTCGAAGGTCTTTTGAAGGTATAGCCTCTGTGATACAATTCACCACTACATGCAGCAGTTTTTAACATTAACCCTTAAAACGTGAAGCAAATCAGAGAAAGATGGAATAACTTTGACCAATGAACTACGTCATGAGTGTAACTCATCCACCAACCACCTACTGGACACTTCAGTGTATTCTACTTAACGAACACGACCATCTTCCAATCATCTTCCTTTTTTTTCTTTTTTTTTTAAGAAAAGAAAATGTAGAAATGAACCTGCCTTGGTAATGCAAACAGCCCTGGAACTGCACCACAATATATATGTGACACTTCTGTAGTTGAGCTTCAAATTAACAAGGAACTGGATGATTCGTATCACTCATCTTTGAGGACGTGTCATATTTGGCCAAACAGTGTTAAATGTGAGAATGCGGGTTAACTTTTCTGCATTCTTAGCATCAGGTTGAACTTTTCCCGTACCACTTTTTTTTTACTGCTACCACTGGTTGTTACTGGTGCTTAAAAATGTAACGCGACAGTCCCAAATGGATCACATTGTGTTTGTACAGTATACATTAGAAAATGTTTAAGGCAACAATCTGCCGCTGCGTTAATATATGCCAGAAACTCTTCATCTCCTTTCACATCTATGATTAATACAATGACCTAGTTTTGTCCTCTCATACTCCTCCTTTTCTGCATCTGTTTATAGGAAGTAATTAGTGGCCTTGCGGTGCCTTTCCCATTCCCTCCTCATGTAGCAATGCACATGCAGTCAAATATTGGCAGATAATGAGCACTTTTCTTTCTTCCTTGTAGTCAGAGGAGGGAACTGGGGAAGTGTGGAGAATATTCTTTCATTCACAAGTACAGCAAATGATGAGTTTTGTCTTAATTTCTAAGCTTATCAATTAATAAAATTAGACTCGTTCAGCCTTACTTTGATGAGGATCTTTCCTTGCAGGCTGTGAGGACTGGGTAATGTTTTGGAGTCTCTGCTCAGCACATTTCCCACGTCCAGTTTGCTTCCAAATATTTCTCGCAGGTGCTGCGCAATCTTCTTCTGCTGCTGGATGCTACAGTGGTTCTCTATAGAGAGGATCACTGGGTATCTACAAAACAAGATTAAGAAACATAGAGAGCTTTTCATACACTGCTTCAACCAATAAAAAAAATAGAATAATTCAAGGGAGACTAATAATTCATGCTTCAAAGTGTTCCTGCATTCCCTCGTCTGTTCAACAGAATAGACAGGAGGGGAAACGATAAAAACGCAGCTCCACACCCTTTCCTGTCTGTGCTGAGGTGTGTATGTGTGTGTAAGCAAGTGTGTTGTGTGTCTCTGCCTGTGTTTTCGTTTAGAAAAGGTGAAATGACTTGTGGCCACTTGTGGCAGCGCAGCTCAAATGTCAGGTTTGTCAAACTGACAGTTCTCCCTTGGGGGACACTGCCCCGCTCCCACCTCTACCTCCGATCTCCGGAAAATGCACACTGGCGCACTCTGGCGCACACTGGCGCGCACAAAGGCGCGCGCACTCACTTGCGCTTGTATGCGCACACGCGAGGGCTCTGCACGTGACAAAAAGATACGACAGAGAGCAATCCAGAGTCATTTCATTTTGACAGGGAAACATCCAGCCGCTCCTCCTGAGCAAAACAGAGAGGTGGCCCAGTGTGTACTGTAATCCGCGTTTGTGTGTGTGTGTGTGTGTGTGTGTGTGTGTGTGTGTGTGTGTGTGTGTGTGTGTGTGTGTGTGTGTGTGTGTGTGTGTGTGTGTGTCGGGGGTGGGGGGGTAGGATGGGGGGCAGAGACAGACAAATAGATGTGGAAGAGCAATCATATTAACAGGTGGCACCGAGGTAAGCTGAATGTATTGGAGAGAACAGCAACAGGAGCGGCAGGAGGGACAGCAATCAGGCTCAAGACATTCAGTTTATTAATCTGTTCTCTCTGTTGGCATTTTTACATATTACTCATTGATTATGCATGTGTTAACGACAATTTGCAGTATTTCCTAACTAGTAAATGTATGCTCTTTGAAGAGACATTACATAGTCTGCAACAGAAGCTGCCTCACGCAGAATTTGGACCAATCAGACCTGACTGGGGGAACAACTTGCAGAAATTCATGTAATAATGAAAAAAGAGTTTTTATACAGCACAGATGTTGCAGTGATGTATTAGTAAGAGCAAAGTAATGACGTTCTCCTTAGACATTAAAGAATTTGGTCCTATTCTAGCAGACTCCCAAGATACATGTCTAAATGCTAAATGTTAAAAAGTGGTCTTTGATAAATTACAGTTGCGATGTCAGCAGTGGTTTTATCTAATAGCCTGTTTTTAATTCAGTTTTCAAGCTCAAAGTCAGAAGTAAAAAGTGTGAAAAATCCATCCTTTTTTTTTTGGGATAACACCATAACAGCTTTTACAAATACTTAAGCCTCATCATCCACCAGATATCTTAACGAAAAAGAATGACAATAATGAAAAAAAGAAGATTTTTTTGAAAATGTTAAATTACAATGGTTTTTTTTTCATAAATAATGACTTTCATTTTTGCTTAAACCGATAAATAAAGGGATACTCTGGGTCTGTCTGTGTGTACCTTGAAAAAAGTTATTTTAGCTGACAATGAAGAAATGAAGGAAATAGATTTTTGTAGGAACAAAAAATCCCCAGATTCCTGTAAAGCTTCCTAATTAATACATTAAATCTGGGTTGTTCAACAACAGAACGTAACGGATAATTTGTGGTTCTAATGGGGTGACGCCAAGATATGAAAAGTAACTTTTCCTGGACAGAAATCTGAACAATGTAAACGCTGCAGCAAAAAAAAAAAAAAAGTTAATAATTTACTCTAAACTGTTAAACTATTTATTTAAACTACTAACAGCTATTGATAAATCTAAATGAGGGCGATTTGAATTTATGTTGATATCTGGAACATACGTTTAATAAGCTTAATGTGATTTTTAATACATTCTTAACCCGCAGCTAAATGCTGAAGACCTTTTTGTTCAATTACATAAGATGATTCCACTCCAAAATAGAACATAATTGATTAAAACAAACAGCTTTATAACTGTTTTGATTAGAAGATATGATAGAAGTGAGTGAGAGCCAGTGTGGCAGTGAGAAGCATTTTTTGGGTACTGTTGTGCACAGCAGAGACAATCACTGGCTCCTCAGGGAACCTGAGGAAACACCACATACCAGATGGTTCAGTAATAGGTGCTAATTACTGCCAGGAATCCCAGTTCTCCAAAAACACTAATCTGGTTTTCTAACTTTTAAAACATTTGTGTGACGCCTATGGTAAATTATAATCGAATTCATCGGTATCTTAAAATGTTGATCAGACGGTCCACATCTTCCATCTCCATGATTGGGGTTTTACAAATGTTGTGATTTGCTCTCACAAGTTGCTTCTGTTGTGAGGTCTTGAATGCACTGCAGTGTCCAATCAAAATTCCAGCGAGGACACAAGTCTGCAGTATTCATTTTTTTTGGATAACAGCTTCTCGCAGCTGGATTTTGCTGCTAAATCCTCAAACTGGCTCATGAGATTCTTTTATAAGCGCTTCACTTTAAGAATTCTTCCCAAGTTTAAAAAGACTTATGTCACCTTCACATCAAACAATTTTGAGTCCAATTTACAAGTCATCAGCAAAAGCTCTTGATCAGAAACAAATAGGTGCTCACCTGTTTGTCTTAATGTATGAAATACTCAAAGGCACATCAAAAAGGTTCACCAACAGGTTACTGAGCCACGTCTGATTTCAGCTACCCAGTAATCTAAGTACAATATCTGGAGCTGTGGGAAACTCCACGTTTGAGGTACTCCCACTGAAAAAGCAAGCCACGGGTTAAATCTGGTGTGAGGAAAGGAACTCCTCAAAACAAGGGGTAGATGCTGTTCACTATTCTACAACATCAACAACAAATAATTTCTTCTCAATGTCCATATTCAGATAAAAATCTACCGTTTTTCATGACGGTCTGCTTATTTTCTTGTTTTGTTGAAAAAAAAAGTGCTTCGGAAACCAGCCGTCGTTGTTGACCTGCTGTCACTGATCAGTCATGTAGTTTGAACACCACAACAACTTCAACAATCAATCCGCACACTGAGCGAAGGCCCATTGTCACGACAAAATGCTAAAATGCATCACTTTTGTTGTTAGTAAAGGGAGAAACCCAAAGTGACAAAATAACTAAAGATGCCGCAGGAAAAAAAAAAAGAATATCCACAGGTTTGCGATCATTCTGATTTTACAGACAAAAGCCAGCCCACTGGAACAACTAGGTAGAAACTTTAATTGTTATTTATGTATTTAGCACTGTGCTCTATTCAGCATTGACTAAATATAGCAGCCAGTCAGGACCTTGTTGCTGGACAAGGACCACAAAGACCAGGAAAGGGAATGTCTGGTTGTAGAATGTAGTAATGCTTTTAGAAAGAGCATCCAGGGGAGGGATCATTGTGAATGGGCCGCTGGATATTGCAGGGGGTTCAAAACAGTGAGTCCTTTCCCTCCTTTACATCAGAAAACCTCAGCTTCTCTGAAATGGCTTTATTTCACCAAATTGTGGTACACACCTGCTGTAAATTAAACTCAGGCTCACCTATCCCAGCTTGTTTCAAGCATAAGGCAGGGACACAACGCAGACGGCAGTCCATCCCAGAGCCACATATAAGCCAACAACTACACACGCTCACTCCTGTGGGAAATGTAGAATCCCAAAATAATCTAACACACATGTTTTTGGACAGTGGTAGAAAGCCAGAGTACCAGAAGAAACTAAAATCAGGAACTTTCTGGCTTAAATTAAACTGCTGCATTTCCCATAACACATTTTTGTTCTACTTAAATTGTACATATTGCCCTAACATTAGCTAAAAATGTTATTATATTTTTGTTTGTTTTTAAAGAAAAAAAGAAGATCTTTTTCTATTGAAACAGTAAAAGCTTTGTACCAAAGTGGGCCATAAAAGCGTATAATTAAGCAGTAGAAGACGATTTCCAACACGTGGAATTATTATGCAATGGGCTATTTGTCCTAAACCAGAAGCAGTGTTATTATTCACTAAACTGGCAAATAACATCAAAATCATTTTGTTTTTGTGTTAAAGGCTGTTCCTCTTCCACTACACAATGAAGGAATATCATTTCCATGAGACACTAACAAACACACATTCCAGAGGCAGCCTTTACTCACTTGTTATTTACAAAGGCATATTTATTGATGGTCTCTATGACGGACTTGAACGTTATCTTGGAGGTCAGCGTGTAGCCGTGCTGGACCATTGGCTCTCCATCCGGACCATCCCAGCAGTCCACTGCAGAAGAAAAAGAGTGATTCATGTGGAAATAACATGTGCAAGATTAGAACAATTTGAGAGGCTCTTTCCTGGACTACTGCACCTGTCGCTCTATTTCTCTAAATTATAACAAAAAACATCCATAATAGTGATCGCTGTATTCCATCTATTTAACTAAAGGAGCACAACGGCTTTGGAAACACAATGAATGGGGACTGTCAAAAATCAAAATCTCACATCCAATCTCCTGTCAGAGCAGCGATATTCATTAGTCATAGTAAGAAAGGTGTTACTAATGGCACGCATGATGTTCAGTGAGGTGTCCCACTGAGTCGTTCCTTTGTGAAACACATGGCAGCACCCATAATACCACGTCCCTGATGCTGTAGTTGGATTGTTTTCTGTCACTGCTAATATAGCGCTTAAACTTGAGGATTATTTTGATTCCTATGTTCTACATGTTGAAACATCTTCCTGTTTAAACGTCGATGTCAATGTACCTTCCACGCAGCGGCAGCCAGACTGCAGCACCCAGGCATACATGTCGGTCTTGGAGTGGGAGAGGAGCTGGTCTCCCGTCAGGTAGGTGTTATGAGACGAGGCGATGAAGTAGTTACATAAAGGCTGGTCCATGTCTTGGTTCACCACGTGGTGCAAAGGGTTGAAAATGTCACAGGTGGGGCTGCGCATGAAACTTGTGAAACCTGAAGAAAAAAAAAAGAAAAGACATCAGTGACGTCAGACGTCAGTTCGTTTTCTCTTTTTTTTGTTGTCTGTTAACAAGTGAAATCTAGTATTTTCATTTCTTTTTATCTTATGTTATTTATTTATTATATTTTCAGATGAGTCTGGGTGGGAGGTGGCTTTTCTTTTTTTTTTTTGTTTGTTCCGTTTGATAAGGTTTGTATGACACTATTTTTGCTGGGCAATAAACTCACAACAGCTATCAGACAGACTGCTATGAAATTTTATACAGACATTCATTTTTCATTCCCACATAATGACATTGTAGATCCCCTGATGTTGAATCTTTATTTGTTTGGGTTTAAGTCACTCATCTCTGCATCATCAAAGAGACTGCGTACAGATATCAGTTCTGCCAAGAGGACAAATTCTGATGCCAGTAATCTCCTGAGTGTTTATCTGACACCAACAGCAGGTCGTGTTTTCACCGATGCTGTGAAATACATCAAAATTTATCATTCATCATATCAAAAATGATATTTTCCTCATATTATTTCCATCTGCCTCTACTGTACTTTCTGTAGTGCTAATAAACACATATCTGTATGATATACACATACAATAATGCATACCTACACAAACCAAGGTTACTTTTTATAACCGGGGTATTTTCACATTTATACTGCGTCATGTAAAGCTTTTTTTCTTGTAGCATCTATTAAGAATGACACTTTCATAAGGAATCACCATCTGATGACTGCATACTGAAAGATGCATGAAAGTTTGTCCACTTCGTCATGTGCTTTCATGTGCTTTTTTTAGAGAGGATTTACAACCTTGGTCCTTGTTCCTTGTAGTGTTTTGTGGGAGGTGTTTCACGTTTATGGGAAATCCCCATCTGGACCTTCTATAACCAGAGTAAGAGCTTGGTACTGATTACCAGCAGTAAGTCAGACTTATTTTCAGTGGCTGTTGGATTCTTCCAAGGATACTCTTGGTTGCTGGTTTATGTTCATAATCTTAATACAAAGAATTTCCATTTTAGATGGAAGATGTAGTCTTGTTGGTTTTCCTGAGGTCCTTTAAAACACTCCATCCATTTTCTAAACCTGCTTATTGCTATACAAGGGGGTCTGCTGGAGCTGCTGCTGTCTGCTGGATTCCAGGAGAAAGGTTGGGGTACACCCTGGATAAGTCCCTAGTCCATCACAGCAGGGCCACACAAGCAACCATACATCCTCACACTCACACCTACAGGCAATTCAGAATCATCCATCAACCTAACATACATGCTTTCCGACGAAAAGCCACGTGGGTTTTCCCTCATGCAACCCCTCTTAACTAGGTGTTATGAACAGAGCTGAAAAGATCTATCTTCCTTTGATACTTTGGGCAAAAGCCCACATGCAAACACAAAGACTTCTGCTGGGCCCGGGAATTGAAACTAATTATTACCTCTGTAGCCTGGACACAGATGGGGAGGTAGAAAAATGGATGGATGGATGGATGGATGGATGGATGGATGGATGGATGGATGGATGGATGGATGGATGGATGGATGGATGGATGGATGGATGGATGGATGGATGGATGGATGGATGGATGGATGGATGGATGGATGGATGGATGGATGGATGGATGGATGGTTTTTTTAAGTTCTTCAAATTATCACTAGAATAGGATAAGTTTTTTTTACTATTTTCAGATTTCTATTTTTAATAAATAAAATGTACATATGGAATTATGAGTTCACTATCCATCTTTACCTCCTCGTCTTCTTTTTCTTTCACTAATTGAACCACCGTTTTTCCAAGTGACTAATTAACTATGCTCTCCCATTAGTCCGATTTCTAGATTCAGCTTCAGCAACCACAAATTACACCAATTACTCACATTGTTGCTGTTTGAAGATGGGCTTGAAGTCTCCTCAATAATTAGCACCAACACCTCGGTACCTGCTCACTACCTGGTCTTTTGCTCCGTTTCTGACTCCTGGCGTAGAGTGGTCTGATACGGATGATGCTATAGTGAAGTGGACCTTTAATGTTTTTGGGAATATGAACCATTACCACTTCCTTATTTTGTCCTCTTGATTTGTGTGAAACATTCTGAATGTTTTTTTTTAATTTCATAAGGGACGTTGGGGCTATAATAGTTTTGGGAGGTAATAGGAGACAAAAATATGACCAATCCAACCCTACGTCTAATTTACTTGAATTACATAATTTCTTGTAGTTAGAGATTCCACATTGTTGCATTTCATGGCATAGATCAACAGACAAAGGTCTTGTTCTGGATGTCCAAAAAGAATAAATGAATGGAGAATCGCTTCTTCTACAAACCCTCTCCTTCCAACCATGTTGTGGAAAATCTTTGCCTGTCACAACTACATCGGTTGTAAAAATTTAAGTCATGCTTTTTTGGCAGTAAATCATGGCATAAACTGGTAGTAAAGTGCAAAGATAAAGCTTTGTAAATAAATGTGCATGTGCAAGTTTCCCCTTTTTGGATTTTTCAGTCACGCTCTTTTTATAGTACGTATTGACAAGAGAATTTCAACATCAAAAAGGCCAGTTGCAAAATAAATCTGCCCCTTTGGCTCGTATTTTTCCAACTACCAGACACCAGATTATATCATGTGGAGCTTTTCATAGCGACAGCAATAATATCTTTCTTCATCTGCTGCTTGGCCTCCCAACCATTCAAACCGCATGACCGGGGTGACACAATACAAAGACGCTTGAGAGGGCAGAATCCGTGCTGTCATTCGGTGAGGGAGAACTGAAGTGATAAAGTGAAAATACGAAGACCAGGGCAAAACTGAAATGAGCAAAAAAAAAAAAAAAAAAAGAAAAGAAAAGCTGTGAACAAGAGGGCTGTAGGGGTAGAATGGGGAAAAAAATGGAAGCACATATAAGGAAAATTGCTTGCTATCAATGTGGACTTCCAATCTTCCAGCTGCATTGTGGCCTGTTTTAGATTTGAAGTCTATTGTAAATGTTAATGTACAGTAAATTTCACAAGAAATTACTGTCACACAAAGTGCACGATCTATGTGCAAACACGTGCGTCGCAGACCCGCAGGGAGGGCATCACGTTGACGCTGGTCTGGTCAGCTTTCAGGTTTTAGATGACAAGATTATTCCTCATCCGTCGTCCTTGTCCTTGTCATCTTCTCTTCCCTCATTCACTGTTGTTTTTCTGTCACACTCTCATTTTCTTTCTCCCACCGATCTCGTTTTGATTAACCAATTTTCACACTGCAGACACCCCCCCTACACACACACACACACACACTGACACACACAGACACACTTTAAGCTCAGTCTGGGTTACATGTGACACATACTTGAAATTACTCCCGGAGATTAAATTAAAAATACTTCCAGACAGTCATTGTCTATTGTTTCTTATTATGAAGACTGAGACCCGACACAATAAAACCATGATCTGATGTCTTATGTGATACAAGTTAGCAAATGTCTGGCTTGCTGCTGCGCTGCCGTGTAAACTCATACAAGGTGAATTTATACAGTGTTGTACAATTTATCACTCACTGATTGTATGTGTTTGCACATTTAACCTTATGTCCCATTAATAAAATGCATCATGTGTTTGACTTCAAGGTTACACCTCTAAAAATACTGAAAAGCTGTATGAATTTAAGATAATGCAAAGGGATAAGTGAAATAATGCTGTTAACTAATGGTGTTGTATGTTAAACACCAGGGGACAGAAAGAGAAAGAATATTGACTGAATGGAAAATTTGAAAAGACAACACAGATATAGGAAAGGATTAAAAAAAAAAAAGGATGTGAGCTTTACCGTCAATCCCCATAACGCCTCTTGTTTTATTCTCATCAGACACCTCAAACATGTCGATAATATCTGCAGCATACTCTGAAGTCACGTTGGCCATCTACAGACGGGGGAAGAGGACACAACACATCCAGAAAACAATGTTTAGACCTTTTGACATGCAGCAAAAAGCGTAGCTTTAATCCAGGTGTACAAGGCAAATGAGGTCAGACTGATTCCCATTTTCATAAAAAAAAGAAAAAAGAAATATCTCGTTAGCAAATGTCAAATCTCAGCTGAAGAGAACAGAGAACAGGATTTATCCTGAGTATCACGAGTTAGGCAAAGTAAATATAGAATGAAAAATGCAAATCACAACGTTACAGAATAAGAGAGAAGAATGTGTTTCAGAAACATAGAAAACATGAAAAAATAGAGTGAAAGTATGTAAGTCAAACACTCCCACGAGACAAACCAATTTTAGGTGTGATAGATTGACTCAGTGGAGCAGATTCCTCTGGGTAGACATCTGAGGAAGCTGGGTGAAAATCTGAGGACAGTTTCTCTGTTCTGCATCTTGATCTTGAACTAAGGAGGCTGATTTGGGGCAAGCGTGCACTTTCATCATGACAAACACCGATTGTTGTATGCTACAAATTTGATCAGCTGTCACCCGAGTCAAGGGTGACCCCTCACCTTCTGCTCGTTGCGCAGGAGGTTGGCGAGCTCTTCTGCTGTCAGGTGATCCTTCCTGTCGCTGTATGCCATCATCAGCAGGAACAAGTCCCGCCTCAGAGACATCATCTTGTAGAAGACGGAGAACTCCTCGTATGTGAGCGTGCCTTGCTTATCATCTGTGTCTGCTTCCTAATGGTGCAAGGGAGGGACGTAATGACAGACAGAAAAAAAAGTTAGTGTCTGACAAGGTGACAAGAAATGTGTGGGCCTGCTTACAGCATCTGCTGTTTAACAAATACTGATAAAATTTAAATGATTAAACCATGAGTGAAGTTACACACCCACTTAAACAACAAAAATCCATTATGGCAAACCTCTTTCATTTTTGCATTGCATTTTCTGCCAGATCTGGTTGGGATACACAATGAGCCACAATGAGTCCTACCACCATATCAGTCAACGCACATGTTCAGAAACTACCTGGCGTGTGGACTCGTCAGGTGTCGACGCACTCAGTCCCTCCTTTTTTAACGTCTCATACCTTTACACGGCTTTGTTTGACACAATGCACCAGTCTTTGTGACACCAACACATTACCAGGTCCTTCTATCACTCTTCTACACGCTGCTCATTCTGGTCAGCAACATTGTGCTGTCTGCTTACTGGAATCCAGTGTCTGATATTACCTGCATCTCACGGGGACGCATTCGACGCCACACCAATTACTATCCAATTATAGGAGCTAATGTGCCTATCCCACTCCCATAATGGGTTTGCTGTGGGTACTGGGACTGGATCACAGACAGAATATCTACACACAACCAGCAGGATAAATAACTATGATGGACTTGGAATGCATGAGTAGAAACAAACAGATTTGTGGTATTTTAGGCAAGACAAGCTGTTCGAGTGGCAGCGGTACTGTCCTTTACTGCTTAATTGGAGGAAGATAAAGTGATAACATCCTCTGTTTTATCTAACTCCAAAGAGTAAAAATGTTTCATACTATTTGACAACGTTATAAAGGGATAAAAACACTGAACTAATGAGTGTGGAAATGAGAAAGCTTTGGGAGCTGTGTTGGATATATGTTATTATCTCTCTCAGCCAAAAATAAATAAATAAATACATAAAATGAAATAAAATAAAAGTTTTGAGATCCCTCTGGGTTGAAGATAGGATTTATTGTGGTCAGTAGACTCTCAGAAGAGTCATTTAGAAGCTTAACGGCCTTGAAAATTGATTTGCTCAGCTCCTAAGACTGAGCAATGGGTCTTGTATTTTCTGCTGCTGAAAACTGTTCAAGTGCCCAACCACGGGTCTGTACGAGACATAGACATAGTCATATTTATGTCAAAATGTGGTGACATTTGCTCACTACATATAAAGCATATACCTAGATATCTAAGTCTTTGCTTACCGTCACCAAAACAGGCTAAAAATAATTGCTTTGACGGATTTTAAGACTTTGTGGTATCACAGGTGGTCTGTGGAGCAAAACTACAGGGCCCATGTACTTTAACCCCTAAACCAGTTTCCAAATATTGTTCTAGAAATTATTTTGGCTTCTCAACTGTCAGCATATCACTTATATGATTTCCACTCCAACGTCTCCCCTGAGCACTCACCTCACTTACCATTAATCCTTAGCACCTGAATACCATATCCACTTTGCATCCAGACTGCCTTTTTTCTTTTGCTTTTTTTTTTCCTTCTGCTTCCCATGCAGACAAACTCCACCCAGTCTCTCCCATTGCATTACTTGCTCCTTCTCCTCTAAATGTGTCTTGCACTGAACATATTTATTTTCGTTCCATTTTTTGTTTGCACCCAACATGTATTTTATAGACCAAAACTACTCTTTGAATGTGACACTAAGGATTTTGAAGAAAGTCTTGTGTTCACAATGATAGAGAATCTATTTTTTTTACATGCATGTAAAAATAAGGTTTCTTTTTCTATTTATAAGCTGATGCTTTATACATAGAAATTAGTAAAATAGGAATTTAAATGTCATTACAGAATAGATAAAATAACATTTATATAATTATTTTTTTATTATTTATTATAGAATTATTACCTGGAACATTTGCTTGACCTTCCTGCGTGGCAAATTGACATTCAGCTTGTGAAGAAGTTGGTAGATTTCGTCAATGTTGAGTAGGCCGTCTCCGTTCTTATCAGCTTCTTCAAATGTCTGCTTCATCCACGTCAGAAAAAACTCATTAAGGAAAAAACAAAATGTGCTGATGTGTATAATAAGGAAATGTTCATAGTTTACTGATATTCAACAACAGCTGGACCAAAGCAAAAGAGTGAAAAAAACACAAATTACTATCCTATTTTATAGCTCTTTGTTGATAGGATATTGATCATGAGTACGCTGCCGCTTGGCCAGCGAGTCCTCGTCGCTGATCCCCGCCATCAGGTAGCGGAGGCCAGTTATCCAGGTCCTGGCCTCCTCGGCGTTAGACGTCACCAGATCGAGGGACTCCATGTGATTCCCGTGATACACTGTGAAGCAGCAGGCCGGGTCGAAGCTGCCATCTGCATGCCTGTGGAAGATGTCTGACTGACCGCCCTCCGTCACCTTGTACAGCGAATCAATGGTGACTAAAACATTGAGGGGAGACAGAGAAAAGACCAGAAATTAGTACCAGTTCTTACAAAAGGTCATTCATAGGATTCACTTACGATTAGTCTCCAACTACCAAATTAGTGAGTTTTATGTTAAAAGAATAATTTATACAGTTCCTTTGCTGCACATTCAGCATCAACAGAGCTTATAATCTATAGCTGAATTTGTTTTTTGTTTTTTTGTAGTATAATAACAACTGAAACTGCCAGCATGCTCAAATAACTTTAATATTGCAGAAAAACAGGAATAGACACATTTCAGATACACTGATGAAATCCAGTAGTGTAAACAGCCTAAACAAATCATTTCTTGTTGCTGCACAATATTAAAAATATCACAAATCTCATTTGTCAATGCTGACAGTTTGGGTTATTACATTGGATTAGTGACAGGGTTTAGGACCCAGTAAGGCTTAAACATGTTAAGGTATGCCCGCCCTGTGATTCTCTTATTGTTGCCTTTTTACTCTATTTCTCTTCTTCTTTCTTTTTTTTCCCCACTTGTCTGCATATATAGTAATGGTTAATGCCAAATTTGGCAAAACCTGAAAGCCACATATATATATGCACTTTGAGCTTGCAACAGAGGTTGTTGTTTTTTTCATTTTGTTTGTTGTTTGTTTGTTTGTTTGTTTGTTTGTTTGTTTGTTTGTTTGTTTGTTTGTTTGTTTGTTTGTTTGTAGTTTTAAATAAGGCTATGAGATAGGAATAGTAGGTCAGGATGCATGGATATCTATAAGGTACCTCGTCAATTTTCTCTTTTAGCTCCTTCTGATAGACGTCACCTTCAAATCAACTTCTGAGATAGATGCCAGGTTGTCAGAGCTGAATGTTGTTTTGCTGGTGTCATCACCACCACAGAGATGAAAACAACCAAGAAAGGGGAGAATTGTTGTGGGAGGAGAGAAGTATGGGATACAAAGTCCATGTGGGTTTGAGTTTATTGGTCAGTTTTTGTCCTCATCCAGAACTACATGACACTGGGATACAATACCAAATACATTAAAGTATCTTAAGTTTCAATTCAAAAGTCCTTCAACAGGGACACATGCGCTTTGGTTTAAGAGAAATAAAAATAGTCCATAGTGCCTGAACGTGTTATTTTTCCACTGCATTAGCTACCACGCTGACTGCTGCGATCTATCCATGTGACAGCGAATCCTAGACTGTATTCACACTGAATCGATACAGAATAACTACGGTTTAACAACTGCAGCTCATCTGAAACAACACACTGAGTTGAATCATCCATCTCATCTCCAACAGATGATGAGAAATGATCAGTTCTGAACCAAAGAGCCAATTTCCAGGAGACTATGATGCATCTGTAAATATATCTATAAATGAGTTGTTCTATAACACGCTCATTTGTCTATAGAACAAACGACTGTTGGCAAACACCAACAAACTGGGGTTTAAACAGCTGAATACCACATCACAAGGTTTTACTGAAAATAAGCTCACAGCAGCTATTGCAAACTAAAGAAATGTCAGAAATATAAAAATAAAAAACAGTGTCATCGGCGTAAACTGAACTTCAAGGTAGCTGGTGTGACGTGTATTCTTGCACATCACCAACAACAATACTTTTACCATTTCATATCGTAATCAAGAGCTCCCACTGCAGTGTAATATCAGATCTACATGTTTTTTTTTAAAAAAAAAGGGTAAAAGCAAAAGACTGCAAAATAACCATACAGAAGAGAATGAGTTCCTTTCTTTCTCTGCTTTCTTACATCATGCGAAGCAATACAAAGATTAAGTAACTCCTGCAGACTTTAGAGACTTTCATGGTCTAATGAGATTGTTGTATAAAGTAAGCAATCTTGGATTATATGTCTTTGTTTAGAAGAGCCTGCAGTAAACTATGTCCTGCTTTCAATTTACACATATGCTCTGTGTGCCTTTTTTTTCTTCATATGTCATTTTATGTCACTTTAACATTCTCAGTCATTTAACACATCTTCAGCAACCTCATCAGCACAGAAAGCCTTTTCTTACAACAATAAAAACCTTTTGTTTTGAGAAATCCGCCAAAGCTAGAATGGTGGATTAAAGTAGTCATTATTTTATTAAACTAATTCCTCTCTTACCTTTCACAAAATATGTTTAATCACGATACTTTTCAAGACGAGCTACATCCATTTTTCCTGTTACTCCTAGTTCCTACATCCTGTTGCGTAATCTTTGAAGTATGGCTATGAGTGAAGCTGGCAATATGGCAGCTTTACTTTGATCCCGCGCACATGTGTTCATGCACACGGACGCACGCCCACGCATTCAAAGAAACAACTGGGCAGCTGTTGTGCATTTTTCCTATAATGTCAATTCAAAGAATCTAAGAGGCTTATCTAATGTTGACAGTTAACCAGCACACATGCATATCCACACATGCACACATGCTCGCACAACTAAGGAAAGGCCCATAGTCAGATATAATGCTTCAGTGGGTTGATGCATAAAACAAGTGCTAACAGCAAGTGACAACGATTCCTTGACGGGGCCATGAAGTGTTTAATGATAATCCCCTCAGAGCCAGAGCAGTGTGGCAAACTCAAGATTACAATATTTCAGATGGCATTCAAGGAAAGAAAGGAGGGTTACTGTCACAAAAAAAAGAAGAAGTGGTGCCTTTTAAAACATGACGCGTGCTGAAAAGATAAGAAAAAATATCATAATGTTTATGTACATTTACACTAAAGTGTCACTGTGGTTTATTGGTAATTGTGTATAATTTTTGTAGCTTTGACATTTTAGCTGTTTTGATGTTTCATTAGTGACAACACAACCTGGCTTTCTTTATCAGATGGATCGGATAAACCTAAATGCTGGTGTATATATATATATAAATATATATATAAAGTAAAGACAGAAAGAAGAAGAAACCAAAATCCGTCTCCTGCATATGTGTCAACTATAACAATGGTGTTGCCACTAAAGGAAAGAATAATGATCTAAAGACATATAAAAACAACATTTCTAATAGTGATATTTCAATTAAATGGATTTAAGATTTTTTATAGAGTTTTATGATTCTGCCTTCATACACTATCACATTAGATCATAAGAGCATAAATAAATAAATAAAGCAGAGAGTGAAGCAGTTATGTCTTTTATTAATTGATATTGTATTTTCAGCCTATTAATCTCCTCATTCACTTGCACCGAGAGCTCTTTAGATAAACAATATTTTTGCTCCAGCTAAACAAGCTGCCAAATGCCAACTCAGGACCTGATATCATCTTCAGACCTTTGATTTGTTTCAGTTGTGTTGAAGTAACGACGGAACAGACTGAAGATGTCCAATTAACTTTGTTTCAGTTAATTTTCCAAACCCTTTTGAGCCCCTATAAACAAAGACACCATATTTTTCTAAAATCTCTTTCATTATAGCTGAAAGTCTTCACTTTAATCATAAAAACGTATTGGTTAATTACCTCTGCACGGACCTAACTGTATGACAATGGGTGCCTAATGAGCTTAATAAGTTATTGTCAAATATCCTATGAAAGACAAGGCAAAAAGAAAGACTGTCATGTAATTAATTTCAACCTTTTATTAGTAAGCTAGGAATTTTTTCCCCGTGTAACGTTCCATTCTCCTGTCATTCATCTGCTTCGTATGTCTATGACTACATGACATGTCTGAATAAATTACCTAAGTTAAGGTCACAGGTCTGGTCAGTTAAGCATTAAGAAAAAGCAGGGATTATGTCAGGGCCGGGGACTTCCAGAAGTGAGGAAAGTGAAGCCAGAGCTCTGCCAAACCTACCAAAACTCAAACAAGACCTCCACAACTATGAGATATTTTATTTTAAGCATTTTAAGCACCTTCACTGGCTGACGCCAATGTATCTTTGAAAGCAATTTGGTCAAATAATGTACTAAAAAGCAAAGGAAAGAAGGAAAAGACAGATTAATCTAATCAGACACCCTGATGGTATAATATCCTGCCAACATAAAGAGATGGAAACTGACGTCAGCACAAAGAAAACTCTTCACGATGCGCAGGATTTCACTCAGAGTCCAGCATTGTAGACTGCAGACTAAGCGAAAGAAGGAAAGCCAGGGATTAGTAAGTGTCAAAGCCACTATTAAAGATTAAACAATTCAAATCCAGACCAACATCTGGAAGATCCCCCCGCCCCTGAGTGAGTGAATATCTCACATCTCTAGCAGCAGAAATCAAATAAGGAAGAAGAAAAGGAGTATGAACTTTAATGGAAGAAGAAGCCCCTTAATTGCATTTCAAGTGCCTTTAATGTCTCAGTGGCAGCGCAGGAACAGTGTCACGTCCGTAGCCAGACACCGCTCTTATTTTGAAACCTGGACTGGCCCGTCTACAACTTCCCTTTTGCTAGCTTCTCACCTGCACCTCATCTACCAATCAGCCCCACTATAATAACACCCCCCACCCTTCACCCCCTGCCGGATTGTCTTCCTACCACTAGCCTTCTGAGAGATTTTCCTTGTGCTTTTTGCTCCTCGTTTCAGGAACTCTTTTTGGTTGTCTGATTTTGATTTTGACTGGATCCTGAACCCCACTTCCCGGGGACCCTCCGTAGTCCAATAAAGTTTTGTTTGCCTGAGAGCCGTATCCCTTGCCTTGTGGTTCCTGCTACTGAGTCCTTCCCCGGTGTCCGGTCGTTACAGTACAATCCGGCCATGACGGACTCAGCGGGAACAGATCCCATCCGGGAGGCAATTCAAAACCAAGACCGGCGACTCAACCAGCAAGAGCAGGAATTGGCTTCTCTCGCCTCAGGGATTCAACAGCTGGGTGTTCAGCAGGGACAGGGTCTCTCCTCCTTGGGGGCCCTAGTGGCCTCCCTCGCAGATCAGGTCAACCGGATGCAATCCACTCTGTCTGCTCCCCCATCTGTTTCGGCCACAGCCACTCCACCGGCTCCACCGCCCTCCGGGACCAGGCATCCAGTTCATGAGCCCCGGGGCATCCAGATTGAGAGGTATGACGGGGATTCTTCAACTTGTCGATCATTTCTGGTGAACTGTTCCCTTCTGTTTGAACTGAACCCTCTCTCCTATGCTTCGGAGCGAGTGAAGGTGGCCACCGTCATTACACACTTGACGGGTCGGGCACGAGAATGGGCCACGGCTGAATGGGAGAGGGGATCCACCATCTGTGGCACATTTCTGGAGTTTTCGGCTGCTCTCCGCAAAGTGTTTGATCATACGACCCCGGGACGGGAAGCGGCTCGACGCCTGTTCAACCTCAAACAGGGGAGAGGACGCGTGGCAGATTATGCGATCCAGTTCCGCACATTGGGTGCCGACAGTGCATGGAATGACCACTCGCTTATGGACGCTTTTCACCATGGCCTCTCCGAGGAGGTTAGAGACCACCTAGCCCCCCTGGATCTGCCCGCTGACTTGGATTCCCTAATTGCTCTCGCTACAAAAATTGACAACAGGCTGCATGAAAGACGGCGAGAGCGATCTATGCGGCACAGTTCGTGCGACGCCAGGGGGCAGCCACCCCTTCTGCCTGGTGGTGCTCGGCAGCCCTCTGCCGCCTTGTATACGCCCCCCCCAGGCGCGGGGGGCCAGGAGGAGCCGATGCAGGTTGGGCGGGCCCACCTGTCTCCCGAAGAGCGCCAGCGGCGTGTGCGGGAGGGGCGCTGTATTTATTGTGGTCAGCTCGGTCACTTCCTGGCTTGCTGCCCGGTAAAAGACCAGGCTCATCAGTAGGCAGGAGGCTACTGGTGAGCCAAGCCATCTTCGACTCCTCAGCCTCTCGTTCCCTGATGGCTGCCCACCTTTTCACACCCGCTCGCGCCCTGGATCTCACTGCGTTCATTGACTCTGGCGCTGATGCCAATTTTATCGACAGCGGTTTAGCTAAGCAGCTAAAGTTGGAGACAGAAGAACTGCTTCGCCCCCTCGTGGCCAACGCTCTAGATGGAAGACGGCTGTGTCGTGTCACCCATCGCACCAAGCCTGTGGGACTCCGAGTGTCAGGTAACCACACCGAATACATCTCCCTTCATCTGTTTGATTCACCACAGTTTCCTCTCATTTTGGGTCACCCCTGGCTTAGACGGCATAACCCACAGATTGACTGGGTCACGGGAAAGATCCAGAATTGGAGCGATTTCTGTCTGGCTACCTGCTTAACCTCTGCTTCTTCCTTGGTCCCTGAGGAGCATTCAGAGCCCCCGGACCCCTCTGTGGACCTCCCCAGCATACCCCCCGTCTACCATGACCTTAGGGCAGTTTTTAGCCGGGCTCGGGCAACATCGCTCCCCCCTCATCGGCCCTATGACTGTGCCATCGAGCTTCTCCCTGGGGCCCCCCTTCCCAAGGGGCGGCTTTATTCCCTCTCTGCTCCTGAAAAGGAGGCCATGGATAACTACATACAGAGCTCGCTGGCTACAGGTATCATCCGACCTTCGTCTTCTCCAGTGGGGGCGGGCTTCTTCTTTGTCGAGAAAAAGGACAAGACCCTTCGCCCCTGCATTGATTTCCGTGGACTGAACAACATAACTGTCAAGAACAGGTATCCCCTTCCTCTTCTTTCTTCTGCATTTGAACAATTGCAAGGTGCCACTGTGTTCACTAAATTGGACCTAAGGAACGCGTACCATCTGGTCAGAGTTCGGGAGGGGGACGAGTGGAAGACAGCCTTCAACACACACAGTGGCCACTA
Organism: Xenentodon cancila; assembly: GCA_014839995.1. Classification (NCBI taxonomy): domain Eukaryota; kingdom Metazoa; phylum Chordata; class Actinopteri; order Beloniformes; family Belonidae; genus Xenentodon; species Xenentodon cancila. Next base: position 21,762,713 of record CM026201.1, read on the forward strand.
CGAATATCTGGTGATGCCTTTTGGCCTGACTAACGCCCCAGCTGTTTTCCAGGCCCTGGTCAATGATGTGCTCAGAGACATGCTCCATCAGTTTGTGTTTGTCTACTTGGATGACATCCTGATCTTCTCCAAGTCCATACAGGAGCACCAGAATCACGTGCGCCAAGTGTTGCAACGACTCCTGGAAAACCAGCTATATGTTAAGGCAGAAAAATGTGAATTCCATGTCCCCACCGTGTCATTCCTGGGTTTTGTCGTGTCTGCAGGCAATATCCGTATGGACCCACAAAAGGTCAGTGCCGTGACAGAGTGGCCCCAGCCAACCTCCCGAAAGCGCCTGCAGGGCTTTTTGGGTTTCGCTAACTTTTACAGGCGGTTCATACGGAACTTCAGCATCATTGCTGCCCCTCTGCATGCACTGACATCTCCCAGCACCCGCTTTGCGTGGTCTGCCGCTGCAGAAGGGGCCTTCCTAACCCTCAAACGGCGATTCTGCTCTGCACCTATCCTCACTCTTCCCGACCCGGGGCTGCAATTCATAGTGGAAGTGGATGCCTCTGATGTGGGGGTGGGAGCTGTTCTTTCCCAACGGTCCAGACTCGACAACAAGGTTCACCCATGTGCTTTCTTTTCGAAGAAATTATCGCAGGCAGAGAGGAACTACGATGTAGGGAACCGTGAGCTGTTAGCCCTGAAGTTGGCGTTGGAGGAATGGCGCCATTGGCTGGAAGGGGCTACTCAGCCCTTTCTGGTTTGGACAGACCACAAAAATCTGGAGTACATCCGCTCTGCCAAGCGACTCAACCCCAGACAGGCCCGGTGGGCTCTGTTTTTTACTAGGTTTAACTTCTCCCTCTCATACCGTCCAGGTTCCCGGAATGGCAAGCCTGATGCCCTCTCGCGACAGTTTGACCCTGATTCCCCTGCTGTCCCGCCTCCTGCCGTTTTGCCTCCCACCTGTGTTGTTGGGGCAGTTACCTGGGAGCTGGAGGAGGAAGTAAGGCGCGCTCTCAGGGGGGTGCAGATCCCAACGGACTGCCCGGATAATCGGCTGTTCGTAACCATCCCGCTGCGTTCTCGGCTCATACATCCAGGCTCACATGCCACCCGGGTATTGGACGGACCCTGAGTTTCCTCAGACAGCGGTTCTGGTGGCCATCCATGGCAAGAGAGGTGAGGGAGTATGTTGCTGCCTGTCCTGTTTGTTCTCAGAGCAAGCCTGCCCGCCGTTCCCCCATGGGACTCCTGCACCCTTTGCCCACCCCCCGACGCCCCTGGTCCCACATATCCGTTGACTTTGTCACTGGTCTCCCAGTCTCTGAAGGTAACACCGTTATCCTCTCTATAATTGACCGCTTCTCTAAGATGGCCCACTTTGTCCCCCTTCCCAAACTCCCCTCTGCCAAGGAGACGGCGGAGGTCCTGCTATCCAACGTTTTCCGGCTCCACGGTCTCCCTCAGGATGTGGTGTCAGACCGGGGCCCTCAGTTTACATCAAAGTTCTGGAGGGAGTTCTGTACCCTCATTGGGGCCACCACAAGTCTCTCTTCAGGATACCACCCCCAGTCGAATGGTCAGACGGAGAGATACAACCAGGAGCTTGAGACGGGCCTGCATTGTTTAACCTCACAGAACCCCTCCAGCTGTTGTAAACAACTGCTGTGGGTTGAGTATGCTCATAACTCTTTGCCTGTTTCTGCTACAGGGTTGTCACCATTCCAGTGTGTCTTTGGATACCAGCCCCCTCTCTTTCCGGAACTGGAGCGGGAGGTGAGGGTCCCCTCTGCCGCGGCTCTTGTCCGCCGATGCCACATCACGTGGAGGCGGGCCAGAGCCGCTCTACTTCGTGCCTCTGGGAGATACAAGAGACAGGCTGATTGTCGGCGGTCGCCCGCGCCGGTCTATCGAGTGGGTCAGAAGGTCTGGCTCTCCACTCAAGATCTTCCCCTACGGGAGACGTCCCGCAAACTGGCTCCCGGGTTCATTGGGCCTTTTCCCATCTCCAAAGTGGTCAACCCTGCAGCTGTCCGGCTGCGCCTTCCTCGCACCATGAAGATCCACCCTACATTCCATGTCTCCCGAGTCAAGCCGGCCAGGGCGAGCCCTTTGGTACCCGTCTCCAAGCCTCCCACTCCTCCACAGATGATTGCAGGCCAGCCGGTCTACGCAGTGCGGCGGTTGTTGGCCATTCGCAAGAAAGGCCGGGGCTATCAGTACCTGGTTGACTGGAAGGGGTATGGTCCCGCAGAAAGGTCCTGGGAGCCCGCTCGTAACATCATGGATCCCTCCCTTGTGGCGGATTTCCATCGCCGGCGGCCACAGGACCCTTGCCCGTCGGGTGCCGGTCCTTAAGGGTGGGGTGCTGTCACGTCCGTAGCCAGACACCGCTCTTATTTTGAAACCTGGACTGGCCCGTCTACAACTTCCCTTTTGCTAGCTTCTCACCTGCACCTCATCTACCAATCAGCCCCACTATAATAACACCCCCCACCCTTCACCCCCTGCCGGATTGTCTTCCTACCACTAGCCTTCTGAGAGATTTTCCTTGTGCTTTTTGCTCCTCGTTTCAGGAACTCTTTTTGGTTGTCTGATTTTGATTTTGACTGGATCCTGAACCCCACTTCCCGGGGACCCTCCGTAGTCCAATAAAGTTTTGTTTGCCTGAGAGCCGTATCCCTTGCCTTGTGGTTCCTGCTACTGAGTCCTTCCCCGGTGTCCGGTCGTTACAAACAGACTGAAGAGCCTGGGTCCGCAACATCAGATAAGACACATACCCCCTGCAGGGTCCTTATAGAGTGTAAGATGCAGGTTAGGACGATACACATGTAACCATAACCAAGTACCTGGAATAGAGAGCATCAGTGGGGAGTTCGAGGTGGAAGTACAAAGATTAAAATGAGAGTTAACTCCATGGGGGTTAGAAGGTAAGAGGGGCAAGTATGTCCTAATCCCGAACAGCGAAGTGGTGATAATGGTTAACAAACTCCAGAAGAAAGCAACAGGAATGGATGTAGCAGCAACAGGGTCATCAAGAAGAGGAGAAGCTTTAAAAAATATAAAAGGGTTGAAATGGGAAGTAGAAAAGATGTAGAAAGGGAAGGCAACAGTGGTGCCGGTGGTAACTGGAGCACTCGAGCTGTAAACTCTAAACAGGGAGACTGGCTCTAGGAGTTTCAGGGTATAAATCAAAGATCTCCGATCACAAGAGCGCGGTCCTAGAAACAACTAAGATACTTGGGAGAACCGTCATGCTCTCAGGCCTCTAAAGGAGGGGCCAAGCTTGAAGAGATCATTCTTTTATTTATACACAGTTTTACAATTTTATACATGTTGTATACGTTGCTGCATCTGTGTGTGAATGTAGATGTGCGTGTGCGCGCGCCTCAACTCACTCTTGGCTTTCTCACTCTTGCGTGAAGGTTTCCAGCGGATGCAGGAGCGATGCTCATCCAGGTAGAAGAGCCTCACCAGCCCTTTGGATCCTGCCTTCAGCTTCACCATCTGTGTCCCGGACTGCATCACGCTCATGCATCGCTCCACTGCAAATAACAAGACACCAGGACAAGAACAAACAGTGAGCCCTAATTTAAGACACAAAAGGAGCAGGTGTCTTTCTTTATTTGCATTTTATCAGGAAGAGCTAAGGTGAACTGTCACAGAGACACACAGTTAGTATCGCTGCAAGCAGCTGACGTTAGTCAGCATCCAAACTGCAACAGAGACGATACTGTGTGGACACACAGGGCTGCTTTTCTGTTACCCACTGACCTGCCGCCTGAGAGCGACTCTGAGGCGGAAGAAATAGAAGGATCTCAAAGTACGAGGCTCATCTAATGTGTATCTCCTTGTTCTAAGTTTCACAGAGGGCCTGCAGGCTGTCCTATTAAAAAATAAATCAATCTATACATCATGCAGGGACAGGTGGAAGTTGCGATAGATCTGTATTCAGACTGGCTTGTGTCTTGCTTACTCCTGGACATCATTTTGGTTTATTTTTCATGCTTCTGCATTCCCTTCTAAAGGTTTAGCCCTCCTCCCAAACACTGAAGTGGAGGTGAATGCTTTAGCTTTGTGAGGCTTATGGCATGAAATACAAAATCAATTTCTCAAAAATATCTGGAGTTCATACTCCTGCTTATGCTTAATTTATTAGGTTTTTTTTTATAGTTGTTTTCATTTCATTTTATTTTACTTTGCTTTATGTAGGGTGCATTTGGATAAATGCATCGGTAGGTTGCGTAATACTCTGCATCTGCATTGTTATACATAAATTGTGTGACATTTATAAATGTCTCTACCCATCGGCTCCAACACGGCACACCCCGATACACATCCCGATGCCGAAAATCTTCACATTGAGCATCAGCTGATAGCAGATCCCCTATGTGTGGTTGTGACACAATATGCATAACATTCTCATGATCTTAGGCAAAGATTCAAATGAGGACTTTCAAAATGAGCAGAAATATGGTAGAAGAGGAAAAATAGAGGAGGAAAGTAGGACTGAGAAGATTGGTAGAAGTGACAGTGCGTTTGATTGTCTTACTGCCTGGCACAGTACAGTATCGGGAAAAGATAAAAGACAGAACTTCAGACTTTTTACTTTGTGTGACAGTCTTTGGCAGCGATACAGACAAGATGACAACAGAGAGACAGTGAGATCTCCATCCTCATTAGTGGAACCTGTGTGTGTGTGTGTGTGTGTGTGTGTGTGTGTGTGTGTGTGTGTGTGTGTGTGTGTGTGTGCATGCAGGATGTCTATAATACTATGCTTAAGCACATGCAAATAGTCTCATTGTAGTAATATTTCATTCACTAACATGCTTTTTTTTTTAATTTGGTCTAAAAGTTAGGTCTAATAAATTCGAATTTTTTTTTTTTTTCATAATTTCATTGATTTACTCCGGCAGTCACAATGTAAAGGATTCATTATTTATGACAACAATGATGACACCAATGTTATGTTTGATCTACGGATGCTAAAACTTTTTTAACATCGAAAAACATAAAAGTTAGATTTTCAGTTTAATTCGGAAAATCTCTTTAGTAAACTTCAGTTAGGTGTTTCTTCTCACACAAACTATGAAGAACAAGCCTCCCTCAAAAAAAAATATATCTTTAAGGGATACAGGTCTTGATCAATTCTCTGGTTTGAATATATTAATCATCATCATCATCATCATCATCATCATTTAAAGAAAACAAGGAAAGACCACACAGAGACTGCATTTGTTATGTAGACATTAAAAACAGACAGCTGAAAGTGAATTACTTTTATGATGATGTGATGAGTCTTCAAAAGCAGTAATCCCCAAAATCCCCAAATGAATAAATTCCATGTTATTATTATATGATACATTTTTAATTACTGCTCTTTGTAGGAGAACTTCAACAGGCAGAGGCCTGAATTAATGAAAAATGTAAGCAGCACGGACATGACTTTATAAACGTCCTCTTCCTTCAAAATTCATGTAGCCTCTTTATAAAATAGACCAGCTACTGACACGTAGTCTTAAAAATGTAAATTTGGTGAGCTGGCCCGGTTTAAGACTAACATTGAACAGATATTCAAACAGTGTGTTCAGCATCAGATTGGAGAAATGTTTTGCTTATTCAGCTGTAAATAAAAGCTTCACGCAGCTTGTTTTTGCGTTAACTACTTGTTTTAAGTCCTTCAACAACATTTCATTTGGATTATAGTCAGTCTTTGATTCAGACATGCCAAAACATGTGCTTTATTCCTAATTAACATTTCTTTGCTAAAAACGCTGATGTGTTTATAGAGTATTGCAAGAATATTACATTCAAAGGCTTTACAATCTTTAAAGCAACACTGAATTTGGACATCAATTCTTCAAGCAGCATGGGCCGTCTGCAGTTTAAAGTGACATGTAAACACATTTACTTTAAACGCATCAACAGGAACCTAAATTTAGGTCAAAACTTTATCCAAAACCCGGTGTGTCACTAAGAAGAAATGTGGAGCGGTTGCGTCCTTCTGGAGAGCAAACGCCCTATTTCACAACGTTAAACAAAGTGATGCTAAATCTAAAGAAATTTAAATAGACATTCTTTTCCCCCTGCTTCCTTTGTCTGTGTCTCAAGAAATTCAAACTGACAGTTTTCACACAATCTTGCTGACAAAGGAACAGCAAAAGTGCCTCGGCCATCTCTTGCAGGGTTTTTCTGGCTCATTTCTATTGTTTTTTAGCAGTAAATTAAATATGCATCTCGTGTGTCTGCAGCAGCAGATTTGATGCATTTGTCATCCACCTATGAAAGTGTTAAAAAAAATAATATTGCAAGTTTCAGAACAATTCTTTGCAATGTTAGCAATAGTAAACTGTATATTCTGACCGTTACTTGAGCTTGTAGCTCCATCACATATGGATGTAGACAAAGGTGAACTCCAAACCACAAAAACTGCTCAAGGGCCACGACAAAGACGTTTTAAATCCACTTTTTAATAACCAGTCTGCACCAAAGCAAACCCTGTTGGATCCACGCTGCAGCAAGCAGGCTCCCAAAGATCCAGTGTCGGGCAACATGAGACAAACGCTTGTGTTCGTGCCCCAACAAGTCACATCTGTTTTGGCACCGTGAAGTGGACCTGTAAGATTTGTTTTGGCTGGTGTAAATCCAGATTTTCCTCTTAAATCAAGTCCTCATAAGATGAGAATAAAAAAAAAAAAAAAAAAAAGGATCAGATTTCATTGTTTATCTTAGGGTCACTTTTTAAAACAACTTTATTAATAATGCAGCTCCATGAAGGTCATTGTCACATTGGCTTCTGGTGGTTTCAGCTGTAGCCGCAGTCTGTTTTTCTGGGTCTTCTCACAGCAGAAACTTGTGACTCACACCAGACAAGCTCCTGCCCACAGTCCTCCAGTTACATGTAATATCAGAAGTTAGGCACTAAGTGTATAAATATTGTTAGACATTACCAAAAAGAACACATTCTCACATCACTCTCTTGGAGCATAAATATGTAAAAGTGGTTTCACTGGAAAAAGCTAAAAGGAAATTCGGAAGTCTGCTTTCCTTTTTTGTTTCCCAGCTTTGCGGCCAACAACGGGCAACCCCCAGAGATGCAAAACTGGCATGTAAAGGTGCAAAACTTCATCATCTGTTGTTGCTGAAGCACAGCCCAAGGCACTCTCTTCCTAGTTGCTTCTTTTTTTGTGTTTTAAAACCTATGCATTTTACTCTCTGACAACAATATAAAGCACAACAGGCAGTTGAACTAAAAACTAGGGAGGATGAAGAGTGTAAAGCAGAAGAGAGGATAGCAGGAGAAACGCTATCTGCCCAGGATTTGGGGATCACCTCATTATTCAGCTCAGCCCCTCAAGAAAATGTGCGCTACGTAGAAGTTACGTAAATGTTTACATTTCAAAAACAAATTAGTGATGACAAATAATGAGAAATGTTTCACTGCACCTTTTTCTCCAAGTAAAATCACAGCAGCTGCAGTCCATGAACAGTGCATCATATAAACACGAACCATGTAAATCCTGACTGGATTTCTGAGTGTATTTCTTTGGCTTTAGAGTGAGAGCAAAGTGGGAAAACACCAGGAGGGACTGAGAAAAATATGGGCTTAGATTAGGCTTGTATGCACTGTTTCTGACATAAGAGTCAGGGCAGTCAGTCCAAATGTACCCAGAGGTGGATCTTATTGTAGAGCGGTTGAGCCAGCAGAATAAATACCACAGGAAAACTGAGTTTCCGTTGGTTTATGTGTTTCCTTCTATGTGCACACAAAGAGGAGCAGGTCAGAGAGAGTCTCACAGCCAGATGCACTTGAGTGTTGCTGTCCTCCTGCCTCAGCATAAGATGAAAAAAAAGACAAAATATCTAGTTGGACCTTTCCTAAGATGTCACTTTATATGAAAGTTAAGTAAGACTCTGATTCACCCTTAAACCCTGCAGACCCTCCCTTACTCACAATCCTGGTTGGTTAAAAATAAATAAAAACAAGTTATTCATTGACTATTCATTTATGTGCAACATTGCCTAGATTATAGACTTCAAAGAGATACATTCACACGGATTCAATTTGTGTTGTCGTAGCATCATGTGATAAGGAAAACCTTTGAATGCAGGTGTAACAGACATTGCACGGGAGTGTGAAACGAAGGGAGAAGATTACAAGAACCTAAAGGTGCGTGCCATCACGTTAAAACACGCAAGATATTTTTATGCTCTCACAAAGGAAAAGGACTCTCTTCAAATTAAGTCAGTTCACAACTTCTTTTAAGTATTATTTGTAAACCTTCACTGTTCTGCAGGAACTATTACACATTATGTATCTGTTTGCATGATTATAAACAGAAATCAACGTGAGTCCCAACATGTCTCTTCCTTGCATTAACCTTCCGAACTAAGCGCGAAAATATAAAATTATAACTTAGTTTATATTTTCACCTCTATCCATCTTATCTTGCAGAAGAAAGACAGAAGTCAGAGTCTCCTTGAACAAACTTATCATGATCATGTATGTCAGTTATCACCACATTGTGTTTTCCAGCTTTGGTCCCTTTGGCTACGGAGCCGCTGCTTCCCAACTTCACAGAAGAGGATTTACAAAGACGGCCGCGCCTGCCAGCTCCACACCAGCATAGTAAGTAACATGTTATTTTTAGCAAAATAAGAGAACAGAAAAAGTGTGACAGTCCAAGCGCCGCTTTATGGCGACTTTACTCATGAGAAAATCCCCATCATGTCCGTTGCCTGTTTTGCGAGTGCGTTTATGTGTGCTTGTATAAATGTGTAAAGCTCATCTTCTCTGTCGGCACAGAGCAGAGAGCACATCAAAGCTTTGTCTTACACAGAGGCCAAGGCAATTCAAACACATTTTAATGTGGTAGGTGATGAAGACACCTCTGTGATAACCTGATGAACAAAGCCCGTCCTCGCTTAGATCCATACAAGAAGGCCCGGGATGGCAAACACGTTACGCGGAGCACCTGGTGTGGCATCGCCAACGAAAGCACTTTTCCTTCATCGCCTTCATGCTTAACTGTCATTTTTAATGACAACAGGATGTGAAATTTCTCTCTCCTCTAGCGTTGTTGCCTAATATCTGTCAGGGAATAATCAAACAGGGCTGATATTTCAATTCTTTAACATCTGTCTAAGAGATTTCTATAAAGATTTGGTTTCAGGGTGACAGGAATAAGCAGCAGACAGAAAACGTATAATTTATTCCTGCTTACATGAATTCATATTCACCAACATCTGCCTGATCCGTCATGCACAATTCATGTAGCAGAAGGCACCAACCAGTTCAACCAGCTGTGATGAAACACAAGAAACAATCATGCACAACACAACTGGCTGCACGGAGGCACACTTGACATTCACTCCCACTCTGTTTTGCCTTTTATGACCAGAAGGTTTGTTGTGTGCAGGGGTTTAATCAAGATGTGATTCAGTTTTGGTTGAATGAGTGTCCACGGGACAAGCTGAATGGTATTTACGCATTGTTAGTGCAATGATGAGTGACAAAATTTACTAAAATCAACTCACAAACCAGCCAGATCTTCACTTGCGTGTAATGAACAACAACTTATTCCGGAAAAAACTAGTGCAGGCTCAAAGTCTGCAGAAAGGGAGAAATGTGATCATCCCGGGGATATCCTGATACATAACCATGACTTTGAGCGCTGCCTGTGCTACAAATATTACTGGTACGAAAAATGTTCAATATGCAATATTGTCAAAATATGTGCATTTAAAGACAGCAGCACAATGAAACAAAAATAAGGAAAAGATGTTTTTTGTTTCAGCTAAAGTGGGAAAGATGGCAGAGGAAAAAGGCTTGCTTGTTCTGATCAGTAAAACATGTGATAAAGTGACTAGACTCACACAAAATAAAACAAATGCACAAACACGCACACAAATATCTGCTTACCAATTTGTGTAAGCCTGCATTTTTGTGGTACAGCCACGGTGCCACCAATGTGGAATATGTTACGAGCCAGGATGGTCGCTCCAGCTGGCTTCTCAGCAGAAAGATACAAAAAAGCGGATCGAACTCTATGAGTTGACAAAGCAGTGGGACCAAAAAGGGCAGAGCAAATTTCCCCCATATCTTTAGTCAGAAAATCAGTCGCCACAAGGAATTCAGCTCAGTGCTGTTGTGCAACACATTCACACAGCTACACCTGTGGCTAAAGCCTCTTAAAAAAAATTTAAAAATTAAAAAACAAGACGTGTTTGTTCTCACATCAGACTTGACGGACACTCCAGACTGACTTCAGACAGTGAACCTTCACACTCCAAACAACAAGTAAGAACACCAAAAGCCTCTGCTGTTCATCTTCCTCTGCGCTGTGCTCTGATCTGCCGTGGCGTCTTCATCTTCTCTGTCTGGAAACACATTTCCACCTTTTCCTAGGTTATCTGCTCTCCAGTCCCACCTCCTGTTCTCTGATGTTTACTGGTCTCTCAGAACAAGTGCAGCTGTGTCAGCGCGGCTGCAGACATGCTGCTGTAAAGCGCAGATTTAGAGTCATCATTGTCCAGCACTGCTATTGTTGTGTAGCATATTTAGAGATCATGAGAAACAAGGGAAGAGGATCGTGCAGATTACCAGCTGGGTTCATTAGGATCAACCAGTGGAATACGGAGATGAGAATGATGACATAACATTCATCATAATGCACTACCAAAAGAATTAATGGGTTCAGATATGTGGCGTGTGTGTCTGCTTGTGCGTTGAGGGAAAAGTCATGCACGGCACATCTGTCCATCTTCCATGTAATGCCTTGCGGGTTCACATGAGTGCTCTTTACACTCTCTCTTTCCACAAGGGAAATCCGCAACTGGAATTATATAAGTGATGAGTTTGTGACTTCACCTTTACCTTTGATGGATTATCACGTCTGGCATGTATTTAGGGTTTGTTTTTGTTTTTTTTGTCTTTCTATGTTTTTTCAGATTTTTTTACAGTCCTCCACAATAGTCCCATTTTGATTCAATCCACTTCTGCAGCACCTTTATTCCTCCCCGCGCTGCTATATAATTTGCACAGGGGTGGAACAGCGCAATATTTTGTTTGGGGGCTGAGGAACGAAATGGGAGGCAATAGCTCTGTACCGCCTTGGGAAGTTTAACGGGGCTTTCACTGTGTGAAAGTGTTTAAGATTGCTCAAATACAGATTTATGTTACACTTTCTGACACTGAAAAATGAATTTAAAAAGCCTGATTGAAAAGAAAGAAGGAAAAAAGCTCATTGTTGCTTACTGTCCAACTTCTGAATCCACAAGCAATTCCTTACATGTTTATTTCAGAAAGCTTTCAACTGTAAGATTTCAACTTCATGAGGATTTTAGGTGTTCTGTGCAGTTTTCTTTATTCTGTTGCTTTTACTGAAATTTACTTGAAGTTTGCTTGAGGGGGGCAAGGAACTGTTATTTTGTGCTTTTGCTACATGTTAATGTAACTGGAGGTTCAATCCGTTTTTGCATCATCATTGGTGGATCAGCAGCTAAAATCTATCAGGCTACACATGCATTAATACGTAAAATGCCAGATTTATCTATTTACTCTAAATGTCAAAATTTACCAAAGCCACTTTCTCCAAACTGTTTTACAGACTGGAACTCTACCTTGGAAAAAAAACTTAAGAAAAGACAGGCAAAATTTCCCTTTAATGGAAACAAATCTCATGAGTAAAGCACATCTCATGCTAGTTGTTGTTCATTTTGAAGTAAAATGAAGTGAGAGCTATGAACACTCGGTGTCAAAACATACTGGTAGGCTTTAAAAAATGTCTGCAAGTGCTGTCAAGTGAACTAAAAATGCAAAACTCCGGGTTTGAAAAGGACGATCAGCAAAGGCTGAATAGAAATATACCAGTATTCTATGACCACACTGTAACTGCAATAATTACATTTGTTGTAATTATTCATAATTTTTTGAAATTCCACAGTGCAATCTTTTCAAAATTAAATGCTGCCATCTGTATCAGACTGTATGACATTTGTTTATTTCTTAGCATCTCGTTTTTGGATCCTTTCTATTTAAAACTGTTTACTTAAAGCTATTTTCATATCACATAAAATGTGAAGACGATAAATCCTAAATTACACGTTGTTTAATCCCATTGTGTTTTCATTTTACATATACCCTGGAATTTACAGTTATGTCATCTAGTCTTCTTCCTGTTTTGCCGGTCCTCCCAGGACAATCAACAGCTAAGGAAATTAAATTAGTCAGGCACTCAGCTCTGTGACAGATGATAGCTTCTGGATAAATGTGTGGGTAAATCAGACCCTACCATGGTGGGAGGAATGCTGCAGCACATTTGTGACAGTACTTATGTAAAAGCTTGCCAAAATCTGAATTTCATCACCTGCAACACCAGCAGAACAGCCCACAAAGTGACTACTGGGTGGTCCAATTGATTCAAACACGGACATCCACGAGGTACAAAATGATTACGTGACATCTTATTGATTCGGTCCGCCCGATTTTTCTTTTCTTTCTTTTGTCTCTTTGGGTTTATAAACGTTTGGTGATCTTTCTGGAATGTAGTAGGTGGAGATCAGGTGAACAGCCTGAATCTCTTCCCAGTCAGGATTAACGCAGGTAGACAGAAGCACACATTCGAACACGGGACCAACATTTCGCTTGATGTATGATTGGAAGGAAACAGAGAAACCAGCATGAATGTGTGCAGAGATAGAAAACAGTTTTAAGACAGAAAAAAATATTCTGTGTTATGCACTGTTATTCAGACAATGTTTAGCTAAAGTACCTTTGAGATCAACGTGCTGCATAAAGGAATAATCACACAAATGTCCCCCCTTGCAAAGAGTTAGGAGGGACTTGATGTTATTCAGTGTCACTTGTTCTAAAATTGAATTCCTAAAATTGTCTGCACAAGCATGTCCCTGGCCAATTATATTCAACTGAGGAGATGCACGTTGGAATATTGGACCTCTCATTGAAGTACATGTTCCACTTGTCATTCCACAATGTGAACCACATTCTAGTGAGTGTGAAGTATAACAGCCTTGTCATTGTCTACCCATTCATAAATGTAAATGAAAGCCTTTAGGTGTCAGATACGTTCCTAGGACAGGAAATAAGTTACACCTCAGAAGAGCATTGAGGAGAAAGGACATGATGCAAAGTTTCCACCGTTTCATTTACGCCAAGGTTAACTGCTGAGACGATCCTCAGGGATGACTGTTATTGTTCTTATGTTAAACTATATGTTGAGGCATCTTTAGTATCACTAAAGAAAAGACGGAATTATAGAAACAGACAGAAACCGCACAAATCAGCAGACATCATCAGCAAGCACGTTCTTCCTCTTATTTTTTTTTTTTTTTTGCATAATCAATTAAATAATTGGTGTATTCGCATATAGGATCAGTGAGATGTTACCAACGCCTTGTGTTAGGGAGCTGGCAGAGGAAAGTCTTACCAAAGTCTGGATGAAATGATTTAGTCTTCTGCTCTAATGGAGACCACAGCTTTTCAGAGGGGTGTCAAAACATTTTGAAGGCTGCAGTGCGTGTGTGAAAACTGCTTAAATATATCTGTACAGTTCACTGCCAAGTAGATTAGTTAGGCATGAAAACTGGCAACGGGGGGGTCTTTGTGCCATCACTTTTTTTAAATATCTTTATATATAAATAAACATGAATGAATGTATTTAACATCTGAGGCATACAGTATGAGATATGTTTTTATTGGTAGGATGTTTCACCTTTCTTTTTTCTTTTTAAATGCATTTGATTAAATGGTCACCATAGAGTTTTGTCAAATCTATGAAAGTGGACATTTCAGAGGAGTGCTTATTTGAAGCCTTGATGTCTGCTTTAACACAATGCTAATGAGAAAAGATATCAGCAATGATCTATTAAGATGTGCTGTCACTGTTGCCCATTTCCAAGACCATTTCCAAACAAATCGCAGTTCATCACTCTACAGAATACAGATCATGCAATGCTAAGAAAAACTGGAAAAAACAAACACAAGAACTATATCTCCGATTCTACTGGTGTTACTTAGCATGTTAATGGGTTAAAGTTTGTGACAGTACAATTAAAAAGGATTGCCTGAGTATTACGTGTCTGGTCACCATGCAAGGGGTCAGCCTCTTCTCTCTAAAACAGAAACAAGGGAATTCAGCTCAGGTATGTAAGCTGAACAATGTTTTTCTTAGTTCAACCAAAGTTAAAAAAAAAAAAAAAAGTTCTATATTTGCTGCCCAAGAATATTCTTTTTAAGTCTTTATATGGCACAGTTCATCAACCATAAACTCTACCGTTTGTCACCACAATGTTTTCTACCACAGCTCAGAATAGCCAAAAATAAATAAAAAATAAAAACACTGGTCCCTTAAGTCTTGTTTTTTTTTTTCACATTTTCACATTTTTTTTTTTTTTTTTGTGGCCATTAAAGTTTTTGTGCTTGGTTGTAATCTGCATGTTCACAGCTAAATGAGACAAAATCCTACATACTGTTCCTTTGGCAAATGTTTCTATTTTCATTTATTAAGTTCCATATACAGATAAAGACTACAAGTTGGAGAATATCTTTCAATTCACAGAAAATGTTTAAAGACTAAAGCCTTGAATGCCAAGGCTGGGAAAAGCAAGAATCAAGATGTTTACAGAATCAAACACATCAAAAAAGTAAGATCTTCCACCGGTAGAATCATAACCACATTTACACACCATTGTCATAGAGTTTTCAGTGTGTAGGTTTTACTGAATCATCCTTGTTATTGCAGCCACTGGGAAGCACTGTCAGCCAGGATTCATGGAATAAGTTGAAACCAAACCAAAATAAATCATAATCTGATCCAAATAGTTAGTTAGTTAGATAGTTTTTTTTTTTACTATTATCCCATACCTTCTGTACTACTCAACCTTTGACTCACAAAACTGAAAACCATCTGAATCGGTGCTAACTATTGTCTGACTAACTTCTCAGCTACCAATAAGTGTGGCGAGATGCATTTGAACGGTTCACAATTGCTCTGCTTGGATGAAGAAGCTACTGGTCCAAATTTGTAAAGTCATTCATAAACTCCACCTCAAAACTCTACATGTTTGAATGCCAGTCTTTACTAAATTGCAATATACTGTAAATACCTTTTTAAACCAACCTAATTATGCTAAACCTGTGTGGAAGAAGGCAAAATATTCTGGCAGCCGCTCTTATTAGATACATGAAAGCACTGGGAAAGGATGAGCAAAAGAGGGAAAACACACATTCTTATCTCATGGCTGTTAACTTCACCTAATTAAGTGCACTCAAGGTAGCGCTCGAGTCACCAAAGGGGTAGGTGGGGTGTTCCCAAATTCAGCACTAACTTCAAAAGCGGGATGTGCAGCCTGCATGAATTCGACAACATATGTGCTTTTCATGTGCACATGAGGTTCAAACACTTCCTGTGAGGTTAAAAACTCTTCTCTTCCTCCCAAAGCAGGGTGGACGACTGTGTGTGGAACAAGATACACTATCTCTGGGAGCAGAGCTCGACTGTCTAATTTCAGCTATTCCATATAAAATGTTGAAGGGAAAAGTTTAGCTGCTTGCCTCGTGCTTCATCTCGGTGCACAATAAATACCTAACTAAAAGGCATAGATCCAAGCAAATCAAGCTTCTGGAAGCTTATTAAATTAGAGAAAATGTATATATTTATGGATAATCTTCTCTCACCTAAACGCAGGTTTCACATTTATAGTCTAAATACTGATTTATTTATTTTTTTACCCTCGCATGCTGCAGTGTTTGAGGCTAGAACAAATGCATTGCACCAATTGTCAGAACCTGTGAAATCATATATCATGCACATGGTGATCCTTGGGAATGTAACTTTATGTACCTCATAAAGGTAATGTGCCATGGGGATACATGTCTTATGCCCTACAGGCTGCTATGCCGAAAGGAAAGGAAAGGAAAGGAAAGGAAAGGAAAGGAAAGGAAAGGAAAGGAAAGGAAAGGAAAGGAAAGGAAAGGAAAGGAAAGGAAAGGAAAGGAAAGGAAAGGAAAGGAAAGGAAAGGAAAGGAAAGGAAAGGAAAATAACCAGTAAAAGGAGAAAAGCTGAGACTATCTGATGACAGTAGTACCCTCTTGATGCCTGCTTGCTGCTTCTGACCTGCAGCTATGTAAAGGATGTGACAGAGACAAAAGGGGAAATTGAGAAAAGACAGAGAAGAAGCTGAGATTCATCATCATCAATAGAGGAGAGACACGAAGAAAACACATTTTATAAGGAAAAGCCATTTCCTCCATATGGAGGAGATCAGCAGCCATTGAATCTCCTCCCGTCCTTTCCCTCTACATAATTTGTTCCTGTTTTCTCCTGCTGCTTGCTCTTATGCAACTCATCAAGCACAAGTGTTGGCAAGATGAATAAGAAGGTAGGTTTCTTTTAAACTGAACCAGGCAGCAGCTCTCCCTCAACCCCATGGCACATAAAGAAAGAAGACACTCAGAGCTGAAGTACATGGAAGGGGTGAAGATTGACAGCTTGGCACATTCTGCTTTTTAAATTCCAAGGATGCTGCATGTTTTTTGTCCAGGAGAGAGTAAATAGGTCTAACTATCCAGGGTCTCTGTCGGCTGCAATTTTGCCATTAGAGCTCTGTCACATTGTGTGGTGCTCAACATGCCCTGCTTGAGTTTCAAGAGGATCTGCTGATGCTTATGACAATCCAGTCCACCTATGTTAGTGAGCTATGGCATGTGATAATGCTATATGATCTGTCATGTTCCCAGAAATCTTCACACGATGACGATTTGATGACAGAACCTATAAATCAGCATTGGATAAATTTCTGTGAACAGCGCAGAGGATGCAGCGCTGTAAAAATGTAGTAGATCTACAGTATGAGGACTGGGGGCAAACCAAGTGTTTTCAAGCCCATAAATTAAGAGGTTTTTCTGCCCCCTAGTGATAAATGCAGAGGGGCATTTTCAGCACCAGGGACAGTTTCCTACTGCGCCCCAGCTGCTCTCCACCAAGAGCTTATTTGTGCAAATTCACATTCATCGACAGGGTGTTTGTTTTTTTTTTGTTGTTTTTTTTTTTTTTTTTGACAGTTTGCATCCAAATGAATGCCTATAAACGTCTTTTTTTTTTTGTTTTGTTTTAATCAAAAAGGAATTCCTGACGTAAATTGACATTACACCAATGAAGATTCCTGTCTGGAGTCGTTATAGCAGAGTGATGAAATTCTCCACAAAAAGCGCAATAGAGAAACTGGGCTCCAGTCTGTTTGCAATATTAGAGAACTCAATTAAACAAAGGAATGTGAGCACCCAGACAATAGGCTGAAATAACAAAACGACCAAAATGTTTAAAATGATCACTTACCCCTCTCCAAATTCACATTTTTGCACACTTCAAGCTCTGCCATTAAGAACTGGAGTTGTTGGTCTTACAAGGTCCCTCCATGCGGTTTGGTCATCATTTTTATTCCCTACTTTGAAATACCAAAAATGCCATCAAGAAATATCCAGTTGGTCCGTTTCTCCATTGTGATGAGACATTTAAAAGAAACGCGCCATGCAGATGTAAATCTCACTTTTGTGTCATATGTCCAAAAGCCAGCCCCAGAGGCAAACTGCTCCAAAGTATCTCCCTCCCCTATAAGGTGTGAGTGGCTTTACAAACCGCCAGCCTTCTCACATCCACCGCCTCTGGTCTCCTCCTCTCATCAGGCGCAACGCAGAGGAGAAGGGATAAGCCGATTTCTCACGCACTCGATGGACTGACGAGTGAGTGGATGTTAATAAGCAACAGCTTAGGACGGGCGAGGAGAGAGCCACGGTGCATGATAGCGCGCAGAGCAGTCGAGCCAGCAGAGTTGGCCATTTGGACACGCCACCCGTTTTACCCCGCAGGCTGCCACAATTTGAATTCCCCACCAAAAATGATTCCTTGACACATCCGCTTGCTCAACTATTCTCCTTGGGAGGGAGAAAAATTTGGCATCACTGCACAGCGGTGCCACCGCTATGACCCACTTTTATCTGTCTCTTCCTCTCTGAGTGCCACCCGTGGCTTACTAGGAGACGCGGCAGGGAACGTGGTGTACATGTTGATGCCACCAAGAGAGAACCTGACACTGGCGGGGCGATTTCCGTGGAGACATTAATTAAAAGGCAGTTTTTAAGCTTTTAAATTGAGCGTGAGCGTGTTGGTGAGTGTGTTGAAACAGGAGCGCCTCCCTGGTTGACTCATTTCCCTAATGAAAGTCTAGTCAGTCCGGAGCGCCTAGATTAGTCTTGTTCATTGGTCCACACGAAAGCCATTTCATTTTGGACTGCAGAAGACAAATGGGGAGTGACCGCGCACACTGTGAGAACGCGGATAGAGGCAGAGGTTACCAAATCTATTAACCACCGCCTTTTCGAGAGAAAAAAAAAGCCCAGTGCCCTCTACAGTTCAGCACTGCACGTGCGCCCGTGCGTGTGTTTTCCATCAACGCCCGTGATGGCAGGTATTTGAAGCGCTTCAGCGGTTGTTCACTTTGATTAAGCGTGCGTCTATTTCGCCCACATCTGCCTGACCGCACAGCATCCGCCCCCTGACTGGTTTATGTACAATGGCCACAAAAAAAAACCATCAGCCACACAAAAAGACTGGTGAAATTATTGGGGCAGGGGAAAAAAAGTGAGGCACAGTCATGTGGAAAATAAATATGGGGTGGAAAAGACAGAGGCACGTGTTTACAAAATGGTTTTGGCTGTCAAGGAGCGACAGACTGTCAGAGAGACACAATAAAATGAACGTACAGAAATAAACGGGGTATGAAGTTTGGCAGACTGTGCATTTCCACTATTTTCATCTTTCTATCCATCTGAAAACCGTGAGCTTGGTATGGTATTAAATTAGTTTCAGAATGTGAGATATTTTTTGAGAAATTATTTGGATAAAATTCATTATTCTTTCAATATTCAGTCGACTTTTCATTTTCAGAACATCAGCAGCTTCTACTTTAACCTCAGTAGGTATATTTACAAAAAAACATTGTAAAATTACAACAAATGTAACGGTATCCTAATTTGTAAGAAAACAAAACAGAAATTATCTTTGAGCAACAATCAGAGATATGTATCCAAGGAAGACTACTGAAGCAGCCAAGCTTGTTTCCTACTGTTTCTTATAAAAGGAAGAAAGCACACAGAGTAGTGGGATGTGGATGCGTGGCTACTGTTTGGTGAGACTGTGGACGTCTGCCTGCTGCGTGTGTGACAGCCACAGCAGGCAAACCAACTTATCAGATTTGTGGCGGATTTGCCAGGCAGATCCGTCAGTGGGAAGCCTCAACATCTCCAAACCTGCAGATACAGATCAAACTGATCCTGTAACATGTATGGATTTATTTCTGCATTAAGTGGAGAGTCAAGGCAAAAGGAATTGGTACTAAAGTGTTTTGGCACCAAAGGACCAAATGTGTAGATATGAAAAAAAGATATACAGATTTATCTTTCCTGAGTGATGAAAACATCACCTATGATCCACATTTTAAACAAAGCAAGTGTTTGCAAACAATATCAAACCTGAACATCACATAATCATCCAGCAGCTTGCGTAAGGTTTTGTGCAGCACAGCGGCGCACATCTTGGCTGAGATGTCTGATACTAAAAGTTGGATCATTTCAACCTCAAAGTTGGCGGTAAGTCTCCCTCTAGTGTTTATACCTACGATATACACTTATCAAAGTTTCTGTTGTACATTGTGTCCAGTACAACACGTCATTCCTTTTGCGTGTTTGTGAAATTTACCATGAAAGATGCTGTTGTCCGTCAGGAAGTGCCGACGATACTGTGGCTCTCCTTTCTTGTTCACCACCCAGGAGCTCATGATAACAGAAGGAGGATGAACAAGACCTATGAAGAGGAGGAGAATTAAAGTCTGTTGGCTGATGTTTTACAGGAAATAATAAAATTTGAAAATTACATTAAAGGCACAATAGTAAGATAAACAAAAAGCTTGTTCTATGGCGTTAGACAGTTTACAAACAAACCACACAAAATCACCTGTTCACAGAATGGATCAAAAACAGCTGTTTGTTTTTATTCTGGACAGAAGCATGGGCTTACAATGATGACAAAGGCAAACAAAAAACAAAAAAAACACTTAAACCAAATTTAGAGACTTCAGAGTTTCAAATGGGGCAGCACGGTGGCTTAGTGGTTAGCACTGTTGCCTCACAGCAAGAAGGTTCCCGGTTCAATTCCCGGCCCGGTGGGTCTTTCTGTGTGGAGTTTGCATGTTCTCCCCGTGCTTGCGTGGGTTTCCTCCGGGTACTCCGGCTTCCTCCCACAGTCCAAAAACATGCAGTGTAGGTTAATTAATTCTCCCTAGGTGTGAATGTGAGTGTGATTGGTTGTTTGTATGTGGCCCTGGATAGACTGGCGACCTGTCCAGGGTGTACCCCTGCCTTTCGCCTGATATGCGTCGGGATAGGCTCCGACAGACCCCCGTGACCCGGAAACGGATAAAGCGGGTATAGCTAATGGATGGATGGAGAGTTTCAAATGATTTTATAGACAAGCCATTACATTTTAAAATGACTTGCTGCATTTTGATCTCTAAAAAAGGGAAATCCAGAAGAAGAGTATTAACTCTTGAGACACGGTCACAAGAGTTCAATCACAAGGATTTAATTCAGATTTTTATGCTGTTATTTAGTGTGAAATGCACACTTACTGCATCTATTAGTCACATAAATATACAAGAGGGACAGCCTGTATGTATATATCCATGGGCCACACTCTTCCGTTCATGCCTTTCTGTTGCTTTTAAATTCTTTCCTCTATCTTTCAGCATGTGTTGTCATTTATCTTCCTCCCATTTCTCATCACCATTTTTCCACGACTCCACATTTTCCGCTTTGTCCTCCTGATTTCCCTTCATTCCTCCCACTGCCACTTCTTAGTGATTTCCCACCTGTTGCTCGTCTGTCTGTTTGACTTCCAACTTCAAAAACACTGTCTCTCAGATATGCACAGGAGATGTTTAGATCTGGAAAGGCTCGGAGCCTCTGGGACATTTATTGGCGCCTGGTGTCGACTGACCTGAGAAGAGGCGAGTATTGAACACACGGAGCTCAGGGGTCAAGTATCCCTGAGGTGAAAGTACTTTCCTGCGACCCTGCCACCACCTTGCTTTTGAACAGGCCTGCAACGTGTGCAGTGTTTGTGGTAGACCATGTGGATTGAGACTCGTTGTCCTGTTACTGAAAGACCCTTAAAATCTGAGTCATTGTGGGCCATCAATCTTTCACATTGCTATAGCTCAGGACTAAACTATTTTAGTAATACAAGAATAACATTCATGATTACTGATTAATTCAACTGGTTATTGCGGATGCAGGAAGTAATAAGTACTATTAATTATAAAAGAATCCAACAAAAACTAAAACACAAACAAAACATAAAGGCCCAAAAAAAACATAAAACAGCATGGAAAAAAAGAGAAAAATAAAACAGACGAGTGCTTAATGCCTTGTTTTCATTTGCTTCTGTTCACTCATGCGATACCTCCAGAATTCCAGTCATTCCTATGGAAACCTCTGTGATCTCTGACGTAGTTGCAAAACTCCTTTGTCTGGTATTTTTGGAACATAGTTTGCCTTGAGTGCATTTAAAAAAATACACACACACAAAAACATCTTGCTCCTCCTTGCCGTCCATCAATCCATGTGAAATACAATTCTTGAACAGATGAGTTTGCTCGATGCAGCCATGTAGCAGCCAATTACCCTTGCAAGAAACCATGGGTGTTTGTCCAACCAGTTCACATGTGCTTGGTGGACTTGGAGAAAGCATTCAACCGTGTCTCTAGGGATACTTTAGGTGGGTGTTCCAAGAGTATGGGGAACTGGGTCCGTTGTCACAAGCTATTCAGTGCCTATACAAACAAAGCGAGAGTTTGGTCCGCATTGCCAGCAGTAACTTGTATTTGTTTCGGGGGGGAGTTGCACTCTGTCAGGGCTGCCCTTTATCACAGATTTTGTTCAACTTTTAGGTGCAGCCAGGGTTTGGTAGCCAAAGGACACTATCTCTGTTTTATTTTTTTGTTTTGTTTTGTTTGATTATTGAAAATAATGTGGTCCTGTTGGCTTCATCAAGCCGTGATCTTCAGCTTTGGGCAGTTCTCAGCCAAGTGTTAAAAATGGGGATGAATGTTCAAATCCCAGATCATGGTTCCCAATTGTAAAAGGGTGAAATGCTCTCACCGGGTTTGGATTGAGCTGGAGCCTCAAGTGGAGGCTCAGAATGGGTACGAGATTGACATGTGGATCGGTGCTGCATCAGCTCAACTCCCACCCTTTGATACCTGCACATCTGTGCATTCAAACCCATGTTATTTACAATCATAACAGCAAAATGTGTATCAATAAAAGGCAGCTGTGGAGATTAATAAATGCTGAAAGATTAACCCATCTCTGAATCTATGCCCATAATCCGCCATTCATATTGCCCGCTTCAACTAAATGTCCATAGTGCAGCAGTGCTTTCCTGCAATTTATGTTCCCATCCTCACCTATGGTGATGAATTGCGGGTATTGACTGAAAGAATAACGTTCAAGATTCAAGTGGTTTTGATGAGTTTTCTCCTCAGAGTGGTTGGACTGTCCCTCAGAGATACAGTGAGACATTCAGTCATTTGGGAGGGACTCGGGGTATAGTCACTGTTCCTCTACATAGAAAGGAACCAGGTGAGGTGGTTTGGGGCATCTGGTGAGAATGCCTCCTGGACACCTCCTATTAGAGGTGTTTCAGGCTATTTATTTGGGGCAAAGTAATCTTCTTTCCATTGTCTGAGTTTGTGATTGAATCATATAAGCTACAAATGTGGGTTTATGTCAACCTTATTGCTCTCCAGCAATAAGCTGGCATTCGTGCATCAAGCCATCAATTTAGAACTGTACTGTCTTGCTTCAAACACAAGGGGCATATTGCATAGTTCACACAGATTTAAGGAGGGCAGATTATTTCTTTGGGGCAAAAACTTCTTTCAGTTATTTGACCATGTAGTGTGGTGTGACACTGTGTAGGTTACATACTGACTGTTGCTTCCTGTATCAAAACAACTGGATGGCAGAAAAAAACACAACCAGTTTCTCTCCTTCTGGCAACAAGTTGGCTTTCAAGTATTAGGCCATCGGCAAGGAACTCTACTTCCTTGTTATACAGGATATTTACAAAGTGAACGTGGAAACAAGGTGTTATGGTCCACAAACTGTGGTGGCAGCAAAACAGCACAACACTCTTTTAAATACAGTGGCTTGGCAGAAGGCCAAGGAGAATGAAATGCTGTGTTTCTGAACCAAAAGTGCTTGTTTTAAGGCAATTAAAGCACAATGGTTTTATTTTATTTTATTCTGCACTAATGAAACCATAGTTATAAATATTATGTTGAATTTCCATCGTTGATTCTCCCAAAAACATTACACACTGGAACTTGGAAAACACTCAAAAGTTAGGGGATCTTTCCCTTCATGCTAAAAGCCCAAAAGCTATCTGAGGTTTTTCCTGCCAGTCATTAAACTTTGATTCAACTCATTGGTGCGATGTCTCTCAGCTGCTCTGAACTCACAGATGAGCACGGTCCCTTGGGGCTCACTGCTTAATTACAGGATAATGTCACTAAATTACTAAATGTTTTCATAACAGAGTCCAAATTATAGACAGGAGTTGAGCACCATAAGCAGATGAATGAGGACATTGTTTGAGTGGTTTTAATGGCATGTCAGGTTGTGAAGCAGATAGATTTTATAAAAACCTCAATAAAAATTAAAGTTTATATGGTAAGATGAACATGTCACTGAAACATGCAAATCAGCAGTTATTATAAATTATGTCTGAAGGTGCAAAGCATGAACGTAATATAGTAATATGTTATATCAGTACTAATTTCTTTATATTTTTTATACTTATGTGAAGCTAAAATGAGATACACAATACACTCCTTGTGTTGTCTCTTCGTTGAAGGGGTGACGCTCCTCAGGCCAGTTTTTAGTGGATGTCCCCAGACCCGGCAAATTCAGTAATTAGTCATTGCGAAATATGGAATAAATGTTGCCGTTTATTCCATAATCGCCGTTATGGCGATTATGGAATAAAAATAAATATGGAATAATAGCTTTTTTAACAAGAGAAGTCCTTTCCTCAGGTTATTTATACACTTGATTATATTGGTTTATGTTTTGTGTTGGTTTTATGTACCAATTTATGTATTGTTTTATTAACTATTTTAACGTGTTGGTTTTAATTATCTCTTTTATGTAGGCTATTGTTTTTGGACCTTCATGTAAAGCACTTTGGGTACTTTTTGGCTATTGTAAAGGGCAATACAAATAAAAAAATGTTTAATATTATAATTTTGAACGAAAACCTTTAGTGCTATCCCTAATCGTTGTTGTGTAACTTATTTGCCTGGAGTTTATCAGCTTTAAATTACACGGTTAGAGTTTTGTCGGGAGGCTCATGAGACTGATGCCAAGAACATGAGCTATTCTGTTATTCTGTAAAATACTTTAGTTTTATATTTAATTTACAGGTGAGTTACCCAATTGATAAGTGATACAGGTGGTTTCTCATTTAGATTAATTTCTCAAACTTTGTACAACATCTTTGGCTGCAAAAACCAAATATGATGAGTTTTAAATGCTGAACTGAAGACTTAAAGTTGGCAGTCAACAAACCAATTTAAACCTGCAGGGAACAAGATCAGTAGTATTATGACATTATACACATACACAAAAAAAACAGGCCAAAAACAAAACAGTGAAGAATAATACATAAGCTTCACTGCAGTAAGAAATCCAAGTGTGAACAATAAGTTCATATTTTACATATTTTAAAGTCTCTTTTACACGGTTTAGTCAAAAGACCAAAAAATTCCATTGAAACACTTCCCTTTTTAACCATATCAACACATCTTTTGTCAAAGCATTTGGTTTCAGAGGGTGGACTTAGAAACTTCCCTTTACTCAACTCCTGACATCAAGAACAAGCCAATGGAGTTCGATAGTGCAGTGACATCACAGTGGCCCTTTTGGTTAGTAGAGCATCAGGTACACTGCATGTCCTGTACCGTTTCATTACTAGAAAATCACTGCAGAAGTGTAGGAGTAGAATATTATGTGTAGAAAGAGCTGGGCGACATACTGACTCAAGCACTGCTTAATTTTTTTTTTTTTTTTTCTTAAAATGCAACGCTGAATGACCAAGGGACATACACGTCACGGTCAGAAAAGGAAAACTGGTCATCATTACCCTCAGCCTTAATTAAACAGACAGATGAACAGACTGTTTGCGTGACCATGTTCACTGCCACCGTAATGTCGTGGGAGTTGGTCAAATGATTCTTCTGACCGTGTGTAACTCTGGAAAGTTTCTCATCCACCAGAACCTCAGGGGAATACAGTGTGCTCTTTTCTGTCTACTGGGCTTCTTACAGGGAGAGCGAGCCGCTCAGAAATAAATATTTCACTGCCAGACTGTCAGAGCTACTCTATATTAGGCCCTGACAGGAAGTAGGTCGAGGATGCCCGCAAGTGAAAAGTTTCATTGTAGTTGCCATTTAAATAAAACAGATCATGCGACAAGTGAAACAAAACGCGAGCACGATACTTCAATACTTTTCTTGCCTTTATTTTTTTATAGTTAAAGACAAATTATCTCTGTTTGATTTAATGAACTATATTGTTATTTATGAAAAGTGAAAACAAATGATTGAGCTTTATTACTTTTAACATGTCACATCTCCAAAAGCGGAGGTAGGGCTATTTAATGCAAAAAGTAATACTAATACTAATACTAACATGGCAGAGAATACAGAGATTTGATAATATAGAATCAACTTATTCTATATACCTCTGTAAATACTTAAAGGTAGGTATCCATGCATCCATCCATGAATGTCCTCTTATCCTTGTTCAGTTTGAGGGGGCAGCAGCCCAAGTAGAGATGCCCAGACCTCCCTCTCCCCAACCACCTTCTTTAGCTCTTCCAGGAGAATTCCAAGACGTTCCCAGGACAGCTGAGAAATAAAATCCCTCTAGCATGTCCTAGGTCTGGCCTCGGGCCTGCACGAAGTTGGACACGCATGAAACACCTCCCCAGGGAAACATCCTACCCAGATGCCTGAACCACTCAGCTGGCTCTTCTTCATGTAGATGACTTTAATCCTGGTTTGTCCCGACTGCCCGAACTTCTCACTCGATCTCTAAGATAGTCAAGCCACCATGTAGAGACACCTAATTTCAGCTGTTTGTACTCAAAATTCGTTCTTTTGGTCACTACCCACGTCCATCCACTTCACTCCCCTGTGAACAAAACCCTGAGATACTTAAACTCCTCCACTTAAAGCGACACCAAAGAGGGTTTTCTACCCTGTCATTACTAAGAGCCACGGTCTCAGATATGTAAGTGCTGACTGTCATTCCCACAATCCTGAGGTCTCCCAACTAGACCCGAGAACTAACCTCGTACAAGTCATCTTGAGGTGAGACTAACAATTTCCTGTTACAAGGAACACTCACAAATCTTTAAGAACTAGGTTTCTTCTGAAATATGCACTAAAGTAACAATAGGTTGTTTTTTTTGCAAGATAGTGGTAAAGAGTAATGGTATAGCGATGTTGAGTATTTTGAATGTGAGATAAGATATTAACAGTGAAGTACATCGTTTTTGTATCGAGGCCCTGAGAGTTCATTGCACGCATGCAAATAAATAAGAGACAAGCAAACTAAGTGAGCATCTTTACCAATTGAATGATATGCGGCCAACTTGAAACAAGTTACAAAATGAGATAAGACGAACAGCTGCACTGAAAAAAGGACACATAGGGAGTGAAATGTTTTAAAGGGGGGTAAAAAAAAAAGGCCTATGATGTTGTTGTAGTCAGTTGTCTGACAGACGTTTCAGCTCTTCAACGCTTTAAATATTTATTTTTCCATTATACTTGTCTAGATTTTCTAGATTCAGATGTTGTGCAAGATATCCGATGTTAACAGTGTAGGAAGGTCCTCTCATTCACAAAACTATTAGACAAAGACAAGCAATACCAATGGCAATAAGATAAATAAAATAACACAAAGCAAAGCAGACAGCTGAAAGAAGACATGAGGTATAATAAAAAGAAGAGTTAAAAATTACGAAGCAGCCAAATGGACTTCATCACATACTGACTAATCTCGATTGAGGAATAGGTAAAAGTAAGTTTGCAGTGTAAGGGAATTTCAGAATGTGCTCGGAGCAGGTTTGTGTACAGTTTTAAAACTATGAAAGTAATTTTAAAAAGAATTCTCTGCTTTATGGAATTCCAATGGAGGAATGTTAATACTGGATCACTGCACCCTGTTTTCTGGCACCGGTCAAAAGTCTTGCTGAGGCATCCAGTTCTAGATTGGAAAACTGGGACTGGTTGATAACCTAACATCAAGAGTTCACAAATCCAATCTTGAGCTTGAATGAGCCTTTATCTCAGTAGTAGAGCATATGGGCTTGAGTTTAGAAACATTCCACTGCTGGAAAAGGTGTAAGGGTTAAACTGTTTATCAAATTACAGTTTCGAAACAAATACTAGATGGATGCACATAGACTGGAAGTCAGTCAGTACGTTTATATGCACTAAGAGAACGTTGAATTATTGCCTTAGTCCGACTCATATAAAAGTTTTAAAAGCCATTTATACGCCTTAGTCAAGCTGTAGTCGAACCGAACTGGAGTTCTTGAAATCAAGCTATCAGACCCAGATAATGTGGTTCTAAATTGAGCTATTAGACCCAGATAATGTGGTTCTAAATCAAATTATTCTGGCCGAGCTATTAACTGGCCAGGAACTCCCCCTTCCAGAAGTAGGAAAGCGGGAATAACAACAGTGACGGTATGACAACAACACACGCTCAGAGCTGCTGCATCGTTGGCCTCCATATCTTTGTTATTGTTTTGAGTTGTATTGTATTGAGTTATCCTCCTTCTACATCTGCTTTAAATCTGCCACGTCTGTTGACTAATTGTTCTAACTAACCGGAAGAATGCCAATGCGAAAGAGTGTGTAGCGCCACCTAGTGTCGCAGAGTTGAATGCACCTCATTCAATAATTCATTTCTCCTTCCGTGCATGTATACTCAGATTTCTCTGAAACTCCAGTTTAATCCTTAGCTTGATTACTGCCAACAGTTCGATTTAGATGTGCATGTAACCACACTGAGTGTCTCTAAGTGACTCATTCAGGTTATTAAGTTGTTGGGACACCAAAAAGTAACTTCTCCATCTAGTTTTCCTTTATCCTGAGGCAATTATCCAGAATTTCACTTCGTGCAGGCAGCTATGACCCAAGAGAAAGGTCAGGGTTGCATTTTTTTATATTTTTATGCATCAAACAATATCCTTATTATTTCAAAGACACAAAAGGGACGGCATCTGATGCACAACACTGACTTGTCAGTGCCAAAGAGCACTCCTCTTTGGCATGAATAATGAGATGTACAATAGTTGCTCTGTTTCATATTATGCAGTCAGCTGTCATAAATACTAAGTGAACATAAGTCATGTTTAGAATTCAAGGCTTTAGACTCTCATGGAGCATACATCGTTTTTCCTTCTGTATACATTTGAAAACGTGTTTGTACAGTGAAATGTACAGGGCGTCTTGCATTTCATTTCTGTATAATGTCATTGCGGACAGCATTATGATGCCTAAACTCCATAAACACATATCCCGGTGATCCAGACACTCACAGGCATGTTCAAACCACCTTTATGGCACTGTAGATACACAGCTCAGATCCTAATTTTAACCCGAAGTCTTCATGCGAAAAATCCATTGAAAAATGGGGCAATTATAAAGCCTAATAGACTAGCTGGTGAATTAACAGCCACTAAAAATTCCAATATGATATTAGGTTAGGAAGGTAGATGGGGAAAGTGTCTGGTGTAAAATGTCCAGACAGTGCTGTCTTAGTGATCCTTTGACCTTTTAAGAGAACGTGGTAAAACTTAAGGTTACGTGGGGGCCAATATGTTGCGTTACAAAAGGCCTGGGTGAACAGCCACTCTGAGCAGTCTGTGGACTTACACTGCAAAGTCGTAAAAAAGAGGCAGTATAAACACAGGAACTGTTCTGCGTCATGTGGGCCAGGTACTAAACATCATCAAGGATTAGGGTAACTCCTACATCGTGAAATTAATCTACGTGTTACTTGTACTATGTATGTCATATTTATACTACGTAACTCAAGTCATTTTTGTAGTGAAGGTGTTCTTCCAGAACTAGAATACTGAACTTTCACATGTCCACGTGTGTGTGAGGTCACGTGAGTCATGGGCTCATCTTGCTTTACTACAGAAGTG
The DNA here is from genome assembly GCA_014839995.1 of Xenentodon cancila. Taxonomy (NCBI): domain Eukaryota; kingdom Metazoa; phylum Chordata; class Actinopteri; order Beloniformes; family Belonidae; genus Xenentodon; species Xenentodon cancila. Next base: position 21,792,071 of record CM026201.1, read on the forward strand.
ATTGTAGGCTAAGGTCATCAGTCAAACGCACATGTCTATTTCAAACTCACATCAACTCTCCCTCCTGTTCCTGTCTTTTAAATCTGCTTCACGCTTTACACTCAAAAAAAGCCTGCAACATGCCCTGGCTGAGAGGCGGGAGCTGTTATCTGTCTGCAGAAGAACACAAGTTGCAAGGAGCAAGTGTGGAAATGAAAACGGTGTTCGGTCTTTCTCATCCATATATTCACACACACGTGCATTAACGGTAGGTTCATACAATCCTAAAATGTTAATTCTCTTGTCATCTCTCTTCTTTTCCACCAAGACACTTCAAATATTCACGAGGGATCACAGCACCCACAAAGGGTCATGTTTCCATTCCCACAAGCCGACACCAGCAAGCTGATACACTGCGCACAATACTTCCAGTCTCGTAATAACAAGGGAGTCGCTTTACGGGTGATGCATTCCTTCGTGCACACACACACACACACACACACACACACACACACACACACACACACACACACACACACACACACACACAGTCTTCACAGCGCACGTTGGTTTGCCATGGAACAACTAACTGGTGTTATATCTGCTTACCTGTCCATGTTCACAGTGACAACAAGAAAAGAAAACAAATGTTAAAAGAAAAACTCAGTTAATACCAGCAAAGAGTTCTTTCAAAGTGACTAAATACAAACACAACATTCGCGTGTTTGTGTTAAAATAAATAAAGTACACAAGCCGAGAGCAGCAGAGCTTAGGAGTTACCTTTGTGCTTTGGGTTACATCTCACCAACTGTCACACCAGTTGTCTGCCTCTTTAAATCTCTTTGTCTTTCACATCCCTTCAAGCACACTCGCACTCAAATCAAATCAAAAAATCCCCAAGGACTGTGCTCTCAGATGGGGGAGTTCCCACCTCTTTCTCGCTGGGATGGCTACTGGCTGAGTGAAATGAGGACCTTTGTTATGCTGCTGCAAACCAGAGGAGAAGAGCACCAAACCTTACCACATTCAGACAGACCAGAACACTTCTCCCCAGTCTCACTGATGCGCTATTGATCGCAGTGAAAAAGTATATTCAAGTAAGTGTACAGCACATAAGCTCATTTCAATGGTGATTAAAATGGCCCTCTAAGAAAAATGTTTTCAGCCTGGTTGCTTATGTCTTACCTGAGGCAGCAAAATAAAGATACTTAAAAAAGTCTTGAGTTTCAGTGTTACAGAGCCTATGTATCCAGCAACACAAGTTTAACAGGTGCACAGCTGCTTGGATACTGCATACAGTATCCTAACAACTGTACATTTAAAGTAACAGCTAGATGTGTGCAGATAGCCAGTGAGAGAGGTGCACACACAAGAATAAGGCCTTCTAAGCAAATGAAATGCACCTTATGACGAGATGTCATGAAAGAAAAATATATGACAAACAATATTTTCCTTACTTCTTTCACTTGAGCTTCAGCTTTTGAAAGTATCCTGTCGGCCTCCTCACAAAACCTGGTCCCTCTCACCAGCAGTCGTAGTGCTTCAGCTGCTGGATCTCCATGTCATCAGGTATTGGCTATAGTCAGCAATAGTCCCAGCGGTGTGGCTTGGTTTCAGACAGAGAAGGTCCCAACAACTTCACTGTGTGGGTAAGTACCCACCACTACATCAAGCATGGTGCCTTTTCAAATGACTGCTGTTGGTGTGGGACGAGTGGACTTGGCAAAGCCTGGACTGGATTTGGGAGTGGACTGCTTTTGAAAGAGTAGCATTAATTCTGTCCACCCATTCAAATTTAAGAAAAGCACAAGAGAAATGTAGATAAGTGAATAGTTTGCCATGGAAAAACTGTAACACATTTGTTTGAACATCCATAAGACAACACCTTTTTATTATTTTTTTTATTTTTTACACCGATGTAACAAGACTTCATACTTCTGTCTTGTAACTAGATGCAATTTTACAAGCACTTACTGTAATAAATTTGGTTTGAATTTATCAGCTATCACTGCTGTTTTTTAATATGGTTAACAATCTAACTGCCTTTATCCGTCCCCGACACTCCAATAAACGTCCGCTTTCTAACACGATGTTCTCTCTCCCCTCCATCAATCAAGTAGTTTCTTCAGGGTCAGATCTCCACACAATATCAATAATCAGCACTGAATGACAAGTGAGCACTTAGTGCATTGATGTCAACGTTTCTCCCGTAAACTGAGCTTTTGCCCACATAGCTGCACAAATACACCCATGAAGAGAAGATGTGATTGCAAAAACATAAAATTACCCCCCCCCACACACACACACACACTGGAAAGCACACTCTCTGGAGACCACGCTCCGCAGTCCTCCTGTCGTCTGTCTCAGCCGTGGTTTCCCTCCCACTCCTCCCTCAGTGACAGTTCAAAGTCTAGAAGCAACAGCCATCAGCCCCAAATGCACCTTACAATTTAAACCAGCCCACCAATCACAAGCCACTTCGGCAGTAACAGTCTCTAGTAACATTTGCACAACAAAAGACACTCCTGATTCACACCCCACTTCCTCCCCTCCTTCACTCCCTTTCCCTTCTTCTGTGACTCCTCCTCTCCTTCCTTTGTGTTTGGGCCCAAAATCCCCTTTTACCCCTGTGACCCTCCTCCCCTTCTGCACTAATCTCCTTGTGCCCATCAGATTGACTGCTTCAGCAGCACCTCTCTCTGCACTGAGACCCCCACACCCTGCACCCCACAGGACAGATCACGGTTTGGCCTCATTTGCAGGACTCCTCCTCCTCCTCCTTCTTCCCCATGGACCAAGCATGGATAACAATCTTGCAACACACAGAGGTGCGTGGTGTAATTTTGGTTGAGGATGTGTAAAACAAAAACACGATCTTGAATTATGAATACAACGGAAATGTGCCGTCATGCAATGATCACTGTTCATTGATTTTAATAAATCAGAACATCTGATTTTTCTTTAAATTTTTCTGTTATTTATTACATGAATTTTGTTTCCTTTGATTTTTTTTTTTATGATACCATATAGCCTTAAATTAAAGGCAGTTTACACTAGTTACACACTTGGTCTGTGTTAGTTTCTGTTGCAGCACGTAAAGGCTCTGAAGTCTTGGTCATACTACACCTAACAGAGCTTGCTTTCTAAGTACTTAAAGACGCCGTTACATATAAGGCTCCCATGGGGTCTGAGGGGAACCCATATAGACCTTAGTTCGCTTTGTGTTTCACATTTGGTGTTCCTATAGCAACAGCGGACAAGTGGACACCCCTCTCCATTTAGAATGCCATTAACATACCCCACCCCCACCGTGTGTTCAGTGGGGTGTCCCATAAACACACACACACACACACACACACAAACACGATTAGATGATAAGACCTTGCTCTCACAGGTAATAATAGCTGGAATAAAAGCTGAACAGAGCATTTAATGTAACATGTTTAATCACTTAAAGCTTATAAAAACAAAAACAGAGATGTAGATAAACATCTGTAAAAGGGATCTAGTGCAAATAATTATCCTTTTTGTTCCACCACTATCACAGTTTTTTTTTCTTCCCACAGGACAAGAAGACAGTCTCTTCTGGTTTTTGTAAGATTTTTAAATACCTGTGTACTTCAAATATGTTAAGTCACTACAGGTGCGCAAACTCCATTAATACAACAAATTTTTGTTCCTAAATAACAAGAATCTCAAAAACTTGCAAACAACTAACTGTTTGACTTGGATTACTTTGGTACTTAGGTACTTTTAAAGATCCTCCTCATCATTCTGACTACAGCATTGTTCCTGACAGCCTTGGAAGCCCTCTCCCACAGGCTCTCCTCCTTCCAAAGACCCCGTCCCTTCTTCTCAGCTGTCACCTCTGCCCTGTGGAGCTGTTTGTGTAGGCGCCAGTAGAGGCGAGAGTCGGGCAGGACCCCTGCAATGGGTGCAGTCCGAGCCAAGCCCAGCCTGAGGACCTCCTCATTCACGCAGCAGCTCCACAGTGACCCCTGCTGGAGAGAGGATGGAAGAGAAGGAAATACAAAACACCTGTATTACAGATAAAAAAACTTTTTCTGACAGACGAATCCGCTATTCAGAACTGAAAATTTCCCCAAGTTGTCATAATTTTTATATGGCTCACCCTGGTTTGGGACACCAAACAGTACAAGTTGTTGTCCTCTCGGCTGATAAGTTTTAGCCACACCGTCTGGGGAGGAGTCACGTTCTTCTGGAGCCACATCTTTCCGTCTGGTGTCAGCTCCACTCCTGCAAGATGCACCAGCAACGGCGAAATGGACACATCTGAAGAGGACAAAAAGGGGACAATGATAGTTAATATTACAAGTGAATTAAAAGTTATAGTTGGCCTGTAATATTTCTAAAGAGACAGGGATATGGAACTGAAAAAGCATTAAAAAAAAGAAAAGAAAATTTGGAGTAAGATCATGTATTAAAAACAAGTAAATGTTCACTGTGAAGTTTTGTCCCTTGAAGTGGGACAACAGTTTTGTATAAAACACACTGGTCTCTTCACGACTTTCACACAAATATAGTTGATGCTGCAGTCCATAAAAAAGTCTCCTGTCATTACTGTCCAATGGGTACCATGATTCAATAAAACAGATAACAGGCTTATCTGTCACTCAGCCATAACAAGATGATAACATTTATCCAGGTCTGACTTTACAAAGTAAAAATGCTACAATGACAATTTTGTGTAACAAGATGGGAAAAAAAAAAAGTTGCACTGGCTGCAAATTATGAGAGAAGCAGCGTGTCAGATTAAAGGTAAGGTTGGAGTCTTCACCAGCTGTTCAGGTGAGGGACATGCTCGGCTCCATGCACAGCGTCTCTCAGTACAGAATAACCAGCTGGTTAGGGTCGCTGCTGCTTATTTTGGATAAAGTTTATTCCACAGCAAATTGTTCAAATTGTTTTAGGTCATGTTGAAAAATATCTGGCAAATTTAATATAAACATTTAATGGGACTCCCCAGACTGCATTTGTCTTCTATTTTGTCCCTCTCATGTATGCTGCTGACATGCACTACAGCAATAAACATAATGAATGACGACCTTTAGACAACAGCAACAAAAACTGAAGCAGAATTTATGGCAGAACTGTCTTAGTTGATTGTGTGTTGAGTGAGGTTGTTAACGAGTCTGTGTTTATGACACAAAGACGAGTCGTTTTTCAAACTGCACACTGCGTACGAGCAATACAGTCGGCAGTGTGCGCTGGATGGCAGTCGCACAGTACGTTGCTGCTAACATGATTAGATCATGGCATAACCACAAGACAGTCACATGACCACTGTAACTGACATCAGCTGTATTGGTCTATTGTCAATTGGGCAACAGTACGCAAGTAGACTGATTAGTTGCATATTGGAAATGATTCCAGGAGTAGCACACTATCAAGCTTTTCTTCTTTTCTTTTGTAAGTACAAGTAGTATAGTATGTGGTTTAAAAACAGCCTTGGAAAAAGACTGAATAAATTATGTGTATTATGGTATTTGATATTAAAACATGATTATAATAACAAAATAATCACGATGATACTATTCCTCTGACATCTTCCAAATGTTTTAAAGCAAAGCTCACAGTCAAATATACCCAACTGTGCTTCTTGTGTGTTTGGCTGCTTTTTTGTCCAAACAAATGATACTTCAAAAGCACATATAAGGTTATTTAGAGAGTATTTGTTCAAAAAAAAAAAAGAAAGTAAAGGAATACCAAAATAATAATGCTTGATTTAAAACGTAAAGGAAAAGCAAGGAAACTAGTGAAAAATCCATCAGGCCAAAACATCTTTAAAAAATGTCAAACCGAATCTCTTTTGACATCATCACATATGCTTATTATTAATAAATTATTGATATTTTACTTCTTACTGCCATAGTTATCATAAATAGCAGAGGATCATGACACCACCATTTATGACAAGTTTGTATATTATTACTGTGCAGTACAAAAAAGGAACTGCAATAAAAAAGTAGTGGTAAGTAGTCGACAATTTCACTTTTGGAAAAGATTCCTCATTCAGGTGGATTATTATTGTAATTATTTTGTTGTTTATAAGAGTCAGCTAAAACTGTTTCGTTGCCTTACCCTAAGGGTTTAGTACAATCCTGTTCCAAATAGGTTTCAAGTAAATGTATAAGAAAAAACAAGTCTAGATATTACAAGTTCCATCTACATAATTTAAGGTTTTACTTTGTCCTTTTTTTAGAGAAAAAAACAGGGATTGTTAGGTGAATTGATATGGGATGAAACAAATTTCTTGTATTACGGTGGTCATGATTTACTCAGAGGATACACCCATGTTACCCTTGTGCTTTGACAGTAACGGTGAGAGGACCGGCAGGTGAATTGGCACATGCTCTACTTCAAATCCTTTCTCTGTGATGGAATGAACTTTCCCACGAAGGCTGACGTTCCTCTCTATGAACCGAGAAGGGATCTCACTCACGCTTCGAAATTTTGTGATCTAACAGAAATGAAAAGATATATATCTGAGTGAGAATATTTGATAACCCTTTTTGGTGTTGTTGTTTTTAAGACAGATAAAGAGAGAGCAAGAGAGCCATTAACTCATTATTCTGATGTATAAAAAGATTTTGATTCTACACAAATTTTGCCTGCATTTTCAAGTTTGAGGCAAAGTAAGGATGTTTGATGATTTTTTTTGTACAAAAATTGGTCTAATGTGTAATTTTAACAGTATTTGAGGCACTATTTTGCCATAGTTTGTGGCTCTCTACCTTTCCTTCTTACCAGTCTGATGCTCCTTGCTATTACAATCAGTCCAGCAACAGCCACGACAGTGCTCAAGTTCTGTGTGAGAGATCAGACAGCAGAGAGTGGTAGTTAAAATGGTGACAGAGAAATCTTACGCCCATATAAGCATGTGCTCCCCACTGACAAAGGCAGTGACACTGGAAGACCAAACGCAGCAAAGCTACTGATGACAACTCTTCAGTATGGGGGATTATCTGTTGGAGATAATATAAATAAATAAAGATTCAGCTCTCCATTTTCACCATTCTTTTTCTCATATCTACCAGTAATTTGATTACCCCAACATGAAGGTGCAGTTTGCTCAGGTGCACATTATGAGTGCACAATGAAGTGAGCACACTGTAGCCCACATTCATCGAAATGCGTTGCTGCATCCAGACAAAGGAAACTCCTACCCGTACAAGTAACAGATTTTCATCTACGAAATGGGATATTGTAGCCAGGATGTTATGAAATGACTGGTTTCCATCGTTTCTTTGTTGTCTGTTCAACACTTTCTCCTTGGTTTCTGTTTCTCTGGAAGACTCCGCCGGCATGTTGTTGACATTTTCTCGACGCATCCTAAGCCCCGCCCCTTTGGGGAGGGACGTCCAAAAAGGACTCGAGTAGTCTCCGCCCACTGCTCCGGTTCAGCGATGTGACAGATTGGTTGTCGGAGTGTTCCTACTGCTCATTTACAAGAAAGCACTTTTACACTTCACGGTTTGCATGTTAAAGTTTTTAAAAAAATACCAACGATTTATTTACCCCACGCAAACTGCAGCTGAGCATTAACTTAATAAGAATAAATAGCGCAGACAACAGTAAAAGTATTGTCTTGCTTCGTACAGTTTGACTTTGAATTGTCTCGCGCAGCAAAGGTTGCACTATGACTAAACAGTGAAACGTGTTTATCCAACGCTATCACTCAACGTTGACCACTGCGTGACAGACGCACCGAAAGCACTCATTTTGTAAACTGTGAAGTCATGGAGCTACTTGGAGCCGGGTGACGCCCCCATCGCCACAAAGCGGCCAATGGGAGGCGAGAGGCAGAGTTGTCCTCCTGGCCGCCATTAAAGAATTCAATCCATGAACTGAAATAATGGAAATCTGCAGGACCCATGGATCAGCCGGAGACACCGAGCCGATGAGCTGACTCGCGGATGTGACATTTCGCGCGTTTTAAGAGCGGTTTTTACTATGACGGAGCAGTGCGGCGGTCTTTGTGGAAAAGGAGGGTGGCGTCGCTAGTTGTTTTATTGAGCCAGCAGGCCAGCGTTGGAGCTGTGGTATGTTAGCCGCTGCGCTAGCGGGCTAGCGGGGACCGGGGGAGGGGAGCCGAGCAGCTCGGCTAGCACGCCCGGGACTGCCAACCGGGGATGAAGTTTTCCTCCACTTTCCAAGCTCGCGCGCGTGTGTGTTTTTTGTTTTTTTAATACTCCGCGTATAACTTTTTTTTGTCTAGTTCTTTTTCGGTGTTAAGATTTAACGCCAGGCAGTTCGGATTGTGTAAACGCTGCGTGTTTTGTTGTTGAGATAATGTAGCCGCAAGCCTGTGGCTAACCAGATCAGACAATACGTTTCAGATAGGATTGATGAGCCGAGCTGGAAGCCTCCAGTTGACGCCATCCGGCTGCCCGTCCGACGATAGCTTAGCCGCGCGGCTAGTAGCGGCTAGCGCCGGGTAGAAGTTGCCCGACTAGCAGGAGGCGGCTAGCAGGTAGCTCGGCGCTTCAGCGACACGGTCGCGGCGGAGCGGCGGGGCTCGCGCGCACCAGCTCTTTCCCCCTCCTAGAAGGCGATTGGGACGATGGACGTCAACGTCGCCGACGCGCAGTGAGAAGGATGAGTTCGTGCTTTGTACCAAACGGGGCCAGCTTGGAGGACTGCCACTCCAACCTCTTCTGCCTGGTAAGACGGCGCTAACGTTAGCTCGGGCACCGAGAGGCCGGAGAGCCATTTTGGCTAATAAGGCAACAAGCTTTGTAACGTCAGTTTTCAGGCTGGAGCGGAGGCATCGGGCCTGCGACTTGGAGATCGTGATCCAGCCAACTTTCATAACACACAGAGATCACACACTGCACGAACACCAAAGGAGCAGGGTTCACCCGCAAATGCTGCTCAATCCCGTGTTTACGCTGTCATTGCTGTGGGAATATTGAGCATTACCTGCACGGTGGTAGCAGTTTGGCTCAGTGCAGGAATTATTTATAACACAATTTACCTATATTAATGCGGGCCTGCACTTAACTGATCTAGAGATGGGAGCTTCAGTCAAACATTTACACGGAACACCACTTAATCTGATTTCTTGGCTCTTAGGGGTTCATTAGTTGTTAACTTTAAAACAAGTTGCTGCTTCACGGTTATGATTTAAGACATAATTGTGACGGAGGTGCAAAGGATAGCAAATGCTGTGGTAAAGTTATCAGACAGAATTTTTCATTTTTTTTTTTCTAGCATTTAAAGTGGTTTTCTTTAGTGCAAAAACCACTGCTGTCTATGTAGAACAATTGCATACATGCGTAGTAATGACAACAAGTGACTTATTTAGAAGCTGTGTGCAACGATCCGAAGTGTTAATTGTCATTATTGTTTGTTTTTTTCTCTCTTTAGGCTGATTTGACTGGAATTAAATGGAGGCGTTTTGTGTGGCAAGGGCCCACTTCTTCGCCCATCCTTTTCCCAGTGACCGAGGAGGACCCTATCTTGTGTAGTTTCAGCCGATGCCTGGCGGCAGATGTGCTGAGTGTGTGGAGACGACACCACACCCCGGGTCGGAGGGAGCTCTGGCTTTTCTGGTGGGGGGATGACCCCAGTTTCGCTGAGCTTATCCACAATGAGCTCTCAAGTAAGTGAATGCCACATTTGCATGTTTTTCTACTGGATCTGTGATTGCCACAATGTCAGTTTGTCACACAAGAGTGCATATTTCATTCATTGATATACATTGCACCAATAGGGTCATTTCATAACATCCTCATAGGGTTTGCTGACATGGCTGAAAAAAAAATAATTTATTAAACTTCTGTTTTACCACGCATCCTGGACAATTAACGATGATCTTGTTTTCTTTTTTGAACTCAGGAAAACAATTCAAATAAGTGTAGGTAGGTTTTTTTTTTTGGTTTAAATGTTAATTGTATGCCAAATAAGCAGTATCACAAAAGCAATGCTTTTAAAACTGTAGTTGTATTTTTGTTTTTAGGTGAAAGAATGATTGCACACTGGAGAAATTTTCACTTTGACATGTTGCTATTAAACACAGAGATATTAAGTTTTTCTGCCGCTGCACTTCAAAATTCTTCAGCATTTGTTTCATTGATCCATGAAGGGAATGCTGCCACAACAACGCATTTGCTGTTTGCTGTTTCGTAGTCGGGATCAGGTGTTTTCAACGTCCTAACAGACCTAGTCTTCATTTTTACTTCGATTATGAAATGCTTTGAAGTGTCTTGTCTTACTGGCTGACAGCAGTGAGGATACACACAGTCCTTGCTTGTGTTTGTTTTGTTTGATTTCATAGCCTTCAGTGACTGTAACTGCCATTAATCAAACTTGTTGACTGGTAAAGCTCATACTTTCTTGTGTCTCCAAGGAAACAATGGCAGCTCGTGTTATTGTCAAAACTACAAAAAAAGCAAGTGTTTAATGACAGCAGACAAAGCACTGATCTTGACTTTTTGATTTACCCTTTTTGTCCCTCCATATTTTTATACAGTATTCAAACATTTAGATGATTTTAAGATGATTTATCAGTTAGTTCAGCTTGTTTACTGGCACAAATCAAAATTCAAGACACTGATGTTTGGTGTTGATAACACGTTCTCCGAGGATGCTGTGCTGACAGAGTCGCAGGCAAAATAGTTGAAATTGTGGAAACGTTCATGCTTAAACATGTAAAGTGTTTGACAACGAGGGCGATCGTTTTGAACTCTAGCCAAGAATTGAAAATCTTTGAAGTCTGTTGGAATCCATTGTGTCTCCAACTTGCAAGGCAATATTAGAGCAAGCTGTTGTGCATTACGGTCACATGATGAAGTTTGATTTTTGGACTGAATGTTTGTTCATGACTACTTTGACATTTGCAAAAAAAAAAAAATCCCCTTTTAGTGTCTGAGACACAGACTGGATATTCTGTGTCTTGTCTGTGGGGGGGGGGGTCAAGTGTTACTGGCAGGTTAAAATTGGTTATTACAGATGCAGAGTATCATCTGACACATTTATCCCTAACAGAGTTGAATCCCTTTGTATTTTGGATCATGCTGTTGCATAACAACTAAGATGAATATGTTTCCATATAGTCAAATGGATACCTTTTTAGTTATGAGTGTTGTCACTTGTTTGCAAACCAAACTAAGTCCCTGATATGTGCAAAACAGATCTAGCTATAGTATACATCAAACGGGAGGCATCGCTTTATCAGAAAAAAAGAGGTTTGTTAGAGTCTAATGGATCTTCCTTGTTTCAGGTGAGGAGGATGGCGAGTGGGAAAGCGGCCTGTCCTACGAGTGTCGAACACTCCTGTTCAAAGCCATTCACAACCTGCTGGAGCGCTGTCTCATGAACCGTGGCTTTGTTCGCATTGGCAAGTGGTTTGTCAAGCCATACCAAAAGGAGGAGAAGATCATTAATAAAAGGTAGGTTCTGTTTACACATAAAAGACAGTAAAGTTATAACCATTGCATAAAATAATTAAAAGCTGCTCACAACTTACAGGTTTCATCAGCTGAAATCAGTAGGTTTATCTATACTTTTTTGCTCATAGCATAATGATACCAATACATGCATCTTTTTAATAAAGAATTGTTGAGCAATAATTGCTTGTAGTTGTGAGGGGTTCCTTGTTTCGGTGTTGCGCTGCTGTGAATGTGAGTACATTGACAGACATTTCATAGAGTACTGTTCTCTTAGACAGAAGGGCTCTAAAAGTGCACAATTTAAATAAAATAAAATTAGAATGTTAGTCAGCTAAATTATTGATATCAGTGATCACAGTGAGGGAGCGTTAAAGCAGGGATCAGTGAAGTTCCTTTCCACCTGCATCATAAAAGCCCATTATGTACAATTGCTGAAGGTAAACATGGCAGAAGAGCGGCGTGTCTTGAATTGTACTTTTGCTGACAGTTTAAACATTAGTCTGTATCTGCTGTTTGTGTATTGGTTGGGATTTGCAGCATGTAATAGTTGGCTGGTGCAGGTTTATTTACACGGGAGATGTAAGTATGTGAAATGGGACATTGTTGCAGGAAGCATGCACGGGAAGTTTTGAGTATAGATTCTTACAGGGTTTTGGGTTTTTTTTGGACATGTTAAAGACAAATGGAGAGGGAAGCCACACCAGGCAGATGTCCCATCATTTATTATGGCAGTTGTGCTTGAGAGGTAGCACACGGTAACAATTTCTGGCCTTTCACATCCTTTTAATTATTAAAATTCTCATTTGGGATTCAGCTGGATAAATGGTGCTGCAAGCTGTATCATGGAAACTGTTATTATTAGAGCATTAGTTTATATGGATGACACATCATCTTAAAGGGCAAAAAATCTTAAACAAATAGGCGCCAGGCTCTCTGAGCATTTTTACCATGACAGTAGCGTTCTGACGGTACTGTCATGGTACGGTACTGGTGCTTTGATTTAACGCCAATAAAGATTTTTTTTGTAGCCGCTCTCTAGTCAGTTGTAACTAATATTGATGTGCTGAAGTATGCAGAAGTATGATGGAGTGTGATGGGTTTATTATGGTTAATAATTACAGCTCGGGTCTTGCACCTAATCACATTTGCAAGACAAATATTTTACCTGGAAAAAGAAAACGTGAGATCACAATTTTCGGAGATTTACCATATTTCAAAATATATACACCAGTTTAAAATTAACTGAGTTTAACTGAAGTTTCATGGTAAAATTTAATTTCCACACTTCGACTTTTGTACTTATTCTGTTCTTAGACTTTTTTTTTTTTTTGGGAGAATTAAGACGTTGAGGTGAACCAGCAGCGTATAAATATGTTTGGTTTTGTATGGAGTTCTGCACTGCTGGTTTTCTTGTCACTTGTGTTTGAGGGTGCTAATGTAGATTTAGTGTCTGCTCTGGAGATGCCAGGGGAACCCCAGACTTCCCTGACCAGCTAATTTGAGCCTCAGCTTTTTGGCTGTGTTCATACAGGAATAACTTGCGTTTGATGAACAGCTCTTTGGTCGACTTCCATCTGGCAACCATGTCATTGATTTTTACAGAGTTTTTAGCGGCCATAAAAGACCTGTAGCTTAGAAGTGAATATATTGTTCACTGGTGGTCGGGTCCTGTTTTCATATAAAGATGTCTGCAAGTGTGTGTGTGTACGTGTGTTCAGCATGTAGAGGAGTACCTTTAACAGAAAAGTCTGGCAGTCTTGCTGTCGCCTGCCCTCTCTGGCTGGTAAACACAGCAGTCTTTGGAAAATGCTGAGTGTGCACTGTGGTTTTTCAGCAGCCATGTCAACAAGTACTATTTTAGTGCATTTAGCTGCCCGGACTTCCAGACATAGTTTGAAAATAAAGATGGACATTGTTTTTACATTTCAGGGCTATAAAGATTTCCCGTGTTTTATTTTAGGCATGTTTATGCACGCAGATAATTTTCAAGAAGCTTAAATTAATAATTGAAACTGTGGGGAAGCAGAATGTGTACTACATGCGTCATCTCACTGGAGGCACAAACGGGTCTTGATGCCTCAGTTCACTGCTTTCTGCGGAAGCAAATGCTGTCACCTGAAAGCGGGATATGATAATGCTTATCTAAATTCTGCATGCAAGATATTTCATACTATTGTCACTCTTGCTTAGTGAAGTTGGATTTTCTGGTGTTATCATTAAGTCCTCAGGGGTTTTGATGATCTGTTATTTGAACGTTGTCTTTGTTTTAATCGGATAATAATATGCTTCAAATTTCTGACTCGTCTTTGACTCACTTTGCAGCGAACACCTTTCCTGTGCGTTCACCTTCTTCGTCCATGGCGATAGCAACGTGTGCACGAGTGTGGAGATTGCTCAGCATCAGCCTCTTCAGAGACTGAGCGAGGAGCATCTTAGCCTCACACAGCAGAGCTCCAGCCCGATGCAAGGTAGGACCGCGGGGGTTCTGCACAATTTGAAGACTTAAAATTGAAATGGTCAAAATATTTCCATGTTTGATTTTTCATGTTTGTTTGTTTGTTTGTTGTTTTGTTGTTTTTTTTTTTTTTGTCCAGTTATCCTGAGCCCATATGGCTTGAATGGGACGCTCACTGGCCAGGCTTTTAAGATGTCAGATCACCCTACCCAGAAGCTCATAGAAGAGTGGAGGCAGTTTTATCCCATTTGCCCCAATCCTAAGGAGGTCCAGGAGGACAAGATGGAAGATACAGACTGGGAGGATGACTCCCTGGCCGCTGTGGAAGTCCTTGTTGGTACGTTTTTCCAAATAAATGATCCTGTTGGGTTGATGAGCAGTAATGCAGATAACACAGTTTTATTAAATTAATCATACAAGATGGATTTATTGATATCTACATAATTTAGAAAGCCAGATCTTAGACATTTTTTCTTTGTGAGGCTATAACAAAACTCAAAGCCAAAAAAAAAAAAAAAAAAAAAAAGTTGTCTTACTGCAGTATTAATAATCTATAGCCTAAATAATCACGCAAGTATATTTTCCTATGAAGTTTCAGGTAAGATAATGTATAAAAACAGTCATTTGGCCTTAAGGAAACTTCCAGATGAGCATAAGTGGTGGAATGATGATAAATGACTCAATCCCATTAAACACCCTGACAGATTTGTGCGTTTCTGTGAACATTATTTGTTTTTTTTTTTTAATCAATAAACCCCATTTGGTTCCAGCGGGAGTAAGGATGGTTTACCCTTCCTGCCTGGTGCTTCTCCCCCTGTTGGATCTTCCTGCTGTGGTGCCTCAAGGCTCAGCCAACACGCCAGGAAGTCAGTGTGGTCCTCAGCAGGGCCAGGCAGCTCACAAAGACCCTGCCATGTCCTCTGTCACGCTGACTCCTCCAACATCACCAGAGGAGGCACATACTGGTATGACATGAACTCGCACGTTGATGAGAATCAGCCTTTAACTGAGATTTTGGATATTAAGTGTTGCATGTGTGTGTGTTTTCATTTCACCTTCTCGTAGACTATCAGCCGGCCCAGAGGTGGCTAAAGCTGTCCTCCGCAACTGATTACTACAACTCTAACAACACTCTTCACGGAGGCAAAATCCCTCGCAGGCTAGCCAGACAGATGGTGGAGTCTGTGTGGCAGGAGTACAACATAAACCGTACAGGGAACAAGTATGTTTGATGCCACATCTCGCCAAAAATGTCTCCATGAAAGCTGTAGCATTCTGACTGATAAAATGTTGACTTTAAATCACTAGGAGGAAGTTTACTACCTTGACTAACGGAGCCTGTGAAGAGGAGTCGGACAAACTGGGACTCTGGGATTTTGTGGAACCGACTTACAGACCATCGTGCAATTGCTCCAGGTATACTGATAGAAATGCAGTCAAACATGCTTGTTCTTTTATGTTAAGTGTTGTTTGGTTATTTATTTTATAAACCTTTTAAACCTAGACATAAGAATTTGAAGCAGCGCTCCAGCAGTACCTCAGGGCACCCACCTTCATCAGGTCAGCCTGCCCAGCCGGCTCCCAAGCACAAGCTGAGCGAGAAGATGGAGAAGGGGGAGAAGCAGCAGAGGAGGCCACAGACACCTTTTCACCACCGCAACTCTGTGAGCGAGGAGCAGTCACTGGAGCCGCAGACCCCGAGGCTTTGCCCGAGACCACAGGAGGAGGGCTCGTATCCAAACTTGCACCACGTAGACGCCGCGCCGCCCAAAGCCCCTACGCTGCATGCGCACGGCCCTCCCGCAGATCTCGTCGGTTCCCCGCCTCCGCCGCCTCTCAGCCCGCATCCCTGCGATCACGTAGAAAGTGACATGACCCCAGGCACCATGAAGAACTGTTCCACGCCCATCCACCAACCGTTCTACCCACCATCAGTTGAGCCTTGTCTGGTGCCTCAAAAAGGCTCCTCTGGGGAACCTCAGCTGGAGAACGTGCCGATGCCTTTGCCCTTCCCTCCAACGTACAATGACACTTTGGAACCCACGGTGTTTGTAGGCTCAGCTATAAACCCCACTGAAGACTCCACTCACAACCCTTGGAGGTATTTCAACTTACCCAGGAAGAAGGACTCCAACTTCCTGACACCCCAGTTACCCCTGGATAAAATACGAGATGATCACGGGGGAGGGACAGAAAGTGTAGTCTCTGTAACAGAGTAAGTGTTTATGCTCATCTTCATGAGGTTTAAAATAAATGTTTGTCTTTCTATGCATCGCGTAACTGTCTTTTTCCATCAGGTTGATGTGCGACTCCTCACAGCCCCTGAAGGTCTCGCAAGAGCTGACGAGGACTTACGCTCAGCGGAGAAACAGCCATCTCGTCTCCACAACAGGAGATGGAGAACACAGTGAGGAGCCAGACCCATATGCCTTTGTAGAAGGAGATGAGGAGTTCAGCTTTACTGAGAAGAGGGACAAGGCTGGAGTCGAGAAGGATGGCAGCAAGAAACACAAGGTCTGTTCTTGACAAGGATGGTGGTCTTTGTTGTTGCTAAAAACCTGTACACACCAGTAATACTGGAAAGTGTACCACGGTACTCTACGGATTCACTAATTCCTTTTATTTTGTGTTTTGACTCAGTTGGATGAAGGGGGTGGAACCTCTGCAGATGGTGAGAATGCTTTCCCTTTTTTCTGTTCGGCCCTTGGTTATAACCATTGGTTGAATAAAGCGGTTAGAGTTGTGTGTGGTTAATCGAGGTCTGTTTTCTGCTTTGTGTGGTGCAGACGGCCCATCGGGGAGTAAACCGTCGTGCTCAACCAGCCTCATCCACGAGAACGACCTGGCTGTGTCGTACAGTGATCTGGATAAAATCTTCAACTCGGATGAAGACGAGTTGGCTGTAAGTGAACTATGATGAACTACTGTCACACTTCAGACAAGTAGGGGGTTTGATGCAATCTGTTGCGTTCTTGAACTATTTTTTTCTTATGAATTGACATATGAAGTTTGAATCTGGACTCTGTTGGATTGAGTTATCTGAACCACATACAGTTGGACTGTTTTGAACTTGTCTTTGGAAATTGCTTTGGCATGACTGTTGTGAGTTTGTGTCATACCAGTGATTCTAACTTCTTAGTTGTGAGGTGTTAAAAACCTCCCACTGATTCAGACTCGCTAAACCACCAGAACAATGATAGGAAAAGTACAATTGAACATTCTTTGTTTCCCTCTGCTGCACAGCCTGGATCCAAACGAGCTGGAGTTGGTACAGAGGAGAAATTTGGCAGTAAAGAAACGAAACCAGCCTCGCTGGATTCTCTCTCTTGCATAAGTAAGGAGACCAGGCTTCAGTTATTCATTGCCTTTGATACATTTGCAAGTTTTAAGAAAAATTAAAAATGTCATCTTTCTAGGCTCAGCAGACCTACACCAGATGTTTCCCACTCCGCCTTCCCTTGAACAGCAGGGCTACTCCCCCATGAACTCCGGGAGCAAGGATAGCCTGGAAACTGGGGCGGGCCTGTTGGATGGCAGCCAACTTAACAGCCACTTCAAGATGGAGGTGGAGGAGGGTTTCTGTAGCCCGAAGCCGTCTGAAATCAAGGTGAGACAGCTGAAAATTTAGGCCTCACTAGTGTCTTCTGTCTTCATTTGGTTATTAATAACAGGCTGCGTTGTCTGTTTTCAGGACTTCTCCTTTGTGTACAAGCCAGAGACGTGTCAGTCTTTCATTGGCTGTTCCATGTACGCTCCCCTCAAGATGCTACCTAGCCATTGTTTGTTGCCTATCAAACTGCCAGAAGACTGCGTGTACACACCGAGCTGGACCATGGGCAAGATGGAACTGATCCCCACGGTGTCGAGTGTCAGTCTCCTCACCAAAGACAGGTAGATCGTGTCATGTTGTCGGCCCTGTCCTTAAAATATAAGGGAGGCTGGCCATTTAAAAAAAAATATATCATTAACAGTATGCAAATCTTATTAGGTATATCTATTTGAAAGTCTTAACCTGCGTCACATTTATAGAAACGGCTTGTTTTCACTTGGAAAACAAAAAGAAATACTAGAAGCCAGAGTGTTGATTTCAACGAAGTCACTGATTGTTGTTTTTTCTGTAACAGTAACGTCCCAAGTGTGGAGCCAGACTACAGTCAGACCTACACCCCTCAAACCCACACGCCCTTCTTATCCAGCAGTGCTCCTCCCAGCAACAGCGGCGCAGGCATCCTGCCTTCTCCGGCTACGCCGCGATTCTCCGTGCCCACGCCCCGCACTCCACGGACTCCACGCACTCCCCGCGGCCCATCCAGCGTTCAGGGTTCCATCAAGTATGACAATTCCGACCTTTACTCTCCGGCGTCCACGCCCTCCACCTGTCGACCCCTCAGCTCTGTGGAGCCGGCCACTGTGCCCTTCATCCCAGAGGCTCACAGTCTTTACGTCACCCTTATCCTCTCCGAGTCGGTTATGAACCTCTTCAAGGATTGCAACTTCGACAGCTGCTGCGTGTGCGTCTGCAACATGAACATTCGAGGGGCAGATGTAGGCGTGTACCTAAAGGACAACGGGGAGGCCCAGTACCCTTGCACATGCGGGTTCAGTGCCGTCACCAACCGGCGCTTTGGCCAGTCAGCTGGGCTGTTTCTGGAGGATGAACTGGACGTAGTGGGACGGGGTTCAGATGCCAGTCGAGACACAGAGCGGTGCTTCGAGGAGCTGAGGGCTTCAACGACACACAAGGCTGGCAGCTTAAAGGACAAGGCTCCAGATGAGCTGATCCTGCTGCTACAGGATCAGTGCACAAACCCATTTGCCCAAATGGCAGGTGTGGAGTACTGCAAGCCGAGGTCAGCCCTCAGCTCATTCCTGAGGGTCGAAGAGCGAGACTGTTATAATGACTGCTACATGGCTCTGGAGCACGGCCGGCAGTTCATGGACAATATGTCAGGAGGGAAAGTAGATGAAACACTAGTGAAAAGCACCTGTCTTCATCAGTGGCCAAAATGCAAAAGTGTGTATTGTCTTCTTACTTTTGTCTTCAAGCTGTAAAAGGAAATCTTCTTTTCCTTCACGATAACTAAGTCTCTTTCCTTTTGTTCTCTTCCTCCTATAGCTGCAGACATGAGCAAGTTGTACTCTCAGGATGTCCTGCGGGTGTTGTTGTCCCTGCAGCCTGTGCTGCAGGACACCATTCAGAAGAAGAGGAGTGTTCGCTCCTGGGGCGTTCAGGGACCACTGACCTGGCAGCAGTTCCATAAAATGGCTGGCAGGGGATCATATGGTATGTGGCAATTTGTTTTTGTTTTTTTGTTGTTTTGTTTTTTTGCAACGACATTGAACAGACACAGTTGAAACTAAATCAAATCCAACAAGTCTTCCATTCTCTTTTCACCACAGGTACAGATGAGTCTCCTGAGCCCCTGCCCATCCCGACCTTCCTGGTCGGTTATGAGTATGATTTTGTGGTACTGTCTCCTTTCGGGTTGCCCTATTGGGAGAAGCTTCTCCTGGATCCTTATGGTTCCCACAGAGATGTGGGATATGTCGTCATCTGTCCAGATATTGAGGCTCTGCTTTGTGGGGCCAAGACCTTCTTCAAAGATCTGAGTGCCATGTATGAGGTAATTCCCCTGCCGTTTAGAAAGCTCCTCCCTCCCGTGTCCTGACGTGCTCATAAAAACTGTTTCAGGTACTAAAAAAAAGACTCTGGGTGTTTGGTTCTTGCATTCACTCCTGCTCTCCTGACAGGCATGCCAGCTGGGGCAGCACAGGCCCATCTCCAAGAGCCACCCAGAGGGTATATTAACAGTCGGCACCACAGAAGGCAGGAGCATGACGGAGCAGCCCCTCAGCGACTGGTTCCTCAGCTTGGCTGCCAGAGAAGGAAACAATGAAACCTTTAATAAGCTCAAACTCTTTGCTCAAGTGTGCCGTTATGATTTAGGTAATTTATTTGTTCCTAAATATAAAAACTACTTAATACTGAAGTTATATGGGTTATACAAATTATGCTCATTTCTATTTTTGTTTTATGACTTTTTTTTTTTTTTTTTTTTTTTTTTTTTTTTTTTAGCTCCGTACCTGTCAGAGCAACCTTTGGACAGCTCCCTGCTCTCCCAGCGCAGTCCTCCTCCAGCCGCCTCCTCTCCCTCCAGCTCTTCCAGCATCTCCTCAGGACTCCAGAGCACCAACACTACAAGCACCAGCTCTGCCCAGCCCGCACAGGCCAACAGCACCCCTTCGTCTTCCTCTTTAGGCTCCCAGACTATTGGGGGAATGGCCTCGGGCAAGCCAAGCTCCTACTCACCATTTGGGACAGCAGGCTTGCAGGGCAGCGCCACTCAGAATGGACCTCAGTCAAACTCGCAAGGCGGAGGGGGGCTGGCAGAAAACGGATCCAACCAGCCTCAAGGGCCTACAGAAACTCCAGAGAGGTGAGTTCGCACCAGTTTTACATCAACTAATAAGATCTTTTATGTAATCTGCTGTTGGTTATTGAGCTGTTCTGGAAAACTGATCTTTCCCATTTTTTTCTTTTTTTTTGACTGTACTTCTGGACCCACTTGATTTGTTAGATGTTGTTTTGGTGGTTATTTACAGTTTCAAATGCACCTATTTTCTCTACAGTAGTGAGCATTGTGTGTAGGATTTGTTTGTGGAATGTGTGTGTGTGTGTGTCAAGAAGATAATATCGAGGTAAAACCTGGCTACTTGATGCAACAGGAAAAAAAATGACGAGCCCATGAAGCCCATTTGGCCGTCTTTCTTTGGAAACTACGGGCTAGGATGTTTGCTGAGGATCCATCCTCCAAGTGCTGAAAGTGGTTTAAATATTCCAGTATATAATTGTTGAACGTGCATTCAATCAGTCACTCATTACGCTCTGGAATCAGGCCGTAGCACCTAGTAAAGCTTCCCATTTGTGAGCTTCCCACAGTTCCTCTGGCATTGGTGCAAGTTTTAACTTTGTGTGATATAAAAGTAGGACTGTCTGATTATGGGCGTTTTTACCTTGATTACAATTAATGAACGATTAATTTTGTGTCACGTTCTTAGAAATTAGAAACTTTTTGCATCTCTGGAAACCAAGTTAAACACCACCATGTACAAAGTGAAAACTAACTTGTACCTCCTTGAAGATGTAATAAAATTAAAATAGGGACATGTGAAAAGTAGTCCGGAATAAGTTACATCTGTTGTAACAGGCATTTTAAAGAATACCGTATGCAAAAATGTAAATAAAACGCTGCTGAAAGAGCATGAAAAGGCTGGATTCACACAGCAGCGTTGTTACTGAGTAAACGATTGAGTCGTAAAAGCTGACGTCTTCAAGGACGGTGGAAGAAAAGATCATCTTTGACTGTCTTCAACCGTGACTTTCGCCTCTCTGCCTGCACTTCTAACGAACTGTGAAAACCAGGGCTGGGGGTCGCCTATGGACGGCATAGATGCCATGACGACCAGAAGCATAGTTTTGGCATGGGCAAGATTATATCAGCTATAGGTCTTAAATGTTAGTTTGGAGTTATTTTTGGTGAACCGCCCAGCCCTAGATAGAAGCGTGATTGATGATGGAAATGAAGTACTATTATGATCTCTGTGGCTTCAAAAAAGAGAAAACTTTTCAGGATTGATTTATTTAATTTGCTGCCAGGTCAAAAAAGATATTGTACCAAAAACTTTCCTTAACGGAATTTGCAAAATTCAAGAATTTAGGAGAAATCTAAAATGTTGTCGTGGCCATTTATAAACATGACTTTTGTACTGCAATTTATGTGATTTGTGGCTGGTTATCAGTTTTTCAAAGCAGGCTGGTGTGGTTGTGCATTGCATTATGGGACGAGTGTTTGCAACCGACTAATCTACCTCATACTCGTCTCAACAGTCACAACAGGTTTATTTTGCATGTCACGTTTTGGCTTAAATCACCAGTTACTGTTGGTATAGTAAACAGTTTTAAAAAATGTTTTTCACACACTCATGTCTTACCCTCTGATTCAACTTCTGGTCGTGTTATTATTTTATTTTTTTTTTTTTTGTGTGTACATATACATTGTGTTTGCGTGTTTCCCCTCTTTGGTACTGCGACAGTGATGCTGGTTTATTACCGAACACCATTTAAACTATTTAAAATGTAGCATTTAAAGCCGAACTAAGATGCTGCTTTGATCCCAGGGACATGTGAAAATCTGTCTCCAGATCTTTGTGTACAACACTGCAGATGACTCTGTTGCATACGCTCAGCGTGCCCATTAGTGTGGACGTTCTGAAAGCTGACACGGCGAGTATTTGTCTCTTAACAGCACAATGGAGAGAGACAAAGTGGGCAAGCCAACAGACGGAGAGTCCCACGCCATTTCTTACCCGCCTGCCATAGTGGTTTACATCATCGACCCGTTCAGCTATGAGGACGCAGACAGAGAGGTCCACTCCAGCAGCTACACCTTGGGCCTGCTGCGCTGCTACATGGAGATGCTCCCGTTCCTACCCGCTCACATCAGAAATTCTGTTTCAGTGCAGGTACGGTTGTCTCGTGCGTCTCTCTCTAAAAAGCTTTAAATACTCCAGAGACTGTAATCTGTGCAGCTCTTTCAATAAGTTTTCATTTTCTAAATGACTTAAAGGTTTTCCAGCCCTGATTTTTTTTTTTTTTTTTTTTTTAATTTAACGATGACGAGCAAGTTACTAGAAGGTAAAAGGCAAGTTGGAAGGAAGAGGTGAAGTCATTGCCAAACCCTTTCTGGAGTGTCGCACCTGTTACAGTGACACAAGATTGCATCAGCATCCAAGAGGGAATCTGGAAACACAAGAGGCGGGAATCATGAGCTAATGGAGTCATAATTAGCACAACAGCAGCAGCTTTGGATGGGTTTTATGTGCTTCCAGTCATATCGCTGCAGACGGGCTTCTTTCGAGTTTGTTTTATAGGGGTGGTTACTTTGTTTTTCCTTATTGGCCTCATTTGCAGGATGTGTATTCATGAAAAAAAAAATATTTTTGCACTGAGTGAACTTTTGAAGTGAACACGATTTAAACCTGCTCAGTTTTAACTCGAACTTGCCACCATGAATCAATACAGAGGATGTTTGTGTGCTTTAAGATCCTCAAGGGAAGTGTTCACAGCCTAAATATCCCCCCCCCCCTTTTTTTTAAATTTATTTTTCTTTCTCTTCTCCTCTGCATCCAGATCGTTCCCTGCCAGTATTTGCTGCAGCCGGTCCACAGCGGCGAGCGCCGCGTCTACAGCCAGCACCTGAAATCGCTGGCCTTCTCTGTTTACACTCAGTGCCGTCGGCCTCTTCCCAACTCCACCAACTTCAAGGCTCTGACAGGCTTTGGGCCTGGGCTCGCCATCGACATGGCACTAAAGAACCCAGAGGTGACTGCAAATGGTTGTACATCAGAAACTGATTTTACTTCACGGTTCACACTGCCATTTAATCGTAACACGCGTCTTCTCCTGTGCAGCGGCCAGAGTGTCTGCGTCTGTACACGCCACCCTTCATTTTGGCTCCGGTGAAAGACAAGCAGACCGAGCTCGGGGAGACGTTTGGCGAGGCATCGCAGAAGTACAACGTCCTGTTTGTGGGCTACTGTCTGTCTCACGACCAGCGCTGGCTGCTGGCTTCCTGCACCGACCAACACGGAGAGCTGCTGGAGACTTGCATCATTAGTATCGACGTACCCAACAGGTAGCGTCATTAACACAAAGACGATCCTTCAGTACCACAGCGTCGCTCGTTAGATCACTAATACTTAAAATATATTATCACAGGGCTCGCAGGAAAAAGGGCTCGGTGAGACGACTGGGTTTGCAGAAGCTCTGGGAGTGGTGTCTGGGCCTGGTTCAGTTGACCTCACTGCCGTGGAGAGTTGTGATTGGACGTCTTGGCAGGATGGGCCACGGGGAGCTGAGAGGTACCACTTTCCTGCGGAGTGTGCAGTTAACTTATTTCCAAAAACACACGCGCTGATCCGCTCTTATCTTCACGTTCCAGACTGGAGTATTCTGCTAAGTAGAAGGAACTTGCAGTCAGTCAGCAAACGCCTGAAGGAGACGTGTAGGATGTGTGGCATCTCTGCTGCGGACACTCCCAGCATCCTCAGCGCCTGTCTGGTTGCCATGGAACCGCAGGGTTCATTTGTCATCATGCCAGGTTAGAGAGTATTTGCATTTGGTGACTGTGCAGTTTTTACGTTGGTGTACAGAAACTCGAGTCTGATGGTGTTCCCTCAAACTTGTCTCTTCAGACTCCGTCTCGACGGGTTCGGTGTTTGGCCGCAGCACCACACTCAACATGCAAACATCGCAGCTGAGCACACCTCAGGACACATCCTGCACGCACATCCTGGTGTTCCCCACCTCAGCCATGGTCCAGGTCAACACTAACACCTCAGAGCCCATCGACTTCAACCCCATAAATCCCGGTACGTTCTGTAGCCGAGGAAGCGAGGGGGGAAAAAAAGGCATCACCCCGGTATCTTGTGCATATAGCATGCCAACACGTGGACTGAATATCTGATGTTGTAATTCTGCTTTGCAGATGGCTCTGATGGCATGGTCATCTTTGACTTTTTTGGCAATGACATGGATCATGACATGGTGGATCCAGACCTCATCAACATCCTGCCCAACTCCCCCACAACCTCCCCTGTTCACTCTCCGGGCTCTCACTACCACCAGGGAGGAGATGGAAGCAAGGTGTGTCACTTTACCTCTAAACTGCACGAGAAAACAAACATCAACGTAAAATGTCAATTATAAATGGTACCATTAAGATTATTTGTGATGGTTTAAAACAAAAATATTCAGCTGAATGTCAAAAGCCTGTTAAAGGATGCAGAAAAAGTGTTAGACATTTTTTAACAAAGAAGATGAAGATGTTGATGCTCTGGGTTCAAAGTTAAATGAATTCACTGTATTGTGGCTCCACAGGGATTTTCCCCAGATTTTGTCCTCGTAGGACAAACACCAGCTAAACATTTACGTGAACTTGCCATTGACATCATGCCATGACAGAAAAAGACTGGTCTTTAATTCCGTTATTGTTGTGCAGGGTCAGAGTGCAGATCGCATGGAGTCCCACGAGGAGGCTCTGAACATCCTGCAGCAGCCAATGGCTCTGGGTTACTTCATCTCTACGGCGAAGGCTGGACCGCTGCCCGACTGGTTCTGGTCTGCTTGTCCTCAAGCCCGGAACCAGTGCCCGCTCTTCCTCAAGGTAGAGATTTGCTTACCGCTGCATTCAAGTACAACAAAGCATTTTTTTTTTCTCCTTTTTTTTTTTTTGATCGATTAACAAGTTGTTTTAAAATGTCAAAAGCATAATTAAATACTTCAGAATGGCTCTGAGAAGCACTTGGCGTTCAGACAGAACTCCAAAGGTGGGGGGGGGGGTGAGTTTATCTGCATTTATTTATTTATCTGCGTGTATTCTGCATCGCTCTCGTTCCAGGCCTCCCTGCACCTGCACGTGTCTTCTGTCCAGTCTGATGAGCTTCTGCATAGTAAACACTCCCACCCCCTGGACTCTAACCACACCTCTGATGTGCTCAGGTACGCACCTTTTTCTCAAGACCTCCGTCAAAACATTAAGGAACTGGTTTTGTAGCCATGTGGCACTTATCTACATTTCTGCTCGTATGTGTGTTAGATTTGTTCTAGAGCAATACAACGCCCTCTCCTGGCTGACGTGCGACCCTGCCACCCAGGACCGGCGGTCCTGTCTGCCTGTTCACTTCGTGGTGCTCACACAGATGTACAACTTTATCATGAACATGCTTTGAACTCTTAACGGGGATCAAACTGCTGAGTTTCCTTTGGAAAAAATCACTCAAACTAAGGATTTTCTGCTACGAAGAATCCCAGACACTCAAAAGGACCTTGCACTCCATCAGGGCAAATTTTCTTGATGACGCCTTCCTCTTCCTGTTCCTCCTCCTCTTCCTCCCTGGTGTATCTCACAAAATGCTGACTGGAAAGTCCCAATCAATCAGATGCCAAGAATCCATTTTAGCATTTTGGATGATCAAGGGACATTTCATAAAGGAGAATAAATTGTCTTTTTAATGACTGTAGATTGCAATCTATGAAATTTTATCTTAATGAAATGCCTGCATATATTATTTATTGTAAGTTTTTAAATGTGGAATTTTTAATGCTTAATATCTTTTTATATATTACAAATCCTAGAGGGTGTGTACATCTCACTGTAAAGGAATTGGTTCAAAAAGTGTAATTTTCACAATTAGAACACGGATAAACCTGTTCAAGTGAATTGCTGTAGATTGCTTTTATTTTTTCAAAGGGTACAAACCTTTCTATTGCCATGCTGTAAAAATAAAACAAAAGTTACAAAAAAAAAAAAAAAAAAAGTAAAAGCTGGCCTGGGCATTTGTGTCCCACCCAACGAGTGGATGAGACTTACCTCTGTCTGCTTCGAGTCTCTCGCACAGTAACTCAATGAGCTCTGAAGAGGAATTAAAGGTACAATGTCAGATGATATATTTTATATAACAGATTTAGGTATTTGTGTGTGTATATGTGTACATATACTTGTGTGCCGCTACTGATGGTGCAACTTCTGTTTTAGGAATAAAGTGCGTCTACCTTATTGACCTTGTTGTTGGTTGCTCTTTGAGTAGTGAGTCAGTTTGGGATTACTTTTCCACTTTTAAAAAAACAAAAAGGATTTCTTCAGCTTTGGCTGAAGATTAAAGGTCAACACCATTTGTTGAGTGCAAATGTACAAAATAAGTCTGTATAGGCCAGTTTTTTCTGTTTGTTTTTTTAATGGGAAGCTGGTGCGAGGCGGTTAATGAGACTTGGCACGTGGGTAAACTAGTTTATCACCAGTTGTCTGTTTGCTGGGTGAATGGCGGAGCGCCGTTAACCGTCCCCACACTGACGGGATTTGGGTGGTTAGTGGGACTGGAATTGGCTAATCAAGTGGAACATGTCATCCTGAAGCCTCATCCAATCACCACCTTATGTTCTTTTTGATTGAATCCAATTTAAGGAAGCCTGCTTTGTCTGAGGCTGTTTGGGATGAACCAGTTCAAGGCAGATCGCACAATTCAGACAGCGGATTCAGTCTTACCAGGCATCTTTGGAGAAGACGGAAACACCGGAGCTTTACTGGGATTTGAATCTACTCGGTTGCGCTGTGTTACACTGATTATCCCATCTGAGCCTCCTTTCAAGCTTAAATGCTGTTTGTTTTTTACTTGCGCACCTCTTGTTTTAAAAAGAGCCAGATCATCAAAACGTAGCTGGTTAGTTGGTCTTAGTGTGTGCGTCTTTATTGCAGACAGCCTTCTGGGGGCACACCGTGGTCGCAGCCCTGGGCCTTCTGGCACTTGCCTGGTCGGTTGGTGGGGACCCTGTGGGGGGTGCCAGTCTTCCCACCATGGGTGTGGACAGCCGGTGGTCGCGTGCCCTCGAGGGAGTCGGGGTGACCAGGAGGAGGGTGTTTTGGCAGGGATAATGATGACTACCATTGTTACTGTTGTACTACTACTAATTATAATAGCTATAATTATACTAGGGTTTGTTAATATTAGTAGGGTTATAGTTGTTGTTGCTATAGATGCCTTTTTTGTCATTATTGTAGTGGCTCTTATGATTATTAATATATTATTGAGAGTGTGTTTACATGTATGTGTACCTCTCCCTCTCAGTGTATTTATCTGTACAAGTGTGTGTTTATTTATATATATATATATATATATATATATATATATATATATATATATATATATATATATATATATATATACACACACACACACGTGTCACCACACTACACACACTGCCCCCATCACTGTCTTGTCCTTTCGTGTTTCACTTTGGTGATTTTAGTCGTCTATCAGAATATAGAATCCAAATATTAATAAAATGTGTTAGACTAGACTGTCGGGGAGGACCGGTGAAGAACGCATGCACTCATATATGCACTGTAAGAAAACTGACATTTTGCTGCAGGATTAAAATGCATATAAATGTCATGGATAAAGATTTTTAACAAAATATGGCACTAACCTCTACTATAAGGTCAGAAATCGTGCAGTGTGTAGGGGGCGTTGCACGACGGGCTCCATCCAGCTGCACCCAGTCTGACGCAAACCTGGACGTAAAGAAAACTGCACCTGCTCCTGGTATAACTTTGTACAAAATTAATGATTTAATCAAAAAAATGTCCTCTAGTTTGCACAGAAAACCTATGAAAATGCCCCAACAATAAACATCTGTAATATAAGATTATCTGTCTCCTCAGAAAGGTCTTGGGGGGGGGCTGTTAGGATTAGTTTAAGCCAATAGAAGAAGTTAATGGGTTTTACTGGTGTTGATAACTAACACTGACTAATTGAGCAAGAGCAGCAAATGGCTAAAACCAGTCCAGTGCCCCGGGTAGAGCCTGCAGAAGTGAAATCACTGCTCAGAACAAACGCAGAGGAGCAGCAGAAGCAGAAACGCAAATACAGGAAAGAACAAATGAGAAGTATTTGGGTTTTACTCTGATAAACAGACTGGAAGAGCCGGATGTTGTTCATCCACTGGTAACATTCCTCCAGGAGTGACTTAGCGTGGTCTTGCTCCAGCTTAGAAAGGTAAGACACACATTTACCTGACACATGAACAGGGAGAGAAAATACACTAATACAACTTGTTAGTCTTTTTTAATCTTAACCTGTGTTTGCAATGTTTTTTTTTTTTTGTCAAAAAGAAGTTTTAAATTCCCACAAAACCTCAGATAGAAAAAGACATGATATATGTTTTAAATCTGACACTGTTATTAGGTGCAAAAATGTATTAATTCATGTGTTCTTGATGGTCAAAGTCAGTTAATCTGTTTATACGTGTTGACTGTATGTTTACAACAACACAGAGTTCACGGTTACATCTAAGATACTCAGTTTCCACTCAAATAAATACATAGATACGTAAAATATGATAGAGATAAAAAAGTACATTTAAAAAAATCTTCTTTAAATGTACTGACATTTAAGTAGCCAGAACCTGTGACTGAACTATGAAAAGAAGAATCGTTTCTGAATCTGGACTCATCTACTGAATCAACCGCAGTAATTCTGACTGACGGGTTTGGGTTGGGTTTCAGTACATCTCGCTCTCTTGTTGAAGTCCTGGTGCTCTTTGTGACCTCGGACGGCACAGCAAGCTGTTTCCGATCTCGAATTCATCTGTCCGAGCTCCCAACAAACACGTCTTTTGTGAGTTTGACCTCAAGCTGAAGGAGAGAGGTATCTAAGTATCTCTGAAATTTAAATTCAGGGAAAGACACAAGACGATTTGTAATTATCTGAACTTTGAATGTCTAAAATAAGACTCCACAGAGCACCGTTTTGCAATCCATAAATTAGTCATATATTGAATATGATGTTTGAAAATACAGTATATCTGACACTAAACATCAATGTTGTTCAGTCAGCATTCTCAAACTCATTAGAATGCCATGAACCAAATAAAACCAGGAAAATATTTTATATTACAGAAGGTGGAAACAGATTTTGTTTATCGGTTAAAAAACGCTGAGAAATTGTCAAATACATAAATTTAAAAAAAATTAGGAAAAATTGCATTTTTTTTCCCCCATTGCTATGTCAGCTTTGAAGATCGAAGATTTAAAAAAAATCAGATCCTTTGAATATTAAACTTCTTTTGTATCCGTGTGTGTTAAAGTCAAACACCTTTTAAAGGCTCGGCCTGCTGATGCAACACGCACGCGAACCTTGCAGGCTTTTCTTTCTGTGGTTTACAGCGACTGCAGATGAACTGCATATCAGATTGCTCCCTGTTCACTAACAGCATTACTAATCATGTGTCCTTGGGATGGATAGATTCTAAATTAATTAAATGGATTGGCACACTGAATACCTCAACTGGATTATCATCTGTAATGCAATCATGCTGTAACAAGATGCAGTTATTTCCTTGCAGTCTGCAAGTTGCCTCTAGCACAAATCCTCATTAATGATCTATTTGTGTTTATCAAAACAGCCGCCTTTTCAGAATAGTTGACATGCTTTATGGATTTTAAGATAAAAAAACAAAAAAAAACAAAAACAAATTGAAATTTGAGAGTGAGAAAATGTTCAGTGAAAAAATAAAAGAAAAAGTGATGCTGAATGGTTTGAAAGGCGACATCCTCCGTTTTCTTGCGTCGTAGTCGAGGCAGGATGGTACAGAGATTTAACTAATTACTCAACCGGCAGCTGCTCTTAAAACAAGAGGCTGGTTCACATCGTACGCTGATAATCTGCTCTGTGATGACATTTTCAAAAATGTCCTCAAATATGGTTGTAAATCATGAGGATGAAGCTCCACTTTTCAGCTTTCTTGAGTAGAAACGGTTTTCTGCCAGACCTGCAGTGGTCAGACTTAGCCCAGAGATCTCGACATACTAACAAATTTGAATGTCACGAACATGTTCTTAGATGTGGGTCTGATCTATCAGGGTGGGTCACAACCAGAGAACGTCTTCTCTAGAGCCTCGGGTAAATCTTCCTGCTGTCCATGTCTCGTGTGCGCAGCCTGGTTCATCAGCATCGACACATGCGCCAGCAGAACCGGCAGCGCGCCTTCACCTCCACCCTGCACCAACCCTCACCCATCCTTCCAGCTTCAGGCATGAGAGCTCGGGACAGAAATGTAAGGAAAGCATCCTCTCTACGACTTTCCATTGGACGTCATCGTGACGGAACTGCAACTTCTGCCAAAGTCATATCAGCGTTCTAGAGATTTCTGTTTCATTCATCTGCCTCCTCTCTTGATCCAGCTCCACATGCATCCTCCCAGGCGATCATCAGGGACCTGCTTTGGCTCCGTCGGCCCCCTTCAGAGAACAACCCAGAGGTCCTCCAGACCAGCAGTGAGTCCTGCAACACGAGTCAGAACTAATCTTTCAATATGGCAAATGAACTATACTTACTTTACAATTTAAACTAGCTTTTTTTTTTTAAACATAAAGTCAGAATTTTACAATAAAGGCTGACGACATAAAAACGCAGCAGAAGAGTTATAATGGATAACTTTTCCAGAAAAAACAGAATTGTTTTTCAGATGGAGCCTTAGTTCTGAATGAATAAATGAAATACAGCAAATGTAAAGTTTCGTCAAATTTGATAAAGTAGCTGTTATAATGTAAATTCTAGTTTATCACCAGACCATTTCTAATATCATGCATCCATTTATGTTTTACCCAGAGACAAGGGAGGTGGGCTGCACTGCACGTCTGCATCGCATGGAGGATTTACTACCACAAACAATTTAAGGTATAACAGGATGCATTAAAGTTTTAACCACCCTCCTCAGGGTGTCCTACATAAACTGTAAATATGCTATATTTAACAGAAAATGCAGCAATGGTCCAAAAGCCTTGGTGCCCTGTTGGCCAAGCGGCCTGCCACAGGTCTGCTGGATGCAGTACAGCCCAAACAGTCTCAGCAGCCCTCCTGCAAACAGCCAAATTTAGGTGAGTTGGAGTCATCCGGACAGCCAACCACGTTCTTTTCCTCAATACAAAGAATTATTTTATGAGAAAAAAATGATCACAAAGTTGAGTTCTGCAATGTGCAAAAAAAACCAAAAAAAAAACAAACCCTCACACACTCATACACGTGTAGCACATACATAAACACTTTACTTTATGTATATGTTGTGTTTTAAAGCTTAATTCTCACTGTCTAGACTCTCAATGTGAAGTCTCAGCGTATGAAAACGTTGATGGCAGTTGTGAAACTGGAGGAACGGCGGCCAGTCCAACCAAGAACAGGAGTTCCCTCTCCTACCTTCATCCATCTTCACCAACAAATGACCGCAGCTGTGTGACACCATTGGAGGGGGTCTCACAACACACCAGGCTGCTCTGGGAAGGAAAAATGAACAAGGAGCAACACAGGAATAGTCAAACTGACATGAGAGGAAACTCCTGGGATCCTACGATGATTCCTGAGCTGAACAGGAGCAGAGGCTCACTGGACAGGAAGAGGCAGCTTGAGAGAGAAAACTTAGTCAAAGTGAAGAAGGTGAAGCGGGAAACGGAAGACAGGCGCTCTAGATCTTCCGACTCATCTGCGGTTACACCTCACGTGCGCCCATTCTTACACAGCGTACAAGTGCAACACATAAGAAGCTTGTGTGTTTTGTATCCTAATGGCTGTAAATGCATCATCGCTTATCCAGGCACTGAGCTGCATCCTTATTCATGGGAGCCCGCATGGAGCAACAGGGGGGGTCTTTTAAGGACATTTTGTCCAAGATCAAACTACTTCATGAACACCGGTCATGGTTTCGTTCCAGCACCACTTTATGTTCCCCTCTCCCCACAGCGGGAAACACTTTACCTCAGAGGAACGGAGATACTCCGTCACTTTAATAACCACCGTAGATGACAACTGGATGTCCCGAATCGCTTGATTTAAAAAAAAAAAAGAAAAAACAGAAAAAACACTCCCAGGACAACAATTACTGATTTATAGTGAGTCTGTGTATCACTTCAGTAGCTTTTCATTAACAGCAAGAAAAAAAACAACATTTCTTATGAAGAACAATAATCTTAACATTTGACATGTTGTAATGATTCACATGTTAAACGAGGCACTTCATTAAACATATTAACGTCTATGTGCTTGTGTATTTTTAAAGTTTAATTCACAGATTGCATGAAAACTGGTTTGAACCCACCTGCCTGTAAATGAAGTAATTTCTGTCTAAAAGCCAGCAGGGTTCGACTCGCGCGAGTCGAAAACGAGTCCAGCAGAGCTCTATGAGGAACTTGGCTGTCACCACATGTGGGTTTGTACATTTCTTCCTAATTAATTATGGTCCCGAATGCTAATCGGGCATTTCCTTAAACACAACTTGTAGTTCATTTGAGCCTGTATGGTTATAGTTAGATTAACATGTGATAAAAGTGATAAAAGGTCACAAACCCGACATCTGTCCACTTGATGAAAACTGATGTGTTGAGATAAAACAAACTAAGAAAAAACGTAACATTTTCTATTAAAGTCGGCGGCTGACGTTGGTCATTTTGTATCTACGCTCGTCTGGAAACAGAAAAAATATATAAATTAAATAATGACATTCATGTTTTTACTTAACAAGCAAATTAGAAGTAAACCAGATATAACTCAGGTTTATGGAGACTTCAGTTGTGCTGCACTATAAATTTAACTTTGACATGTTGACAATGTTATATATAACTTATATAGTTGTATAATAAACGTAGTAGATATTCTTTAATTTGGACTAAATCCACAAGCTAGACTCAAAAAAAAAAAAAGATAAGAAAAGTTTACAATTTTATTAAAAAAAAGTTTTTAAAATGTTCAAGATTAAAATTCAGCAACATCTTTAAGGCTACAATAAATAATAATGTCCTGCAAACCCACTGCTGAGCAACATCCTGGAAATATTCCACCAGACTGCAGCTACCTGAGAACCTCAGCTGGGCACGTGTGACGCGACGCCGCGCGCATTCACACCACGTCCATGCCGAGGCCCCTCGCCACCTCTGTCAGAGCCTTGACGGCTCCAGAAGTCCCACCGCCGTCGCAGTCCTCCTGCGACGGTCCCCCGGGCTCGTCCTCAGAGTGAGGAATGGTGCTCATCACGCAGTAGACCGGAGACGCGCTGCCTCTGGGGCTGTGCTGAGACGACGCTTCCTCTCCCCCAGACAGGTCCGACGAGTACGAGGAAGAGGAGCTGGAGGAAGGAGAGGAGGATCCTGTGGGGGAGCTTCTGCCGCTCTCTGGGGGGGCGGCAGCCCTCTTGCTTCGGCTGCCGGTCTTCTGACTTTGTCGAAGACTCTGCGGCTTTTTAGCCATGTTCTTCATGATCTCCTTTGTTACCTCCACAGTCTCAAACCGCACCATGTTTACTTTTAAAAATCCATCAACATCCTTCCGGTATCTGCAGGGAGAAACGCACGGAACGACAACATAAACATTTCAGTCTCGACTCATCTTCAACTTACTTATGATGGACCAAGAGCAGAGATAATTATCTCTGATTCTTAATCACGACAACCGACTCACCTGAAGCGTGAATGTCCAGAAGGCCATTTCAGCTCATGCTTTTTACGAAGATGAAGAGTGAGAGTGTAACACCAAGAGAAGACCTTATCGCAAATGTGGCATTTATACTTAGACATCCCCCCAACCTGTTGGCATGAAGCAAGTTATGTGATTAAAATTACATAACAACAAAGTATCATCGTTACAGCAGGTGGTAATAATGACGATCTGAGAAGGTTTGTACTCTTTGCCAGAAACTATTTGTTTTAAACAAACCTCATGGACTCTCTTGAAGTGATGGCTCATGGTTTGGAAGGTGTGACAGGAATAATCGCATCCCTCCACCGTGCAGTGATACACGGCGCCCTCATTGTGAACTTCTGTATGCTTCTGGAGATCACGCTGGTTCTTAAATCTGGAATTTAAAAAAATAAAAAGTAAAAAGAATAAAAATGTCAAAACCTTTAAAATAAAAAAAAAAAAATAAGTGTAAAAAGGTCCGTCAAACCCTGCAATTTTCATCTCATATTTATATTTTCTCCAGAAACTTAAAAACAAAACGCTTTTTGCATTTAGCAAAAACGTGTGCTTAAAAATATAAGAAAAAAAAACAAGACATCAGAATGAGTCTAAAACAAATCTGAAAAATAATTGTGATTAACTGCATTCAAAAACGCAAGTTTGAACTTTAACATGAAAGGAAAAAACAATGTACTATGTATTAAATACAAGGTAAAACTGTCCTTATCCTGTAATGCAGCAGTAATGCAGCAGTTAAATATTAAATAACATATATATTAGTATAATATTAATTTTTAATTGTTAACAAACTTTAAAGGATATTATGTTCCCATTTTGCTGACAGTACATTTAACATCAAGTGAAACACAGAATCAGCTGTTTAGAACGTCCACCTTTTGTCACAGAAGTCACATGGGAAGGGTCGTTCATCACAGTGACGGAACCTGATGTGGATCTTCAGAGCCGCTAACGTGGTGCAGGTCATATCACAGAAGGGACACTTCACTTGATTCACTGCAAGTAAAAGTCAGAAAGCAGCAACTATAAGCAACACTTGGCAGGTCATTGAGAGCTGATCAGCACGCCTTATCGATACATCCCACATGCACCAGTTTTATAGAACTTATACATGTCAGTATTTATCAGCTCATGTTTGCAAACAAACAATCTGATCGGATACATTTCGTAATCAAGTAGTGAGCAGTTGTTTTTTTTGTTTACCATGCTGACGAATGTGATCCCTCAAAAGTCTCTCACTGGGAAAGGCTTTGCCACAATGTTCACAAACCAGTGACTCTGTTTGAACAATATTAACAGAAACAAATGAATAAATAAATCATCCAGCACATTTATAACTTAAAAGAGCCCACAAAATGATTCTGAATGCTGTGGTGTCATGTTGTACCTATTGGATCCGCCTGTCTGTGGAGGTGATCAAAGAGCTTGGTGTTGCTGGAAAACATGCTGCCACATGTAGGACAAGCTACAAGTCTCTCCTGAGTGTGACTCCGCATGTGCTCTCTCAACCGGTACCGAATCTTGAAGAAGGCGTCGCAGCCTGTGACAGAGCCATGAAGCATCACAAACATGGTAACGTGAACACCTGTTCAGCCTCGTCCTGCTCAGTCATACCTGCCCAGCTGCAGAAGAGCGCCTGCTGTTGCTGTGAAAGAGACTGTGGCTCAGCACTTTCTACGTGATTGTCCACATGGCGGTAGAACCATTCAGGATTATTGAAGCTGCTCTGTAGAGAGACATGAATATGAATCCCAGTGTCACGGTGGTGTCTGAATCGTTAAATGACTCAAACCAGAAATACCTACATCACAATGCTCCCACTGGCAGGCATATCTGTCTGATCCTTCTGGCAACAGGTTGGTGCTGTGCAAGCCTTGGTTGCAGCTTGGTAGGTCGGGACGGGACTCGAGCAGCTGTGACCCAACAAACTTGAGCTTACTGTGGTAGTTGTGGAAATAAGCATGCACTTCCAGCTCGGCAGGGCTCCCCATGGCCAGGAATTCGCATCCGTTCCAAAGACAAGCGTATTCATCTAAACAAAGAGATGACACAACTACAATGAAAGAACTTCAATGCAGGTACACATTTTCATTTTTTAAAGATATTGGACTATTATACATGTAATTAACCGAAAACTAAACATTTGATTTAAACTAAATTAAACTCCACACTTGTAAAGGGTTCTCCATCAGTACCAATTGAGGTTCTAAATATATAATTAAAGAGGATATATTCATTGATAGAACCACGTCAGTAAATGTATTATGTGTGCTTGAGGTGAGGGTTTACACGGGATTGCAGTCAGGAGTTGGTGACATGACTAGCAGGGGTCGGCAACCCCCCCACCCACCTCAGCAGACTCCTCCTGAATTGGTCAATTGTCTTTTGTTTCTTCATATTTTATTAAATGATTCAAAAGCGGTGAATTGAAAAAATAACTGATTTAATCGTGAGTGAAGAAAGATGAGAGAGAGTCTTGGGTGTGCAGGGTGGTTTGTGATCTCAGCAGAGGCTTCAGAGGATCGCTGCCATGTACAAATACATGATCAGGTAAATCTGCACGAACGCAAAGACTGAAAATAGTTAAGAGCACACTCTACTTGAACATATGCACGTGTTTGATGTCTACTGGCAGGTGACGTCACGTCGCAGTGTCCAGACGCTTGGACGCAGGTTTCCTCCCCGCTTACCCAGCTCCTCCAGGGCGTCTCTGTCTCCTAGGTAGTCCTTCAGGTGCAGCGACATGTGCTCGCTGAGCTCTTCCATGGTGCGTCCCTTGAAGTAGCAGGAGCCCCACTCACACGCCACCTCAAACTTGTCCAGTCTCTTCGTTGTCATCATGACGGCCCGTGACGTCACCTCAAGCTTCTGAAGCCGCGTAAACTTTGACAAGAAAACACTCCGACCACCGACACAATAGCTAGGAGGTAATGCCACCGCCGTGTGTTTAGTTAATGCTTCATCTAACGCGATCTAAATTTTACCGGGATCGAGAAAAGAACCGGTTATAGTACTTTGGGTGACATTTTCGTAACCGTTGACGCTGTCGTGGATTTCCTCTTTTGGTTGGGTTTTTCCTAAACGTGAGACATCTCCGACAACATATGAACGAGCACTCGGTTTTGTAACAGTTGTACAACGTGAGGTTTGGTAAAATTCTTTAAAAAAACACTAATGAGTTAAAAGTGTGAGCGCCTGAACTGCTTTTGTTTATTTCCTCCGAGCTTCGAAACGGAAGATGTTCTTCTTCATGTCTGTTATTTAAAATGTTTGAGTCGCGAGATGAGCATCTGTGGAGCATACCGCCACCTACTGTCTCCCTGCAATATCCTCCCAAAATAAAATAAAATAAAATAAAATAAAATAAAATGTGAAGACCCCCCTCATGTCACTGAAAAGGGTGAAGCAGGTAAATAAATGAAAGTAAAAGTAGCATGCACTGCTTCTCTCTTAATATTAACACAGATTAGGCATGAGACATAAATCAAAACAAAATTAGTTTAAATAAAATACTCAAGAACATCCACTTGTTCAAATCTGCCCTTGTATTTTACTCCATATAAATAAGTTAATAAATGTGTTCAGTTACAGTATACCACTGGAATATTATCCCTAAAAGTGCACTGAAAACCTGCCCTTTTTTCACTACCTACAGTCTTTTCCTTACTTGTTTCTACAGATGTATTACTATTCATGAAGTCCTTCTGCAAAGTGTAAGATGTGTTCACATGGTTTGTATCGACAATCTTTTACATGTTCAGTAAAGGTCACTTCCACTACACTAAAAAACAGCTGAAATTACAATTTCCTTTGCATCCAGGATGTCATTAAAAAAAATCCTGTTTGCTGCAGTGGCAAAAAAACAAGCAAACAAAACAAAAAACATAAATGCTTCATAAATGCTGGGATATAATCCCAGAAACATCAGCTCTGTTTCTCCCTTAGATCACTGGCTAATACTCAGAGTAACTTTGCTTCATCTGTAATAATCATGACCAGTGTTTTCAGTTACGAGTGACCTAATGGGCCTCAGCATGACTCTGATATCCACTACCAAATTTGTCAGATTGCAATAAAAGGTTTCTTTTTTAAGTTTTAAGCATTTTTAAGTTTTCGGATGACACCAACTCCAGAGACAGACGTCTGAGAGACAATAACTGCGGTTAATCTGCAGTGAATCTGATGATCTACTCTGCTCAGACTACAACCATTTTACCTCCGTTTTGCTCCACATCCTCTCTCCACTAGAGGTCGTGATTTGATGATGAGAGATGTCGAAAAGGGGTGCGACGTCCAATAGGAAACCAGCACCTACCAAATAAAGTCACACCTTGTAAATAAGTGTGGAAAACACTAACACTTTATTTTATAAAGGGAACCGTTTCTTCGTTCAATCGATGTATTTGTGTGCTCATGAATGTGCCAGAAGAAAAAAAACTGGGATCTTCCATCTCTGCGGTCTCTGAACCGATGGATTTTCAGCGTTTTGTTTTTTTTTTAATGATTTTAAAGTGAGTATATCAGTTGTTAGTTGTTTTTATTTGTTTTTTTTGTTTTTTTTTAGTTTTTGACAGCCGCTGGCACTTATGCCATGACAAAACCCGGCTTCCAAATTACACAATATGTTTTCACAGACAGAAATTGGTGCATGAAATCCTTATTCTACCGGTCCAAAAAAAAAAAAAAAGAGAGACGAGACGAGACCCTTACGAGACAAAAAGACCTTTTAGAGGCAGAATTTCGCCTCATCCAGCACCACATCCTAACTCTTGTTTAATTTTTCATGCTGCTCTATAAACACGAGGGTCCATAACCACTGAATTATTTATGTAGATTTATGTCTGGATGACTGATTCACAGGGAATGACCACCTGCGTTGGTACAGGAAGAAGAAGGGATAACGTTTCCATTTTAGATCTGCTCTCAGTTTCATGAGTGATTCATATTTTGAGTTGCTTTCAGAACCGTGTAAACTAGCAAAAAGAAGCAACTACTTTAATCCGAATATGTTAAAAAACAAAATCTCTACAGTTTTTCACTGACAATGGAGGATCATTTCATAACGGGTTTTATATTTAAATTAAAATATGGCGTTGATGTTTCAGAATAAAAGAAACACCAGCACTTTAGTGCTGACAGGTTAAGAAACATATTTCTGATGACTTAAGTTTACCCTTTAGGTTTAAGTGATGCAATAACACACAAGGCAGGAGTCTGTAGCATCATCTTTAATCAGTTCATTCATAGCAAGCTGAGGACACAAGCACAAAATCACAACACATCTGCAGTGGTTACATCGTCGTATCTTCTCTTCACTCTGGTCTGATGCCACTTGCAGTCCAAACCAGACAGCATATATGATGAGAAATATAGCACCAAGGTGTTGGAGTGCATAGCAGCATCTCTAGTGGTCGGGTCAGATTTGATGCGAGCATGTAGCAGGCTGAAGAGCTCACGCGCACACACAAACACGCAGGGAAAAGCTCCTTCACTCACACAGAGAAGCAGAAGCTGGAAGCAGACTCACGGGGGGGGGGCGTTTAGGTGGGACCCTCGCACGCTGCAGCCACGCCGACGGCCACTGACGTTGTCGCAGGAAGGCTGGGCTGACATTTTAGTTTGAAATGTCTCATGTCGCACTCACCATGAACACGTGTGATTTCAGAGAGCAGCATTTAGAGAGCTGAACTTTTAAGTCCTGGCCCATCCCTTGTCCTTCAACATCTGTAGAGATCAACCCATTCAGAGGGAGCACTGTTAAGGAAGTTACGTAGATTCTCCTTTCTGAGGCCTATATACCTCTTTTTTTTGTAATCATTTAGTACACCCTCATAGGCTTTAGAGATAGGGTTTAGTACAATGCCACAAAATGCAGTTTCCATTTTAAATTCGCGGAGTGGACCTCAATCTAGATTACGAGAAATAAGCTTGTTTGTGGAACCATATCGCTGGTGTGTTTATTTTACACTACGCTATGATTTTACTCGCTGTGTGAACTTTTAAATGTGATCTGAATCTACTTCTACACATGCAATATATCTGAAAAGGTCTCCCCCCCCCCGCCTCCCCACCCAGTACACGCATCTTTAACGGCTCAATTTACAAGCTAGCGACCGTGACGTTTACAGTCGACTAAAATGTTGCTACTCAACCAAAAACAGGGCCTTGCATGCAAGCTGGAGCAGTTACATCACAGTTAATTTGGTTTCTTAGCAACCAAACTGATGAAACCAGATAGCATCCAGAACAATGAAATGAAAACCAGGACCATACAGCGGAGGCACTGTAATTGGGAAATTATAAAACAGAGTTTGCACTTTCACAAAAAACCCTCAGGCTCAGAGAAAGCTTCTCCTTGAATTTGTTTTTTTTTTTTTTTTTTTTTTTTACAATCATTTCAGTATGGATGTCAGTCGTCATCCATTCAGACGAAGGTAAAAATGCCCTTTCATACACACGTTACATGTGTGCTGATGGATCCTTAAAAAAATGTGATGGCAAACAGAACTCATATGTGCAAAACGATGTGCTCAAAAATATAAAGCGGTTCTGTGCGCTGCGATACAAAGGAATCACACACGTTCACACGTTTACATACTGTTGCGCATCACTGAGAGTGAAACTGTTTGCATTATCCTAAAAGCTCAACATCGGTGCCCATTCAAAGGTGAACTATGTATGATGGGACAACAGGTAAGTAGATAAGCCAAAAAGAGGAGATTTGCCTAAGTCAGCCTGTCGTCTCAGGGATCGAAGTGTAGAGATGAACCTTTCCTACTGTTTCGCTTCAGCCAGTCTGTTACTAATCTCTTTGCTCTTCTTTGACACGGCTCCGTCTGGTTTGGGCTCCGACGCGCCCGCGGAAGGTTTCTTCTTAACTGACTGGGAAATCTGCTTCTCTTTGGTTTTCTTCACCATCTTCCCTGTTGTCGTTGTTGGTGCCTTTTTTGGTTTGGTGCGAGACGCTGGTTTGTCCGCCTGAAAGAGAGGAGAGCTCTTAACACTGCCATTAACCGAATGGTGAGGCAACTGTTTGATGTTTTGGGATATTGAGTCATGTTGCTTTCTTGTTTCTGTCCATTAAACTGAAGTCGCGAGCAGCTACTCGCTGGCTTCGCTTAGCTGAAGGCTGCGAACACGGCGAACAGCCGTTAAGTCAACCGTTGATTTATTTCTAAAATGACATGAGTGGAAACTTTTGTAGAGGACGGTAGTTGATTTGTACGGACTTGATGACAACAAAGCTGGAAACGGACGGACATTCTTAGGACAGCATTATCATTATTATTCTAAAGATAATTTTGCTTGTTGTGTTTTTAACTGTAATACCAGACTGTCGCAGAGTTCTGTGTTTCAGTTTTTACTGTGAGATACATTTTATTTTCATTTCCTGATAACAAATGAAAGAATTATACTATTAAACTGGGCCTCCAAATACAAAAACAGCATGCAAAGGGGGGGCAGGTGCCTCATTACTTGTCAATAGGCCTCAAAACAACACTTCAGACAGCGTGTGAGCGACATCGTAGGAAAGTTTGTCCAGTTCTTCTTTGCAGTCTATAAAGAAGTGACTGTGAAATCTTCATATTAGGATAAAACTACGGGAAGTTAGTCCCGTTTTTTTCTTAAAACGGTGGCAATGTGTGCTGTATCTG
Source organism: Xenentodon cancila (assembly GCA_014839995.1). Taxonomy (NCBI): domain Eukaryota; kingdom Metazoa; phylum Chordata; class Actinopteri; order Beloniformes; family Belonidae; genus Xenentodon; species Xenentodon cancila. Next base: position 21,833,653 of record CM026201.1, read on the forward strand.
ACATACACACAAGCTGCCCTTTGGCACTGACGCCATGATGCGCCGGCCGTGACAATCAGAGATGCCAGCAACAAGCTCGCCGCCGTCGTGCAGAAGCGTTTGCCTTATAAACGAGTGGAAAGGCACAAGGGGTGGTGGTGGTGAAACAAGTTGCTTCAGTGAGGAGACTGATGTGCTGCCTGTGAGAACATTGTCGTTGCAGCTTTGTTTTCGTGAACTGTTTACATCTTCTGTGAAGCTAATGAGCTGCTGTCCACAGCTTTACATTTCACAATTAATACGAGAAACACATCAATTCGCTGGTCGTCACAAGAAAACAAATGAGCACATTTCCCAAAACATCCGCCGAAAAAAGATTCTTCTCCTATTTCACCATGCAATACATACCTTTTTTTTTTTTCTTATCCTGCTACATGTAAGTAATGACAGGCAAATGAACACCTTATTGTACAGTACACGTGGCATTTGCAACTATTTGGTTAGTGCAATGATGAGAAAAAACAAACAAAGCACACAAGGTGTATTCGTGTCTTCCCTTCTAATAAAACTAAAAAAAGGTCTTTGTGCAGTTTCTTGTTGAAGTACACTTTCTATAGAAAACTGGTACATGAGGTACAGAGTATATATATATATATATATATATATATTTATATATATTAGTACATGATGTTAGTCTTTATGCTGGTTCAGCCATTATTAGCGGCGGTAAAACTTAGAGGCTTGACAAGCACTTTGCAGCTGCCGATTCAAGTACTGACAGCAAAAAAAAATAAAAATAAAAATAAAAAATGTGGGAGCAAAGATAAATGTGGTTCTGAGGAAAGAGCTTTGCTCCACGCCGCTCTGCAGGTGTAGACTGATGGAACCCCTCTTAGTTTTTATAAATGAGTTGGTGTGCAGCAACAAAGTTGCAGAGCATGCTCAACTTTTGCTGAATAAATAAAACTTATAAACAGCATTAATAAGGAGCTCTATTTCTGTGACTAAAAGGGTGGTTGGTGCAAAGAAAGAGGGGTGTAGAGCACAAACGGCACCGTACTGTGAATTGCGGCGTTCATTGTGTGATTTGACTCATTGTCTGACTTTTGGAGCACATCCGTGGGACTTTGGAGTAGTACTTTAGTTGCCAGCTGCAAACCCAGAAGGACATCATCTGCAAATAAGTCTTGCTAATGAAAAAATGCCAAAAATGCAGCGTACGGTTGACCACTACAGTGCCTCTCCATTACTTGCATCTAAGTGAAATCAACCAGTGGGAGAAAAGTATTTTGCCCAATGCAATTTGCACCAAACTCTGTCACCAAAATAGAGCCTTAAATAAATGAAAATATGTACCCCCCTCTTTCTCTCTCTTCTTACCCCACTAGTTCAACTGATCAACCCATTCTGCTTTGACTCCTATCTATTACATATCGATAACACATCTGCTTCACGTGTTCTCCCAGTTCCTGTTGAAACTACTACAGCAGTGGATGGTGCAGGCTGGGAGGTGGGCTCGCAGTGAAAATGTGACTGGGAGGTTTTTGCATCTAGAGGAGCAGGGGGACAAATCTTGACTGCGGCTCACAGGGGCCGAGATGCATACTGCGTGTGCCCGTCCGTGAACAATATGCACACGTGCATTCATTTGATCAGTCTGGGATCACCCTCCATGCCTTCCAGAAGAAACAGGGAACACACCTGACTACAGCGGGTTTACAACAGAGCTGCTCTCAGTCTCTGAGACGTCCTACAAGAACGAGAGAGGGAGTGGCCACATGAACACACCGCTGCAGACACACGATTAACCATTTCAAACCACTTTTTTTTTTTTCCACAATGTTGTTTACAAGTAAGCAGACATAAGAGTGTGCTTTATGGGTATCTTAAAATAATGGTTAATACGAAATAAAGAGCTATATTGCTATACATGAATATACATTATATGTTAAACAACTTTCTCTAACTGCATTGTCATTGTTAGTGTTAACATTTCACTGGCTGATTTTACACAAGGATATATATATATATATATAAATAAAAGCTATATATTTAGACATATAGGTGTTTTGGTTAATAATGGAGTGGACTAGTGGAGGTAAAGTACAAAAACTGTGTCAGCAGGTTCAACAAAGATCCCGATTTGAGCTTTCAAAGCCACCGTCTATATTTCAGTCAACAGACTCACAGGAGCCCAGGTCTAGGGACTGGTGTGTTGCTCACCTTGGCGGGCTCCTTGGCGGGCTCCTTGACGGGCTCCTTGACGGGCTCCTTGACGGGCTCCTTGGCGGGCTCCTTGCCAGGCTCGCTGTACAGGCTGCGTATCCTCCTGCGCTCCAGCAGCTTGTTGTCGGCTGCTTGGGCCTTCACCTGCTCCCCCTTGAACGTGGCACTGTAACTGGTTTCCAGACTGGTCTCCTCCACGGGCGGCTTGTACTGTGACGCAGCTTTGATGGGCTTCACTGGTTTCACGTCCTTATACGCCTTGAACTCAGTCCTGAAAACGACAGTGACCCCCCCCCCCCCCCCAAAAAAAAAAAACCCACCAAAAACAGGAGAAAAAACGTTCATGGTTCTTTTCAGCAACGATTTTTCAACAAAAACATCCTCAGACTGGAGAAGGTGGGAACAGAGTCAAAGTAATCAATAAAAATCAACTATCTGTGTCAGCTCTAACGGGTTTTACATTACAGGTATTGTTAAAGCGGTATGCCTTCCAGGCTCGGTGTAGATTGTGAATGGTTTATTGGACACCGTGAACAGCTCTGTAAATGCACTTGAACACATTGCCAAATGACTCGGCAGGTCAGTATATTTTCATTTAGGTTCACTTGGACAGGAAGTGGACTGACGCCTACACCCTTTAACAACAAGTGCACAATTCTCGTTCAATGTAAAGGCCATACAAACACTACTTATAATTCAACAGCAGAAACCTGCAACTATGCTGTTGACAGATTTGTGTGCAATAACAACCTGTGCACAAACGATAATGTGTGCGTACGACATCATTTTCTCATGCAGCCAAGTTATCGTCTTGTGGCGGCGAAGCAACCCCAAACCATGATGCTCCTTCCACCATGCTTCACCACTGGGAGGAAGTATTTTATCTCATTCATCTATGTTGATCAGCTCCCTCCACCGTTCAAGTCTGCCTGTTCAGGGACTTTCGTACATAAGGCTCGTAAACAGAGGTGTTTCACGGTTACAGTGATGCCTTCGTGGGCTTTTATTTACCTCAGGGAGGATTCTGCATTGTGCTTTTGGCATCGTCTTTGCTGAGTGTCCGCTTCGGGGAAGAATAATCACAGTTCTGAACTGTCTGCGTGTCGACAGCAGCAGTTTGTCTAACTGATGCCTCGGGCCAGCCTTATGCAGATTAACTAATCATCATCACATGCACAGCAAAACAAAAAGGGCTGAATGTCTTTTGTGAATCAAATTTGCTCCACATCGCACCTCCAAAACTAATTTAATTAACTGGACTCCAGAGCGCAAACTTCTGTTTCTAATTATCCTTTTTTTTTTTTTTAAAGTAAATAGTCTATGACTTCAGTCACTTTTTCCTCCAGGATCACAATTCTTTGGTGTGTGGACTCAGTAAAGACTAAATAAATTATATTTGTTTTATGTTTTATCACCTGAAGTACATTGTATCCGTCTATTGTGACTTGGATAGGGATCAGATCGCTATCTATACCAGGGGTTTTCGATTCCGGTCCTCGAGGCCTAAGCGTCCTCAGCGTGTCATCGAGGTCTGCACAATGACACGGTCATTTGTATTAGGGTGTGCAGAAGCAGGGAAACATCTAACATACGCAGAACACTGGACCTTAGAGGACTGGTGTCGAAGACCCTGGATCTACACAGTACATGCCTCACCAATCCAATTTGAAGGGAGTCATGCAGAGAAACCATGTTGAGACAAACATGATTACATTCAGACCGCCTCACTGACATCACTCATTCATGGCCTAGATCAGTGTTCTCCAGTTCTGGTCCTTGAGGGCCTTTGTTCTGCAGGTTTTGGCGTTTTCCTGGCTTAAATTGAGGGTTTTATATCAAAACGTTTGCAGACCCCCGAGAGGGGGAAACATTTAAAACATGCAGTGTCCCCGGAGGAGCAGGACTGGGGAGCACTCACCTAGATCATCGATGTGGTTGTAACCTCAGAGAGGAGAAGGCTGGAGCAGAAATCAATGCTGCAACCATTATCTGTGGCAACATCAGTTGCCTTTGGAAAGACTGTAACAAGAGACCCTGCAATCTCAAATGTCCTCTGATGATCCTTAAATGACGCTTAGACGCCAGCCAAGAAGATGCCTTTTTAGGCTGTTTCACAAATGGAGACCCAGCACTCGGACGGGGTTAAGTCGGAGCTGCGTGGTCGCGGCTCATCCTCACACTCTTACCTGTAGCTGCTCGAAGTCGACATGACCTCCTTGATCTGCCTGTTCAGAGCGTCTGCAGCTGCTCTGCCTCTCCTCTGCTCTGCGCTCGCATCGGCAGGCATCTGTCCCTCCGTCTTCTCACCTGGTTTCTTCTCTGCCGACTTCTCCCTTTTCGTCCCTTTCTTCGCCGGCTCCTTCGACTCTTTCTCTTGCATTTTCTCCTCTATCTCGCTTTTCTCTACGCCGCTCTCGGCCTCGGTGGCCGCATGCTCCGGCTTGCCGCTGGTGGTCGCGCTTGGACCGGGTTTGGGGATCCATGGGTGGTCATACTTCTTGGGTATAGGCCATGGCTTGTAATCCTTCTGGTACTGAGTTTCGTTGTTGAACGGGGCCGGGGTTGGCTGGTACTCGTTCCTGGGCTTGCAGCTGGGCTCGGGGCGCACTCTCCACGCCTTGAAATCTTGGCGCATGACGGACGCAGTGGAGCCGTCTTTGGCCGCTGCGGCACCCGTCGCGGGCGGTGCCGTCGCAGCCTCCAGCTGCTCGGGATGAGGCTGCGTTTCTATAGCGATGGCACCGACCTGCTTCTGTTTCGGCTGCGGGTGATGCGGCAGGTGCTGCACTTCGGCCACATCGGAGTATTTGGTGAAAACCAAAGGCACTGCGATATCCGCTTTATCCAGCTCGGTCCAAAAGCGGTTGATGCAGCAAGCGCGCGTGATGCACGGCCACGCCATGGTGATCGGTTGTAGGAGGATAATTTAGAAACTGTGCAGATGCTTGGGAGAAAATGTGCACTACTTACGACGCAAAAAGGCCTTCTTTGTTCTGCCAGGTTTAGTCCTCGGTTATGATATTCCGTTAAATCGATTATTTTTGCAGGCACTGAAGGAAAACTACCCTGCACGCCTCCCTCTGTCTCCTCCTGCAGGGTATTTGCTCTTATTGAAGTTTAGGACTTTGGGGCTCGCGGTGGAGAGCACATTGCTGTCTGGTTGCGCATGAAAGCGACCCCACCCACACTTATAGATGCCCCGGGTCTGCACTGTGTTTGCATGGTGAACATCACCTGAGCTCGTCCGCGTCTGAGCGTAAAGGAGGAGACGCACTCGGCCCCACGCTGCTGCCAGAAACCCAAACCTTCAGCAGAACTAACAATACAGTCGGCGCACACGAAAAAACTGTCCAGTGTTTACATTTATTTGAGATTTACTGTTATGGCTGGTTGAACAATGGTCGTAGTCAGACGGATCCAAAAGTTGCAAAAAAACTACCGTTTTTTGTGTTTATGTTTTTTCTCTTCAGCAAGCTTCATTTTAAGCTTTTATTTCGTTACGGGGTGGGCTGGGGTTTAAAACCCTTTAAATTCAGTTACCCAGCGAAATACAACAATTTTCAACCACTGAACTGGTCACCCAGGACAATAAATGATCCAGTTTCATCCATTATTGCTCTGGTTTGTGTCTTTTTTAAAAAAATCTTTCCCTTTGACTTGATAAGTCTCACACTTTTGTGTAATGGTTACTTTAATACGCGACATATGAAATAATACACACCAAAACCCACCTTTTCAATTTAAGTTATATACTGAAATTAAAAACACTCCCCATAAACACTGTGTTTATGGAGGTGGCACACAGGGCTCAGAAATGTACTAACACTTGCTTGTCTCATTTAAAAAAAAAAATTGAATTCACAAAACAAGCAAAAACTTAAATTTGAGAGAACCCAGAAATTCAAACTTTTTTTCACAAATATGCAAGAAAACTTCACATATCTGAGGTACAAGTTAGGTGCTCTCCCAGAAACATGTCAGGTACCCAGGAGCAACGGCCCCGCGTGTTTTAGAGGCGTCTCTGCTCCAACACACCTGACTCAAATGGATCATCAGCTGGTCATCGAGGTCAGCACAAATCGGTCATGGACCTAGTCATTTGAGCAAGGTGTGATGGAGCACTGAAACATCTGAAACATCCAGGGCCTGTCTATCCAGCTCAAGATTGAAGACCGCTGCTGTGCATCATGCCTGACTGTAAGTTGGAGGTCCTCTAGAGGGTCCACGCATCTGTAAAGTCTGCGAATAGCAGGAGATAGCTCGGATCATCACAGAAAGACCAAGAAACAACCGTTAGTGCAGACAAAACATATCCTAAACACATGTATATGATGAGGCAAACAAAGTTTTATTAAGAGTTCAGAATTGTACTTTCACTTCAGATTTCACATACATGTCAAACTAGCTGTAAATTCTTAAAGGAAAACAACAACAACAACAACAACTTTGATTCAAGTGCTGCTGACACCGACTGCTGTAACTGCGCTCTTGTTTCATTCTCTACTGAATGGCTGCACTTTAAAACAGCAGCGCCATCAGCCTCCATCATGAGGTTTAATCTAATTTAAAAAAAAAAAAATTCAATCTCACAGTAAAAAGAAACCAAGAGGTTCACTTATTGAAAAGGAATAAGACTCACCTACTAAATTTAACAATAACAAAACAAAACCTTTTCTGTTAAATCACAACATTGTTTTAAAGTAAAAATTCAAACAGCAAAACGTGACGCAGAGCACTGACTATTTACAAAGATGTCTTTTAGATCTGAATGTTTTGGGAATTACGTTTTTAATTTCCCTGTTAGAATTAAGAAATTCCGGGGACCGTTTATGACTGTCCCACACCACTTTATATTGTGAAAACGATAAGTGCTTCCGTGATCCACAAAATTCTGCTTGAGAGTGCAGCATCCATCAGGGGAATGGACTTATGAAGCTTCATCGTGCCCGTTTTTTCCCTAAACAGGAAATTCAGCTCACTTTGTTGCAACAGCTCCCTCAGCTGCTCCCTCAGCTGCTCCCTCAGCTGCTCCCTCAGCTGCTCCCTCAGCTGCTCCCTCAGCTGCTCCCTCAGCTGCTCCCTCAGCTGCTCCCTCAGCTGCTCCCTCAGCTGCTCCCTCAGCTGCTCCCTCAGCTGCTCCCTCAGCTTCGGGCTCAGCTGCTCCCTCACCTGCTCCCTCACCTTCAGGATCATCCTCTGGATAGAGTCTGCAGTATTTGTCCACCATGACATCCAGGTCATGTTTGACGTGAGTGTTAATGTGGAGCATTGCAAGACTCTTGTGCCAGTATTTAGCAGGCGCGCCATCAAGATAAGCCTGCAGCTGCTCACTCGCTGTGTTGCTGCCATTTTCCAGCTTGAGCACGGGCAGGGTGGAAAGCACTTTCAGGAAGGAGTTGACATTGGGAAAGAACTTCACATCCGGAAGCTGCAAGGTTTCGTGGATAGTGGTGGGCAGACGCACCTCTTTGCCTCTGTGCTTCCATTTGATTCTCCAGCAGTGAAGCTCTGCGGGAAGCGTGTCCGGGTTCGGGAGGTCGTTGCGGTAAACGTCAGCATAGTTCTCCTCAGAGGTGTTGAACTTCATATGGCCCATCACAGCTGGAACTAGCGACAGGCACTTCAAAGCTTTGAGGTTGGTGTCAGAAAACATGTCCTCCACCTCCTGCATGATTCCACGGATTACAGGTATGGTCACGTACTCCTTGAAATACGACTCAGCTTGGATTTCCCCCATTTCGACTTCTCGCTGCTTCCGAAGGAAGAGCCTCGGGAGAGACACGGGAATCTCCATCTGTGTGGCCATATTTAAAGCCTCCTCGTACCAGAATTCGTGGTAGACGTCGATGTTGTCATTGACCTCATTCAGAGAATGCATGACGGCCGTCAGGCTGTTGGCAGCCGAAAACACATCAAGAGTCTCCCCTTGCAAATTTCTCCCAAAGGCTCTGGTGAATGTAAGAACATTCTTTAGGATGACAATAGTGACAATGACCTCAAAGTCAGCGAGGATTTCTGCAATTGCATGTGCATCTGCTGTGACAGAACTGGCAAACTGCCCGTTGCCATTTTCCCAAATGTTCTCCATGCACAGCAGCAGTGGAGGCAGTATTTCCAGCAGCACATCAAAGACGTTGTGTTGCTCTGTCCAGCCCGGGCTACACGCTTCTTTCAGGGCAGCTCCTCGCTCTTCATTCTTCTGGTAATGAGTTGAGAGGGCTTTCTCGAGCTCAACCTGAGAAAACATGGTTTTAAAGAACGCTCCAATCCTCCTCAGAGTTTCCATGACAACTTGGACATTGGGGAAAGGCAGGTTGTTGCCCAGGTGGATGTTCAAGGCCATATGAGAACAAGGCATGTGCAAAGCAAGTGGATACTTCTCCATCAGCAGCACTGCCACGGCTTTCATCTTGGTGGTGGAAGTACCAGTGGCCTTGTGGGCCTGACCACGACAGTCCTCCATGCTGAGCCCCCAGCGATCAGTCACCTGGGCCTCTATCTTCTCCACAAGTGCAGACTCATCCCCATCTCCAAGTGGTATAAAGTCCAAAAACTCCTCTCTTAGTATGTTCTGCTGATTCACAAAGCGTAAAAATAGTGGCAGGTGCTTCTCATTGGCAAATTCAACAAATTCACCCGTCACCAGGGAAAAGAAGCGACTCTCCCTCACCTCCATGACCATCTCCTCCCTCACCGTGTTCTCGCAAACATCCAGGAGCTGACTCAGCTGGGTCGCAGAGAGATATTCCACGTTCACGGCTGTGGCCTCGAACCGCTTCCTCAAAGCGTCATCGCCAGCATTTATGCAGTAATCTAGAAACGCCTGAACGTTGTTAGACTCAAGTTCAGTTTCAGCCACTCTGTCAGCAGCTAAGGGGATTCCTTGTTTTCCAAAGATGACCAGAACCTCAAACAAAGACTTCAGGTAATCACGATACTCCTTCTCCTCTGTGGACAGCTGAGGCTCATCGTCGTTGGTGGTCGAGCTGTTCTCATCTTTTTTGGAGGCGAGCTGTTCAGTTGTAGATGCCACTGGATCAAGAAAGTCGCAGCAGATAAAAGTAAGTGGTTCTCGAATACACGTGACACCACAGTAAACAAGTGTACAAACAAAGCTCTAAATTACTCACATCTTCTCTCTTTCATCCTCCGTATATCATCTTCAGTCTGAAATAAAAACACAAACAGAACTACTTTACATTTATCAGACAACGGTTTGTTAATTTAAACAAAAGTTAAAACAGCACGGTAAAGTCACAAAGTGTAAAAGATGCGTCCTTACAAGTTCTTTAATCCTCTTGCGATGTCTGGTGTGGGGGTTTTTGAGATGGCTTGTTAGATCAAATATGGTTGGGATGGCTGTATCCTTCAAAACAGTCCGATACGGACTCTGAAAGACGACGTATTCACGTGAGCCAGACTTATAAAGATGCACTTGCTTGTGAAACGTGAAGAAGCATGCGATACTCACAGTTTTGCACACCATGGCTGGGTCGAAGTGCTTAGCGCATAATCGGTAGTGCTTATTCAACTGATCTGACGTTTTGGCTTCGAGATCTGCTCTGCGGCAGTTCTCCACCCAGATTCTGCATCTAGAAAGTTATGATAAAAATGCACAAGTTGGCTTTGTTCGTGAGGATTTTAAATTAAAATGGCTTTAAAATCAAATACACAACCACAGGAATGACAAATGTAGTTAGATTTTTCTCTCCCTTTCTATAAATAAATACTCAAATCCACGCCAAAGAACTTGAAAAGCTTTTATTTTTTACATAATGTAAATAACATTAAGGAAAAAAAAACACTACTTCCTTTGCAAAAGTCAAAGGGATCGAACAGTTTTGTAAACATTTTGTTTTCTCTAGAAGTAAATTAAGTTTGAAGTAATTTATTTTTTGAACTGAGGTTTTATAGGTATAAAAATATTCATTTTTTCCATCAATGAAACGTGTGTATTAGTCGTATTTCTACAGAAAATGATTGCTTGCACATCAGGACTCCGTCCATAAACATTATACTTCAGTGTTCAGTGTTTTAACTTTTTACACAACAGTTCGTCATTTACTCCCACTATGCAGACAACTTAGTTGACAACTTAGTTGACCCGGAGTCGGGTCCGTGACCCGACTCCGGGACCCGGGTCCGTGACCCGACGCCTTACCTCTCCGGGTCCCGTGGAAACCGAAAAAACGCCAGATCGGACTGGGTGCTCTTCCGCGTGCAGTTCGGCGCCGCGCAAAAATTCGGCATCTTCGAGGCTCCGTAGTTCGCTTCGCAAGTAAGCAACCAAGCGCGACCTCCTCCAGAAACTCAAACCGGTCCAAGCGAGGTCCAATACTAAAAGTCCACTTTCATGGCGAGAAGTAGCATCGGAGAAACTGAGTTTATGAACAACTAAGACACTGTAATACACATTAAACCAACCATTGAGTTAAGGCTAGATCGTTTTTACAAACGCGATGTCCCGCCCACGATGCACCTCATTGGACGAATTTCACCTTACGTGCCAACCATTGGGCGCTTATTTCCTCACATCGACCAATCAGTTCTAATCAGGTTTTGTTCTTTCTTGTCAAATTTACTGACGTCCAGTTCTGAGGATACACTGCTGCCACCAACTGGCTAAAGCATTACAATATTGAGGGTACATTGGGTTACCCGAGACAGATCTTTAGTGGCGTAGCAGTTTGACCGGAGGTGTATTCACAGTTACAATTCGTCAAATGACTAATTTTCTCTTAAATCACCAACTGCATGTAAGTATGAAAAACAAATGAGTGTAGCTAGTGTACAGTGTCATTAGCTGCGTGTTACTATTAGTTTTTCATGTGAATTCCTACTTAAATGTTTATAGGTATAATACACGAGAAATACTAGTACAAAGGAGTCTTATGATTTAGGATTTGCTGACAAATTAAAAATCGTTCAGCGACACTCGGCGTGTGTGGCTCGTTGGTCTAGGGGTATGATTCTCGCTTAGGGTGCGAGAGGTCCCGGGTTCAAATCCCGGACGAGCCCAATTTTTAAAATTAGTTTAATAAATGCAATGTTTTATATTTAAGGTTCGCTTGAAATCATTATATCACCGGCGTTTGGATTTTGCTGTCCGTACGCGAGTCTACAGCTGAGACTCACGAAATACCATAATTAATGACAGTAGAAGGGGATCATTTCAGTTATAGTCTTCTAGTCCTATAGATTGATAGAACTGCTATTTTATAGAAGTTATCTTGCAAACCTGGAAAGTTTGTTTAAAACTACAAGGGCTCGTCCGGGATTTGAACCCGGGACCTCTCGCACCCGAAGCGAGAATCATACCCCTAGACCAACGAGCCAGACCGTGAACGCCGTGCGTGTCGGCATTCATAACACAGCTACCCCCGGCGTCGGTGGCTCTACTGTAGACATCGTGCCACGCTGAATAAGGCTATGACAGGAAAAGCCCCAACTAGTGTGATGTCATTGATTACAGAAACAATAACGACACACAGAAGATTTCAATTAACTTCTTTTTATATATCATACATAAGACTGTCTTAATATAATACAAAGGGCATTGTCATAAACACAGCAAAGTCTTGACTAGATCTTACAATCTGTGGATACATGGACTTATCCTTTTTCCCCCATGCTGTTCAATTCTATAGTGCATGTTGCATGTACAAAAAAAGTGAAAAAAATGTGAAATAAAAAATGCAAAGTATAATTCCAAATTAAATAAAAGGACTTCAACTTCTGTCGGGTGATCAGATATGTCAACAAGTATATGTGTTTGAGTATAACCCACAAACTGAACAGGATTATGAAAGATGGAACCTTTTTTTTCCCAACCATGTGCTTCTCATATAACCAAAAAGTAAGGTTTGTGATGTACATGCACTTACAATATACCCTGTGAAAAGTATTAAGGTTTGAAGATCTAGCTTTCCCTGTTTGATTCAAACCCTACCTCATAGTGTTGTCCTGATGTAGTCAAGTACCTTTGCCAAAAGGCAAGGTCTGCCACTAAGAAAACAGGAGTTCCTGGCCACTGAATGGTCACCAAATTGACAAACATAATCAACATACCAGCAGGAGCAAGGTAGTGAGTTCTATACTTCCTTTATTAAAAAAATATAAATATATACATAAATTCTATTTCAACTATTAAAAAGGGGCTGCATTTCATGACAACTGCTCTAAATAAGAGGTCAATCAGCATGATCTGAAATAGGCGCACACTTTCGAATCACTGCAGTCAATTTTTTTTTTCTTTTCAGTCTTTATTTTTGGAATGTTTAGTACCAGTATGAGTGCCAGTATTAAAACCACTGACAAGTTTTAAATGTCTCAAATTCAGCGGGGTATGAAAAATGATTGCAAATTTGCAGTTAACCTTGACATCCAGATAAAACCCCAATCTCAATATAGGTAGCTTTACAATTGTGTTTATGGAAATACCAAGCGGGACTGCTTATGATGATTCCTCCTAGAAAAAAAGAAAAAAAAAAGAAAAAGAAAAAAAAGAAAAAGGAAAGACAACAGCATGACCTGTGGCCTGCCCTTTCAAGGTGGTTACAGGCAGGATCTTCTTTGTTGTTTACTTTCAAAGCTGGTAAAATGAACAGAAGAAAGAAAGCACTTCAAAAATCCCTGATGGAGAGAAAAAAAAATCTGGCTTTTGACTAATGTTTTGAGGACATGCATGTCTGCCTAGGCAAAGCAATGTGATTGTGGACTGACAGACACCCTTTTCCCTTAGGATAGGACAATCATGGGAATCTGCCCTATCAAATCAGAACTATACCGTTCAACACAAACTGATTTGCCACAATTATTCTTACCCTGGCAAGACAATGACAAAGTCTTGCTTCATGGTTAGAAACTAGCCAAGTTGACCAAATGATGTATGAAAGGCAGCAACACCCTTTGAAATAGTATAATGGGCAAAAGAAAAACGACGACACAGAAATAGAACGCATTAGTCTCCTTTTTTTCTCTTTTTTTTCTTATTTTTTTTTTCCTTTTTTTTCTTTTTTCTTTTTTTAAACCATCAGCCTCTATCTTGCTACTCCGGAGCCTGCAGAGTAACTACCAAATTCTCTAACATACCAAAGTTTTAAAAGACTCCCAAAATAATCTACCAATTAATATGGAAACAGTTTTGGTACAACGTTGCAAATAAATCTGGCCGAAATACACAATAGCCAACGGTCTCGACACGGTCTCCAGTTTTCCTAAAGTAATATATTGCAGCTGTTTGTGTTGACGTTAAAATAAGATCTTGATAAACTTTGCGTCAAAGTGGTGAACTGCTACATTATTGGTTACAGACACCTACTGTATATGCTATAAAACAACTGCTTTGGTATAAAAACATATCCAAAGGGAAAATAAATTCTTGTAAAATTCACAGCATAATTTGAGGAGAAAAAAGGCAGTCACTTAACTCATTTTTTTTTTTTTTTACTTCAGTTTCCATGTTTTGGATGGAGAGACTTGTGCAGGTGGTTCTGATGAGGAACTACATGCAAAAGGGAAAAAAAAAAAAAAAATAAAAGAAACAACAAAAGAAAAAAAACAAAATAAAAAAAAAAAAAAAAACATAAAAAAAGGGTAGACTGGAATATAGTTATTTCCACTGCAAAATCCTTATCCAGTGAATTTCAAGGAAGTAATGTTTAGGAGGTTGTTGTGTACAATAAAACCCTGTTATATGGGGCCCTGCTGAAGACGAAATCTTTGTCGAGAAAGGCCTCAAATCACCATTCTTTATTTACCTTTTCTAAGTTGTTTTAATTTCCTTAAAGAATTAAGGGCTGTCTAGAGAGAAAAATAGAGAAAAGCCATCTTAATTCAAATGATAATGTCCAGCTCCATCCCATTCCAAGTCCATGAGTCATAAGGCCAAAGGGTTATCTAGAACCAGCCACTGACTGTCTTCCTTTCACTGGGCTGGATCCTTTTGTCTCCCATGCCCATTGCTGCTCTCGCCTGTGCCGGGCCCAGTTGCAGCGTGCAGGACTACAGGGCCTCTAGGCCTGAGGGGTGGCGTTTCCCTCTCCTTTAACCCGGTTGGTGTCAGTATCCACCTGCGGGGTCTCCTTTCCACCCGGCCAGCACACGCATAGGGACTCCACTGCCATGTGCTCCCCTTTAACAGAGTTACACAATACCGACCAACAAGAAATATCACCGCAAACATTTCCCCTCATTGTCAAGCTACAGGATTTGCAAGCAGGTTTTTGTGAAATTTCACTTAAAAAAGGGCAAAAATAATTAACCAGTGAAACAGTAATGTCAGGCAGTCCACGGTTTGAACTGAAAGGACGCCAAGCATTTCTTCACCAACAGCTAGCTGCAAAACAGCTTCAAACTTTGCTCTGAAATGCTCCTTAGAAGATTTTGCCACATAATACCATATGGTGATTACTTGGTGGTTACATGAAACTGGTGAAATGGTAAGATGGATGTCTCGATTTCACTATGGTTATTCCGCAGTATTATTTTGTGCCTAATGATTGCAAAAGAAAACCTGATGAAAATTACATATATACTTTTTAACAAAGGTTTTTCTCTGTAGTAGCGGTTCAGTGATATCTCCCTTCTGACGTGAGCAGCTTTTGTTGTCAACACACCTTGTAGTAAAAAACACCACCTTAAAAATGACGCACAGGGGGAACACACAGCCAAATGTCAGTGCAGTCACGAGCTGGCCATAGAACTCTGCTGCACACACACTCCAGTCATTGGAGACTCCTCCCGGTCCATGCCCTGCCTCATGCCCAGGTGACCTTCTGCTAGGTAGTGGGCAGGCCCTGTATTCGTCCCCATGGAGAATGCAGGGTGCGCTGCCATGCCAGTCTCCTGCCGTGGGTTCGAGAAGGCACCTAGCCCCATGCTCAGCCCACCATTCTGACCAAAGTCAAGGGCTCCAGCGGGCAAATGGCGGAGCTGGTAGGCCTGGTTGCCATGGTTCCCAGTGGAAGAGGACGATGTAGAGGAAGAGGAGGCAGAGGAAGACAGGGAGGTCATGGACAGATGGCCATGAACCACCTCCATGGAGTCCTGTGTTGAGGAGCTGTGTGTTGGGGAGGTGTAGTGGCGCGGGCGTGGACGCGTAGCCATCATCTGCCCGTGATGGTGATGAGCATGTGAGTGGGGATGCAGGGCCTTAGGGTGCTGGGGGGGGACATGGAAGGTGGTCTCCTGGACTGGGTGAGTCTCCCCAGTGACTGACTCTGGTCCGACGCCACCTCCCCACACCAGTGGGGGTGGGTAAGGCTGTCTTGCCTGTTATTGTCAAGCAAATAACAAAAGTTATGCTCTGCTGAACCATTTTAAATGAATGAAATTAGCCAAGCCCTAAAGGTTTGAGGAGCATGCAGAATTAAGACTTCCTATTCTGCTCTCAATTATACAACAATGCAAAAAAAAAAAAAAAGGAAAATTTTTATTTTTATTTTAGCACATTGTATAAAGTTTAAAAGCTCGAAATTCAACAAAAATGAATACTTTTGACAATGTTCCATACCAGATATATAAACTTAACCTTAACGCTAGTTTTTTCAACTGAACAGCCAATATGGCACGGTAAGAACAGTCTGAATTCAAACAGATCTACCAGTCAATTTTATTAACTCATTTAAGACTTGTCATAAAATGATTTTAATTAGTATTTTAAAATAATGGAAGAAATGTCCACTTCCATGACAAAAAGAAAAAAAAAAGCAAATTACTTTTGGAATCAACACTCTAATTACATTTATTCTTCCACATCCACAGTAACTGCATTTAACTTAATCAAACTGAAGATTTTTCCGGGAAACTAGCTGACCTGTGGACAGAGGCTGTCACCATCAATGGCAGGCATGGTCGTGCCAAAGTGTCCTCCACTGTGCAAGTGGTGATGGGTGGGGTCTGATCTTGCTCTGCCACTGGTACTTGTCCCAGATGATCCTCCTAAGAGTTAACAGAAGTGTCACAGTGAATCTTTAATGATCTCATGTTTGTTTGTTTCTTTGGGGGGAACTGCATTTTTACCGTGCAGCTGTATGCATCTTAATGTATTCATGTCCCATTTTCTTTTGTGCCTCGACTTTGATGATACACTATTGTTGTAATTTTGTATTATATGGTATTTATTACATTTGAGGTCACTGTAAATGAGAACCAATCATCAATGATTGTTATAGCTTAAATTGATGTGATTTGGATTTCAATTACTAATATTCATGTCAATAACAGTGACACTTTATCAAAATGCAATATAGCATCACATTTTTTGTTGCTTTATAAAAAAGAAAAAAAAATCAATCTAATGCATTAATACATGCCACCGTTTTAACTGCCCAGAGATTCAGGTGGCAATTACCTGAACTTGAGGAGGTGCTGGAGGTGGTTCCTGAAGACTGGGATTGCTCTAATGCGGGGCTTGTAGAGACACTACTGCTTGTATTGGTCCCCTCATCCGCAGTCTTCTTAAAGAAGCTGTGCTGCAGGGCATAGTAGGGCTGGATGCGGCTCTTAGGGTCGTAGTCCAACATCCGGAGAATCAGGTCCTTGAACTTCAAGTAGTCAGCGACAGCATGGCCAGACTCACCCGCCCGTCGGCCACCTGGACCCCCTGTTTCCACACCTAGGATGGAGTGGAGCTTCCTCGAAGCTGGAGGCTTATACTGTTAAGAGGATACAGGCATTAGATGATTTACTCACACATGCCTTCTCTATCGTCAAAACGTATATCATTGTTTCACAATAATCACTCATGTGCCAGCAATTACAAATATAAAACTTACTCTCTTGCCATCTTTGGTCTTCTTAACACTCCATGTACCATCTGAAAGCTTCTCAAAAAACTTCCTGGCTTTTGGGGCTAGGTCCATTATGTGATTAGGTGGGATACCAAGAACCTCTACTATTTTGTTCATCTGGTCCACCTGGTGAATCATTATGCAAATTGGATAAGTATCAGGCATAACATATCTTTATACTGCATATCTGTATACTTATGAATAACATTAATCGTCAAAATATTATCCAAAGGTGGCTTATGTGAAAATCTCAAAGTGTGATTGACAATGTTTTAGGCTATTAATTAACTTAAGCTAGATATTAGTTGATGGTTATTGCCATTTGGCATTTTTTATTAAATCACACAACATCTCTATGCAATCTGTCAGACTGTTGTACCTCGTTGGCTCCGCTAAACAGAGGTTCTCCAGTATGCATCTCTACTAAGATGCAACCCAAGGACCACATGTCAATGGCCAGGTCATAGGGCATTCCCAGCAGCACCTCTGGGGAACGGTAGAAGCGACTCTGGATATACTGGTATATCTACACACAGAAAGCAAAGATAGAGAAACTCACCATTTATCCCCACTGAATTAAATTTATTTGGTTGACAAACATTTGTCACACACTTCTCTGGAATATTCTTGCATAATTCTATTTTTGTTTCCCAATAAAAAAATTTGAATCCAGTTACCCTTTGTCCAAGTTGGCAGGAGCTGCCAAAGTCCACTATTTTGATGGCACTCCTCTTAGGGTTACAGAGGAGGATGTTTTCAGGCTTCAGGTCACAGTGGATGATGCTGAGCTCAGGCGTGGCCAGGAAGAGTAGTGCCGTGCATAGCTGCTGGGCAAACTTCCGAGTAAGATTCAGTGAGACGCCGCGGAAGTTGGTATTTCGGAGCAGGTCGTATAGGTTATATGACAGCATTTCAAACACGAGGCAGAGGTGGTTTCGAAACATGAAGTGACGCTTTAAGTGAACTGTAAAAAACCAAATGTGACCATGTTAGTAATACACAGGAAGAGCCTTCTTATTTATTTTATGTCTGATCATGATGGATGCAAATTTCAAGAATGGATTACCAATGTAGTATTTCATCTCCGTATCATGTTTGTTCATGAGCTCCAGGAGGCGCACTTCTATTTGGGCTTGATTGAGGAAAGCTTTCTTGTTCTTGATGATCTTAATGGCAACCCATTCTTGCTCTGCCCGGTCATATGCTTTCACAACCTGATGATGCAAACAAGAGTACATTTTAACATGCACTTAAAGTTAAATCCAAACTGTTCAATCAATTTTACATCAACACATGCACTTTTAATGACTGATCACAATCTTAGGTGGTCTATGATATCGTCAAGTTAATTATACAGAACCATATTTGTTTACAAATTCAGTACTACTGCCAATCAATATCTATACATGTATCATGTAAGCGCAATATCTAAGTATGTACTGTTTCTTAACCACATGCAATGAAATTATGTACAAAAGTGCAATTTATAAATAAGAACCTGTCCAAATGATCCTTTTCCTATCAAGGAATCAATCTCATAGCGATCCATCCACTTCTCCCCATTCTTGACGATGTAGTCATAGTTATCATCGTCATAGCCATCATTGAAGACTTTCCTCTCCTTTTTGTGACTTGAGTCTTCACCCTGACCCTGTTGGTGTCGCCGCTTCTTTTTTGCATAATACACCTATGAATTAAAAAAAAAAAAAAGCCTTGGCATGTTTTCTTTTGTCTGAGCAAGAGTCAAAATTTCTAAGATATTCAAATTACTATTGCTTAAGACAACCCGTCGCATCAGATATTTGAAAAACTAAATATAGAAAACACCATTCAAAATGGTCAGCTCATAAACTGATTCAATTTTCAAAACAATAGGTGACAAATTATCTACCATTAGGGCAATTACTTTCTTAATTTACCTTTAGGTGAACAAAAAAGAAAAAATAAATAAATCCAGAACTAACCTCATTGATGTGTTTGTATGTTTTGATAAGGTCAATGGAGAGCTTCCTCAGGGGAGCTGAAGTTGGGTCACGAAAGCACTGGGGCATGTGCCTCTGCAGTATAAAAAGTAAAATCACAGCATCTCATTAACAAAAATGCACAGCAACTTTACCTAATAGCTCAATCAATATAGTTAGCATTACATTAAATACATTTCTTTTTGTACAGTATCACATGATTAGACACAGACACTGAAAAGGACCTACTCTGCCTAGTGACAAAAACACAATCAGATTTTCATACCACTTTAAGTACAGAGATTCTTATGATTCTTATAAATACTAGAAGTGCAGAGGGAAGGGGTAGTGTACCTGATTGGCAGTGAGCTGTGGTGTCTGGTCGCTGTACGGTAAGACCGTAACAGATTGGTCAGTGCTTGGCTGGTGGCGGTCACTGTACTGCTGGTGCGTATGGGGCATTGGAGCAGCCATCTGAAGACCAGCAGTTTGTAAAGAAAAAGAGGGCGCAAGCCGGACGGACGAAGGTTTGCATGCTGAAGTCTCTCCTCCTGGAAGAAATTAATACTGTTAATTAACACCGGAGTTGCATATTAACCGAATCCAACACTGTGTGTATGTATGTCTATATGCATTTATGAATGTCTTCTAGGAAACACTAAGAAGGAAAATCGGAAATGATAAGAGTGATAATAGATTTCAGGTTTACAATTAAAACAGACAAACATTATCTTATCTACTGTGCAGACATCAACTGTATCAACATTATTTATTGTTTAGAATAAACAATAATACCCTTAAGATTTTTAGAAGAATTTTTGACCAAAAAAATAAAAAATAAAAAAACAGTTGCAAAATGCAAATTGAGCATTTGCATTATTTTCATGTGTACTGAAATAATCAAGTCCAAACATTTAAAAAAGGATTTAGAAAAGACCAATAGATGTCAAAAACAACAGGATCAATCCATTGTTATGCATTAACCTGTCATTTAGCTTAGTGTCTTTTGTTAAACATCTAATCTTAAAAAAATACTTCAAAGGATAACCCAAATAAATAAAATGCAACAGTAACATATCAACCTTTGTGAAGAAAAAGGAGAAAAACAGCAGGCTTAACAGTGAAAAGGGGTGAAAATACAGCATCTCCACACTGTACAGTGAATCATCCTTCATTTTAAGCCAGAAGGAATCAAAAAATTATTAAATAGCATGTTCAGCTATCAGCATCTCTCACCAGACAACACAATTCACCAGCGCTACACAGTAACCACTATTCAGAATCCCAGCAACAGCACCTAATTAGCATAGCCTATCACCACAGAGATACAGCGTGATTTGGCAAGCCCATCAATGCACAGACCAATCACAACGCAGTATGCAAATAGCCTACTTTTGTTGCCAGGGCAGAGCTGCTCCCATTTTCCAATGAGAAAACAAGAAATAAACAAGAAATAAAATTGAACTTTGGCACACTTAGACGATGCTTTCAACACAAGAGCCTGACAGCAAAATAGCTGCAAAACCTGCACTCCATTTGAGAGCGTTAGAAAGCTGACCCAGCTTTGGAAAAGCAAAAAATACACATCCACTGACAGAAATAAGAGGAACTGTAAGATGATAAGAGCACAGAGCAGCACTGTATTTGAGAACTATGGCACACTTTATTTTAACATTACTTATTATATGCCACTATATATAGATATAAAATTTTAATTTATACACCAAAGAGAAATTTTCACTTTAATCTTTAAAAAATACCTGTTTATTTTAAAGCACTTAAATAATGAGACTTTTACTACTTGTTCTCTGATTTGAAAATGATAATATTTAAACACTTTAAACCAAATTAGACTGAAAGATTGACATTAAAGAATGAAGATAAAAAAAAGGTACCGACTAGTCTAAACAGATTTAGATTTTGGGCTTTTTCACTTGGCTGTTTGATGATAGTACAGGAGTCTCGATGCCAAATTCAAAAGAAGAAAATGAGTGAAAGATCTATGGAAAGTAGTTCCCATCAGAGGGTTAAGGCTTAATATACATCAGCTAACCTGGATGCATCTTCTGTAAAAATTTCATATCATCCTGGGGGGAGAGTCCAGAAGCAAACCACAACCCACTACAAGGAATAAAAAGACATTATTATAACATTTCTTTTTTGGTGGTGGAATTTAACTTATCTGATGTGATACTAAAAAAAAGGGACAGGGGATCACCACAGAATAAGGGGAACCCCAAAACTTCTACAAGTGTGTTAAATCTGTGAATTTCATAGTTAAAAATTCAAATTTATAACATAAATTTCAAATTAAAAAAAAAAATCTAAATTATGAAAAACTGATGTGGTGCACTAGTTAAAAAGATTTATGGCAGGAATGCAGGTTTTCAGGTAGAAATCTTGATGTTACTGTGAAATCTATAAAAAGTAAATATCTCTTAGAGGCAGAGACAACTGAACACCTAAATCAGAATTAATAATGTTGTGAACCTAAAAGAATAAATAAATTAATAAAATGTGGTCCTCACACACCCACAATCATTAAGCTACTTAAACTATACTATTTATATAAGGAGCTTTAGATATAATAAAGTACAATTTAAAAATAGACAATTGTTAGGAGGAACACAGGTGGGCCAATTCCATTTACTGTACAGGAGTATGCAAATTAATTGAGAACTGAAAAAAAAGTTTGGTTTGAGACAATTTTATAAACAAAATATCTAACATTAAACTAACATGACTACAGGGTTAAACGAATAAAAAATAAAATAATCCTACCGGAACAGTTAACAATATAGTGGACCAGCAAACCATTTTGCAAGTAAGCTTTTTAGCGCTTTAGTTATAAACATCTTATTATTCCTAATGTTCAGTACTAACACATGAACAGTTCCTTTCCTGGCACTAGTCATCATGGCATCAACGGGCCTATTAAGGTGTAAATATAACGGCAGCTAGCATTATATTAGTAGCGGTATCATTTTATAAATGATGGCTCAAGCCCCGTGTAACAGCCCCGTGTGTCATCTTCTCACGCCCAACTGATCAGATCCAGTCTGAGGCTGAATCAAATGTCCCCCAGCCGAACAATTAAACGCCTAACGTTCGTCTAAATGGACGACTCCCGAGTACTCCTGTACTTACAGATGATGGGGTGAATCTCGTCATGGTTGGGATTTGGGAAGCATATTCAGTGTTAATTCCCGTCCCCTCTTTGCTACATATCGTTCGCGTACGACTCCAAATTCCTCAAAATAAATGACAAACGGATCCAGGCGTCACATTCCCGGTAGCAATTCCGACTAGCTAAGGCTGTCGTCGTTGCCCTGAAAACTGCGGGACAGGCGAGCACATCTCTCACCAGCCCGACGTTAGCTGGTGACGCTGCGTGCAGCCAGCGGTCTGCGGGGCCTTTCAGCTGCTTCGTCAACAAGTCAACGTTAACCATTAGCCAGATTAGCCGAATTAGCTCCGAGGCCGGGGCAGCTTCTCAAACGTACACCTTAAACGACACCCCAGATGTTAATACGGCGTTACATTGCTCACTGTCAATAATTCAAATCGGAGTGGGGGGGTGTAAGGTAACACGACTTCCATCATACAATGACAGGGTCTAATATAGCAAGTTAGCAATAACGTCAACACTGTGCCAGCATGACTCTCCGTCCGCGCAATCCGCGTAACATATCTTACAGTCAGCTGGACTGCGGTTCCCGTCCGACATTAAAATCCATCCCTTGACCTACTGACTGGGCGCAAACGTGAACGCTGGCTTCACAAAACGTTAGCTAGCCGCCACACCACAAGCTACCGATCTTAACTACCGCGTCCATCATTGTTAACTATTCACGCTGCACATAACACACATCCGAAGAGGCGAGTACACCAGCTGACAAACGACAGCGTGCAGGGCACGGCCGCGGAATTACTCACCTCTGATGGCACGATCTTCATTTAAAGTCCAATAACCTGTATGATGAGGAAACTTATCCAGCTTGAGATTCTCCCCTCCCTGCACGGTTAGCGAGTAAATCCAATCCCCCGTCCTCTGGCCGGCAAACTCTAAAATAACTCGCCAGTCACATCTAACACGCGCTTCATGACCCAAGCTTCGATAAGCAGCATCGGCGATCGAGGCAGATTTTAACCGACGTTACTACCAGTTGATGACAAGCAACATGTTAACCAGCACGCATAAGTTAGTGGCTAACCTTAGCGAGCCTAGCCGCACGACAAAATGAGCGCAGCTAACGTTAGCCGCCTGGCTGGCCTCGAGCTAACGACTCTAGCTGCCGCTAAATAAACGTTACGCCAAATTCTGATTTAATGCCGCCTTTGCGGATTCCGCGTCGGTTACTGCGACGCGTGCGACGGCGCGATTGAATCCGGAGCGGTGTTTCTTTGCAACACGAAACAGAAGCCGTGTCCTCTGATAATTTTTGGTTAGGAATTTTGTGTCAATTTTCACAAAATGGCGCGCGGTCCAAACCTGCGCAGTGAACCGGCCCGGTGGACCAGAGACACGGACAACTGAGTTAGTGCGGCGCCGCCTAATTGTTTCGGCAATATTAAAACGTCGGCCTCTTGATCTTCTTAATCCGATCCACCACGCGCATTTCGACGTCCAAAAACATCAAACATGTATCTACTGACAGCATTATTCCGGCGGGAAGGGAGAACATTTGAAAAGACTGAGCTGGGAAAAAAAAACCCTCCTGACAAAATGGCGATGCTCTAGCTTGTTGCCATGGCAACTGTCAATCAAAAAAAAAAAAAAAAAAGAAAACACCCGGA
The DNA here is from genome assembly GCA_014839995.1 of Xenentodon cancila. Taxonomy (NCBI): domain Eukaryota; kingdom Metazoa; phylum Chordata; class Actinopteri; order Beloniformes; family Belonidae; genus Xenentodon; species Xenentodon cancila. The sequence continues at coordinate 21,857,408 of CM026201.1, forward strand.
TGTACCAATGACGAATAAAATCTGAAGTGGTCAGAGTTGCCAGACACACATAACTCCACTGGCTTTCCTGCGTGCCTTTTTAGAGCAAATTTCGCCTGTTGCTGCCAGCATACATATGGTCTCTTCCATGAGACCATGGAAGTGTGCCGTTTAGTGCACGGTTTCAGCTCTCCTACAGATGATGTTGTTTCACCTGCAGGTGAAGATTTTCTTTGACCAGTCATCGGTGTGCAGTGTTTTTGCATCACCTTTTAAAATCAACTCAGGTCTGTGGTATGAATAGTACATGGCTGAGCCAAGCTGAGCCAAGCTGAGCCACTCCTATTAGTGGAAAAATGTCATTGGTTTTGTTGTATTTCACTGGATTTTATCAACATGCTGCACCTTTCCTTCAACAGCTATAAGAAAGTTAGGCAAATTGTGGTGTCATCAACTCATTTAATGTGTGTATATTTTATCTTTAAATGCATAAATTATTCTGTTGCTGGTGTTTTGAGCTAAAACAGCCTCTGACTTAGAGGTTGAGTACACTTTGGACTAGTTTCCAAACACAAAAGGAGAGACAAGCAAATGCATCTATGGGCAATTTACTTCGACTATCCGCGGAAAGTTTTACACTGGGGGAAATCAAAAATAAAAGACCAGCCCATCAACTGACTCGAACTTCAGTGGGTAGTGGAGAAAGGAGTTATGTCCAGTTGTCAAATGAGATGAAGTTATACTGCATCATTAAAACATTCAACTATAAGTAAAAATTCAAAGCTTTTTTCTGTAGAAACCTGTAAGTCCTGTTAGCAGAATTTATATGAAGCATGAAAAATCAAAGTTCTGTACAATTTCATAGATTTATATTGACATTTTTGGATATACATTTCTGCTGTAGAGGTTCCAACTTGAACTTACTTCGGGAACATTATACATCATAATCCACGGATATACATTAAACTCTCAAAGACCATCTTATGTTTGCAGTGTTGTGCGTGAGCCATATTTATTTTAAGATTTTTCATGCGTTAACTGTCATGAGAATGTATGTCTAGTAATTTCAATGTATCTTCAAAAAGTTTATAAATCAGAATAACCTTGTTTAGAAACACAAAAGCCGGACAGAAAAAAGGAAATGGAGTAATTTCTAAATTCGAAACCTCACTGACATTTTGACAAAAAATAAGAATCCCAGTGTTACATTCATACTACATGTCTATGTAGTACACACACAGCCTACTGTGCATGTTATGTTATTTTTTATTTATTTATTTCATATCTGTACATCAGTTTATGTAAATTGTCTTTTGAGATTGAGTTTTCTAGCTTTCATAAAGATAATTGCTGATGAACTGTGTCCAAAGTCCTGCAAGTATACCAAAGGCTGAAAAAATTAAAAAAAAAAATTAAAAAAAGAATAAATATCATGAAGACATGTAATGTTTAGACAGATGATACTCATTAATGAAGATTGTAAAGAAATCACAGAATAATAAAGTGACTGCAGAGCTAAATCAGCATCTTTGTAACCTAGTATCAACTAAAAGACTTTATTCTGAACTCAATACGTCCCAAAAACATGGACAGCCCGCCACTGGCAAACCTTTTTTTTTTTCTTATTAGTGTTGAATGGCTATATTGTTGAATTTTCATGGTCCTGTAATAGTGCCTTTGGGTTACATGTAAGGAGTATTTATTATTTTTGCGTGACTTACAGTTCGGCAATGGTGGTGTCATTTTCGTAGGCAAGAAACCTCCCGAAAAATAGTAGTTTCCAAGATTTAGTTAAGAAAGTATATCATTTCATAGTTACGTACATAAAAAAAAGAAAAAAAAAGAACATGTAGCCCAACACCTGTTTAATTTCTCCGGTGTATTTAGTTCTAAGGTTTTACATATTGAGATAAAAACAATAAATCATCTGGTCCTCAGTAGGTATTAATTGTAGACAAATAAAATTTCAGCTAATATTTCACACTAACAATCACCAACAATCTAGAAAGGGCTTGGGGGCTGGAGGTGTGTGTTTGGGCTGGCCCGTGGGTGTTGCTGTCAGGTGAATGTCTATCTGGATGTGAATTTACAACTGCAATCCATCCATTATCTATACCCGCTTAATCCGTCTCCGGGTCACGGGGGTCCGTCGGAGCCTATCCCGACGCATAGCAGGCAAAAGGCAGGGGTCCACCTGGGACAGGTCGCCAGTCCATCGCAGACTGTATATATATATACAATTTATATATATATAAATTAATGCAGAATGTATGTATGTGTGTGTATGTTTTTTGTTATTTTTTTTTCTTCATAAATTCATAAGATTCTGAAAACTGAATAAATGTAAAGTGTTATTAAGAAATATTGGAGAAGGGGAAAGAAGAAAGTATTTAAAGAAAAATGAAATGAAAATTATATGACCTCCAACTTAATCTGTCAAAGACAAGGGAACTGGTGGTGGACTTGAGGAGGACCAAGGGGCAGGTAATCCCTGTCTCCATTCAGGGGGTCATTGTGGACATTGTGGAGGACTACAAGTACCTGGGGGTCCACAGTGATAATAATAGACTGGACTGAGGGAAGCACACAGATGCTTCCCTCAGTCCAGTCTATTATCTGATCTGCAGGGCCTGTGACATTGTTGGGGAAAAGCTGGACTCTCTGATGGTGGTGTTGGTTGGAGAGGATGACACTGTCCAAGTTAAGGGTCATCTTGGACAATGAGTACCACCTATTTAAGACCAAAATACATCAGTAACCTCCTGATCCAGTATGAACCTTTTCATTTTTTTGCTATGTGTTGATGTTTTCATGTCTCTGTAAAGCACTTTGAATCACGTTATTGAATTGTGCTATACAAATTGCCTTGCCTTGCCTTGCCTTGCCTTGCCTTGCCTTGCCTTGCCTTGCCTTGCCTTGCCTTGCCTTGCCTTGCCTTGCCTTTGGACTGAAGAGACTAAAGGGGATGTGTTTGGCCATCATGCACAGTTCTACATGTGGCATAAACCAAACACAGCATACCTTATTTGAAACACCTCCTACCAACTGTGTAGAGATAATGATTTGGGCTTGTTTTGCAGCCACAGAAAACTATGGATAGGCAGGTGGAGCGGCCATCCTATATCTGGAAGACTGCATGTATAATCTTGTTCCTTTAGGTGGAGGAAGGCAAGTCGCTGAATCCCACATTACCCTTGATATGCTCATTGATTGTAGAGAGACAAAAGCACTGCATACAATTCACATATAGAGTGCATATATAAAAAGAGGCTCTGCAAGAGTGTGTGTTTGAATGAGGGATGAGAAAGACTTTGTATGGTGATTTGCATAACCTTGGCATGGTTAAAAGTCTCTCTATAGGCGTGAACCATCTACAGTCATACCGTTATTGGCCGCGATCGCCTCCTTATACCAAAGAGAGTCTAATAAAATTAAGTATACGTGTACAAAGTAAATTAGATAATGTAGCATGAACTTTTGTTTTGTGATACTATACCACATGTTTAATCAGTATAGTTTCACTGTTTTGTGCATTTTAGAAAGGCTTTGCTAGTCAGTTGATTGAAATGCCTTCTTGTTTTACTGATTAAGTACTCTACCTCTCTTGGCCTTCACTTTACTTTTTGTTTCACTATCTGACAGACAGGAGATGGTACACAATTCTGAACAAACCAAAAATTGAACTTTAACTTAAACAATCTAATTTAGACTATTGTTTATTTCTAATATTCCTCATAGAAACCGATTTATTTGACTTAAGAGAAGAGTATTTTATTTAAATCTCAGCAAATATATGCGACTAAAATAGCGGTTGTTCATTGCAAACTATAATCCAAACAAATGTAACCCAATCTGATTTATGTTGATTCCACTTTAGTAAGGGATTGTTGCAGAATACACACACTCAACTACTTGATTTATGTAACTTGATTATTTGCAACAGGTGATCATGTGTTGTTGTTTTTTTTTTTTTTTTTAATGCTTTACATTTGTTGGTGTTCCTGTAAAAGCCCCCTGCTGGTTCTCATTTGTTTGTGGGTTGGTGCCACAGTGTGATCTTTGCAGTAGCAGTTTGAACGTTTACCATTACCGCTATCATCGAATTATGATAGTGGTAAAACAAACTATCATCAACTGGGTATTCTTGTGACTGTGGTACAACAGAATTTAAGTGTTTTGTTTGAAGTCATGGTGTCTTTTTTTTTATCCAAAAAAAGAAGGCAGGAGTCTTCTGTGTGGAGTTTGCATGTTCTCCCCCTGCTGCTGTGGGTTCTCTCCAGGTACTCTGGCTTCCCTCCACAGTCCAAATTGCCCGTAGGTGGGTGTGTGAGCGTGCCTGGTTGTGTGTCTATATATGTGGCCCTGTGATAAACTGGCAACCTGTCCAGGGTGTACCCCTGCCTTTTGCCAGCAATGAGCTGGGATAAGCTCCAGCAGACCCCTGTGATCCTCTAAAGGATTATGCAGGTATAGAAAATGAATAGATGAAAATCCCAAAAAGTTCTGAAATGTAATCCAAAGAATCCTCTAATGCACCAAAACAAGCATTAACCTTTAATTTTTGAACTACTAATTGATGCTCAAAAAAAAAAATATATATATATACATATATATATATATATATATATATATATATATATATATATATATATATATATATATATATATATATATATATATATATATATATATATATATATATATATATATTGTTTAATATCACTATAAACTGTCTTTGGTGTCTCCATGAGTCACCCACTCATCATGAACATATTAGAAAATAAAAAAATTCTTAGCTGCTGATATAGATGACCAAACATTTACTGACATATAAGTATTATTATATAACTCTTGACATAGATTTCCACTGTTTTATACAATTTTCTTTGATTAGGTGTACCCAATTTTGGCATTTCCCTCATGTTGCTCTATTAACTTTGGTGAATGCATTTTTCTTCAAAAATTCTGTAATAAAATTAATAACTTTGATGATATATATTACATTTTTGTAAAGACTTTTAACATTTGGTAACATAGTGTCGCTGAACTTCCTGTCTACTATGTTGTTCCTGTATATTTAAGAATATGGATTCTTGAGACTTTTCTGTGCGGTTCACTATTTACAAATACCAATATACAATACAAATTGTTGTGCATGTAACCCAAACTCATACGAGAGGCTTGGCGTTTTAAAGTTATTAAGGTGGTGCTACTGAGCTATTTTTTTAACTCCCATTTGAGGCACCCATAAAATATGAAAGTTTTCGCCAGACCTGATGGGTGTACAAATTTTGGTGAGTTTTGGAGTATGGCAAAGCCCCGAAAGAAGTAGAACTAGGAAGTGCTAGGAACTATCTAGAAACTAGGAACTAGGAACTATCACACAATTTTAAAGGAAACAAATATTTTCAGGTAATTTAATCATGATTGAAAATCTTTTCCCATTATCTAACAAAGATTGTTAAGAAAGGGACACATTGTCTCAACAAAAATATGCATTTTATGATCCCTATACAATGAAAATGTATTTATTCTACTTGTACTTTTTCCATGACATATTGGAAATGTTTTGCGACTTCCTTGTACATTATCTACTTAGAAATAATTGTTAAAAAGGGCTGGAGCTTTACCAACATCCATTTATTACAGTCTGTTGTGGAACAAATAGAATGAGTATAAAGCTAAATAGAAAATGTTTGCTTTTTTCCAAATCAGGAAGTGTCAGAGGCACTTTACTGTGATATTGACCCTCCTACACTGTTCTGTAAAGTCACATCCACATGTATTTCATCAAGCAGGTTCTACACCAACGGATTGACAACCACAATGCCATGACAAACATGCCCTTCAATGTACACGACTAAATATTCTTGTGAGACATCTTTAACTTATTAAGAACTTCCTCAGAATATCTGACATTCTTCTAATCCTTCTGCTGGGGCCATAAGCACACCCAAATATTAATCTACTTTATTCCTTTCATATGGTGGCACTATGAGTATGAGCAATTATGAGCATACAGGTCTATGCACAGCGGAACTGATCATACACAGAAAATCTAAGGTCTGTCAGATAATGCATGCCGCCGATATAGCGAAGAGAAGTGCCATGCTGAATGATCATTATTTGCAGCAGTGCAAGCATCACCACATTCAAAGCGGAAAATGAGTTTTTACAGTATTGCTTTATTAAGGTTTGAACCAGCTCGTGTTTCGTTATGCCAAGGGAAGAAAATATGTTGGAGCGCAAGTAACTTCCTGATGTTCATTAGTGGAGCTGTTACAGCCACACCCCTAAATATATACTCACAATAATTTCTGTGAGGCATCATCAGCTTTTTAAGTATTTTCTCAAAGAGTTTTACATGTCTGATCGTTTGGAGAAATAGTGTAAGTGCAACAATTAAGGCAGATTCTTCCTTTCAAAGAAAGGTGGAGCTATAAGCATATGGATCTCTTCAGGTTGGAATTAAAGGGGGACATTTGATGTGTGGAAAATGTGATCACACAGAAAATCTGAGGTCTCCAGGATCATGCAAAATGTAATTCAAAGCATGTTTCCTGTTGCCAAAGTCAAAGTCAAGTTTATTGTCAATTCTACTACATGTGAGATACATACAGAGAATCGAAAAGGTGGTACTACAATTTTTCCTGAATATTACACTGCAAATGTGTTCAGGGTTGGACTGCAAACATATGCACCAAATTTGGGGAAGATTAAACAATGCATGGGCGAGTTACAGCCATTGACCCAGTCCGGGCCCCAACAATGCTACATCCGCCCCTGCCTCTTTCTATTGATTGTAAACAGTTAATCCTTGTGTAATGGTTTTAAATATTCATCAAAATTCAACGGTTCATTGAAAAATTCTAAAAGAAAATCATGAACCATTCTGAGATATACAGCTATATTTCTACACAATCTGGTGACCCTGACTGAAATATAACTTGTCATAAAAATATATGTTTGGTGTCCAAAACTGAAAAACGTCACTGTAGATTTACCATTTAACTGATCTGAATGAAACTCACAGGATTTACTGAACTCTGGCTTTACAGTGTCTGTGGTTATTTTGACACTGATTGGAAAAAGTATGGCCTATCATCGGTTATCATTTCATATTTTCAAAATATAAAGTGATTAACTTTTTCATAGACATTATGTTGCAGTGTATGAATTATTTGCCTTTGTGACCAAAACAATTTCCCTTTAATCAGAGGGTGGCGCTATGGAGTTCAAGGTTGTCATATCCACTTATTCAGAATAAAAGCATCATCAAATATATGTATTTTGGTTCAGATTGGACAACGCACGGGCAAGTTAGAACACATTTTCCACTCATGGTGGAGCATCAACATTTGCCGCGTCATCGTGGGAAGGTCCTCTGATGAAAACTCAATTTTAGTTCATGGAGCAGGTTTGACATATTTTGTACATACTTTGTCAAATGTAACATCATGTCAGAACAGCCATCAAAACGTCAGGTGAGTGACTTCCTGTTGCCACTAGGGACGCTAGGATGGACTCGATTTTTTTAAGATGGGGCTATTGAGACATTTTTTCACGTCCATTTGAGGCACCCTTAAAATATGAAATGTTTCTCCAGACCTGATGGGTGTAGAAAATTTGGTGAGTTTTGGAGTATGGCATAGCAATGAAAAAAGTCACTTTTGTTGTGAAAAATAAATAAATAAACAGCGGGATTTCAATAGGGTTCTCGCACCGTCGGTGCTCGGCCCTAAAAATCCTTATTCTAAAGACTTTTCCTTGACTCCAACACTGCGTAGTTTAACTACTGCCACAGGATGGCAGCAGAGGCCCATTTTACTTGATTCTGATGCCGTTCAGCTCATCATGTACATGATACCTACATGTCTTACCAGCAGAATGATACCTACATGTCTTGAAGAGCAAAGCTTGTTAACCCTTTATAGGGCAAGTGGCCATATTTGGTCACTTCAGTAGAACTACAGTCTATGGTTATTACAAAAAATGTTAATAGAGATCCTTTAATATTCTCCAATAACCCTCTAGAGTTGCATTGTATTGTATTGACTGTCCTAAAAAGGGTTAAAGGTAAAAATGCATCTTATGCACCAGCTTTCACTGCTCAAAGGCCACTGACCCCCATATGATACATGGAGATATAATTACATTACATGTGAAGATATTATAGGGAAAAAGGTGTATTATTTTACACTCTAAGAAAAAAGAAATTCTATGTCCAGTTATGTGCAAACTGTTCTGTCAATGCAGATCTCTTTGTCTCAGTGGCATGGATTGTGTTCCTTTAGATTTTATGACTCAGTGAGATCAAACATTTCTGCCTTTAATGTCCATTATTGTTCTCACAGGCCACACTTGCACACTTACTGACATAATGTTAAGATTTCACTTGTATAGACACATAGTTTGCAATATCCCTCCCTGGACATTTCCCTCCCTTGGAAATGTCCAGGGAGGCACAACAATGTGCCAGGTCTAGAGTAAAATAACATATTAACCCACTAAACACCTTACTTTTTTTTTTTTAGAGCAAGGTAAGGTATTAGTTCACTAAAAATCAACTTTGCCTTTAGTATATTGGAAATAATCAAGTTTTCATTGTCTTTTTCCTCATAAAAATCATCACAAAAACGGCGTTTAAGAGGTTAACATTTCAGAAAATTCGTGAATATTTGTTATGACTGGAGTTAAAAGTGCCATTCATAAAAAAAAAATAAAAAAAAGGAAAAATTTTACTAAGATGTGGCTCCAACACCTGTCTACCCAGCTTTTGTACATGCAGATGGAGCACACCAACAGAGCAGTGAGACTAAAAGGAAGACGTTTTGGTGGGCTTTTAAACAACATACTGTGTATTCCTGGACATGCTACTGTGAAAGAGCATCTCTGCATCCTGGTTTCCCACCTGAATTGAATGTGATGCCATAAATTTGATTGTTGTCAGACTACAAAGCTCAATATAGCGCAATATAGTCCTGCACTGAAAACACTCAAGTAACAAGTTTGAGTTTCTTTTGACATAGTTTTATTTAAAGGGACATCATATAGTTGAAGATTAAAATTAGAAAACAAAAACATCTTTTTTTTAGTTATCATCAGTATTTTAAACCGGTTTTAACCTCTGTTTTACAGGAGTTAGTAGATCAAATGCAGCCTTGAAATTGTTCCGCACTCTTCCTTCTCACCTTTTTAAAGATTATTTTCACACTGGAGATTAAATCATTCTTATCTTGATTAATTTGTCTTTAACATCAAAGTGCATTGCAGCTGCGCCTAAACACAGTGCAGCCTATCATTACATAAAAAAAAAAATGACATCAAATAGAAATAACATGACCCAACTGTTCTCTCTATCTATTGGCCAATATTCAAGTTGCCATCTTTTCCTAACGTTTTGGAAAAAAGTACTTTATAATCAACTCCAGGCATTCTCACACAACCATGACATTTGTAAAAGGGTTCATTCTGGTTTCAAATCACATCACAGCACAGAAATATCTCATCTCAAGAACCTCCACTTAACTACTGACTTAGGGAACTCCACAGAGTATGTCGGCAGCCTTTAATGCTGGGGATCGTAAAATTTTGTTGCTAAGACTAGAACAAATTGTTCATATTACAGATACAGCTTTAAATTGATTTAAGTCAAACTTGAGAGAGGGAGTGAGAGAGACAGAGAGAAAGAGAGAGAGAGAGAGAGAGAGAGAGAGAGAGAGAGAGAGAGAGAGAGAGAGAGAGAGCAAGAGAGAGACTCTCAGGGATCTACTTTGGGCCTCATGCTATGTTCACTGTATATCTTGCCTTTGGTTTATCTTCAGGGTGTTAATTCCATACCATTGGCCCTTAGTTGTTTGAAATCTGGATGTGCTTTTCCAACTGCTTCTAAGTTATAAAAAACAGATTATTGCAGTTTCAAATCAAGCTATTTCCAAGACTGTTAAAGACTGTTTGCCAAGATAAAGACTTATCTCTTTTTCAGAAACATAGAAAAAGTTACCCTTTTATTAAGTTACTACAATTTAATGTATGTTGTTTAGATCGGTCTTCTCCGATCTGTTATTTCAGAGTGCATTAGCTCATCTTTTAACTGGCACTGATCAGATAAAGCTGGTCATGGTATCCCTTCACTGGCTCCCTGCCCATCCCCAAATTGCTTTTAAGAGCTTACTGTTTACTTTTGAAGTTTTAAATGGATCGGCCCCTTCTCTCTCTCTTTTTTTTTTTATCAGATATTCTGCATATCCATACCCCTGTAAGAACACTGCTTCCCAGTTGCTTTTATGATGTAGTATGCTTCAATTTAAATTACACCATGGAGGTGATCGAGCAAATATGGCATTTACCATTTTGGAACTAAAGCCATTTTATGTAGTTAATGCATTGTCCTGTCAGTTGGTTGGATGTGATCAGAGTGTAGCCCTATACATCTCAGATTTCATCTTGCTACTTCTGTCAACAATCACATAATCAATAAAGATGTGAGCCCGTTCCTTTGGCAACCATAAAAGCGGATGTCATAACACTGCCTTCACCATGTCTGACACATGCTGTGATATGTTGTGGTTCAGGAGCTTTTATCTTCTCATTATTCTGAAACTAGCGTAGTTTGGTTTTACCTGTCCAAAGAGTACAATCCAGAACATGGGCAGCTTTTGACATTTTCCTACAAAATCTCACGTGTTTCATGTTTGTGAACGTTACCAGAGGTAACCCTCTGTATTAATATTCATGATGTAGATGTCTCTTGATTGCAGATTGCGACAATTATACATCTACCTTCTCCAGAGTATTCTTGACTTCTGCTGATGTTGTGAAGAGGTTTTTCTTCAACAAAAAAAAAAAAAAAAGGATTGATCAAACATCCACCTCAGTTGGCTTTCATGACTTCCAGACCTTTTGATGTTGAGCTCACTGATGTGTTTTTTTCTTTTGATCAGTGTGTCAAGCTGTTAATATGGTCCAAGGTCTTTAGCTATCACTCTCAGATTTGTTGTTCCCCCCCAAACTAATGATGGGCTCCTTCACTTGCACTGAGATCTACATGGACTTCATCTTGGTAGCTCCAGTCAAACAGCTGTCAAATGCCAACTACCTGGTATCAACTCCAGGCCTTTTATCACGCTTCATTTGCTTTGACGTAATGAACAGTTGTTCGAATACTTTAGAGGTCCTGAAAAGGTACTTTGGTTAGAATGGTTGCAATTTTCACATGGTACATCTAAAATTTGGGGGGAATCTCTTAATTTAAAACTGAAAGGCCACACTTTGATTACATCTTAACATTTCTTTTTAAACCCTCTGCAGTGGTGTACAAGTAAAACTTGTGACAATGCTGTAATTGTTCAAATACTTCTGGACTCAACTCTATGGGTCTATGGTTTTATAAAACTGGCATCGCATTTCAATTCAAATGCAATACCAGTCTTGTAAAATCACACCAAAGAAAATGAAGAACAACTTGAACAGTTTGTTCTTGATGTAAAGAGATCAAAAATGTGAAAACTTTGACAAATTCAGTAGGCATGCTTTTCCAAATGTACACTTTATTTTAAACAAAAGTACAAAAACAAACATCAGATATTTACAATACTTGCATGGCAATGTTCACTTTCTTTGGTCATTATTCCAATTTGATGGTTTTTCACAAGGTAGGCAAGAAGCAAACGCTGCTTGAAGGTGTGAGATTATAACATGCTGGATATATTATTCAACCAGACACTGCGCAAACTACTTATGACTGAACTTAATTACACTTTTGTAAGGTCTGCAAGCAATTTATCAATAGTTTTCAATCCAAAATATCAGTAATGAGACCATTATTAGATTTGCCTAACAGGATATTTAATCTAGTACAATATAAATAGCAAAAAGAAAATTAAATTCACAAACTTCACAACTACATCCTGATCTTGATACATTTTTAAATTTCGCAAATGCTCCCAAATGACCAAAATTGTGACATGTACAGCAGCACATATTCCATCGTATTCTACACAATTGTGACGTGACGCATGAACCCTAGTGCACTAAACAAACTGAAGCAGTCACAGGTAGCTTTTCAAAAGAAGGCAAACATATCATGAAGGCTACTTTGAGACACTAATGCTTTCCACTTTGTGTCCTTGATTACAAAATGATCCCGTGGTTACATGATTAACAATCATTCCTCAACACTGATGGAGCACAAACTGATCATTTCTGACTTACATTCTTGACAGATGAGCTAAAATATTATTTCATAAATGCAGGCTCAAGGACAATTTCACAGGAGAGGCGTGACAGTGACTTTAATGTAAAACATGTGCAGCCAAACTACAGCCAAGAAGACAAGTTGAACAGTGCTGTACATTTTCCCAGAAATCCACCTGCTCTGGTTTCAGGGTGGCCATGTCAAATGTACAGTACTCTGAAGCAAAGACAGGCAAAATTAATTGTCATTTCTTCTCCTGGTTACGCACAATCAAAGAAAAATAAAAAAAATTAACACCAAAGCACTTTGTGACACATCACTTACTTCTAGCAATGTGACATGAAGATCAGATCACCATCTACAACTAATGCTGAGTATACGATATATACCCTAAGCCCTTTCTGGAATTTCACCTCAATCTCAAAACGTTTGCCACCAATTCGACAAACTGAAAAAAAAAAAAGAAAAGCACAAATAAACTACTACTGTGTACTGATGTTGAAGGCAGAGGTGCTTTGACTGCAGTGGCATCTAACTAAGAAGCAATGGTGGTAATGTCCCTTTAGTCTCTGCTTTGTCCTCAAGAGCCAAAGAGTCAAACACAGACTAATACATACCTACACATCCTTACAGCAAAGGCAACTGGTCTAGTAGTAACTTTACTTGCATCAACTACAAAACAAAACAACAACAAAAAAAAAAAGTCTGGATTATCTCACTTTCCCAGTTTCCATTCTAACAAACATGAATTCTAATAGTAGACAAGTTTACACATGTATCAGTAGTGCAGACAAGTTATGTATATAACATACAGTATCCATTCCTCTTTTTTTTTCATAATGGAGGGGTGAGGGGTTGATGGGCGCAGGGGATGTCTGGATATGCTTTTTGTAAGTCTCCCTGAAACCAAATCCAAACTGTCTTCATCCCAATGTACACTCTTTTATTTCCCCAAGACAGAGGTGAAGAGAAATGTGCAAAAGTTCTATGTTCTCACTGCGAAGAAAAGACAAAATCAAAGCAATGATATTTGAACAAGAATTACTTTGTTGATGTTTCATCAGCACATGAGGGAAATGCCTTCTTCTCTACCTTTCACTTCCCCAGTTCAACAACGGCTGCCTTTTCTTTACACCTCAGCTTTCTGGCTGTTCTCCTCCACCTTCTCCTCCAGTTTTTTCTCCTCTTCAGAAGATCCATTTTCCTTCTCACCAGTCTTCCAGCTTCCTTGCCTGGCAGGATAAAACATTTGAAACATTTTTTACATGATGTGTTAATAGCCCCTCCCTGCATCATCAAGAAAAAAACGGATCATCTTGTGGTGGTGGGAGATCTAGAGGACCGCGGTGGGGTCCTGCTCAGGGGCGTAACTACAGAGAGTGTAGGCAGTGTGGCTGCATTGGGGCCCATAGGGTGTGTTGGACCCACGATGCTTGCAGGCCCTCCTTACATTACACATGGGCCCCTGGTGTCAAAATTACGATACTCGCATTTTAAATTAAAATGCCCTGCATTCAAGATTTGAAGTCAAAGATTCACATACTATGGGAATGGTGACCATTTCATACACTATATAAATATATGCATATCCACCTTTACCAAGGTGTTTGTAGTTTTATTGGGTAGAAAAAAAGCAGGTAGAAAGCAAAAGTATTTCAAAAATGTGTCTTCCAGGCTGCATAATACAATAATGACCACTGGGTAATGTGTGCGTATGCTACTGCTCAGTCTTTAGTCTGTTTGATCATGTGCCTCTGGCACCTAAGACCTAAGCAAATAATGATGCCATTCAAACATAAAAGTGGTCGTAAGAAGGGACAGAAGAGAAAAGAAGAAACATAAATTCGGTGCTGAACCGCAGGTAACGCTTGAGTCCCACGGAGCACGAAACTGCGGTGGTCCAGTTTTGCAGTAGGTTCAGAAATTGTCCTCCATCCTCAGGTCTGACTGGGAGGCTACGTTACAAACGCAAAGTGCTGCCAAGCACCAAGATTATGAGTTTACTTGAAGGCTTCAAGATCAAGCGAGCATGTTGTCATAGTCTGCTTGTTTAAAGGGATACATATCTAACCGTGTCTTCTTATTTCTAGATTTATACATATAACAAGGATGGGCTGTGTCAAATAAAGAGAGCTCTTCGATTTCTACACTGATCCTCGCCTTATATGTGGTTTGATCCTCTTCTAAAACCCACTAAATTGTTTACCCACAGACTCCACAGGTTAACAAAATGTTGCTGCACCAGCTACAGCCTGCTCATGGTGATTTATTTTGAAAATCTACCTGATTCTCTATACCCTTGCATGTCTGGCTTCCTGCCAGCTCAATCTGCTGTGTGTAAAATGATGCAGCTTACATGGGATTGAGCACACACCTGTGTGTGTCTTTTGGTGTGTGTGTGTGTGTGTTTGTGTGTTTGGAGGGAGACACAATAAGAACTGTTCAAGCTGATATGAGAAACTAATAAGATAATGTCTCCAGTTGGTCTACATTAAGTACGTTAGGCAGGCAAATTCAATTATAAAGGGTTCCCCTCTAGGGTTTATTTTATATAAAAGGGCACTTGGGCCCTTTATTACAAAGTTACGCCACTGATCCTGCAGGTCCCAGAGGAGCCAACAATAACCCCCAGGAGCTTTGGGAGCAGGTGGCTTTAGCACTGGTGTTAGTGAGCAACTCAGCAGGACACTTCTTTGGACACGTTAAACTAGTGGGCACCGTGCACACATCTCCACTCTACGTTTCTGCCAAGATGCCAGGACGGTTACATTTTTGCTATAGAAGTTAGTTTTGCAAGCTATTCAATAATGTGGTGTACATAGTTTTTCATCCACTTCTGCATTTTGACTTAGTTTTCGATGACTAAATAGTAAAACATTGTAACATGGCATTTATTATTCATCTGAGGCTGTATTTATTGGATTTTAAGACCTTGAATAATCATAAAAGCAAGTGCAGATGAATGAAAAAGAGATAGCTTAAATATTTTTTGACTGAATGTGAGGAAGATATTTGGAGTTAACTAATTAAAGAATCTTATGATGTTCAGCATAATAAAAACATAACAGCATTTGTAGAAAGGTTCAAGTGAGCTACTTACTTGGATTTTTTCATGTAAACCCAGTATGCCAGGCCTATTACCAGAGCAGCAATGAGGAGGCCAATCACAACTCCCACGACCAATTTAGTTTGATCACCGTCCTCCGACTGGTCTATAACAAAAAACAACAAAAAAAAAGCTCATTTTTAAAGCCGTGCTACATGTTTCCATATGAAACTCCAGGCTTGATGCATGTAGGGAAGTCAAAAATATTAATGTGCTACAAATGCATTGATGAATGGACACATTTGCACCGAGCATGATTATGATCAATTGATCTGGCTGTTAATGGCAGGTATTCAGTTTAATTTCTCCAGCCAATGGGGCTATGATCAATGTTGACATCTTGTCAGGATGCTGGTTAGTTCCATTCCTCTTATTCATTTCTTTAAAAAAGACCAAAAAAAACGCTACCTGAACACAGGTTCTCTAGCTGAAGAGTTCAAAATGATGTCAAAGATACATACAGAGTTTGATAAAGAAGATTCTTCAAGTGTACGTATTTGATTCCCCCGTAGTGGTTACTGTTCCCCTTCCCAAAGTTTCTACCAAGCAAGAAGACTGCTACAACTTACCTTGTTTATCCATTCTCACCTCCTCAAATACTGAAATCAGATATAAAATAAAATTAACGTCCAACCAAAAAGCGAAAAAAAAACAAACAAAAAAAAAAAACAAAAAGGAAATTAAATAAAGAAGTTTGTTGGCAGGAAAAGTTACTAATCTACTTCTATTCTAGGTTTGCATGCAAAGAGGGAACAGATTAATTCCAGCATCCCAACATACACACACTGAACAAGGTGGAAATTAGATGTGAAAAGCTGTCCCGAATGGGAATGTGAAGGCAACAGGGAGCACAGGATGATATAAACAGTGAATGCTTTTAGAAAGCAATGTGGAAAAAGTGCAAAATGCATGCATTACTTAAATTTTGACAGTAACAGTGTGACCAAAATAGGCAAACAAACTTGAGCAAGAACAAGAAACTAAGAATCATTTAATTTACCTTCTACTTCTATAAGTGACAATATTCAATAATTAAATTCTAGGTTCTATTATTATGAGCTAAATTCTCTAATATGGACTACAGGGCAAAATAAACTGGTTGACTAGACAATGCTCATGTCAGGCCTGAACGGTAGTTTCACTAAAGCATCTAAACATTATGTTAAGATGACATGCAGACAGAGAGGGTTAGTGGGTAAAATCAGAAGACATTTAAAAAGACAGATTCCTCGAGGAAGGCTTCAGGTACAACACAAAGCAGAGAGACCTAAGTGGATCATCACTGCGTACTTACAAGAAGACACATTTATAGCTTTGGTATCAATGCCAAACTCATTGGAAACCGTACAGAACACTGTAAGGTTTGCAGACGGCACAACTGTGATCTCGTGTGTTATCTTCCCGTTGACAAAGGGGCTTTCATTGAGCTGAAAAATAAGAGGAAAAAAAAATAGAAATGTTAGTTTTTTTTTTTTTTTTTTAACAATTTCACCACTAGGTGGGGATGTTACATAAGTGACTCAGACTTTCCTGACAAAGGAACAGCTTGTGTCTGTGGGATGTTGGATCCCGAGTCTCCAGGGAAAACCCCAGACACAAAGACAAACTGCCAACACCCCTTTCACATCCTCTTCATATACAAGAGGATGTAGCAATTTTGTAAATCCGAGCTATTGAGCCCACGTTGTGGCCGCAAATTTTCCAATCACTCTTCAGGTTTTAAAGGATGAAGTGAAAGAACAGAAACACGACTTTAATTGTACTCATGCGCCCTGTAAGCATCAAGAGTTCCGTGCAACTTTAGAGTCGGTAAATTATTGTGTGCAGTTTCAGGTTTTAAAGTAGTTCTTGTTGTTTAAGACAGTCAGAGAGGTGAAAAGCATCCTGCACATGCCCTGAGGTTAAAATGTAATTCATAGGTTGTTTTTTTCTTTTAAAAGAAAAAAAAAAAAGGCTCACCCATCACTGTGCACACAGGTGCACCGCAGAAACAAAAAAGAGAAAAAAAAACATTGTGTTCATAAAAATCTGTTGCAAAATACTGAGTTTCAGCCTCAGAAAACAAAGAAATGTATTCTTTTGAAACATTGGATACAAACCTCCTGGAAATCTTTGGACCAGATAAGTTCAGACATCTGACAGCTCAGGAAAACAATGGAAAATAACTTCCATGCGTATAACAGGGAGCATTGACTCACTGCTGCAGCTGACTCGGGACACTCAAACAATGCACCTCTGTTTAATCCCACTGGTTTGCTTAAAAAAAAAAAAAAACCAAGCTATTACATTTTCATGAGCATTGAAGTCTACCAGAGCTTCATTTTAAATTTTAACTACAAACTATATAGCAGATGTTGATCTTCGGCCCTTTGTAAGTCCTATTATGTACTGTGAGTACTATCTACTGATACTGCAGGACCTCTGGTTTAAGGATGTCACTGCAGGACAAACCTGTTGCCATCTGACACAGGGAGACCACTTCCACAATGGATTGCTATGACAACCAGTATTGATTCACCCAGAAAGAAATACATCTTTAAAGGCAAAAAGAGACAGAAACACAAAAAAAACATTCTGAGTGTTGAATGACTCGGAACTTTATCTGAGACTCAAGGTGATCAGGAGGGAGACTTGAAGAATAGGTGAGATGTCACTTGTTAAAGCTGATATCTGTCTTGTTATTTCAATAAATTGTTATGCTCAACTGTGCTAGAAGATAACAAGCACATGGGGGGAAACGTTTCTCCATAATCTACCACTGAAAAATCATCTTGTCCCAGCTTGATGGGTTGTATCTGTCTCAAATGCCAATGATGATAAAATTGTGTTGCTCAGCTACTGAAACGTAAACTTGGGCAATTTCAGATGCTGGAATGTTTTATATGAACTGCAAATGCTTGTTTAAACAGTCGAGAGCCAACAGGCACTTTTAGAGCAACACTGTTGTCTTTAATGCTGCCGCTAGTCAACAAGTGATGAGATGTCGTCTTGGTCTTTAAAGGGGGCATATTATCAGCATATATATGGATGTCTGAAGTGACTACAAAATCAAAAACGCTCACATAAAACAACCCTGCGATTTAGTTTTTGACAGCCTAAGTCTGAAAATGCATCATTCTGTCAACCCTTCAGATCTGAAGGCTGCATACCTGCACATACCTCATAGCACAGGAGAGGGGCGGAGTCAAGTCAAATGGATGGCTCCACCAACCTGCTGCTATTAAACACTTTATAAATAAGTTGACAGGGTAGCTACACTGCATCTCTGTAGGTATTTTCATCATAGACATTTGCCACAGACATTTCATCAAGCCCTCGGGACATCATGTCAGCTTTAGGTGGATAAATAAGGGCATATCTCCTCTTTAAAACTGTAATAGGATTTGCAAAACATGAAGATTTGTTTTAATTTGTCTTTTTTTATAGGCATAATCTGAATGGATTCTTATTCCCTGCCCACACAAGAAGTTTGAAAAAAAAAAAAAAAAAAAAAAAAATATATATATATATATATATATATATATATATATATATATATATATATATATATATGAAAATGAGCCACTCAGTTTGAACTTTTCTTTCTGTTTGGCACAAAGACTACTTAGTTGGGACAGGAAATGATCATGATTTGGGCTACGATGTACTTCAACATCACTTGAGCCATGCTGAAAAGCTCCAGTTGCCTTGCTGTCAGGATTCAAATTCAAAAGTGTAAATATGGGTCATAAACATTCATTCACATTTAATGGCATAATTAACTTGGGTGGAAGACCAAGGTCTGAAATATCAATTGATGTTTTATATGAAAGAACAAGCCTTTGGGATTTGTTACATATAATCGCTCCCCTTCTTTGTGCCATCCTGCTGCAGAACCAGTGCAACACAGATTTTATAGACGTGGCCCATCTGTACAAAGCGTTTGTTAGCAGTTAACAAAATGATGGCTCCCATTTTCGTCAGATTTTGTAAGACTTAGAACATAATAATAAAAAAGCTGCTCAGTAAGTATTACACACTAATCACAGGTATTGCCAAATCTAACAGGGCTCACAATTTTTGATTATAATTACATACTCCATGCATCAAGCGTATTGCTTGGATTGGCAATGTGGATCAAACGAAGAAGTTTGCCACAAGCAAGATCATATGCCTGCAGCATGATTCTTTTTACATTCTCACTGAGTGTCACAACAGTAAAACTCTCTCAGAAGTCTGGTTAAGACACCTTAAATAAACCTTACTTTCAATACCTGCAAGTATGACAACATCCTGTATAAGTCGTTACAGCAGAGAGAGTCTTTTTATTTCTGTGATGCCTATATACATAAATAGTCCTGCTATAGCGAATATTGGAAATCTCATACTTCTTGTCTTTTATCAGTTGCTTTAGAAGAGTTTTTATTCTTTAATAAAAGATGGAAGAACTAAATATGCATTATACATATAAAGCAGTGCTATTAATTTATATGTTGCAGGTAATAAACTATATTTCCTTCCAAGGTATTTTCAAGCCTAACACAATGTTAAAAACCTTTTGAGCACTGAGGGAAGAGCGTACAAGACAAAAAAAAAAAATCTTTCACCACCATGAATAAAGGCATATGCACTTCTATAAAACAAATTGATGGATATGACCCTCCAAAATCACAAGAATTATCTGGGAATTCATTTCATATAATTCTGACAAGGGGAGCGCTTTAGGTGTGTGAGCGTGCATACCAAAGTGCCATTGATGCTCCAGGAAACAGCTGGCTTTGGGGAACCTTCAGCCTCACAAATTAAGACTTTATGTTGGCCGTCTTCGCTGCGATGTTTGGACAGCTGCCTGATAACCGGAGCACCTGCAGGAGCACGTACATCTTCAGATACATCTCAATTAGAAAACTATTGGTCATGGTTGGATTTCGTTCATCCATACTGACAGAGGAGATTTTTTTCTTTTCAGTTTAAAAGAACAATAATCTGAGAAATTCCCTGAATCAACCGTCTTCCTACCCAGAGCCAGCCGAACCGATACCCGTCACCCATGTGACTGCATGTTAGATATGAAACTAGAGTATGGATGAAACCAGAAACAGCAACCAAGGCTGTGTCCACATGAAGAAAAGTCCAACAAGCAAGCAATTAAAATGCTCTTCTTGGTTCTTAAATCTGTGCACAGTAAATACTGTTGTTGCTGTGAATCAGTGTATGGATTCTGTGGCGATAGCTTGGCAGCTCTTGTAAAACAGTGTTTTTAGGCTTTGATTTTGTTTTTTACCTCTTTCTTCTATCTCCAGTCTTAAGACGAGCAAACTGTCTGCTGAAAATGCATCTGCTATTCATACATGAGAATAGAATATATATCTTGTCAAGCAACTCTGCGCAGCTAAGAATTTCCTTTAAACCTTTACCTTTGACGACCAGCTCAAAAGAAGCTTTTCGGCTGAGCGCCCCCATCGTCACCTCGCACTGATAGACACCAGCGTCTGAGAAAGCCAGCTTGATAAACTTGGGTTCTTTGCTGAGTTTTACACCATCCTGGGTCAAAGAAGAGAATATCACCATTTTCAATAACAAGTCCAAATAGTTCCTAATCCATTTGAGCTTTGCTTTATAAAGGATTGCATTTACCTTTGTCCAGGAGACCTTTGGTTTTGAAGAAGAATCAGTCTGGAGAGTTAGATCCAAGGCATCGCCAGCATGCCTGACAACGATCCCAGAGGGGATTAAATTGACGTCTAGGTCTGAAAAGAGGAGAGGATGGTGAGACGATGGTTCAGAAGTTTGATAAGGGTTGAAACGTTTCCGCTGTTAACCACACAACTTTGCACTTGGCTCACAACACTACACATCCTGCTTATTAGAGGCTGTGTGGTTGACACAACAGTTTCCTGTACAAATCACAGGAGGACAGCCTGGCAAAGAGGCATTCGAATGTTCTTTTCTCAAACACACAATGCTCCCTCACACTGTGACAAATAAGTCTGCAGGCAGAAAGGAAAATAACACTAACAATAATGCAAGTAAGTGGCAAAATTGGAAAAAATATCGTCTTTTTTTTTTTTCTCTTACAGTTGACGGTGACGTTCTTAGAGGCTTCCATTGTGGGGTCATCAATTAGAGAGCATTTGTATTCACCGGTGGTGTCGCGTGAGACGTTCGTGATGGTGAAAGTGTCACCATTTTCCACTGTTTGCAACTCTCCCTGCGAAAGACATAAAATCAAACAACTGCAAGTCAGCTCGTTGAGTTTGTTTAACAACACAGAGCTCTAATCAGCATAAAAAGAAGGAATATCTGCATTTTTAAAAGAGATTTCAATCTCCACCTTTAGGTAAAAGATAAAGCTGGTTGGAGCCGGGTTTCCATCTGCTACACACTTCAGAGTGAGGTTGTCTCCTTCTACCAGAGCGTCCTGAGGGATGACCTGAAGGATGATGTTCTCTGTGGAGTCTGGGCAGAAAGGAGGACGTTGAATATTTCAGAGGTGACACATGTAGGGGTGTAACGAGCAGATCATTTTCCCCAACAGCCGACTGACTCACTGTGCTAGTATGCTGTAGACATCTCAAACCTTCTACCACTGACCAACCTGAGAAGGAGCAGCTGAAGAGATGTCTGACTTACTTATGCCTTCTGATGCACTTGACCAAACATTTTCAAGGCTCAGTGCCTCTGCTCCATTTGAGGAAAACTCCATGAGGAATTTCTTGTAAGAAACTCCTTCAGCGCACATAAATTCGTCTTCGTATCACAATAAGCAGGTAACTTCAATGCTGTATTCTGCAAATATCTGAGTACACAGAGAATCCAAACTTCATTTTTTTTTTTTAACCTTCACCATCAAAGGTGTCGTTATCATTGCATGTTTTGGCTGGAAGCGAAAGGATTAGAAGAAAAAAAAAAGTTAAACTGCTGCCAAGTGATGTTATATTGAAACCACTAGACATCCACTGAATAGTCGGAGCCGTGCTTCCGTAAATCTGGAAGCCAACGTGGATATATTCCCTTGACTCTGGCCGGTGGGAGCAACAGCCAATATTCTGGGCCTCCGGCTGATTTCTGGACCACACAGGGCCAAGACCTCATTTTCCTTGCACTGGCCACTGTTTGAATGCAGATGTCGTCATTTGTCAGACCTGAGCTAAGGGTTTTGAAGCAGCTCCTGTGCAGCACATTCTTCTCTTGCTGCTCCACGTTACAAAACTCTCCACATGTACTGGACTGCTTGGACCCCAAGCAGACTACAATGACTGTGATGTTTTAATGTCTCTGAAAGCCTCGCCTTGCCTAACAAACACAAACCCGAAAGACGACAAGAAAAATGATCTTGTCTTCATAAGCAGGAGTCTGTTTATTCAGATTAGTATTCCTTGTGACTACATTTTTCAATTTTTATGTTATATTGAATAAGATTAGACACGTGTTTACACACCAGACACTTAAGCAACATAACCACTTTAATAATTGAAGCTTTGGAATTAAAACAGCACCACCATTTCATTTATGTCAATACTTTTTCTTTTAAATATGAAAGGGGATTGGATTTACTATGCTCATGAGAAGAAAAGGCACTGATACCAATAAATATAAAACAGATCAAACTCGAGTAACAATAAATAAATTATTAAACAGATTAACTGGAGAATTTTTTTTGTCATACTTTTTAATAACAGTTAGATTTCCAATCTATTTTCTATTTCCATCACTGGATCTGAGTACGAAAGTAGCTGTTAGTCTTATTTTTTAAATTTGTTTTTAAGCTCCTGTTTTAGGGGTGCTGATGCTGAATGCAACGTGCAACTATAGACCCCTTTAAACACAAAACATTTCCAGCCTCAGCTTAACAATACTTTATTAATCCCTGAAGAGAAATTAGATTATTTGTAACACTGATATTTTGTCACACTCCCATATGTGGTCTGTAAGTGTAAAGTAAGAGCAACAAACTCACTTTGGCAGAAAGACAGAACAAGGGCAAACATATTTGCCTTGTAATACTGTTTTTAAACTTTATGAAAAGTGTGAAAATGAGGCAGATGCTAGGCAGAGCTTAGTTGGCTGTTCGCAGGCTTTAACAAACCATCTGGTGGCTGCATCCAGAAATGAGAGCCTTATTATTTAAAAAAAAAAAGCGTCCCATAAGGTAAAAAAACTCCTTAAAAAAAAAAATCCAGTTGATCAACATCTGGATCCAAATCTGTGACAAAAAACAAGCGTTTGCTTGTTGGCACATGGCCTAATTAAATGTTAAATACGACTTAAGGTTATTTTAGTCATACTACCTAGCAGAAAAAACAATTCATATGGCGTAGATTATATTTGACTTTCGTAGTTTTTCATTGAGGAGCGGCATCATAGTGCAGCGGGTAAGAAGTTCATCTGCAAACAAAACAGTGTTCAGTGACTCACAGGTGACGCTCATAGTTACTGGGGTGGACACCAGCTTTTCAACCAGAGGATGCTCAGCGATGCAGATGAACTGGGCGTCTGTGTCTTCCTTCTTGGCAGAGTACTTCAGCGTGGACGTCGTGGTTGACAGGCCAGAGTCCGAGTCTCCCTGCACAGACTGCTCGATGACAATCTCTGGAGACAAAACAAAGAAGAATTTTTCAGAAAACGCCAACAAGGTGGGGACAAAAAGTGCATCGACCAAATTGCACCCTGTTGGCGAGAAAAGCACAACCAGAATACCAAAGTATTTTATAACAGCTGTCCCAGGCAATAAGATCCTAACATATATAGGAATGCAAAAAGGGTGAGGGATGCACACCTTTCCCATCAGCCACCAGAGGTTTACTGTTCTTTAACCACGTGATGTTTGCAGCTGGATTAGCATCTGGTGCAACACATGTTCCCAACTGTGGAACAGAAGAAAAAGAAGAAAGAAACAACTCAAGAAAAATGAACTCTGCATTCAGTGAATCTTTTTAAAATGACTGAACATATCAGCAAATTAGCTTTTTAACTCCTTTCACAGCTTTTGAGGAGTAAAGAGTTTTTTAAGCACTCGACCATTAAATGCCCAAGGCGTTGCTAAAGTCCCTACAATCCTCCGAGTATCCTAATTGCAGTGGGGGGTGGGGGGGGTGGGGCGCAGTTCTGGTCTTTACTAATTCACGAGATCACTTCAAAGAGCTCATTACTGTAGTAACATGCATGGTCTCTGTTATAGGTCTCAAGGTACTTCCGAGCCAGGCCAGGGTTTCCTGAAACCACCTGCTGCTCAAAACAATGTAGACATAAGCAATATTTATCATTAGAAAAAGCTCCACCGTAGTAAGTTTGCCAATCTCCAGCTCCTTTGCTTTGTCAGACATCTCCAGGACTGTAGGTGGCTCTGTAATACATTAAAAAAAAAAAAAAAAGCGTTAATGGACAGGGTGCTAGTGGAGGTGAAGCTGCTGCTCCTGTCAGTCATAGTCATACTTTAAAGAGGCCATATTATGCTTTTTGCATTTAATGCTCTCCTTCTTTATAGCTTTCTATGCATGTAAAGTCTGCAGAGTTAAAAAGCCTCAATCCTACAAAGGTGGAAACTGCCCCTGAACTGTTCGAAAATGATTTGCTTGTAGACTTTATTTTTTTTCTTTTGTCTGCTAAAGAAAAGCATCATATTGTAGACTTTCACACAGAAAGAAGGTGCAAAGAAGCAAAAAAAAACAACAAAAAACAGTGTTTTTTGAAGACTTTCATTCTGGTACACCCTAAATGTGCAGCCTCTAAAAACCAGTATGCCACTTCATACTCACTGTGGACCATCAGATTAACTGGGTATTCTGTGATGTCGCCGCTTGCCACCACCATGCAGGTGAAAATTCGCTCGTCAGTCAGTTTGGCTTCAGAGAGTCGTAGGCTTAAGTTGGAGGTCAAGTTCACGCGACCCTTGTATTCATCTGTGGCGGTGATTGCAACGTCCTGATTCTGCTGCTTGACCAGAAGATCTCCTGAAAGTCCCTCTCCTTTGTCCTGGAGAGAAGAGCAGAAGCGCGCTTGTTACCTCTCTGTCGCATGTGGATACCATTATCAATAAAAGCACTGGGGGTACGCGCAGCGCCACATGGAAGGGACAAATGCATGCACTCAGTGTGGCTCAAACAGGATAAGTGGGTCTCAGATGGATGCCATCATTGTGAAAACGGTTGACCTCCGTCGTGACTTACATATTTCCATTTAGTCATTGCGATGTCTTCCACTTTAATGGCTCCAATGTTGCAGGGAATCTCGGCAGCTTCCCCATATCGGCCAGTAACAGAGTCCAAACCACGGGCTGGAAAAGAGAAAAGCATTGGCATGTTTTTCACTCATCACCTCAGAAAAAGTACTCTTGTCAGCGCCAAAACAGCATATATTTTTGGACTGAAAGGCTCTAGAAAAATCTCGATCTTTAAACAACACAACGTAGTCCCTGAACATACTAAGACAGCAGATTCAATAAAGTTGTGGTTGTGGTTTACAGCTCTTTTCCTGGTACAAAATTCATTCAAAGCATCGCCATGGCGACAGAGTACTTGAGGGAGGGGAGGAAGGTGCCGGAAGAAGTGTCTCAGCAGGTTGAGATGAGGGGTTAAAGCCAGGAGGTGACCATGGCCCAAGTGAAGATGATGTGTCGCCCGCTTTTCTGGCATTCAGATATACATTTCAGAGCTGTTGGAGTTCAGGCTTCGGTAAATGCACGGGTGGGCGTGCGGAAGCATAAATCTGAAAGCTAAAACCCAAAGCAGCTCAGCGGCAGTTCAGTACATGAGAACAAAGCATGGGCCAGCCAGTCTCTATCTGCTGAATCTGAGACAAGTCATGTTTGTGTATTTACAGAAAAAACGATGGACGGTACTTGAACATTTTCTGTGCATCCAGCTCTGAAACTGTGTAATTATATTCATGCGCAAAAACAAAACCAAACAAAACAAACAGCTGCACACTTCAGGAGTTAGACTTTCTCTCTTGGCTCATCATCGCTTTTAAAGGTTTCCTCAGAGTGGTGGAGAGTTGACAGTGAATTTGTTTGCTGTGTGCCTGAGCCTCATTTGAATCCCGTTTGAATGAAAGGGAATACTTTTACTATGGTTACCATTGTCTATATTAGGACATAGGAACAACCACTGGGCTCCTGAGAGTGTGTTTGCACAGTTTAATGTTACATCAGCCTGGGTCGGCAAGTTTAAAAGGTGCACAACTGTTTGTTTTCTCCTCTCCCTGCTTTGTTTACACCCCCTGTTGTTTCATGACATTTGCAGATCAGGTCTAAAAAAAAAAAAAAAAAGTGCATAAGGTAGTGTATTAATTAACTGGAGACTCTACAAAGTCAAAAAGCTCGCCTCAAGTCAGGAATCTCTACTATGATTGCCATTTCCTTGGCACCCAGCCGAACCAGTTCACACGCCAACACTTGTCACTCATCATTATGAATTGCTGAACAGCGGCAGTCTGGCGCTGAGCTAACCGGCAAAACCGGTCCTTTTAGAGCCCTTATATCAAAATACAACAAAAAAAACCAGATGATTTAGTCAAATCATTTTGAACAACACATGTCTGCCTCACAGATCTGATTATGTTTTAAGCTGAATCTGTTGCCTCTGTGCCTGTTATGACTTCATTTCGTTTAGGTTAATTATCTTAATTTGATTGTAAAACTGGTTTGACATTCAGGAAACCCACATACATCCTATGTAGAAAGAAGGATGACACAATACCAACCAGAGACGGGGACAAGAGGACCGTCCAGTGCCGTCTTCAAGGGAACTCTAAAGCTCACCGATTAATACAATGTACATTGTTGATTTAGAAAGCAAAAGCCACAAGCTGTGACTGTGTACAGGACAGATCCAGGCTACTTGCCTGTTGTTTTTCTGTAATAACTAAAACCTATCGGTTTCTTGGTAGCAGCTATTTATTTAAATAGATGACAGAGTGTGAAACCGCCATGAAAGGATGGTTTGAGATGAGAAAATTCTGCATTTTGACGTTGGAGCGTGTAGAATTACACATTGTACAACCTGGAAGTTTCTGCGCTTTATTCTGTTTTAAAATTCTGTTTTTCTTGTTTCTTTTTCACTGTGACTTGCTTAAAAAAACCTATCTCACAACAAATACTGCATGTTAAAAATCTTTTTTTTTTCCCCCATTAGTGGGTTTTACACTTTTCTTCTTTTTTTATTTATTTTCCAGGAAAGTCAAAATAACCTTGAAAGCTTGGAAACAAACTGAACTAAAAGTACATTTTTTTCACCCGTTTTACCATTTCGTCTTGACATATGCATAAATTGAGTGTTTGGTTTATGTAAATTAAAGAATCAGTAGTAACAGACATTAAAAAAGTGCTTAAAGTCCATGTGGTCAGTATAAGCAGCTGCGTCCGTGACGCAGGAACCTCTTATGGGAGCGTCTTGGCAAACTGCGTAATAAAAACTACATGAGAACACATTACACCTCTGTTGCTCTTCACCCACATAGATACAATCTCTGCATTCAAATGAGGCTCGGCGGTGACAGCACGGGACAAACAACGCATTACTACACCCGAAGTGCTGACAGCTTTAACAGGAATTCTTCTGCAAACAGAGACATGTCGCATGTCAACTACAACTATTTCCCGTACTAATTCCTTTCAATGTCCGCGACATCTGAAATATGTTTCATTAGAATTACTAAGTTCATTAAAAGGGTTTAAAGCTTCAGAATCATGTATGTCAAGTAATAACTGATTTTAAAACATAAAAACGTTACTCTCTCTATTACACTATTACATAATATTGAAGAGTTTGTCATGCATTGCCATCAAGGTTTGATTTTCTTTACTTTAAACTTTTAATAAAAGGTTATCCAACAGAAATGCAGCAACAATGAATCCTACTTCCAAGAACCGGCACTTTCTAGACCACAAGTTGGAGTCTTAATAACTTGGGCGTACGTGTGACGCACCTGACACAAGCAAAAATATGTAGGTAGTTGGTTTCAACACAGCATATTGATGGAGCGATCCTCTTTTATTTTGCATCGCTGATGTAAATCTAATGAAACGTGCAGGCCTCTGATCCAGGCAGAAAGGATTGCTCACGCTTGATTGAAAAAAGGGAAAAGAGATGTTGTGAATGCATTGTGAGGGGTCCTCCAATGAGCTTTTTGTGCAAGGCCTGTTTTGCATCTGTGTCAAATTTGTGTACATCCTGCATTTTTTTTTTTTCTGTTAAGGTATTTCAGTCACCAAATGTAATCGGTCAGGTCCCTGACTGTGCACCACACCTGTGCAAGTTGATGCCTGAATACGGTTTTGGTTCAGAATGTTGTACCGTAGAGTTACTGTATCTGAGATGGAAATGTGACCCTAACCTTTTATTCGCTGAAGAAAAAGGAAAAGAAGAAAACCCAATAGAAGTAATACTGAGATTACACTACAAGTGAGGGATGCTGGAGAGGTTATCATTTAGACTCCTTACATTTTAAATTCAAATTGAGGTATTTGAATATTCAAATAAAGCTGCACGGAGCATCTTGCAGAACTTTAAAAGGGTGTGCATTAAGGAAAAGGTATTATCTGTGCAGATTACACTATTACACAATGAGAACT
The DNA here is from genome assembly GCA_014839995.1 of Xenentodon cancila. Taxonomy (NCBI): domain Eukaryota; kingdom Metazoa; phylum Chordata; class Actinopteri; order Beloniformes; family Belonidae; genus Xenentodon; species Xenentodon cancila. The sequence continues at coordinate 21,886,241 of CM026201.1, forward strand.
AATCACACATGTTGAGTTACAGAAGGCGAAGCTCCTGCTGCTTACTGAGATAAGGTAATCCTTCACAAAAAAGAAAAGAAGCGACAAGAGAAAAGATGGTGAACAGTGACTTCATGATGTCATCCTTGCACAGATTTGTACACAATGCAGAGCAAAAATCATCACCTCCAACAGCTGTCCATATGATGAGGTGGCAGTAGGAGGCAATACAAGTTCAAGCCTTGCTGAGATTGGCTTTGCTTTCTTATTTTCTCACACTGCTGGTGCATGATTAAAAAAAAACAGGCTATATAAAAAGAACTGGACAAACCCTCTGTGACATCATCTATCGGTTTCTGACGAGTGGGGAGGAAGCCCCTTTTCAGGTCTCTGGGTATTGCCATCTTGGCTGAAGCTGACTGGACCAAACCCTAGGTGATACCAAAATATGCAAATGGGCAGAACCAAAACGGTATTCGACACAAATGCTGATGCGAGGTGAAATGAGGATTGTCGAAGGTCCACCCTCAGCTAGGCAACCACAGATAACTAACAGCCCAACAAGCAATATTATGGTCTGTTAGGTTGTTATTTATTATAAAAGTTCAGACCTTATATTTATACAAAGTGGTAAGTATGTGCATGACATGTTTGCCATCACAGACTACGTTTGTTTTGTTTTTTACTCCAAATACAAACACACCCTATTTTATATATATATATAAAAATGCGGATTTAAATCATTTTTACCGCACAGGTGTGTGGTAAATATATATGCCTTCTGACTGCCAGTAAGCAATTTAGAGGAATTAACACCGAGTAGACGATGGTTCCAACTTTTAACAACAAAAATCCTCGGTCTTATCAAGGATTGGGATATTTCTGTATCAGAAGAAAAAATTAATGACCATCACAGATTAGTGTTCAAAGGAAAACAAGTTTAATCAAACCGTTTTTTGCAGCTTTGATCTCAGAAGCTCCAAAGCAGACGCAGAACATCATTTTCTCCAGCAGACACTAAAACCGTCACGGCCAAAACCGGGTCTACGTAAAACTATGCAACATGTCTGCTGCTAAAACAGCGAAAGACATGTTCTTTTAAGCTGTTAAATAGAGTTAAGGTAACCCGACACGCCAGATGGTTTGTTGCGCAGAACCATCTGGAAAGTCGTTCGGAAAAGGAACTGCCATTCAAAAATTACTTGGCAGGTGATTAGATTAACCATCTGTACATCACGGGCTAATTTCAACCAGTCAGATCAATGGAGTGGAGCCCGTTCATAAAATCTAAACTCTTACTGAAGACGGTTAAGAAAACCACCACTACCAACGCTCCAACATGTAATGACACTTAAAAAAATAAAATAAGAAAATCACTGGAAGCAGATGCTGATCGGTCAACTTCCTGCAGACACCAACGTGTAACTGAGCCTGGCAGATGGGTCCTCTTGTGGCTGTGATCTCTCGAGAAAGGAGCTGCCTGTCAAGACAAGAGGTACAATCTACTACATCTGTATTTTTACAAATCATTGAAGAGCTCTTTAGTCTCGGGAGGCAAAAAATAACTTGTCTCACCAGGTTTGATGTGAGCTCTTCCTCACTTATAAAAGCTGAGCTTTTATACCGGACTCATGAAAAGTTCAGAGATGCGCTTGAGAAGGTAAATCAAGCAATAGACAGGTGAGCGACAGAGACAGGAGGCAGCACCACAGGAGATCCTTTCATGTTCCTGATTAAGGCGCTTCTATCTATGAGAAGAGACGGGTGACAACAGCTCAGAATGGCACTCACCAGGGAAATCAGCAACTTCCCCAAACTAGTCTTTATATCCCCTCTCTGCTACCTTACACCTACCTCCTGTTTTTGTGTTCGTGCATCTGAGTGTGTGCATGCCTTTCAGCTACAACGTCCCAAAGAAAACAGAGGCCCAAACTTATTAAGTGCTGAAAATGAGGCTTGTGCAGTGAATGGAGATCCCATGGCGCATGTCCACAAAGACTTGATGGCAAATAGCGCTCGCTTCAGAGGTGGTTCAGCCGTGAGGGAGCAAACAGAACCTCTACAGCTAGATCAATAATACCTGAAGAAAGGCCAGATCCTTTGAGTGAACAGCTCTTGCCAAAGGAGGGAGAAATCAAAGAAAGACTAACCTTCCGTGACTTTAAGCTTCTTGTCCTTGTCTTTTCTTTAATAATTCAACAAGTGCTGAATTTTGATGAGCTATATCAAGTACCTTAAATGAGCGAGATCAGTGATTTAATAACATCAATCTCTAACTACTCGCTGTCCAGACAAATTGACCAACTGCCCAAGGTGAGCGAGAGATTTGGAAAATTGCACAGTCAGACACCAAGCGTACACAAAGTATCCCCTAAGATATTTGGCAGCATCTGAGCTTTACAGACTGTTGCTTTTTTCAACTTTTTCATTGTGAACACACCCCATCGGCTCATGTGTTACTGACTATGACAGGCATATGAATATATTTGAATTCCACTAAAGTATCAGCTCAGGCATGAGAGGTGCTCCACACAAGCCAGCTGCAAAGACATTTAAAAAAAAAAAAAAAAAAAAAAAATAAAGAGTATACAGCTACATCCTCACTATCTCTGCCTGTCTCTCTCTCAGGGGAAGAGGTGTAATCATGTCACTGATGGATAACTGACAGCACGGTTTGCACAACATCCCTCACACAGCTCCTCTTCTCAGTGCGGGCTGGAGCACGGAGGCATCATTTCAAGCGTCAACACTGTATGCTCTGTAATTTCGCTCTTTCTTTCCCCCTGTAATTGCCTGTCAGTGTCTTTACAGCATTAAACTAAAGCCATCAGCTCGTATTTTTTGACTGTCAAGAGCCAGTGGGCAAAAACATACTCACAGCTGTTCACAGATGAGTGATTTTTAAAATGTAATGAGGAAGCACACATGACTTTTATGGGCAGGCTGGAAACTTTTGAGCCATTCTGGCAGCACGGTCCACCACGTTGGGCCAGGCCCGAGAATTTCCTTTGCAACTGTACTGGGGGTTTTGTGCAGTGACCCAGTGAGGTTTCCTACCAGGATAACGTGCGTTTTTGAGTGAGCCACAACTACTACTGTCGTTTTTTACGAATATGATATCAGCCGATATCATAAGGTGCACAGTGTCCCTTATTCATTAATCAGACTTTTCTCGATAAACCACTTAGCCATTTTGTCCACAAGTGCCAAAAACCGATGTGATAAGGGCCATTGTTCCTGCATTCAAAAGGGCTTGTTCTTCGCAATCAAAATCAAAGGATATATGCACCATTTACTAGCACGTCGGGGAAATAACAGAAAGTTATCTCACCAGAGGAGCTGGAACCAACAAAAGAAAGTCCATATATTTGGCTTGTGGTGACACATAACTACAAATTAAAGAATGTCGGGATGAATGGATACAAATCATTATCTGTTTTTAACTTTAAAAGATGGAGTTACGTCAATCCGGCGCATGTCAGGGTTGAATTAAAAAAAGAAAATTGTTGATGCTCGTTATTTTGTTGCGGTACACGGTACACAGAGTCGATGTGAGATTTCTGAATTAACGTCAGAATCACGTTTGAGCCTGCACACACATTTAAACCGCGTATCAGCCGGCCCACCTGCCAGAAGCCCTGCTGAGACAGAAGCACACAATGTAGGATCTCATTGTTAAAAATATCTATTTGTAATTATCCAACCAATACCACATTTATAGAAATGGCTTTCTTTTGTTCACAATGGAAAAAATAAAGTACTAAACAAATGTTGAGACATTCATAATGCAGAGAGAAATCTGTCACCTCTGAAACTTGTTCTGGTCTTATCTGGATTCATATTGAATCAGTTCATGACGGCAGAAACACGCTCCACCACTACAGCCATCTATGGTTGATGATAATAACTATAGAATAACATCTATTTTGCAAACGTTAGCAGCAGGTTTCGGCTCATTCTCGCACTGCGGGGTTTACAAACCCTATTCTACGTCAAAGAAAGCATGCCAGAGTTTGTGATGTGCAGATTAACAGCTGTTCACCTCTAGTACTTCACACAAACTGTTCTGGGCCACTTAAAGCTACACAACATCTTAAATACGTTGCCCTGTGGATCTTTGACCCTCAGTCTGAAAATAAGGTCAACTTATGGATAGAAAGACTTGAAACAAACCTTTCATTTTCCGACACCTTTCCCAAAGGCTCAATGGGCAGTTCAGCTGAAATAGACCTGCCTGGTCTATTTCTTTATGTTTTTCTTTGTTTTTAATAAGTGATCCACTCTCCATGGATTCCCATTTATAACTTTCATAAGAAATGCCTCTAGTTGAACACATGTATTAGTTTTATTATGGAACAACAGTGTGTGATATTGGCTGACATTTATATAACACTGCACTGATGCTTGGCCATGCGTTGAATAAATAGGGAAAAGGGAAATTAGTCTCGGGAATAGTCAACCAATTCATTTCAGACTTATCAAATGCTACAGTAAGCAACTTTTGCAAAAGATATGACTGTTCAAAACTGAGACGGAATATATACGCTTCCTATATTCTTATCATGCCAGTTGTAAGTTAATTTATTACACTTTGAAAAGTACACTTGAAAATATCCGTTAGTTGACTGAAAAATTAGAAGATGAGCAAAAGCAAAATAATAAAAAAAAAAAGGTCAAAGAACTCAGCCACATTTTAAATAATCCGTTTCATTTTTTCAGGATGGATTAATCCCTAAAAATATGATTTTTTTTTTTGTACAAGATGGTATAGATGATGTTTCCACTTTTATTTTCGAGCTCTTACGCCTGCTGTCTTGAACCAAAAAAAAAAAAAAAACAAAAAACAAAAACAAACAACACCCTGCGTTTCCTTAAAATCGCCATCTGAGACAGACTTCAAACGCATCTGAAGTTCAGCCTACATCAGTTCCAGTAATGTCAGATCATCGTACTGTGCAGACTACACAACATGCTTGTCTTGTTGTCTGGAGTTTTACAGTCACATAGGGGTCACGCACGTACAAGCTTTTTCACCAGACTCAATCTCTGACTTATTTGTCTGGTCTTTACCCAATAATGCACAATGTATTTTTTGCTTGTGGCGACACATACTGAACCGATACAAATCATTACCTGATTTTAACGCTAAAAGAAGCAGATACACTAATCAGAGCTGTTGCAGCTGTCATGATGGCATTATGAGACAAATAAACATTATAACATTATACAAGTGGCTACTAATGAGTCAATCCTTTTTGCTCCTGTGGTTGCAGAAGAGCACAGAAGCTTTTTTTAACCCTGCTCTTTACAGTGTTTGATGTACAACTTCTGTTACATCCTTCTCTTGGATTTCCTTTTTCTAGTTTCCTTCACCTCATCTCTTGGACTCTCATTGATTGGAGCTCCTTGTGATTCCTTACCCAACAACTCCTCCTAAATATCTCTCGCGCTAGATTGATTGCCTCATGAGTCACATCTTTTGGGCATTTACACACAGCGATTGAAAGCTGATCTGCCTCTTTTCTGGGTAATTTGTTGGCGACCTCCAAAAATTGGTCTGCAACGTGAAAATAAGGCTTAAAATCTAGTGGTCTGAACCCAGCATTATTCCACGTGGAGTTTCATGTCCAATCAATTGATTGGTTCGGCTGTGTGAGAGGTGAGACTGAGACCTGAGATCCAGACGCACGTAAAATTAAGCAAACGACTCACGTTTTCCTGGGTTACGCAATGCGGAGCCACATTTGTGACCTGGGGGGCTCAAAAGGATTCTGGGAGAGTGGACAGCAAACGCGGTGTTAATAGTATGAGTCTATTGAGCATAATGACTGTCTTAGATGAACATTTTGAGACCCCCATGTTTCAAAACAGCAGCATTTCTTGTTGGCAGACAAAACACTCAGTCACAGGATTTCAGCAGTCTGAATGCACTGCAGCAGTAACATGCAAATCTGACGCACCTATAGGAGGGTTTATGAAACACATGAACGTCTCTATCTTCATTTACACTCTTAATGCATATTTACACTTCCTGAGCTACGACCGGCTTCAGCTGATTTACAATACTCTCTCGCCGGATACAATTTGCATCCCCCGCTGTGAAAAATATATATTTTGTAGAGGGATGCATACATGGATTTCTGCCCCCCTCCATGAGCTCAAGGAAAACAATCTTCATTTGGTGCGTCATGTGTGGTCAACAGACACCATCAGAACACGGCAGGTGGGAACAGCGCTAATGCACTGCCTGCAGTCTCACCTGTCGAGTTCCCATTGTGACTGAAAATACTACCTCCATTTTGTCTGCTTTGGCATTTGGTCTAAGAAGGCTTCAGAACCTGTACAGACCTGCTGCGGACGGATTGGATTGCTACTTCAGCCTCTCGTGGAGGTATGAGTTGTCAGGGTAAAGAAAGAGAAGGGCTTGAGAAGGGGGAGGAGACTTATTTTGTTTCCAGGCAGTTAAATTACTTGTGTAATTACTGGATGACTCCCTAAAGAAACATCACTTTGTTAAGAGAAAAATCTTTCTTTTTACAGCTCTGTGATGCCGTACAAGGCCCTGCTGAATATTCATTTCAAATCAACTTCTTATTATGATAAAAGGATCTTGGATTAAAAAAACAGTTGGAACAGATTTTTTATTAAAAATCATTAACTTAGGTGTTTGTTTTTCTTTTTTTTTTATTGTAAAATAATCAAGACAAGATGCCAAATACCCCATTATGCTACATCTGTTTTTTTTTTTTTCCTCTCTGGGGTAAATGACATTTTCTGAGAATATGAGTTAGACCTTCTGGTAAACATGACTCATATTGAGGTTTGTTTGCTTCTGCTTCTGTGATTTCCTACAATTCCCAGAATACCTGTTAACAATTCCCCCAGAACAGGTGGAGGCACTTTGCACCTGCTGCAGGTTATTTGCGTAGGCGGAGGGAACAACAGCATGAGCTCTGAAACAATGTGGGAGATGCCAGTCCTGCTCTGCAGCTGAAAACACGGGATGTTTTGTGGCTGCGCTGCACTCTGGTGCATTAAGGACGATCGTTTTCACCCTGTATCCCCTGGTTAAAGCAATGAAAGAAAATACGTAATGCCAAAGGACTGAAAACATGTTTAATTGATGCTTGAGGGAGTAGAAATTTACATTAGATTATTTTAAGACTCCTGTGACTAGTTGCCATTTTAGACTTCACACTGGCAGGCAGATTTTCTAAAATCTTGTGCCATTAATCTCCATCAGTGAAATTACACAGAGAGTTATACATCAGAATATACAGTTGGAGTACAGTATACAACTAGTTTCACTCCAGCTTTGAAGCTAAGACACATCACAAAGATTTACATCATACAGAAGAAACTGCCAACAATGTCAAAGATGTTTCATTTGGAAGCTAAATGTGAGAATTTAAAAAGGGGATCATTGTCAAGCATTTTAATAAATGATGTTCAAGTTACTTTAAATTACTGTCATGCAGTATAGATGCTGGCAGCACAATCAAAGCAGATAATTCAGCTTTGATTTGGCTTAAATTGCTCGGCTGAGCTTCAGAGACTAAAATAAAACTGGGATAAGAAAGTTGAACATGGTTTTGAAGTTAAAGGAAGGACACATGTCGGAAGAATCTATTAATATATGACTCTGAGGAGGGAACACACGTGCACGCATTAATATCTGTGAAATAGTACGGACATTTTTGACACAAGGCTCTCTCAACACCGGTAGTCAGAGTAATTTTCCTACATTTTTCTCCAGAACAGGCAGACAGGAAAGATAAAAGCATATTACTAGAAGGGTGATTATCCCTCTAAATGACTTTCCATGAGGTTTCCCAGAAATTGATCTTGTTGTATGATCGTTAGTCTTTGAAATGTTCGCCTATATACACTCGTCCAAAAGCATATCCGTAAAAACCTCTTAAAAAAATGTCATAAATTGCATCAGCAGATTAGCTGTGCCCGGGTGCAGGGACTCTTAAGATCACAGCTGGCTGAAGCGATCGGGTGGTAAGTGCACTCTAAAATCACATCCATTATGCTGTGAATTATGTATTTAAGGGCCGCACGCCACGGGGCCCCCAGGGAGGAGAAGTGGCTCTGAGATGCCTGCAGGCAGACTTGGGGCAGATCAAAGGCGAGCTCACTGTCTTGACTCCTAACATCCACCAACAACTCCCATTAACGACGTACCATTAAAGGCAACATTAGGCCATTAACAAAGCGCAGCCTCGCTGCTGCCTACTTATCCATTACCCCTTCCTCCTAATGTATCTCAGTGGCTAACATTTTGGTGGTGACTTCATGCTTTTGTTTCCGGAAGAGCATGCATTAGCTCACATAAGTGTCTGGGTTATGAATGAGCATTAAAATGTTAAAAATAAAAAAACAAAAGGTGAATTTGGCCAGTATGCCACTCAAGGTTAATTTTAATTGTGGTTTTCTAGAGAGGAACATCTTACCCATTAGTAATTTCCTCAAAGAACAGCCACGTGCAGACGAGTCAATGAGGAGCGAAACCTTCCCAACATTTGAAATGCCAACTTGAATAAAGTAATTGTGTTAAAAAGAAAACCCAAAAAACAAGTGACAGCCAAACTAAGGCAAAGTGGATTTTATCAGTGCTCTCATCCTTATAAGTACAGTGCCATTTGGCACTCTGAGTCAGTCCTTTCACTTATGTAGTTAGAGCACCAAAGAAAGCGCTGGCTTTGTGAGGAGAAAGGCAAGGCTGAGGCCTATTAGCTCTCCATTCAAGTCATTCATTCTTAATTATTTCTGAGTCATTTAAACATGATAACGTCCTCATATGCTAACGAACCTTCAAACTTTATTAAACCAAAGGATCCTACAAGCGTTATTGAATTAGTTCTGCCTGCCTGTCCCTGATGATGAGCTTGCATCGACATGCAACATCACCGTTTCTGATCACACAGCCCTGCAGTTCCAGTTACTTAATTTTGCAGCTGCTGAAGCACTTTCTTTTTACTCCTTTTTTTTTTTTTTTTTTTTTTTGCAAAAGTTGAGCAAAGTTTTTTAATATTCTGCTGCTGTTAAATAGACACTGCATGTTTTTTAGCAGCTCACTATAAAGGAAATACCACAAATATTCTTAGGGTGTGTGATGGAGAAGAAAGCGAGATGTTACACGGGTTCTTTAAAACACCATCTGTGGCTTCAGGTTCCTACTGAATTTTTTTTTTTTTTTTTTTTTTTACTTGAACGCTTCCAATTAGATTCACCGTCCTTAAGGTGATCTGAGGTTAGCAGCAGAACTTTGATAACAGGTATCTGGTCACATGGCTTGTAAGTCTCCCCTGGCACTTCGTTTGCAGATAAGTGCTCAAAGTTTCTCAGAGGGCAGGACCTTTCGTTTGAAAACTATTTTCAGAGAGAGTAATTAAAATGACACCAATTTTTCCTTTAGTAATCCCAGGGAAGAATCAGCAACGCAATTAGGGCTTAAGAGTGTTGTCAGGCCGATGATAAAATACATGTGTACATCTGATAAAACACGTGCGAGGGTTAAAAGTGGGCCAGCGAATGGTGTGATACTGCAGATGGAGTCAGCAGTGGCGAGTTCTGATGAAAACCGAGCCCTATGAAATACTGAACAGATATCTGTAAATCTAAGTGCAGCGAATAAAAAGGTTCCTGTTTTCACCCAGATTTACTCAGACGAATAAACCAGTAATTTTAAAATATTCTTCACACCCTCTTGACATCAAAGTGCTCCTCATTTCACCAGGTCTCTTCGCGCATCACACCAGACAGGAGGAATCCGTTTTTTCTTTGGTTTTTTTTGCATACAGTCCATAAACCTGCCAGCCTCGCTCGCCTGAAGCAACCGAGCCACCTTGAGCAGCACTCACTTCCAGATTTAAGTGTCTGCTCTCTGGATTGCAGCATGAGCATCATTTTGTAAATCAGGTTTATTAATAGCCACACGGGTCCTGCAGCACAAGAAGAAACAGAGGCAGACTGGTCTTCAAGCAGTTGGTTGATTCATCGATTAGTAGATGAACACAGAATAAACTGTCAAATGTTTTGACACTTGAGTCATTTTTATGTCATTTTTAAAGCTAAAACGTCAAATATAATGCTGCTTCCAGCGTCTGAAGTGTCAGGGTTTGCTGTGTATTTGAGATTTCTGTAGCTTTTTTTTTTTTTTTTGTTAAATGCAAATCTTTGTGCTGTTCTTTCAGAAAAACAAGCAATCTAAAAGTGTCACCTCGCGCTCATGAGATTTATGCAGTTTAGAGTAAACGTATCGGCAAAAATGCTTATAAAAAAGATAAACTCACATAATATTCTGCCCTAAAATGACACTTGTGGCAGCAAAAACCTCAGAATTTTAGACTGACATATATATATATGCATATCCCACAGACATATCTGTGAATATCGTACGCAGTATGTATTTCTGTGGTTTATAATACAGCAAAAGAGGCTTATTGTTATTTATAAATAGTGTGATCTCAAAGATTTTCCAGTAGAGCAGCACAGACGCCTTTGTTTGTCATACACTTTGACTGTAAAGCAGAGTAGACATCACAGCTGAGAAGACGGTGGTGAGGACTCGAGCATCGTCTGTGTGCAAAGTACTAACTAGTTTGTAAAAAATACAATGCAAAAAAGATAATAAAAGTTACAGCACAATTTCATATTTTCAATATGAATCTATCTACATCTACTGTATAAATATGTTAATAATTTTGGTCAGCAAATTCATATCTGTGCCTTTTACTGTCGCTAACTTCGTAATGACACTACTCCCCAATTTCAAGTGTCAGCCAGGCTCTAGCTTTGACAAGTCCTGGACAAGATAACAAAGAAATCCAAATCCAGTAAATCCTAACTTGAGAAGCTTCTTTTTCTTTGAAAATTCTTTGTAATGTCTTATCACTTCTAAATTAAACAATTTCTGGGCTTCTTTAGAGTTTGTGAGCTGAAACCATCAAGGTGTGACCTGAGAACATGTGGGGCTAATTTCCCAGTTATTTTACGACTAAAAGGACATTGCAAATTAATAATAAAAATATACATTAGTAGCAGCTCTCAGCAGGACCCTGATGTACAATTATATTGTACCCACTGAAGCACGAGATTAAAAACTTCCTCGTCCTACTGGCTGTGTTTTCAGTCAGTTATTTTTAATATTTCATCTAATTTGAGATATGAACCAACTGACAGCCACAGATTCAACTACCTACCCATCTGCGAGCAGCTTTTGTTCAAGCACCCGCCTGTCTGTCTGTCTGCACCCCGACTGCTGCCTCGCTGTAAAAGCGGCCCCACCCAGTCGGTCGGTCCCTGCCCCCACAGCTCCCCTCAGCACACAATCCTTTGAACATTTGTAGTCTATTGGTCTTGAGGGAGCAGTTGTGTTTACTATTATGCTATCTGTATGACCGTATTACAGTGTCAGGTGGTGCCTGCGGATAACAATCAAACACGCTGCCACAACACACCCCTGTTGAGGGTAAATGGATCCTGGCAACAACATCCCACATAGCCTTCACTGTGGTGGTGAAAAAGAGCTGATGAATCGGGGCAGGGCTCCCCACTTTTCTACCTGGATAAACAAGAGCATGTCTACTTATTGTGCTTATAAGTGCTCTGATAGCCACTGCATAATGGACGGGCTAATATTTTCCAATTCAAAACGAGGATTTCTGGACGTATGCGCAATTGTTTTATTAGTGTCTGACTTTAAAACACGGTGGCTACTTTAGTTTAAATGATCAATGCCTGCCTTGTTTTTCTGTAAACAAGAGAAATCATTAATAGGTAGAAATTGTCATTTGTTCAGAAGATGATTCATGTAGATTTAATCTTTGGTAATTGCAGAGGGAAGGCTGATACTCTCACATTAGTCATGTGTTTGCTGTTGTGCACTCATAATGACAGAGCTGACCTTCTAACCCTTCACTGTGAAACAGAGCAGGCACTGCTCCCCATTTCAATAAGTCCAACAGGCTGGTTGGTATTAGGAGAGCATGACGGTTTCAAATTGTGTCCTGCTCCAGCTTTTTGGCTCTAGGGGAGTCTTAAAGCCTGAACTGGCTAAACAGAGCAGAGAGGGGTGGGAGGAATACAAGGAATGCAGATAATACATACAAAGGATTATGTACCTGCTTGCACATCAAATCTGTGTGGTTTCACTTTTAATACCCACAGACCAACGTCTGCTTTGATGCAGTGCTGTGAAAGGCTAGAGATTAACATATGCTGTTACACCACTGAGTCTTCCTCGGACTTCAGGACTTTCAGATTTACATGCCAGGATGACTTCTAACACGAACTGGCTGGAAGGCTTGACTAGCGGGAACTCCAATGGCGCTATTTTCTTTTTCTTTTTTTCTTTTTTTTTTCATGTGCATGATGAACCTGCGTTTTCTATTGTTTGCTTATGCGCTTACATCTTACATCAAAAAGTGAGCTTGTCTTTTATCAAGATACGGTAACTAACAGTTTTTTCTTTTTTTTCAAAGACACATACCAGATGAAACTGTCACAACAAAGCTTTGATTTTTATTTTATTTGTGCCTTTCCTTTGTTTTTGCAAAATGAGATAAACCACTCTCAGTTTATGTTATTCAGCATATGTCACAGTCCTTCTGGGTACAGAGGACCTTTAATAATTTCATTAGTGGAGGCTATTACATTTTCTTCTTCCATTATGACATTAGGCGAAGCTATGCATCAAGGTAAGTGCTTTTAACCGTCCACCCCTGTTGTTACACTATTTCACCACTTTCCCTCTGTCTCATGGCTGGTGCAGTGCATCCCAAACATGAGGAGAAAAAGCCCTGCAGATATGTCTGATAGTGAGATGTACTGGCAGCAGTGAAACATCCCACTTCACAAAAAAAAAAAACTGTCGATAAGCAAAAAATGTACCAACACTTTTCTGACCGCTGAAAGATGTTCAAAATTTTAACAATGTGGCCTGAAGAGCTCTGGAGTAAAAGTCTTCATGGGAATGTTTAGTACATGCCTTCCCCCTTCAAGCAAACTGAGTCAACACACTGCGCAGAAAGTCCTTTGAAACAAAGAGCTCCTTCTACAGCGGGGTCAGATAAAAACTAGGGCTCAGGGGGCAAAAGCTCCCAGAAAGGCCAGAGAAGAATCTCAACAGTAAAAGAGCAGCAACACCTCTGATAATCTGGAATAGCCACCAAAACCTGAAGATCCTGAATCAAATATGCATTATTCAGCGATAAAGAAGGGTGCGGTTCTCTGTTGGTTTGCTCATGATTAAATTGTGTGCATAAATCTGAAGAGTTCAGTTTGATCATCTGATAATTTTCCTTATAGACTTTTGCTATACACACTTTTTTGAGCATTACCACAAAAAAAAAATTATGTAACAGAGAGCATTTATGTAACATAGAGCATTAATCTAGTAATCATCTAACATCTCTGACACAGTGAAGGTGGCACATTATGTTGCAAAATGTTGAAAGAGTTGTACAAACAGCCAGTTTTGCAGACATAGAAAATTATAGAAGTGAATGACCATTTCTAAATCAATACATTGCAATCAAAATGAAGGGACTTGGACTGTTAATTTCAGAAAGGGTATTAAGAAATGTGTTGGATTGGTTGTTTCACCAGATGGAGACTAAAGTTATAAATATTTTGTAAATCCAGGGCTATATCATAGGCATTATACAGTACCCACTTTCTAATTTATAGCCATATTTTTTCAAACAAGCTATAAAATCAGTCCGTGCCACTTATATTGACAAAATCTGTTTCCCTGTGAAGCTGTGTCAGTGTGTGTTTCTCCTAACTAACAGCTTTCTTTGTCAGCAACAAGCTGAGTTTTAGTCTCGCCCACAATATCCTTGAAATTGTTGCAAACTTTATAAGTTTGACCCCATTTTTTTCAACAATTACACTTGCATTAAATTTAGTGACATATTACACAAGCTAGATTCGATTGATGAGTGAGACCAAAACGGCCCGACAAGCATTCATGTTTCCTCCCTTAACCCTGCCTGCCTAACACTGGAGCAGCAGCCTGGCTGTGAGCTGCGCATGTGAAACGACATTTTCAGTCAGTTCAGATTTCATCACATGGTATGGCTATTGTAAACATGTATGTGCAACATCTCAGTATGTTTATGTATGCAGTTTGGTCAAGCTTATGGACTCCTTTCTTTGTCTCCATATACATGCATGCAAAAGAAATCCATTTAACAAAGGGGAAATGCCCGCTTTCAGTTTGATAGTATCAGGTTTTTCTGGCTGAACTATTATGTCGTATACAAATCGTCTAAACCTCCAACTAAAAGATAAATCTTGAGTTTACTGGTGGCTGCAAATTGGATCAAAGGCAAACAATAAACTGGACATACTTGTTTTTTTTCTTGTCCGCATCATTTTTTTCCGTTACTTCTGGGTCAGCGCCTAAGAGAGGAACTGTGCGGCGTGTGCACGCCGCATAGACCCCTTTAATTCAACTGAGCCTTTACATGGAGTAATAGCTCGACTTCCAACCGTTATATGTGTACGCTAGCCTGAAAGTGAAATGTTCAGTTGAGTTTGGTTTCAGTCGGATACGTTTTTTTAAATGCTTTTCAAAACGACGGTGTCATGCAGACTAATGCAATGCTTTTTGTTCTAATGTCACATATGCATACTGTGCAAGTGTTACTAGCATTGTTTCAGTGGCCATTTGTGACTCACTGTGATGTTTATTTATGGGGGTTTTTGTGACTGTAAAAAAGCTTAGAGGGCAACTGCATTGTGTGGGGAAATAGCTGCATCTATGGTGTTTCTTTTAACGCATCCATGCCCCCACCAACACCACCACCACCACCACCACCCACCCCCAACCCCCAGAAGCTTCTAATATTCACTGCTAAATTTCATTAACCCTTCAATGTATTCATAAAAAAATAGAACTATTGCTTACTTTGGTAATTTGATATCCATTTTCTTTTGCTGAAGCTTGAGTATCCATTCATCCATTTATCATCTAAACCCACTACATCCTGCTCAGGGTCTGCTGATCCTATTCCAGCTGTCTCTGGTGAAGTATTCCATGGACAGGTTGCCAATAGATGTCATGTCTGTTGATATTTGAAACAAAACATCAACAAAACCCAGACAGCTAGCTCATCCCTCCTTCTCCAATGCTCCTTGGGAGAGCATGTCCCATCATGAACTCTCTTAAGTCGCTTCCCCTCCCTCCTTCATCTGCAAGAGAGCAAACGCTCCCCCTGTCGGAGATCACTAGGTGCAATGGTTTGGGGGGTTGTTTCTACGTTGCAGATCCACAGCTGTGTATGAATAATTTTGATTGAGCTCAATAAACAATATCTATCTATAAAGACTGTGAGTGTGTTTGTTCTCTTCTTTCTTTTCTTTTTTTTTTACAGTGTAGTCACAACATGAGCAGCTACAGAAATGCAGGAAAAAGTGTTTTGGGGTTAGAAATCATTGGCTTTGAGCCATGACGATAAAAACAATTAGCTGATGGGCAACTCCAAATAACCTTTATTTGATTATTTTTAATTTTTTTATACTGAAACTTACATAACCTAAATAAAAATCAAGTGAAAGCAACATCTTGCAAAGACACAAATTACAACGCAACTCAAACTACACACAAAAAACAGGTTCCCGCAAGTCCTCTCCCTTTGTTGTTACAAACCCAAATCTGCAAACGTGGCACTTTATATAAGGTGAAAAATTAAAACAGTTCTTATGTTTACTTTGACTCCTGTTTCAGATGGTATGAATTGAAGATATGTTGTGTTTTTTCTCATCAACTTCATTTCATTTAACATACATCCATTTTCGTATTTGTTTAATGAAAATGCATACCAGAAGTCACGCCTGAAATATGAAAAAGAAAAGTATTCATTCAACCACAATAATTAATTTAATGAAATGCTGAGCATAAATGAAATAAGGTTGTCCACATATTATAAAAACACAGAGAAATATTCTTTTCAGAGCCAATACAAAAAGCCTGTAAGAACCAAGGGTGGTGGTGATGTTGTCTTTGTTTTTTACAGGCTCTGTTTTTATGTACGTGATGAGCAAACTCGGGTAGGCACTCCCTGCAAAAAACAGCAGTAACTCTAAGCACCTTCCTCTATTTTGTGGATGTTCCAGTATTGCTTTTTTTGCCCAACTAACCTTGAAGTGAAGTCACTATCAGTAAATGAGGAAATGATGTCTCATCTCTTCTTTATCTCTTACGTGTATGTGTGGAGAATTAGTGGCAGCATCATGGGCTATAGAATCTTCATTGCACAGAATTAGGCCCTTAAAAGTTAATTTAACTCCTTTATCTAGAGAGTAGCCGGCTGAAGTAATGCAAGTTTTATGTGACATGAGCCCTGTGGTAAAAGGCTGCTTGTGAATTTCTTGCCAAACCTCCCTGCTGTTTTATGTTGTGGCTACTTTGCAGTCAAGTCATAGTAAAACTAGAGTCCTAAAGAAAAGTGTACTTTTTCTGGAATGAGATAAATGAGTGAAAAATCTGCATTTGTACAAAAAAAATGTATTCAAATTGGAACTATTAGACATTCTACCCAGGTGCATGAGGCTACTGACCTCTTAAAACGTCCCATTAGTGAAATTAAGTATTACATCCAATTACCAGACAAGCATCTCTTCACCTTCCTCGTAAGGTTTGGCAGTAGAGCAGCTGAATACTTAACAGCAAGGCAGAGTGGGTTTTTTTTTAAATTTTTTTTTTATCAAAAAACATCTAACAAATCTACAAGTCAGTCATCAGCTTAAGAATTGCTTTTGAAACAATTCCCATGCAAAAAGCGACCCTTTTAGATATTTGAATAAAAACTGAAGTTGAATGGAGGAAATTGTGCTGCTGCAGCTACTGACGAGACAAGTTTGCTTCACTGTGGGTCTGTTGTGAGGATTACATTTCCTCAAACTTAATCATGATTTTTCCAAGCAGTTTCCCATTAGAAAGGAGATGCCTTGAGGGCAGAGAGGAAGTCTCAACTGTGCATAGAGAAGAATGAAAGGTTTCAGAAGGGAATGGAAAGAGGCTACGATTTATGGAGATGGGTGTACTATCCATTTACCCAACATTTTTTATTCTGGCTTATTTACATTTTGCAAATATTTGATAGATTAATTTATCTTCTTTAAGCTGTTAAAATGCTTAACAATATTAACTATTTTAATATGTTACAAGTAAAGCTAAACCAATTTGCATTTTAGGAAAGAGGAAAAACTCAAACACCTTTTTATTCCTTACCCAGAAGAACATTTTAGACTTCTATAAAAGGTTCAAGAGAGTCAAAGGCGTATTGAATAACCCAGAGAAATGGGTTAACCATTTAACCTTTTCTCATGTTGGTTGCTTAGACACAACCAAAAGGACAAGTTTTTAATTCAAAAAAGAGATGTTCTTATACAATCCCTTGTGAAAGAGGGTTCTCCCTGAATGACAACTCCTGTCTCCTACAAGTTCAACCGTAGCAGCATAATCAGAGATGGCTTCGGGCACTGCAGACTGCGACTGCAGTCTATGGAGGAAGGATGGTGGACATCAGCACCGCACAAAGAACCAGCTTTTAAAACGGTAAGAATGTGAATGCCGAGGTCAAATGCTCACAGAAAAACCGTTCTGTTGAATCCTGAGGGTGGGACGAGATGAGGAGCAGCGTGATGTTTCACGAATCAAAAACTGGCTAGATAGCGCCAGAATGAATAGCGACTTTTCAGATTTGCAGAAGAGCTTTGGAACCAACAGAGGGTTATTCAGACATGAATAGGAAGACAAAACTCTGCTTCATTTTATTAGATACCCCGAGGCTTGAAATGAATGTTTCACCTTTTGCACAAAAGCTGTGTCAACTTGCCAGAGTCTTTTGAACCGCAGACAAAGTTAAAATAAAAGTTTGATACAATAGAAACCTCTTGTCTTGCCATGTGACTCTCATAAAGAAGCAGAAATAAAGACTTTATGAGAGTGCAGGCATAAATTTCACCACTGACCCCCCCTTTATGAACCAAAGAGAGATCCCGCTGCTCCTGCGACTATTGCATTATTTTCTTTTGTCATTGGTGGTCCTGCTTTGTATTTGTTTAATTTATAAGATAAAATGCAGTGAAAAAACAAACAAACAATTAAAATGTAATTTTCAATGGCAAAGGTAGGGTGGCATTTGCACCCATCCTGCAGCATCCCACATTTACGTGTGCCAGTCTGTGGTATTCACACAAGCCAAATCATTACCATCACAGTTAATGGAGACCACTCAAAGTATTCATTAAAACAGAGTGATGACTTTAATGGAGAATCTGAACAAAGATCCAGGCCCTGTTAAAGATGGGTGTGGCCACAGCTTTTCTAATGCAGGAGAAACACCCCCTCCCCTCCCTCAGACTCTTCCAGGTTGCACATGTGAAGTGCGGGGACCGGCAGAAGCTACTCTGTGCCCTCTCTGAGGGGGTGTGTGCTGTTCCATATTAATGACAAAGAAAGGAGCGGGAGCAAGAAGTCGCTATCATACACTCATTTGTTTAAAAAGAGCCAGCTTCACAATACAGTCAGCGGGAGTCCACAGGAATCCAGTGAAAGCTGGGGGATGCGTCAGTGACAAAAGACAGAAACAACCTCACTTTTTGTCCCCGAAACAAGGGCCGCCCAATTTCAGAGTGCTGTTCGTCTTTCACCAAAACCAAGGCCAGCTTCATGCATTTCAATGGGAGTATTCCTGCATGAAGAAAGAAGCACCACTGCATAGCACAATCATCTCTCTCCTGTTGTTAAGTCTTTTTTATTTTTCAAAGCTGAAACAAAAGAACTCCGGCTCCTCCCGTCAGATAACAAATGAACCATTATTTTGCAAGGCAGGACAACGAACCTGTATGCAACAAGGAGAAAACAGAGGCTACGTCCTTATATTTTTCTTCAGAAGAAGCTTTCTCTCACTTGAAATGATCGCACCTGAACTAAACTGTTAAGTAGCATGTATAAAAAAGTCAATAAAATGCCAAATTCCCACACTTGTTCTCAACCAGACCCGGAAATTACTGAAGAAATGGTTAGCTGAAGAAGCAATTTTAGCTGAGATCATAAAAACTGAATATCTCTATTGGTGTGTGTGTGTGTGTGCATATGTGTGTGTGTGTGTGTGTGTGTGTGGGGGGGGGGCAGCCGGCCAATCACCAAAGTGTAATTAGGTTTCACTAGCTGCTGTTTTACTGATAATCCTGTGTGTAAAACTGTCACGGGCAAACAAAGGACTGTAAGAGTGATTACTTTTGCCACCCAAGTCTTTTTATTTTCTGAAGCCAAAGACACTTGTGCATCTCCCGGCTCCGCGAGTCCAGCAGGGAGGGAATTGCTTTCTGTGACTTGAAGGAAACTCAGCAGGTTCATGTGATGGTCGAACTCCTACAGCTGCGTCTTGATGCATCAAATCAAAAGCTGATGTTGGGTTTAGTGCTGAGATCTTAAAAACAAATCTAAAAATACGCTCCGTTTTAGACCGGTTCTCAAGAACAACTGCCGAATAATGAGGCTCAAAGTTTTTTTTTTTTTCCCTTAGTATAGCATGAGTGATGGGAACAAGCTGTTCTTTCAACAACTGTACACACAAACAAGGATCATAAAAAAAAGGCCTCCTCCTCTTTTTCTTTCTTCTTCACAGCCCAGAAAAACCGACACTCCTCCACCTGTTCGTGGTCGTGCCGGGGGAAGAGAGAAGTGTGGGTGCATCTGTATTGTCTGTGTGAGGGGTTCGGGGTAGGCGAAAACCAAAAAAAAAAACAAAATCAGCATGTCCACAGCGAACTGTGCTGGAAGAGAATTATACTCCAGGACAGTTTCTAATAACTGTATCAATTTTACTTCGTTCAGGATTATGGATTAGTCCATCTTTAATTTTATATGAACTGTATTAATGAGCACCCCCAAGGAACGCGCCATATGGTAAGGATGCAGATGATATAAGCATAATTTCTCTAGGGACGATGCATCGGCCTGATTTCTTAGAAACGGTGAGATTCAAGGCTTATTCTCTCACTGAAGTAGAGCAGGTTAACGATCGCCTCTAATGCGAGTTTTCCCACTTTAAGAAGCCCCATAAAACCTGGTCTTTAGTGCTGCATCGAGCAACGTCCACATCTTTATTTCATCACATCCTGGAGTTATTTTTAGTCTCTTGTAAGTCTTTAGCTTTAGTTAGGTGTAATTTAAAGCTAAAGTTGCCATGCCGGTGGTTATTCAGGCTTAATCACATCCGGGGCCATAAAGCACTGCTGCCAGGGGCGCTGGTAGGAATTCTGCACCCCCTGATGGGGCATGACACTGGGCTCTCCACCCAAATGCCGATTTAATTTACAGTATGACCTCGCCTGCCTGAACGGGCCCGTCTTGTTTAAGGAGCCTCCCTTTTCCCTCCACCAGCTGCACCTCTGCCTTCTGCTCAGTCTTCCACTAAATTCTTATTCTGATCAAGGGCCCGGGAAACACAAGGTGCACACAAATCGGCGCACACCATCCCTTTTCTCTCAGTGAACATCTGTCTCCTTATATCTCACTTGCTTTGTGCTTCTCGGGTGAATAACAGCGTCAGTCTAATTTTATACATACGTGGTCTCTTTCATCCAAAACACAAGTGTACTAACTGTGTGGCACTAGAAGAAGTTCCACTTCACACTCTCGCTCCACACAAAGGCCTGAGAGCCCTTTAGAGCCTTTTGAGAGACATTATGAGCTGCCAAATTTGGGTTAAGCATCCAGCAAGATAATAACCTCTAAAGATATCGCATTTTAAAGGATTTTAAGCATTCCTATTATAATAAATGTGAAAAACTGTGGATTAATAGGAGATTTGTTCCCTTTGTTAGTGTCAAATGCTTTTAGTCAGATTACAAGTTTCGTAGCCCAATTTATTTATTTAAAATATGCATATCCTCCATTTTTTTAGGGGTATGTGTGTGTGTATTTGACCATTTTTATGCACAATTTCATTACACTCACCAAACAGCCAGGCTTACATGCTACAAATTCAATCAATGAAGAACTATTTGAGATGACGGCCTCAGTGATAGCCTGACGTGAAATGCAGGGCGCAGGATTTTTATTCAAAGTTTTGATTCGGTTGAGTTTCCATTCTTCCCATGGCTGCATCTAAATTTTGCATGAACTGACACAATACTTTGCGAGTCACAAAGAAATCCGTCTTCAAAGAAGAAACAACCATGCGCAATCTTCAAAACGTGGCGAGGAACCCGCCCAAGAACGAGACGAGACGTGCACATGCTCACAAGTGAGCAGTCTGTGCATAAAGCTCGCAAGGAAGCCAAACTTGCAATTAAAGCCGTTCTCTGTTTTAGCGGTAAATCAGCATCACAACCGTCGCCAGGCAAGCCTTGACATAACCCAGTTAGAGATGAAAGAGCGGAGGGTGAATGAATCTCAGGTGGAGTTGGGTGACCCCCCTCACAAGAGACTAGTCCATTAGCAAAAGGGAGAGCCCCGCTTGCCTGACAAGTAATACCAGCTGTGACACCGAGCGCTGTCTGTCTGTCCGTTCAGGAGGGGAGTTGAGGGTGGTGGTGGGGGAAGGGTGGAGTCAGAGGAGTGAACAAAAAAACAGATGCATCCTTCTGGACTACTTGCTCCAGGACTAACTCTGTTTTTCTGCCGTTATCTGCCTGGAGCCATGACTCGCCTTCTGAAGCAAAAGCACTGAGAGCTGCAACAAAATTTCATCTGTTCAAATGAAATAAACCTGTCTGCTTTTCTTTTCTTTTTTTCCACAAGTATTGATGGAGTTTTTATTGCAAATCCAGAACTCTATACCCCTCCTCAGACAGATGCTGAGAAAATTGGCACGAGTTCACCTTTTGCACTCTTCTTCTCACCATCTTGTAAGCAAACACACATGTTTTGTCAATCACTGAACACACAGAAGCCCAGATGACTGTAAAGTCTCTCCTCATTACCAACTCAGAGCGCTCTCCTTCGCTCTCAAGCCAACAGCACTGCAGCAGCACGGAGGTGTAAGAAACACACCTTAAAAGGACTGTTCATTTCCCCTCAAACAAACCACCTGAGCTTGACTGATAGGTGCTGCATGGTGTTAATTTACAACAACAGGAGCCGCTGTAGTGTGACGAGGAGGAGAGGAGCGCAGTTGGGATCGAGCTCTCCACCCCTCTCCTATTCCAGGAAGTGCTCTGTGCTTGTGGTTTTGCTTATTGCCTGGCTGAGTGATGTGAACACATGGTGGTGCTACCTGTTGGCCTGACAAAGAAGACAATATGGAAGTCTACTAAGAAGCAAAAACATCTCCAAAGCAAAAAAAGCTTGTTTCCATCTTTTCTCTTTTCATGAGAACCACGAGGAGGAAAATGATCCCCACAAACAAATAAATGGATCTTATTTTCAAATCATAAAAAAAAAAAAAAAAAATCTTTAAAACTATTCCCTTAAACTACTAACTTACACAACCCTTCACAACTGCCAACATCCTTTATGTAATTACTAGACAAGAGCCTGCGAGGAATGCTTTTCTTGTGCAGACAACCCATAATTATAATAAATCATACAGGAAAGCAGCATCATTCAGCTTAACAGTCTGCTTGTTAACAAAAACAGAAAACAAGAAAAATGACTCATGATAATGACATCATGTTACCAGCACATGTGATGGACTACCTGCAGAGGCACAATGGGCACATAAGCAGTTTATAGCGTGGAAGTCACTTTTTTAAGGCTAAGAGATAATTTTTTTTGTTTTTCTTTTGTTTTTGTTTGTTTTCCCCCTTCTGGGCTTTCTGTTTGAGGCGGTGAGACTTGGCATTTTAAAGAACTAAACATTTTTTTTCCACACAATTTTCCATATGGAGGGAGAAGACCACTGCGTTGCATGTGGTCTATAACATTAGAGAAAACCCAAGTGAAGATTCGTCAAGCAGATAAACGTAAATTACGCATCTTTGAATAAAAACTGACAGAAAGTGTATGAAAGCTCCCTAACTTCTAACTTAGAACACATATTCTCGCTCCCACTTCCCCTCCGAAAAATCGGTGGATGGCGTGGGTTGGAGTTGCGGAGGCACCTGCCAGTGACAGCAGGGGGCTTTTCCCTCCACGTACCTGCGGCCCCCGCCAGCACCTCCGGCCACTTCTGGAGACGGCAGCTTACCTTGGTGGAGGAGCGCGGCGAGGAGGAGGACACGCGCACAGCTGGCAGACAACAAGTGCATCCTTGCGGCTCTCACAGATCCCAAGTCAGCTCTGTATGACTCAGAGGTTTGTTAAAAAATAATTCAATAAATAAAAAGAAAAACTTGAGTTTTGTGTCTTCTTTTTTATATTCGGGGTAATTGAATGAAGTTGTCCTCGTCGCCTCGATGCTGTGGCTCGGCGGTGTGAAAGCACTTCTGCCCAGTTTGTCTCTTCTACCAACGTGGCATGTGCTCGCAAAGTCGCGCTTACATCAGTTCTGGTGGAACAGGTAATTGCGAGGGGCTCGCAGACGAGCGCGAGGGCGGAGGATACGCTCGGCAGCTCCGCCCATGTGCCTGATGCGCCCCCCTCCCACCACGCCACCCCGCCCGCCAGCAGCACCACCCTCCTTCCTCCCACACATAAGTGCACCCCTCCCTGCTTTCCCCCTGAACACCCCTCCTCCACTCGCTCCTCTATACCCCATTTTCCCTTCCTCCTTACCCCCCCCCCCCCACACACACACACACACGCACACGCACGCACACACACACAAAGGGACACCTTGAGCAGCGCCCACTCAGACTTAAACAAACCTCTCCCCTGCACTTGTAACTGAAGCACCACAAAAGTCTATAGTATTTAGCATAGGATTTACTTGTATTAAAGGAATTTGACCATTTTTATATCCTATGGATTACTCTTCTGGGATATTAAATGATAAAAATGACATTGGCTTCACATTTTCAGCATTACAGCATTAGCTGTAATATATATGTATATATTATAACAACTTTCTGCATATATATATAAATGACAACTACCAAATTTGTCATAACCTTACAGTCACAACAGATGTTTCAGATGTTTTTTTTGTTTTTGTTTTTTTATTGTGTGTGGGCGTGTGTAAGAGTGTGAGTGCTTCAGCAGCCCTCTTAACAGTCTACCATATTTTATTAACCTCTAAAAAACTAATTCTGTCAAAGAAGACTAATATCACCGATAGTGAGACACGAAAGAACAGGAAAGAAAAAAGGAAAAGAAAAGACAGTGATGGGTGTGGTGTGGTCACTGTGGTGTGTTGTAGAGTTTGTAAATGAATGGATAGTGAATGGTGTTGGAATAAAAGATGAGACATATTCATGAAGGACAGACAGACATATAAAAAAACTGAAAAATGACAGAGAGGGAGAGGAGCACTCCCTGTTCACTTGTAAAACTTGTCTGTGTGTACGTTTTATTTGTGTATAGACATATAGGTACATGTACCTTTAAGTTTAAACATATGTGAACATACCAGTCAGGTACACATACGTAATTACATACCCATTTGTGTATATATGCATACAGTACATTTGAGTTTGAAGACAGAACTCTCCACTGGGGTTTCCATTACACCTTTGCTGTTGTTGTGTTGTTGTGCGATTGTCAGTATAGACAATAGTCAGTATAGACACTATATAATGATTCATGATTAACACGCTTGTATTGATAGCTATATCGATAGAAATGTAAAAAAAATACACACACACACACACACACACACACACATATATATATATATATATATATATATATATATATATATATATATATATATATATATATATACCGCTTTACCGCTTTTACCGCTTTAAAAGTTTTCAGTTAATTTTTCTCTGCCGAACTCAAATCAAACACATCTGGAAACACTGTCGGTCAGACTATGGCGGTTCAAACCAATAAAGTTGGATAGTACAACAGCTTCAACGGCTTCTGGAAGAAGTCAGACTCCAGATGTTTGTTAGTTCAACGATGCGCCGTGCTGTTGGTTGAGCGCCTACTCCTTGGCTTGGTTCTGTTTGTGCGGTAGTAGGGATTGAAGTCTGTGAAAACTAGATGTTGCTTACCAAAAAGTGATCAAATATTTCTTCAAATAAAATTGAAATCAAAATTCTAACATGAAAAACACCTCTGTGCTGCCTTAATTAGCTCCTTCTAACCGTAGCTGTGAAATTGTGGCCTGTAACCTTGTTTTGTTTCTGTCTAGATGAGATAAATGTGCAGTGGCTGCTTGAATTTATGTGAATTGCATCAAAACTCCCCCATTCCAAAAACTATGTTGGCCAAGAGTTGGCTATATGAACACAAATCCTTAACAGCAGCCTCTAAAAGGTTTACTTAAACTTACAACAAAACGAGTGGGCGTGAAGCCCAGGATTACTTGAGCGACACAGAATTACCACATAATTTTGATTAGCCTACCACCCACCGGTTGACTGTTAGGTCACTTCACTTGCTCCTTTCAGCAAAACAAATCCAGCCAGAGAAATAATGTTATGAATGCATGTTGTCTTTTTATTACCTTCCCAGTCAGTATAATCCTCACACAGCCATTAAACTGTTTGCTCCAAATGCACCTACTGAGGTACACTGACGGGAATCCTCATAAACTGTACTAAAGGTCGGTATCCTATCACAAAAGGTGTCAGAACCTCAGTTGTTTTTTTTTTTGCTCTTGCTTTGCAGTGAGTACTTTTTACTTTCCCTCATTTTATGCGTCCAACTTGCACTCTCTCACACACAGATGCATGCACACGCACTCATGCTGAGGTGTATTTTCAATCAGCCCCCGCCTTAGACTTTTTTCACACAGCAAAAGCATCACACAGCTTAATGCCCCACAGGCAGGGAACATAAGGCTGATGGTAAAGCAGACTATAGGATGATTAATTATAATGAAGGAGAAATGTCCACATAAATAATTAAGACTTAATTATTTATTAAAATACTTGCTCATATCTCCTTACTTTTCAATTTTCAATTATTTCAGACCACATTCAAGAGCAATACTCCATAAAGCATAATGGCTATCCAATTATTAGAATTAATGGCACCAAAGAGAGCCTTTACTTCCCTGCACTTTCCATTACTTGGAAGCTGTCGGCAGTTTCTTGGACATTCAGGTTTCTTATCTGATTACATACAATTCATGATTAAAGATAGGGTATATTACCCACTAAAATTGGCAGGAATGTGACACTTTCTTCACATTTGTTCGATAAGTAGGTAAAAACAAGATCAGAAGCCTGTAAAATGAAATTAAAAAATGCAGCAAATAAAATGATTTACCGCTGTGCTGTAACTGCATGATCATGCTTGTTTGATCACAAAAATCACAAAATGCGAGCATGCATGCGTGTTTGTGTGCTCAGTGTGTGTCGGGCAAGAGGAGAAATCTATTGGGGTGAAGAAGTAAGTATTCCTCACCCTGGGTGTGAAATTCATGTTGGTCTGTGATGGTTTGTGCAAATGGAGTGAGGGCACAGGCTGTGAAAACCTAATGCAATTTGATTAGAAGTTAACCGCAAAGCAATATTTTTCCTGCCTCAGTGCGCTGAGAAAGAGAAAAAAAAAAAAAAAGGACTATTTGCTTTTTTTTTTTCCACGGGTGTGTGGGGGGGGGGTGGGGAGTGATTGAGACTGAATGATGACCATGCCTGGAGTGTTGTATTCAATTATCAAAACAATAACACCTTGGTAATAATTGGGATTTCAGGTGAGGTTGCCCAAGGACTAAATACAGAAAAGAAAAACAACCTGCAAAAATTCTTAAACATGTCATGCTTTTTTTTTCTTTTCGGAGGATTAAATGCACCTGAAGCTAAGGTTGATTTTGTATTCACAGGAGAACATTTTCAGTCAGTCTCCATGACTCGGGAGAGAGATTACGCACAAAATAATGAAATACAATATATCATGTCATAGTGGAAAGACTGTACCAGCTCCTGCTGTCTTTTATTTGATGAAAGAATGAGTGCTCCTATTTTGACATCTTGTGAGACACCTCGTGGCCCTGTTCCTGCTATGAGCATGGAAACAAACAACTGGGTGTTGCTATGGACTCAGGCCAAGAAAGTGCACATTTCTGACATTCAGGGATGCTGCAGACAGCTAATCTTCCTCTTCCTACCCTCACTGGCCCATGTCGGTATAGATCTGCGCTAATTGTCAAAAGTATATCTTGCATCTAAAAATAATTAAATCCAGCTTCGTCAGGATAATTACACCACCAGCAGTAACCAGAGCTGACAGTGCAGCCTGGGTTACACACTGAACAGGATACGACTCATTTGCAGCCCTCCAGCAGTCAGTTCTCTTTTGCGCTCCTTCATTTTCTCGCAGTTGAAGCAGAGAATATGACACAGGTTAATTTGGCTCCTCTCCAAGTGTTGTGACAATCAAATTTCGCCTACATCCTATGGAGGTTCTGACCCTTTCAGAGCCACCCGTGGGAGGCAAACGAGTGATTAGTCTCCTACAGATTGGGCTTCAGTAAACTATGTCAAGAAGCATACACAGTGACCCTGACATTTTCAGTACGGCCGAGGGAGGGGAAGATCCACTTAATGGCTCGTCCTGTGCCAGCCCGCATCCCCACTTCAGATCGATAATCGCTTCATTAGTTAATCTGATTGAGTGTGTGAGCAGCCAGTAGTCGATGCGGAGTTACCTCTCTTTCTGTGAAGAGTCTCTGTTTTATTGATTTCATTGTACTCTGTAGAGCCTAACTTTTCCCCCCAACTAATCCCCACATTTACACGAGAAAAGGAGAATGGATCTCTTTGTTTGAGCTCCTCATTCCATCCCTGCCTCCATTATATAAAAACAAATCAATAGAAACAGCTTCTTGATAGCAACAGTATAACTAATGATAGAAACATGTCATGTTGGTTATGTTGCCTCGCTGATATGGCCTGAGAGCAAAAGTGCCAATAATTGTTTTCTTGCATATTTTCTACTGACTTGTTCTAATAATCCGGAAAGAAACCTGTTGCTTGTCTAAGCATGAAAAACCTATTATGTAACATGAGTATTTTGAGGGTGTTTGTTGTTTTCCACAAAATGAATTTAACCCCCCCCAAGACCTGATGCTATTTGTTTTCTCATTGCTTTGAGCCCCTGTTAAGAAATTAAATATTATGATATAGACAAAAAAAAAAAAATATGATGTCCAAATATGTGTACAGCAGGTCTTAGGGGGTTAAGTCCAGTACAGCTGCTCATTTAGTTGTGCCGTTTTTCGGATCGTCACAGACTCCAGTGGGATATGTCCGACATCCCAGTGGCTAAATGTTGCACATCATGCTGCCTGCTTTCACAGATGACGATATTGAGAGCAGTGAAAAGTGAACCAAAACACGGACGGGGCTTAAGATGAAAGGTGCAAAAAGACAGACAGGAACAGTAAACTGAGGTGAGCAGAGCCATGTGTTTGTCTCTCCGTATGTTTTTGTGAGGAAATCACCAAGCTGACTTCCATTACATTTGATGGAGGGATGGGCAAAGGGTCATTTTCATTAAAGCCGTGAAAAATGTCACTGGCTGGTGGAGGGCGAACTGTCTCTGTTCATAAGCAATCTTATGAACATTTTAGGGGCTCATTTCCATGATTTAAAGGATCTCTAACTTTATGTAGTGTATACGTAGTCAAGGGTGTGGGTTTTCTGAGTAGCAGCTGCATTGGAGTCTATGAAGTCAAATGGTTTTTGGACTTCAGTCGAGGTACTTTAGAGCTTAGCATATTCAGTAAAGTTGACATTTGAGCTGTGAGAGCAAAGAGAGTGTAATTTAAAGATAGTGTGGATTATTGTCAGGTTAATAGTAACAACAGACTGCTGCAACCAGCTGAAAGCATGAGGGGTGAAGGTGGCTTGCCTGTGGCTGCAAGCTCATCCGGTGCCGGCTGATTGCGACGACTGCTTTTGGTTGGGGGCTGAGAGGCTGCATGGCTGCATGGCTGATTGCTGTTGTTGCCTGCTGCTGCAGATGAGCCACTTAGCCAAATCACGGCTAGCCTCAGTTGTAAGGTTAGGGATGGGTGGCCGCGGTAGCTCTGGCGGAGCTCAGATCGTGCTCTGGCAGTCCTCCTCTTTTCAGACGTTGCCTGGTGATGATACTAGGACGAATGGGCTGATTTGCTGAAAGAAAATATAAGGTAACATCAGTTCAGTTCCAAGTCACTGCCAGGTTTATTCATTCTGCCTGTTTTCGTTTTATGGATTAACTGGAGTTGGTCAGAATCAGGATAGATCCCACACAGCCCCCTCCACCCCCCCACCCCCACCCTTCAAAAAACCTATGGGGTACATCACACAGGGTTTGTCCAATTCTTCTGTATCTTTCTGTCTGTGCTTAAACTTTCCAGCAGACCTGACCTGATATATAAAAAAAAAAAAAAATCAATCACAGTCTTTGCATCTAGTTTGTTTCTTCTTCATGATAAGCACGAAGGCTGGGAATCTTTCCCCCCCTCACTTATCTGTGTGAATTACATCAGACTTGGGCAGGGATGCTCTAGATGACACAGGACATGCATACGTGCACACTGTCCTCAGGTTCTGACCGGAATCACACATCACCACATCACTTGTGCCTGCAAGCACCCGGGAAGGCGATGACCAAATGCTGAACACGACAGTCCGAGAAGAAATGGAAGCTGTCACTGTGGCTGCATTCATCATTTATATTCAGTCTACGCTTCTTTAATGTTGCATTGTCAGTGCGATTGATAGTGGAAGAAACAGATAGAAGCAGAGAGCTGAAGGCAGACACAATGCTGCTTAGGGCATAAAACTAACGTTGTACCAAAAAAAAAAAAAAAAAAAAAAAAATCTAAATTAATTATTAAAAAGTGGGTCTGATCACATTTTGATGCTCCAATGATTTTAAATGCATACTCATCATTTGAGCCTTTTGAAGTCACATGCATATGCTTTTGACAGTTAAAACATAACTGGAACATAAACATAACATATGCTGCCATTGACATTTTGCAACATCAGTTTTAAACATGTAATTACATTAAAATCAGTCATCATGAGGCATATCTCGTCATCGCTTGTGAGGCTTTTTAGCCTGCCCTTTGCGGGTTAATCCTGTATTCTGGAACTGTCTTGCAAGTCGGCACAAATTCAGCATGACAAATTCCTGGTGAAAGCTTTGTGATTGGTGAAACAAGGCAATTCCTGCAGGCCCACAGCCTAACGGCAAGATACTAGAGAGAAACTAATGCAATTTTAATAAGTATCAGCAGAAAAGTGAATTATTCGCAGCATTGACTGAAATTTCAGAGAATGTAGTGTTGCTGTACATGAATGTGGTTAATGATCCAACAAGGGCTCTTCTAAAGAGGAAATTGTACACATTTATTCTTCCTATTTGCTTTCTTCAGTCTTTTAGAACAAGGCACACGTATTTATATCAAGACTTCAAAGGCCACAAAGTCTTAAACAAAAGAGATTATTTCAGAAAGAAAAATATTTGCCATGTTATTGTGTCATGATATTAAAGGGAGGGCAAGTATTAACAGAGAACATTGAATTAAGCAACAATTAAGGAGTCAGAATAGAGGGAAAATAATATCAGCATCGTTCGGAAACCAGGGAAGTTGACTGGGGATAAAGGATATAAGGAAAAATCAATTGCACATTGGCTTGAGGAGAAGATAATAGCATTTAGATGTATCTGAGGTGAAATGTTTGTTCACAGCAGCCAGTTTGGATTCTGCAGTAGGTGCAGCTGTTGGGATATTTTTGACCTCAGTCTGGCAGACTCGCCTGCCGGTTTAGTCTGTTTTCCCAAATTACCTGGCACGAACGTCTAAATGTAATTCACTAGCAACATGAAAGGCAGAGAAAATATTCATGAAGGATGCAGACCGGCCTGCTACAACTCTGGCATCTGTCAGCTGTCTGTATGGTTTATTTCTCACCTGAGCCTGAAACTATTTGTTGGTTTGTCAGTCAGTGGCGGCGGTTTGTTACCGGTGGATACAGCAGCACTTTAATGCTGTCTGCTGCAGGCGGGCGCTTTGAACTGCAACCCGGAACAAACACAAATGGCATATTCTTGTTATCCCCTTCTTAATATGGGAGAGAATATTTTGGGAATACATCTCCCACTGCTTTCTCATAACGATGCGCACCACTCAAATGTTCCATGAAATTAACTCTTAAACAAAAGATAAGTCACGTTACGGCGGTTCAGCTGTTACAGCTTTAAAAAGTTTTAACTTCTCTCCATGTCTCAAAGCCATTGGAATTATTTTCCTGTGCGCCGTCACTTGCTGCTGCCTTTCTTCCCCATTTTTTTTAGCAATATAGTCGTGAAAGCAGGTTGACATTCTGTTTGCCTGTTAATCTTTAAAGCAGAAAGGAGAGATACCAGCTGAATGAGATACAATCTCTTGATATATTCAAGGGAAAAGGGCATGTCAAGCATATCAAACAAAAGACAGAGTAATCAAAAATTAAAGATTAATATAAATTTTTCTTCCAAAACAACAGAACCAGCTGGTGACAGTTAAGGTCTTGATAGAGGAGACTGCAGGAATTTCACTAAAATACTGTATGTACAAAATATAAGACCAAGAAGTCCTGCTTTCAGCTGCTGCTGCTTTGGAGCTTTACATACATTACAATAATCCTTCTCCTATTTGAAAATGTATTACCACACAAGGTTTGAAGAGCTGAAGAAGTTACTTGTTCAATTGTGTGAAAATTAGTTTATTAACTGAGCCCTGTGGTATCACATCCGTGAGTTTACGCGTAACTGTGCTGAAAAATGTTGCAAGCAGTATGACAGATCTGGAGTTAATAAGCAACATTCCTCGTGGATTTGCTTACAAAAAAAAGAAAAAATATCACATCTACCAGCAGATCTGATCACCTAAAGTTAAACATTTGCGAAGCTAGAGCTTCAGATCCCATGAACACAGAAAAAAACGTTTTACGTCAGGACCACACATAAGTATCTCTGCTGCAAACACCGAGTAAAAGACATTTACTCATGGTAGAGTTTCCTGAGAAGTGCTTTTACTCACTTTAAAACTAAAATGATGATTCTGTTTATCCCTATTCAGACTCTGAAACTCATTTTCTTTTTTAATCTAATGAAGCCTCTCAAACTAAACCTTCATTGATTGTTTTTGGCGGACAGAAACAAAGACATTGTCCAGCTGATTGCAGGAACAAATAGATGCTTGTTTCCACTGAGTCTTTTTTGAACCTGAAAGAAGGGAGTCTTGCAGACCTAGGATAAACTCTAACATTGTGAGATTGAAAGATGGTATCTGTCTGGATGTTTGACAACAAAGACTTTTGATCACTCTATGCAAAAAGTAAGCCAAAACCCCTACATGTTTCATGTGTACACATTTGGATCCAATATATATTTCATGATTTCAACATTCGTGCATGGGCTCTCCTGTCTTGTTACCATGGTTTCGTCTTTCGATGGATAATATATTTTTTTTTTATATGCAACATGTTCTTCTTTTTCACTCTGGACGTAGCATACCCAATTTAAATGAATGGTCATGCAATATGCATTTATTCAGGCTTGCTACACTATCTTGTTTCAGGCTTCTAAGATTGTTTCTGAATCTGGGCTCAGACGCTCATCTGGAAGGAGAGCAGTTTTTCAAACACCATCTCAAAGTAGAAATATACAAGTATGGATGCAGGCTTGGCTGTTAAATGCTCCGTCTGCATGTTCGCCAGCTAGTTGGAAAAAAAGCTGAAAGATAGAATTATCACATTATAAACAGCCATTTAAGAGACTGATCATTTAAAATCTTAAACATAGCATCTTTAAATGTAAGGCTAATTGAATATTATTGTTTTTTTTTTATCAGGTTGTAACGTCTGTGAGCTTGTTCAAGCAGGCAATATGAGCGTCATCTTGCAATAACACACACCTCTACACTGTCCATCCCAGTTTCACCTTCATTGATTATTTCAGGGAGAAAAATGGAGCCCATCTCTGTCTCACCAACCAACAAGCAACGGCCAAGCTTGCTGCTCAAACACATAAAAGCCTTGTCCGATCTCCAGCTCTGCTGCCTCAGTGTCTCTTGTTGTCTCTGATTATGAGAGCGTACCTCCTCAGTTGTTGGGAAGGAAATTGGGTTTATTTCAAAGACAGCTGCTCACACTGTTTTTTCAAGAATGAGCACTTGGGCTGGATCTAGAGGCCCAGCTACCGTGTCTCTGCAGTGGCCCGTGCTTTTCATTTGTTGTCAGGGCTGCGCTCCTTCATTTGGCTCTAACTGTGAAGACCTTTTCATTCACCACTCATTCACAAGAGTCCATTGAGCTCACAGATATATGCACACCACTCCCTCCGCTGAAAGGTTTTAATGCACGGTGCCATCGTGTAGTTCTGACATGATTTGGCTTGCACCGCCATCCTGGTCACATTAGGCCCCTCAAAATTATGGCATTTCCCAAATGTTTGGCTTTGTTTGTATATTTCCACAAGCGCCATCATATCTTAAACTGTTCATAGTTACATTTTTTCAGGCAGAGCCCCACGCTCTCAGACATCAGGTTTACTTGTGGTTCCTAGAGTTTCTAAACGTAGAAGTGGAGTTACAGCCTTCAGTCATCAGGCCCCTCTCCTCTGGAACCAGCTGCCAGTTTGTCTTCGGGAAGCTGACACCCTCTGTGCCTTTGAGATTAAGCTTAAAGCCTTCCTTTTTGATAAAGTGTATAGTTAGGGATGGCTCAGGTGTCTTTAAAACATCCCTCAGTTATGCTGCTATAGGCCGACACTGCTGATAGACCTCCTGTGATGCTCCTCTCCTCACTCTGTTCTCTACTACTCCAACTCTATTAATGACACTATTGTGTTTGATCGAAACCTGTGTTCCTTCTTCCCAGCAGGTATTTCTGATCTGTTGTTGTTGCCGTTTTCTCCTCTTCTCTGTCTCTCAATCCCCAACAGGACAAGGAAGATGGCTGTGCTTCCTGAATTTGGTTCTGCCAGAGGTTTCTTCCTGTCAAAGGGGAGTTTTTCCTTTCAGCAGGTGGTGGAAGAGAGGTTTTGATGCAATATATTGGCCTCCTTAGCGAAGCAATAATTATTATTGTTATTTTATTGGCTTTGTATTAATTGGACTAATTTGGAATGACTTTAACTGTATTATTGAGATTCTTATTCTTGAGATGACATTTGTTTGGCTTGGTGCTAAATAAATAGAATAGAATAGAATAGAATAGAATAGAATAGAATAGAATAGAATAGAATAGAATAGAATAGAATAGAATAGAATAGAATAGTTAGGCCGATACAGATAATGCCTTCTGCCTTTCTTTTTCATGGAATGATTCCTAACATGGTTTGGAATCTGTTCACAATCAATATCTCATACCATGACAAGGATTGGCTTCTCGTCAAAGCTGCGCAGTCTCTGCCGAGATGTGAACTGCCTATTGAACGCTCCTGTACTCACCATTCACCAACATTTTGCCACAATTCTCCAACCACACATCTCCGCTCTGAAATTCCTGGTCCACTGTTCATCCTCAGTGTACCATACATAATAAACACACTAAGAAAGAAATCACGGATACAGAAAACTCATAATGAGCACTTGTGACCTTTTGTCATACCTTTGTTTGCATGTTAGAGACTGTACTATTATGACTGGTATCTTGGTCTCACAAAGGGATTCCACTAAACATCTTCACTTTCTTTCCTTGTTGGTAGAGAATCAAGTATTTGTTGCTCACAAAAAAATATTATGTTTTCATCAGCTTGATTTATTTGTTGGAGAATGTTTTACAGCAGCTGCCGTCTTGGTCTTTCATTGTAACTTCTCACTAGATGGTTTATTCCCTTCATGATGCAGTACTAGGGGATGGCGTCACATAATTATATGCTCTTCACATACACAGATTTCTGTTTGTATGGGGGTTAAGTTGTTGTCTGATGTATCAGTGTATGTATATAAGTTGGAGGTTGTGTGGCTGGACTTTTGACACTAAGCTTAAATTGCTTTAATAATGATTATAATGTATGTGCTCTAACTGAACCACCTGAATTGGCTGCTCTCAATGTGGAGGAGCGAGAATGTGAGAAGACACCCATCTTTGGTTTGTAAAGTCTGTAAAGAATGAAAGTCAAAGTAAACCTGTGAATTGCTTTTTGCATTTTCCATATTGTTGCAACTTTTTTTGATCTGAGGTTGAATTATTTATAGATATAAGTTTACTTTTGCATTCATGGTCAGCATTTTTGTAATATTCATAAAGGGATATTCCATAAAGATAATTTTTTTAAAAATAAAAATCAC
Organism: Xenentodon cancila; assembly: GCA_014839995.1. Classification (NCBI taxonomy): domain Eukaryota; kingdom Metazoa; phylum Chordata; class Actinopteri; order Beloniformes; family Belonidae; genus Xenentodon; species Xenentodon cancila. The sequence goes on from CM026201.1 coordinate 21,921,520, forward strand.
TATGACAAATATCACACTCACACTGTAAAAGATGCACATATAACGTGGTGAGGTATTAAAAAAAAAAAAGGTGCTGTTTTTTGATAGTTGCTGCAGATTCCAGAGTAACAAGTTACACATAAGCCTAAAATCAGAAGACTGATGTTTTATTCTTCGTAAAGCCTCTGGCGATCAGACCGTCTTTAAGTTTATTTTAGCTTAGAATTAAAAAAATATGAGTAAGTATCAAAAATAATATGCAGTTGTTTCCAGTGGAGTTAATTTGCAGCAAAGGAATTAAACATCTGTGGTTTGGGAAGCTTCTCAGAATTTCTGCTTGATGTGTGTAACAGAGAAATAGGACTTGGTTTTGATTCAGCGGGGGTGTCAGATTTCTGAACGCACTGCTGCTCATATTGTTCAGGTCTCAAATGGTGCAGTCACTCCCAAATACAAACACGGTGGTAAACTCATAAGTTTTTGATAATTTGACACATTTTGGATTAAGTCAGCTAATTAATTTAATGCTTACTGTTTTTGTTCTTAACTCGTGGTTTATTTCTTTAGACCTTAAAGTAATAACTGCTAGTAATGTGTAGTAACAAGTACAATATAGACTACAAAAACTAATGCAACCTGTAATTACTGTAGATGTGAAAACTTACTTTACATGATCTGTACATGGAAGACATGGTAAAATGAGAATATAAAGAAGAGCATTATAAATGTATTTTGCATCTAATGGTATAGAAAGAAGTTTCTTCTGTTGAAAGGATTTTTCTTTGTACTCCTGCCATATCCATCTCCTGCATTTGGGTCCTACAACCCAAAATCTTAACATGTACATGAAAACCATTAACTCCTTATACTGAGAGGGGCACCATGGTTAAAAAACACTGGAACAATAGACTGTAAATACAATGGACAAAGCATCGGTCAAGTAACCCGTAGGTTTCTGCAGAGTCGTTTTGAAGTGGGGCAGCACAGTGGCTTAGTGGTCAGTGGGTGGCTGTGCTGCCTCACAATAATAAGGTTCCTGGTTTGACTTCCGGGCCTGGCAGGAGTCTTTTTGTGTAGCGTTAACATGTTCTCCTTGTGCTTTTCCAGCTACTCCAGCATTAAAGTCCAAAAACATGTACAGTATGTTAGGTTGATTGACGACTCTAATTTGAACGGAGGAGCGTGTACGGTTGTTTGTCTATATATGTGGCCCTTCAATGGACTGGTGACCTGTCCAGGATGTAGCCCTGTCTTTTGCCTTTACTAGATTCCAGGAAACCCTTGTGACCCTTTATTGGATTAAGCAAGTACAGAAAATGAAAAAAGCCAATGGGAGCGTGCCCGCCATCTGTCAATCAAAGTTAGCTGCGGCTGCCTGTTACTTCCCCAATGATCCCCTAACCCTGTTGGTCTTTTACAGCAACATAGCCTGTTTAAAGATTACAGATGAGTTTAGCCAATGCTAAATTAGTACAAACTGCTGATTGCTTCAGTAAGCTTGGTAGCATGACTATTACAGGCAGCCATTCGCTAAGCTGAATGTCAATCTATATATATATATATATATATATATATATATATATATATATATATATATATATATATATATATATATATATATATATAGTGTATCTATATATATATAGTGTATATATATATATATATATAAGTGTATCTTCATCTTTTACAAGATCAGACTGTTGCATTGTCTAAACACATCTACAAAGATAAACAGAAGAACTGTAAAATGTGCTGAGATATTCTGTTTCGTATTAATGCATCTGTTTTTACTGCATTTTATGAAATCATTAGAGATGAACTGGAATAATGTTATCAGTGCACACAATGAAATGAACAGCTAAATAAATATCATTTTCATTTAAATCATATCAAAAATGAATGAACACAGTCTGCTAAACAACTGACCAAAAAAAAAAATTAATTTTCTGTGAGCGCTGAGCTGTCCTGTGCAGGATGTAGACAACAACACAAACTTTATACACACACTTTTTATATTAAAAGAAGGTCTAAATGAACTGCCTGCTTCGCTCATTTAGGCCAAATATTGTTTTTTTTTCTGACACTGGGACGAAGATAACAGGGGAGCGAAAAACAATACGACAGAGCAGATTACTACTATTTATGCTGGAAATTTGCGATAGGGCAAGTAACCGTTCTTACAACTTCCTCTTAAACACCTGCCACCTGTGTGACTATGGAAGAAATTAAACAAAATAGACTCAAAGTATTTTTTCAAGTGCAAGAAAGAAACCTCCACCACCAGACGTTCATACTGCTATCAGATTTCGATCCCTAGTCAAGACTACTCTAAATTTCCATTTAAATCTCAGATAAAAACCTGAGGGTTATTGATGCATTAAAAGTAAAGCAAGACCACCAGTTTCCTTGTTCATCCAAACAAAGAAAGGTGTTTTCCGTTCAGTGAATAGTTGGACAGTCTGTTTAAAATTCTAGGAATAAAAACCAGCCAAGACAGATCTGAATGATTGTATTTCACGGTTCTACAATGCCAGTCTTTATTGCAGGATTTCCAATAAGTACGCCATAAAGTAGAAACTGTCTTGATTGGAGAGATTCTACAGGGCAAGAACATTTTTAAACCTTAGCTGTTTTGTTTTTACAGCTGCCCCAATCAGAGACAGCGATGTGTACTCTTTGTTGTTGCAGCTCCTCTGGTAGGAGGCATTTTGGATCAATTTCTAATTTGACAGGCAACATCAGTTGTACCATGCTGAGATTCAACCAATCAGAAGACATTTAGGAACACCCAGACATTTGAGCAGTCAGAAAACCTTGATGTCACACTTCCAAGGAAGATCTATACTTATGGGAGTTTTTTTTTTTTTGGTTTTTGTGATTACAAAGAAAGAAAAAAATGATAAAAAAAAACTGTTGGGCCATCTAATGCCCTATTTCACTAAGAAACATACTGAGTTTTGGTTCGCAGTTGAAACAAAAGTATATTTGTTAAATACTACTTTACAGTCCTTCCTGTGTGGAGAACCATTCATGAAACATTTAAAATAAAGTTTGCTTACTAACTGACTTCCTAATGCCTTGTTTGCAGGGTGTGAAAGAAGCACCTTACAGGTGTCAGGCTCACACTGCTGCCGTAAAGGTGGTCATTGTTTAAGACAACAATGCAGATCTGGCCCTGCCCTCAACAGGCCGGCACACAGATCTGATTAAAGCTGTTTAAACACAGTCGGCTGACCTGCAGAGTAGAGGATAAGGAAAGCCCTACAACTTTGGAATGTGGAGGGATTTGAACCATCTTTGCCCTGAAGGTTTAATACCAGTCAGAGACATGAGCAGTGGTCTGTTTGTTGGCTAAAGCCTGGCTGACATTATCTTTTCAGCTCCCTGAGGCTCTGAATGGCAAGCCCTAGAGTGACCTACAAGAGCACAAGGCAATTAGCCCCACCCACATTTACACCACATCTACAAACAAATAGATGTTACCATAACAATCAGCTCTGGTTCCAACCAGATCTCCCTTCCCCTCATGCCGTGTCCATGACAATGCATCTTCAGCTGCAGAGAGGCAGAGCTGGGTTTTGCAAGGCTTGCTGCTGTTGCAGCTCAGAGCGGAGCAGTGAATGGCGTTTGCCATTGTTTTTGTTTTTTTTGCTAGGATTGTTTGAAAGGATGCAAATTACTCTGAAACTAGCCTCAGGTTGTGTCACGGACTACAAAGTCACAATATATCTAAAAAAAATCTGGCCCTGCATACCTGGCCTATGTATGTGTGTCTGTTTTGTTTTCTAGTTTACATTTAAATAACTGTGCCTTAGGTGAATAGATTTTTATTCAAAAGTTGTGCAGATTGTAGCAGAATTATTCGAAAAATCTGCTGAATGAAACATACAATTATCTGCACTTTCACCTACAACTGTTACGCAATTATTAAGAGCTGGTTTATTAAGAATAGCAAGACGAAATTCAAAATTTGAACAACAACAATCACATGCTTCGTACTGTTCTGCCAACAGCCCAGTGTTCTTTTGTAGTTTCACTCTGAGACAGGACTGGTGTATATGCACTGCGCTTAACAGGGAGGTTTTTATTTATCTGTGTGAAAAGTGCTCAGAAGTCGTGTGACTGCTAAACGTCATCATTCATTCTCTAAACCGGTTTCTCCTTTACACTCTGTCCCCTTTCATTAATACAAGTTTGTAGGCCTCTTCACGTGAAAAAACATTTTGAAATATTTGGACAATTTTTCAAATTTTGAGCCTCCATCACTGTGTTTTCTACTGACATTGCTGACATGTGAAGGCGTTGAGCTTTTTGACATTGTGTTTATCTTGGCAATTCTCTAGACATGAATCAGCTTTTTGGATGAACTGCTTAAAGTCCCAGTTTTATTTAAGTCCTCAGTGGGATTATATCTATTTATGGAAATGTCACTCAATGATGATGTATTTTTATTTATTTATTTTCTTTTTCATGTTGGGGAGAAAACAAGTTCCTAGTGTGAACTCCTGGGAAATTTAGGGAGTAGTTAATAATTAAAGCTGACTTGTCCCTGCTCCGCTGCCTCCACTCTCTTGTGCTTACTTTCTCCAAACTTCATTCTGAATCTTGACTCTTTTCAGCTAATTTTTCACTTTGTTTTGATTATTTCATATGGAAATTAACTAGCGCTTCCATTCATCCCAAACCTGCTCTGCTGAGATTTCTGTGAACTTCATGACTTATTATTAGTGGGACTGACTGAAACTAAGTTATCTAACAAAAAAAAAAAACAAAAAGTGGCAGATCCTGATTTTTAGTAGAATTACTTTCCACACAGATGATGCATAGCCTATAATTTAAATAGTTAGAAGTGTCAATTTGTATTGTGAGAACATGTAAAGCTGCAGCATGAAGTGTCACCAATTTAAAAAAAAAAACTTCTTAAAGATGTCTTTTTTAATAATCAAAATGCTAGTCAGGCAAATGTCCTTTTCTGCCTTATATATATATATATATATATATATATATATATATATATATATATATATATATATATATATATATATATATATATATATATATATATATATATATATATATATATATATATATATATAGAGCATGACATTGAAATAATGGCATTTCAAGGATGTGGCGGTAGATATAGAAGTGTTCCTTAAGTGTTAATAAGAGTGCCTCACCACTTGACTAATGTAAGTCTGATTGTTACCCTTGAAGCTCTTACTTGTTTCTTTAAGTGTTTACATTTCTGCCATGTACATTTTTTTGTAACCTCACAGTCCGAAAGTTGATTTTGAAATAGCGAATGCTTCTTGTCCGGCAACTTTGCTTTGCAGGGGGTAGAGCAAGACTGTTAATCAGTTTTAATGAAGTGGTTTAAGCGCTCCATCAGCATCCATAGAGAGATAATTAATATATTTATAATACACATCTTAGATAGTTTACAGATGATTGGCATGCACGAAGGAGTGTGAACTTTTATTTGGGAACAAATCAGCTTCAGTCTATAAAGCTTTTTAATGAGAACAGTATACGTTTTTGCAACAAAATGCCAGTTAATGTTGTGTTGGCACTAAAGGCAATCGACCTACGTCTAAATAAATAGATATTTTAAACCTCTAACAGGACTCAAAAATGTCATTCCAGATAGAGTGGAAAGGGTCCCTGCAGACAAACTGTGGCCTTTTTTACCTTGTATGTCTTGCATCATATACGTATATCTAAGTACTGATCCGGTTCAAGGGAAGGAAAGTTCATGAATTCTCATGTTTTTAAATCTGTTGACAGTACTTTGCACGACAATTGGTAGTCAAATTGTACGGAGTTACAAAAAGGTGGTGGTGACCAGAATGAGAAGGCTGTTGCTGGAGACTGTGGAGAAGTGGATTTCCATTGCAGACCTGAAATGCATGACCTCCACTTTACAAAGCGCATTTACCCTGACATGTTACCATTACCCCAAGAGGAAAAGTCACATAAGCAACTTGGAGTAAAAAAATATGCTTTCTGTTCACTTACAAAGTGAGAGCTAGATTAGATCAGTACTTAGATACATATATGACAAAACAGGCAAACTTTCCAGAAGAGGCCACGAGCTCTGCTGCTTCTGCATCTGTTGACAGTAGTTTGTGTTACAATCAGTCGTTGATTCATACAGACGTACGACAAAGCGGCTGCGACTGGACGGACATGCCTGGACACTATTAGTCTTATTTCTACAGGGGCTGTTTCTGCAGTGTGCTAACATTAATCAGCATTTTGGTGCAAACACATTCATTGCTGACACAAAACTGCTTTCGATTTCCATACTTTTGGTCCCTAAAAGTTAATTCTCCTTCTTAGCTAATGATAGACTCGGGGTTGCTTTAACTCAGGAATGTTCATTTGAGTGGCAAAACAAACTTCAGCAGAGCATACCTGTTAATGTTTCATTTATGCTGTGCTTGGTTTGGCAGAGGGGTCTGCTTGCTTTGCCGCCAGCTTCAGGCTTTTACTGAAAACTTTCCTGAAAGACGCTAGTCTCGTAGAAATAAAATGCTGCTGTGGAAATCTCAGCCAGAATCTAAAAAGCAGAAGACTTTAATGTCGCTTATGGCTGGAGCGCACAGTTAAATTTGATCTTTTATTGATTTGATTGATTTTTTATTTGATTTTTATTGATTTGTGTGCAGAAAGAGTAAATCTGTTTTAATTACTTAATTGAATACAGTTTTGAGGCATTTAGTGAATTTGTCACAAAAGGAACTGTATTTCACAGAGGATAAAAAGCCCACATCTAGAGGTCAGAGGGGATCGGTGGTGGAGTTAATCATCACTGACAGAGGGAATACCCGACACCGACTCCTGTTCCAACCGTAAATGTTTTGAAGTTACTGTCATCTTTAAATTCAGACTGTGTTTGGTGGAATTTATAAATGAAAAAAATGTTTTATATAGGTTCAAGCATGCTTGGCTTGAAAACCCCCCAGATAACTGATGTTTCTCTTCACAGCTTTTTGTTTTGTGAATGTTTCACCTTTTGCCTTGAGAGCAAGTTTATATACTTGAGCAATTTTGTTAATCTTGTGCTCTCTTGCTCTGTTATTTCTCTCTCTCTCCTCTCTCTCTCTCTCTCTCCTCTCTCCTCTCTCTCTCTCTCTCTCTCCTCTCTCTCTCTCTCTCTCTCTCTCTCTCTCTCTCTCTCTCTCTCTCTCTCTCTCTCTCTCCCTCTCCCTCTCTCCCTCTCTCCCTCTCTATCTCTTTCCCCCTTCCACCCCCACCCTGGTTTCAGGTTTGCAGCTGTCAGGCCACACCTGCAGCTCATTCCCAGTCACTGTTAGCCTTAAAGACCTGGCTCAGACTCCAAGGCTCCACCGTATCGTTGACTCACCAGCCCAGTCAGTCACGCTGTTATATACTTGCTCTGTTCCTTACCTGCTGAAATTTTCCAATCTCCCCCTGTCTTCTCCAGATTCCCCGTACCTGTCTCCTGCTCCTGCCAAGTCCGTGCTTAAGTCCCTCTGCTCAGATTCATCTTTGTTTCTTGTGTGTTTTTGTTTTCCTGGCGCTGGCCTAAGGACTGACATCTGGCTGCAAGGACAGCTCTTGACGCGGTTTCTGTGTTTTAGCTTAGTTAAGCTTAATTAATAGCCACTGTAATATCCTTTTTTTTTCTCCTTTTAGAAAATGTGTTCAACTGCTTCCATGTCTGAGTGTGCCTTTGGTATATTCTGAATACATGCTTACAATTAATGAGGACTTAACTAATGTTTGTTTCTCATCTTCAATAATGAGCTTTTTATTCTTTTTATGTACAGAGGAAGTAGAACACTTTGGATAATTGCTCATGTGTAATTATGAAACAGCAGCAACAAAGACTTACACAAAACACATCACATCGGTCCAAAGTATACTTGTAATTAATGTCATTATAGTGTGAACAATTGCTCTGTGTTTTGTTGTTTTTATAAATGTGAAAGTTCTGGCTGTATCCATTTGTAGTAGGTAAACCAAAAGTAACTGAATTTTATTTGTTAAAATATTGGATTAAAGTACTTTTTACAAAAACAACCATACTAATGGCTTTCAGCACCTGATAGCTTGAATCCAGTTAGACCAGGTTTTGGTGAAAAAACAAGACAAATAAAAAAAAACAAAAAACAGGTGGCGTATGGTTGCTCTTGGGGCTCTCTTTCTCTTCAAATCCACTTCCAGCAGTGTTCGCTGAACATTCGAAACCAGAACAGTGGAGTTGATGTAGAATCAGCTGAATAAAAAAATAAATAACAAACACGGTGTTTTCTTTCTTTTTTTTTTTTGAAAAAGACCTTGTTTTGTTTTATTCATAAAATAGAAACAATAAGTAGTGCAGCTTTTTGTCCAAACATGTCGCTGAGACTTTCATGGATAGAAAAGGCTACATTTCAGGCTGATTTGCTCCTGCCATTTAGAAACAAGCTTCATATTCCTGAAATGGAAAAGCATTCAGGGAGCTGTAAGTGTCTCTGTGGACCATTATTAGCTTGTCGAGCTGCTGTCAGGCTGAATCAGGAGGTACGGCTTATCATGCACTGCAGAGAAAGTTTCTGCAGTGTCTGAGTCAACCATGCAAATGTCAGAATCGCTGTTAAAAAAAAAGAAAAAGAGAGAAAGGAATCAGTCTTATTTTTAAAAATCCCTGCAGTGGAAGGTAACATTTTGAGATACCCATCAAAATCTCTACACGCCGTTGTGCCGCCCATCCCAGCTTTTAGATCTAAACACTCTCCAGCTTACCAGCACTCGTGTTTCTATGATTAAGATAGCGACACAATTTGTTGTGTTTGCAGTTCGACCAGATCACCTTTAATATTCATCCAGGATCAATAGCAGTCATAATAATCGAACAAATGAATGTCAATCTACTCGGAGACTGCTTGCTGCAACAATTAAGTGCAAGCGAATGCATTTGCAAAGTGAAACTCTAATGGTTGATGGTCTGGTTACACCTCATCTGCACCCACCACCATCAGCTTTAATGTGCCTGGTGCCCAGTCTTTTTCTTTGGCTTGAACCATGTTATCAGAGAGTTTTTTTTTTAAAAGTATCATAATGATAGTTCTGCATCTTCCAACCTATTAGCTACAAATCAAGCATACTTCGTGTCACTGGCCATTTTCCAGAGTGAACCTCCAGATTGTAGATTGATTTCCCATCATCTAAGCAGCCATTACTTTCCATTCATTTCATTGTGCTATTAAAATAAGCTTGAAGAGAATTGGAACTTACTTGAGACAGGTAATCCATCACCGTGAACAACATGCTGTCTTTGATTTAGTCAATGATACATTTGCATCACACGCTTCTAAAGGCTGTTTCAGAAACCGCCCATTTGTGCATTCAAGGACACTGACATCTGAAATTTGACATGCTGATTGCCAAACCAGAGCTGACATTAATAGATTAATAGACTGAAACACAATAAGCCAATATTTTGATTATTTATTAAGAAGCAAAGTAAAATGCTTGCTGGTTTCTGCTTCTCCAATACCTTGATGCTTTTAATCTTGGCTTCAGGGAAGTATAGTTGGCGTAGACCATGAAGTGTATAAAAGTTGGATCCAACCGCAGTGTTTTAAAATTAAAGCCAGTGTCTCAGTGCTTTTCACATTTCATCGGCTTACATCAAGTCACTGAAGGTCACTTGATGTAAGGCAATGCTATTTATTTTTTACATGTGCTGCTGTGCTTGGGATCCCTGTCCTGGATATTTGACCACAAATTTGACTCTAAAATACTCTGGTCTACAGAGGATTGCATGGTCAACTCAAGTTGCACGAATCGTGTGGCTGCTCAACAAGCTCCAGCCATCATCCCTCCACCTCTGTGCTGGACATACATCATATGATGTTTCTTGTGTGGTGTTTAAACGAAAAGATGGTCCTGTGCATTATGTTCAAGCATCTTAACTTCAGTTCCATTAATCCAAAGAACATTTCTCCAGAAGAACTGAGGTTTGTTCAGGTGCAAATTTCCAAACTGTGGTTATAATTTCCTTTATTCACATGTGTAATTGCCCTTAATGTACAAAAGTTTCAATAATATATAAAGAGCTTGTGATACCTCATACGTTACAGCCACTGTGAATATGATATTTAAAGTTTGTAGTTATACATAAGGTGCATTTCCTTTACATTTTTTCACAAAACAAAAGCAACATGGGCTTGAAAAGGGGCAGATATTAGTTCCAGTATTAAGGGCCCCAAAAAAGAAGCCTTTGTGAGACAAATTGGAGACATAAGCTATTTTTGTAAAGTCATCCTGAAAGAGTGTGCATCATTCCACCATCAGATTCAAAAACTGCTTCTTCCCAAATGCATCATTTCACTAAACAAACATAATTAAACAAATCCTGTCACCCCCTGCCACTTCTTGCACATCAATACTTTTCTTTATTGCATTAACTGCACTTTATTTTTTTATTATTGCTGTATTTTATATGTCCTTTTATGACTTTTTTTATTTACTGTATTTATTGTATGCACCACAGTGGAGAAGCACTCCCATTTTTGTTGTATTGTAAAGTATAATGACACTAATGACATTCAATTCAATTAGTCGTAATATAATATGACTTCCCAACATCACTTTCCATTATTGAATTTTTTTTTCACACCTTTCAGATAAAAAAACAAATAAAAAATGGATTAATGAATGGAAACTAAAGATTGTCTAAAAAATAAAAATCCTAATTTTTTAAATTTTGCAGCAGTGACATGCAGATCAGTAAATGACCAATAATATTAGGCTACTATATAAGGCTTTTCTCTCTGTCTTATTGAATTTGAATGAGTTTTGCTTACTTCTTGCTCATGTGGTGAACAGTGCTTGGGGAAGATAAACATGAGGGGTAATGCAAGTACTTTCTCACACGTCAACCCTTTTTTCTCGTTGGGTGTCTGTAGAGATTACTAATAAATAGGACCGTCTATCTTTATCTCTAATTAGACAGCGTCTTTAAATCTTTGTGTATCCTGTTGTCCGTTTTCCACAGAAACATGTCACATTTCATTCATCTTGCAGCTGTCTTGGTAACTGCCTCATAGACAACAAATCATTAATCTGGTTTAATACTTGGGTAATGGCTTGCTCACATGCCTGTGCTTCCTGCATTTTGTAATGTGTGGAAATTAACTAAATATGAGGTAGTTCCTGCTTTTAAGCTCTCTGCATCATGCATCTTTTTTCATGTTGGTAAGGAACCATTTACCACAGGAGGTCCATGGCTTATTCAAGGGCAACCGCCACTTCTGCATTATCTTTAAAAGGTGCATTTCATCCATCCATCCATCCATCCATCCATCCATCCATCCATCCATCCATCCATCCATCCATCCATCCATCCATTATCTAAACTGCTTCATCACATTCAGGGTCACTGAGGTCTAGTGGAGTCTTTTCCATCTGTCTTTTAGGCAAAAGGCAAGGGTGCATCTCATCAAATTACTGTGCAATTATTGCCTTATGCTATATTTAACTGGCATATTCGGCTTCACTTTCTTGTGACCATGAGTCAATAAGTAATGATTTTAAGCTTTTTAGTCATGAGGTGAGAATTTAAAAATTTAAAGGTGAATAAAATAACTTTAAAAGACAGAAGGGCCATAACCCTGAGTAATCCTAATATTCACACCTTCACTAGAGGGGTACATGGGCAGTGCATAGCCTTGCATTTTTATACAGAACAATTTGCTTTAAAGTCCTGAAGGACAATTTAGTGCAGTCTGTACAGCTCTTTACATTTGTTTTACTAAGGCATTCTTTTGTCACACATCAACAATAACATTTAAAGATGCACAAAACAATTGTGAACCATGCAAACACAAAAAATGATTGTTTTAGGTCTCCTACTGTTGCAGCTGTATTTCTCCAGATAGTTCTTCATGACTTTGTTCCCTTTTTTTCTTTTACCACTCCTTGAATATATATGTCATGAAAACTGTCACTCTCAGCCATCTGTAACCACAATAATATCCTCAGAAAAAAGTTACCTAACAGATATAATAACTTTTGTTTATGCAGGCTCATAGTTAAGATTTGGTGGGAAACAGAACAATTACTGGGCCAACTGGATATGTTAGTCAACATGTGGCTAACTCAGATGCACTTTGACAAAATCTTACATTAACAACAACATTTTGACTTTAACCCACAGTTGTACTGAGAGTTGAATGAGTGCAGTGTGACAGCGAAAGAGCTGTATAAGAAGAACTGGACAAGCCCCTCTGTGATGTTACCCATAGGTTTCAAAAGAGTGCTTTTGAAGTCTCTTTCTCCCTCATACTATGCAGCGACATGGGGCAAATGGGTGGAATGAGCAGGCCAGGATTCAAATGTCATTTTACATAAAAGGTAGACATTTTAACATATGGGTTTGTAAAATTGACTTGTCTTTGGAGCCAGCCCCCCACTGTCCAGTTGAGGTACTGCAACTTTTCATAGTTATGGGACGACAGAGCACCAGGGTTTTAAAAGTTACACAGGTGTTTAACACCAGATTAAATTCTAACCCTCTGCTGAACTAGCAACAGTGACCCATTGAGGCTTTATCTTATGTTTTTATTGGATTTTTACTGCCACCACTAACTACACATCAATGTTATTCAAATGTTTGTCCAGTGGGTCATTAGACTGTCAGGTCAGCTGATTTCATTTCATTTCACCTTCAGATACTGATGTAAAAACATGTTTAACATTAAGATATAGTTCCCATCATAACGGTAAACTGTTCCCTCTGCTATTTTAAATTTGTATTATATAGTTGTGCCATAGGAAATGTAGAATCCAGAGTCTTTTAGATCCTGACCTGTAACAAGGATTACAAATGTAAGTACATTTCATTTATTTGATTTTATTACCACAAGTAGCCGCCACACTTTTTTGAAAGTGCTATATTAAAGCAATATTGATCGACATATTATGCTAATAATAAGCTCTCTTAGAACAATCATACAAACTGCAGACAGTTGTTTGTGTCCCATTTCAAGCTTAGTGAATTTGATGACGTTGTCATTGTAGATATGTGACCTGAGAGAAAAATGACATAAATAGATATATGAATAAACAGCCACCTGTAGCACGTTCACTGGCTAAGGTTTAAAAATATAAATAAATACATGAATTTACAAGGCTTAAATGTATCTGTCATTTTGATTTTAGGAGTAATGATTGATGTCTAGATTGTAACTGGTAGATTCCTTACCAAGTCGGTTTTTTTCATTGTTTCCTGCAGTTCCTGTCACTAATCCCAGTCGAAATATTTTGTTGAACGGAAAATAGCATCTTTTCCCTTATTTTGATAAGGGCATTTTTAATTAAAGACATAGAATCACTTTACTTAACTTCAAATCTCTGGATTGTCTTTAGACTCTTGATTTGCCAAAAAACAAACAAAAAAAAAACAACAAAAAAAACCCTGCAATGGAAAAGATAAAAAGAAGGTAAAACTAAAGACGAAATGGAAATGGAGAACTTTCAGATAACTAATGTTAATTGTTAAGATAACTGGTGCTCGCCCTGGTAACATAAAGGAAATTAAAAGAAATTATATCCATCACACTAAAGTTTAACTAGGGCTTTCACATTAAATCACATTTTACCATGGCCATAATCTCAATTTCTTTTAGGTGCAAAAGAGAAGAGCCTTAATTAGGCAATTAGTCTGATAGTTTGGAAAATACATAATAAATATTGAGCTGACTCTCTCTGCTGAACCCGCTGTAAGTCATTGCAGTTTTCAGCTATCAAAAAGGAAAAGAAAATTTATGTTATTAGAAACTTAAATGTTAGTTGATATGTGGAATAGATTTTTGTCTGTTTTGTGGCAGAATTATGCTTTTGTTTACATCAGTATGTAGGTTTTGTTTATGTCGTTAATGCAGGAATTACCTTCACATAAGTGTGCATAAAAAGGAAACATGTGTTCATTTGTCCCCAAACCTCCTCCACAAGAATATACAGTTACATGAATATCCATATTCAGCTAAATAAACTACACAGTACACAGTAAAGTACACAGTGCTTCCCATGAATGCAGGATGCAGCAACTCAATGCTACAGAATGGTAACAGTATAAAAGTTAAGTGACGGAGGTTTTGTAACTACTCTGCAAAAGTCTATTCAAAAGCCTAAAAAGCTTTCAAGTCTCGTGCAATCACTTGGTTACCATACGTAAAAAGAGTTTGCACACTTGATTGCTTTGCATGGCAACAGCTTGTTCCACATATAAAACCGAAGTGGAAGGGGTTCTCGTTGAGAGATGTCGTAGATGTGAGAGCGTGTGAACCGGCTCAATTGCGCTATTCACACTACAAATGCGTGAGACTTGGCAGCCCTGTTTATAGTCCTCAGATGTTAGCCTTGCTTCCCTTCAGAAATCCTCCCTAATTCACCAAACCACTGTGAAACTGCAAAAACATAACGAAAATATCCCTAAATGGGAATGCTAGAGATTTACACCATGCTCCACCTCGCTGCTAAAAACATTTTCACACAGAAACACCAAGGAAACGTCCTCTGAATTAGGTCCAGATTTTGTCCGCTGCAGTCTGTTTGCACATGAACAAGTCAGCAGGATGTTCACTGTGACGTGTTTTTACCAACTGGGAATAGTCCAGAGAGGCACTATGATAGAGCACAGGGGATGTTTGTGAAAGGTGCAATAAGGAACTCAAGTGTCCATCCATCTGTCACCTATTCCCAACTCTTCCTATCCTGGATGATGGTGGTCTGCAGCTTCAGCCTCTTGTTATAAATGCAGAGGCTTTATTCTTTACAACCACACACTGATGAGTAATGAGTGATCAGTTGACCACTTTAGCTGCTGAGCCATGAACACCTAAATATCATAAAAAAGACGGCAAACTGCTTATTCACAAGGATTATTTGTGTTGATGTCAAAAGCTGAATCATGAAGCAGCCGTTGTTATTAGCACATACAGTCGATCTCCATAAATATGAGCCCCTTTAGACCTCCAGACACTCCAGAAAACCTCAGGCCTCCAGCGCATAAGTGAAAGTGGCTTAAATTTCATGAACTTCAGCTTCCTAGTATAATGTTCACAGCAAGCATTGCTCTGCAAAGTCTCTCCACTGCAACCTATAAAGACATCAACACTGGCTCGAGGCACGAGACAGGATGTTGCCCCTGATCCTCACCGTCGGGGTCCACCACTAGAAACGCCCACCAGGCATCTCCAGCTGTTGATCTGTTACTTCTGTTCCATAAAAGCATGTTGCACCTCTATGACTGTAATAAATATGTCAGGTGAACATAATCCAGAAGCGTAAAAAATGCAGTTTTTCACAGACACAGTGATGTGGAACTACATAGAACTTTGAGATCCGCTCGCATGCCTGATCAAAAAATATGCTTCACTTATTGTTACTCTTACTTGGATGTTTGACCTTCACTGTGATGAGTTTCGAACTAGAAGGCTTTTTCACATCTATCAGCTGAGGTGGGGGTATGCTTCTTTGTGCTCAGTTTTAGTGTGAATTGAAGACGTGTGCAACAGTGGAAAGCAATTCTGGTCCAATACAAGAAGTGTGAAGAGGACATATGAAATCTTGAGTGCATACGAACGTTGTTGTGGGAAACATTGCAGGTTTCCTTTTTGAATTTAACCATTGATCCTGTATTTCTGCAGTGAAGGAGAAAAGAATCATTAAACCTCCTTTTTGAAAAAAAAAAAAAAAAATACATCAGACTTTGTACAAGTCCTAAAAAGTGTCTGGAGCAGATGTTTAAAGATAATGCGCTTCCTTTCATTTTTACATCCCAAGAATTTTCCAGGACATAATGGTGAGAGGCTAGTGTTTGTTTGCAGCTGTGTGATAACTGTGAGTCAGTTTGTTGTGCTTCTGCATTCTGTTCTGTTTACTCGGTCATGCTGGTTTTATGTTAGCAGCAAAATATATAGTGAGTTTCCATGCAGTCACGCACAACACTAAAACTAGGACGTGTTGTGACAAAGCTTAATTTTCTTGAATGTCATGTTACATTATCTCTGGTAAATCTTCCCCAGGGTGGTATCTCTGTTTGCAGACACATTTGAACTGCTAAGACCCCTGCATGGCCCTCGAGCGACTTTTTTCTCCCTCCAAACAAGGCCCCCTTGCCGACTCAGGCCACATTCCTCTTATAAGGGTGAGAGGTCAGCTCCCCAGCGTTTTCAAAGTCTTGACAGCCGATATCCTCTCCATTTCAGCTGGAAAACCTCTATTTTCAGAGGCATCACTGCCACAATGATGTGCTTGTGAGCAAGCCCGTCATATTTTCTGAGTAACGGGGCAATGCTTCCACATTCGTACTTCACTCACCTGTGATGAGCCCACTGCAAACAGCACATCTGATAATAATAATTTTAAACAATGATGCAGTAAAAATCGTTATATTACATTTTGTTTTAATGTCTACTGAATGCCAGCTTTGCTTCTTTAGAAAATAGTGATGAAAAAATAGTTTAGTATCTAATAAAGGAACGTCCGGGATGACATAGTCACCCTGACCTCACTCATTTCCATCTCATGAGTTGATAATAAAAAGGAATCCTACAGATTTTCACACTTTCAACCTAGAGGAGAATTAAAAAGGCGGAGAGCCCACTTTCCATTTTGATTCTCCAACACAGAGACCAATTAAGAGTCACCGGTGTAGTTCAAGGCTGCAGGGCACAGACCGACTGACACTCTCCTTATGAGACAGGCCACCCAGATGAATATGAAGCAGCAGCCTTTACAGAAAAATGATTCCTCTCATATATCATTAGTCTGTGATGTTTAGTGCTTCCTAGCAGGTATTTTCTGATCCAGCGCTATAGCTCTCATTTCCGAGTTGCACTCTTCTTCAGCATCTCATCTTAACCTCAGCTAATGATGTTCTACATTTCAACTCGTACTCGCCACATTCCCCACAGGACTCGCCCAAACTTGTTGCATGCTTCATTTATAAAATTAGAGGAACACCATAAAGGACCTTTACAGAAAACAATCTTAAGCAAGAAAACTGGTTTGACCAGTTGAGAGAAACTTAGGTTAACCCTTAAACCCCATATTCTCTATTTTTTACAACATATTGCAACTTTTTGTTGAAGCTTAAGTGGTAACACGAAATGCAAATTATCCTGAAAATAACCATTATTATTTTCTACATACTGGGTACCTTCAGGACAAATGTTTGAGCAGATGGGGAGGATGACAGTAGGTCAGGAAAACAGTGGATAACAACTCTGTCTTCAACTTTTTGTTTGGTAAAAAAGAAAAAAAAAACATAATTTTGTGCAATTAGTTTTTAGCTGAGTGACGTCAGGTTGTCAGAGGGCACAGAAGCAGCAAAAACCAGAAAACTCTGTTATATTAATTATATTATTATTATCATTTTTGTCCAGTTGTCTTATTTTGAGCTACAATCCTCAGTGTTTGGCCGTGTGATGAGTTTATAGTCGTCTAGGAGCAGAACTGGATGTACAACAGCCCTGTTGTATTCTGCTGCCATCAATTAAAAACTCAGAAAATCAATGGTGCCAGCTTGCAGCTGCGGTGGCAACTGCTTGCTGTCTGAAAGCACCAATTATCTGTCCATCCATCAGTTTTCAGCAGCCTTTTTGAGGTCATGATGGCAACAGAGTCAGCAAAGTAGTCCAGATGTCCCATCTCAAGCAACATGTTCCAACTCCTCTTGGGACAAAGAGTCAAGGCGAGGAAATCCATTTCTGCCACTTTTACTCATTCTTTCATCCAGGACCCATAGCTCGTGAAAACACATAGGAGATAGAGCATAAATTGATTGGTGCATTTACTGCTTCGCCTTCTGGCACAGCTTCCTCTTCACCATGGTCTTTTACTACACCCATATTGCTACTACTGCAACAACCCACCTGTGAATCTTGCACTCCTTACTGTCACTCGTGGGCAAGACTCTAAAACAGGCATTTTCTGCTTGAGGCAGCAGCTCACTCCCAACCCAATGGGAGCTATCCACTGTTTTGGCCTCAGGAGGGGCTGACTCTCATCTCTCACGACTGCAAACTTCCCTGATGCCTGCTGAAGCACCAGCTGCGTAAGTCACCTATTTACCAAGACGGAGAGCTTTCAGCCCTGCTAGCAGATCTGTGTCATAAATATTTGGACCACATTTTGTGGTATTCAGTAGTCACTGCTACATTTTATCCTACCCAAAGCCGGACTGAAGAAACAGACTTAGATTGTCTGATGAGGGCCTTATAGGGTAATTGAATCCTAGATTACTCTGTAAGATTTTTTTTGAAAGTACATTTTCTGTGCATTGCTGTTCTGTTAGAAGTGAAAAGTCACACAGGGGTGTGCATTGGTTAGCCCTGTCCAACACCACATATGAACTAATACACAGAAAATAGTGTTTTAAGTTTAAAATGTTTATTTTAGGTTGAAATTAGAAACATCCAACATTTTTCAGGGCTGCCACTGTCACTGATTATGTGCAAATCAACCAAGGTGTGAAGGAAGTCTTGCGCCTTTACTCTATGCAGATGATGTTGTCCTGTCCTTTGGGTTGGGACGAGGCGGTGCCTGAGGTGAAGGGAGTTTAAGTATCTCAGGGAGTTGTTCACGAGTTGGGAGACTGAAAGATGGATCTGCAGGTGGCTATTGTAGTAACTGGCTTTTTACCACTCTGTTGTGGAGACAAGAGTTAAGCCAAAAGGCAAAGCTCTCTGTTTACTGGTTGATTTATGTTGTGACTCTAATCTATGGTCTTGAACTTTTGGTAGTGGCTGAAGAATAAGATGGATACAATCAGCTAGAATGAGAGTGGCTGGACTCTGGAGTTTCACCGGTTGGGAAGGAGTCAGAGTGGAGTCACTGGTCCTCCACGCTGAGGTGGTTAAGACATCAGGTCAGGATGCCTCCTGGTCACCTCCCGACAGGAAGGTGTGTAAAGCATGTGAAACCAGACAGACCCAGGGCACAATGGACGGATTATAATTATAATACTTGGTTGGCTTGGGAACACCACAATTCATATGGATAAGGAATTTTTTTTCATAAGGAATGTATTATTATATTATTATACTTTTTTAACTGCATAAAACTGTTTTAATTTCTTTTTTTTTTTTTACGTGGATGGTGCTGAGGTCTCAGAGGTATGACAAATATAATACATCTGACAAACGATTAAAAAGGAAAGAAAAGTGTGAATGGGTTTTGACCTCCAAAGACTTGGTGAAGTAAAGAATATGGACAACAAAACGTGTATATATATATGTGTATGCCAGGTGTTAGGCGGTTAAAGTAACTATAATGTCATTTCTATCGTGTGCTGCATCATTCTGATGGTCAAAACTGTGATGCAAAAGTAGCATTTCAAAGTACTATATATATATATATATACTATATATATATATATATATATATATATATATATATATATATATATATATATATATTTAAAAGGAAGTGATAGCAGTATTTCAATTTGCTCAGTTTTACCGTTTCTGGGATCGTGTCTGCTGACTCATTGTGAAGGCTCACCAGGAGACTTGGATGAAGCCTGCTCAAAATATCTGCTTGTAAAATGACATATTGCAAAAGGAAAACACAGTTGAGATTGTTCTACATGCTTTATTTAAACTGTAGTCAATTATAAGTCCCTCATAATGCAAATGAATTAGAACCACATCTACATGGAGAAATCATCATCTGACCTGTCTATGGTTTGTTATTTGGGGTAATCAACAAAAAACAACAAATGGGGATGTAAGCATCATTTTCAAACCTCAAACCTTTAATTTTGAAGGTTTTGTTTTTTTTTTGTTTTGTTTTTTTCTTGTGAAGAGTTAAAACATCTCCTTCCATAAATGTATTTTCATATGCGCTGCCATCTCTCGGAATAATAACATTGTGCTTCAGGATGTTTTTCACATCAGTATGGCGGGATTAAAAGTGTATATCTATTTAATGAATTTGTGCAGGAGCCACAATAGTGGACCGTGATTTAAAGAGAGTGCAGAAGCATCCACGATTCAAATGCAAATCTGCTGAATGGAGGCTTTTAAACGTTTGTTTAGAAAGCAGTGAAGTTCTGCTCTGCACCAGTCATGCATTAACTGGAGATAATCCAAAACTGTAAATCAATAGAATTTATAAAACGTTTTATTTATTTTTTTATTTTATTTTTTATTTGCTGTGTTTTAGTATGAGAAATTGTAAACCCATCAAATATTGCCCTTTATAAGTGCATACTGAACTTAGTCTGACAAAAGACATTTAATAAAAATTAAATAAAAATGTACGCTGGTTGGAATTCTGTGTCCTACAGCCACAAAACAATTAAGACAGGAGCCACTCCTTAACTTTAAACATCTCCCAGCAAAACGCAGGAGAGGAGGTTTACTAAAAATGAGAGGGAGCACGTCTGAAATGGTATAAATCTTTAATCAAACACTGGTGATGTGCCTTGCCTCCAGCGCTCACAGCACAGAGCCAAGCTGGAGAGCAGATGCTGAGATCTCTCAACATGCTTCTCCCAAAACAGGATAAATCCCAGTCTCCAGTACAAATGTGTCATGGGAGCAGCTCTATGTGCACCCATGCCGCTGTGTCTTCGGGTTCCCTCCTGAGAAACTCCCATGAGGACTCTGCACTAGTTCAGCATTTTTGAAAAGGGGTAAGAAAGGGGGGAGGCGATGTGGTACATGCTCAATCTTTGTGCCTGCAGTTAAATATCTAAAACAGTCTTCGTATAAGTATGCAGATGTGAGGGTGTTCATTAAGTTCATAGCAGCCTAAAAAAATTGCACTAATAATACATTTAGATTTAATGTGTTATCCTATTCACAGAGATCTGGTTTTAAAAAGGCACTGTTTTTGAACCATGATAAATAATGAATATGTTCATTGTGCTCATTGATTACTTCCTGCAGTGTTTCTCCTCTTTGGTAGTTTACTTCAGGCATCTTGACAGTTTATAGATTTTATGATAAGTGCTGCTTGCAAACCACGCATTACACCTGTAGTAAAAGGAGGAAGTACTTATTTATGAATGGAATGGCGTAATGGCAGTCTGAGATGGAATTTTTAGTGGAATAAACACGTGGTGCATTAGACTGTGGACAAGGATTGATATTGCGTCGCTGTAATAAGTGCATCAGTGGGTCCCATTTGTGCAACGCTGTCCATGTGACGTGTTTTAATATACTGACGCGGTTTCGTCATGGGAAATTATCTTGGCAAAACACTGGGCTCAAAAATTATGAACCATGCACACTTTAAAGAAGCCATTTCTCAGGTATGCTCCTGTTAGTGTAACTAAGATATCAGTCTCTCACACACTCACGTATTCAAACAACACAACATGTCATAATTTCCCTCAGTAACATAAACAATGACTTCAAAGGGGTTATGTTCCACTCACTGAGAGTGTTTACTTGCATAATCATCTGCATATGCACCCACAGGAGCAGATATGTAAGTGTAAGACAGATGAAAAGAAGAAAATCATCAACGAACAAAGGCAGATGGATTTCCCTAATTACACAAACAACATGCACAGAAATGTGTGCGCACTTTCCATGCACATATATGAGCTTCGGGGGTAAGAAAATCATGTAAACAGCCCTGTCAGCAAGCAGTTATTTTCAATAAAAGCCCCCCCCCCCCAAAGAAAATGAACGAAGAGCGGCTGCGTGAATGTCATGATGCATAATTATGTCCTTGTTAAACTGTACAGAAACTATCTCAAACTAAACAAAGGGACAGACTGAGACAAAAGGAGACAGATGCAGCAGCAGGAGCAAGAAAAAAGGAAAGTCACTGAATGTTTTAACCTTCAAGTGAGAAATCTTTCTTTCACACTCTATCAGAGAGAAAAATGAGAGAATATTTTAAGAAATGCTGATGAAGACAGAAGAGATAAATGAAGAGCACAAGATGCAATTCATCATTCTGCTTGACTAAACGCAGAATCAAATATTGTTATGTGAGACAGAGTTATGTTATCAGCTATTATATCTGCTGCTTGACTTTATTGTGGTTGCAGAGAAACAACACACAAACAGCTTTATTGTGTCTGTCCTTCCTATAATATATGCATTAAAAAAAAAAATCCTTCTCCAGAATTCAAACAATCAATCAGATGAAAACTTGTAGGGAACGTCAACAGGATATAGGCAACTTTACATTATGTCAAAATATTTATGGCAGCGGTTCAACTAATAATCCCAAAAGTAATCTCTACCTTGTCCTACAATAAAATTGATGTTTTGCTTTCAGGCAGAATCTGTGACATATGGGCAGGTTAAAATCCAAAAATGATTTCTTAGGGTTTTGATGTTGGTCTCATTAGACGTTACTGCATTACATGTCTACAGCTGAGGCTGTAATTCTCTCTCGTGGAGTTTACTATCTCGCCATGGCAGACTCCACTTTGGCCATACTGGAGGCCACATGACATTTCAGCTTGGCTTAGCTCAAGATAGTTCCTGATGCCAGCTCACGTTACCGTAACTTATTCCGGTCCAATCTGTTTGTCCAACCCAAAGCAACATTTTGAGACAAGCACTGATGGAGTTGACGTGACAACTGACTTAGCTCTAATTCAACCGCAAAAATATTGCATCTCAAAACCCAGAATCTGAGAGTCAAAATCCAAAATTTGAGAACCAAAACCCTGAATCTGTAACCAAGAAATCAAAATCTGTAGCTGAGAGTTTGATCGTCTTTCTCTGTTACACTTTTCTTTTCTCGCCATCAGTTTAACGCTTTATCTTTTGGCAGTTGGAGTCCTTCAACACATGTTGAATCAGTGCCGCATCAATCTGCAGCGGGGAGATAGCCGGGTCATAGTCCAGATCTAGTAGCTCATTGGCTACTGGATGACTCAGCGCCTGATGTCGACGTCAGAGCGGCAAAAACATATTGTTGGGGTCATGGAGAACCAGCATCAGAGGTAGGTTATTACTGTCTGTCTCTTCGTTTTCATATACGATGAAGTTGTTAATGTACTTAATACATTTTTTAATATCAATAATGATATTAACAACCTGCCTCCGTCCACAGTGACATAAAGCGCTGAGTCATGCAGTAGCCCATAAGTGACTCGGTCTCGCCTACGTCCCGCTTACCTGCTGTAGATTGATGCAGCACTAATTTGACTCACGTTTCAGAATTCCAAAAAGTACAACTGAGAAAGAGATAGTTCGATAGCTTCGCACAACTCGATTAGTCCGTGTGCATCCTCGAAGCAAATTGATGCATACAGTAGGACCTAGGAGTGATTTGTAGGACCATTTTCTGTCAACCCCGCTGTCCACAGCTGTGTTCTTCCAGCAAATTCATAAAACAAGCTGCAGACTTGAAAGCAACCTCCCACTGATAGTTCTGCACAATTCACATTTTCATCACATTTTCTCAAAAGTTGTTTGGAAACAAAAGAACTGAAGGGTGTTTTTAAGCATGTTGGTGGTGTGGGGAAAAAAAGTGTAACTAGCTGAAAGTAAAGAATATCAGTTAATTAAATGCCCTCTTGGTGTTAATGACTGTTGAAGGGACCTAATCACAGAGTTTGGCTTCTGCGTGTGTTTATGAAAACCACTTTATGTAATGAGCAACTCAAATATACCTGCAGCCCACAAAACCGACAGAAAATTTGCAGTCTGATGAAGCCTGTTCACATGTTTTTGCTTTTTTTTTTTTTTTGTGGTGAGTTAAAATGCAGGCTATTTCACTGCTTCATCATCACAGTAATCGGGGGAATGTCTTGGCCGACCAGTCTAATCAATACAGTTGCTGGTTGATGAATTCACTATAAACCAGCAAGCAAGTGAGCTGCGTATATTAGATCACTAGAAAAGAGTAAAATCATTTTAGGAGAGGGCTTATTACGGTTCCACTCTTGTAGTTTGCAGTTGCGTACTAGCTCAATGCTGTAATCACTTTCATTTATTTGTTGTTGCATCATTATTAGTGTGAGATGTGACGGGATCTCTAATGAGATCGCAAACAGTATTCCTGCATGACTTGATCTGCATTGTTTCATTAACTCACCATCGTCCAACCGTTTCACTATGTTTCTCATGCCTTTCTTTTTTTTTTTGTCATTTTCTCCTCTATTTGAGAAACTCTTAACCCTCTTAAAAGCCCTCCCCGCTACTCTTAACTGGTTTTCACCTCCAGAGCTCTCTGAGGCTCGGAGGAGGTGCCTTTATTTTCAATAACTTTATCTCTACCAAGATCTATTCTCAGCCTTAAGGTGAAATTCTCAAGTGATGTCATACTGTAATAATAATTTTTAAAAAAAGTAGGATCTTATTACTCAGAGCAAGGAATTCCATGTAATGGGAATCTTTACGTATTCATAATTCTTAAGGGGTAACTGTATAGGATGCACATTGGCCCCTAACAACTTGTCTGGCCTGCAAACATGAGGCCAGGAGTAAGATGGATTCTCTCAGATCCGACGAGATTCCAGTTGCCTTACTAGGTGATATTTATACAGCTCAAAGTCACAGCATAGGTGTTATTACATTCCCACCACTGTCCATCAATCTTCTCTGATGCAATCTGCAGGAAAGTTTGCAATTTTCTTACGTTCTTCAACAATTCAGATTTTAAGGGGTGATGTAACTGCTTTGCCAAACTCCACATTTGCAGACTGTGTGTATGGAAAATGACAAACACACCTAAAAAGCCTGTTTTTTTGGTTGTTTTTTAAGAAGTAGTGAAAGAACTATGGGAAGCAAGATTGCAGCGGGGTTGTACCAGCTCGCGAAACAGAGGCTAGCGTATTCAAGGCATACGCACGCAACACATGAAGTGCGTAAACGATCAGCACAGTCAGAGAGAAGGACTTCCATTTCTTTATGAGAGACTTGAGGAAAACCTGAAAACAGCCTGAGTGCAAAGCTTCCGGCAAGCAAATGGAATGAAACGAAAACAAGGCTCCACTGGGACGTGCTGGGTTCTGGTTCAGGAGCAGAAATATGGACATAAATTGTTGTGCTTTTCTGTCACACAAACTCTGTCACCCACTGGGGTGGAAATGTGCAGACGACTACATCACAGAGGTGTAAAATATTCAAGCATAAAGACATGTGACATCAAAGAGAGAAACACCATGTAAAGCAACAACAAACTTCACCTAATATGTGACTTTAGGGAGAAGCAAGTAAATTAATTCTGGCTTGATCCCCCTGTTAGCATTTGTCATCATTCCTAACACTTAAGAATGCAGCCGGATTTAACTGAGAAGTGGGAGTTTGACTTCACTAAGGGGATTTATAAAACCTTTAGAGCAGTTGGTTTGTCACTGCTTTTCATCCCAGTAGCCCTCTAGCTCATCCAGCTTAATCACTGACCTACGCAAACACCAAGTTGAGTCTCTTTGGAGTTTTACAATTACTGTGTATTCTGTGTATCCTGCCTGCCCAGAGACTGTGACTGTATGCGTGTGCAAATCTGACAAAACTCATAACTCATATTCACAGCTGTAAAAAAAAAAAAAAAAAAAAAAAAAGGGCAAAAAAGAAAGAAAAAAAAGCCTCCAGCATTTGAGTCTTTAACTCAGAGATTCAGCATAATGAAAAGGGCTGGTTCACCCAGCCGAGCCCGGGGTTGTCTCTCTCTCTCTCTGGACGTCTGGCCCCTTATATGAATTATGAACCATAATCACCACAGGCTCCCAGGGGGCCACAGATGGACTGAGGGGCAAAGCAGCCCATCTCAGCCAGTAGTGTCTATGGGCGCTGGTGTCATATGAAGGGATTCACTTGTTTGGGTAAGTGCTGCTCGTCCGCTTTACACCATCTGCACCACGTTGGTCTCAGGTTAAGAGATGGACAAAATGTAATTGAAAGATTCCCGGTGTGACGTCACAAGCAATGATAACATTTTTTTTTTTTAGCTAATTAAAAACATGGGGGAAGCAATAAGAGAAAGAGTCCTACTGGTGACCACCAGGATACATACAATGAGGGTTCATTCCAGGTCAATACGCAAATATCTGACCAGTGTAGAGAGATGGAGAGCCAACTTCACTTACTGTCTTTGAAATTTTAATTGCTGATTTTCGTGAGAGATAGAAAAAAAAATCTCCCTGAGGTTCAATGATATTGTGAATAAACAAAATGAAAATTTCATAGCAGCCAATTAAAGAAAATATCTATCTTTCAGTTCTTCTAGACTTAACCGTGGCTTTTTAACCACTGACCATGTCAATTACCATAAAATGATTTAAATCATTTCACAGCAGTTGCATTTTCTCTTTTACTTATTTAATATATTTTTTTTACTAGAAATTACAAGTTTAAAAAAAGTTACTCCTGCTCCGTATGATTCAGCTTTTAACATTTAATCCAAGTAACAGCGAAACTCTACTTCTTCTCTTGCTTCATATTTTCTGAATTCAGTGTCAAGGCCTAATATGGACAAATCTGACCTCCTTGTTGTCGCAGCCAGTAACATGATTATCATAAATGCCATATGGCGCGGCCCAATGTCACATGTCCCATTGTTTCCCACTAACCTATCCCATACCCAGGGACGCAAACGCTGCCATTTTGTCAAAATCAGGGGCGTCTCTGACAGATGCCCAATGTGTCCTTTGCCAGTGGTGTCGTGTTACCGACGCCAACCACAAATACCCCAATGTCAAAAAAAGAAGAAGACAGACAAACCCTCAATTCATAGGTTCAACAGAAGGAGGCAGAGAGTAGGGACCAGTTTGGGATTTTTTTTTTTTTTCACTTTTGTTTTACTCAGTGCTGGCTAGGTTTGAAAACTAAATGTACTTGCTGATGTTTGGGAAAAGATTATGTCTTGCTTCAAACAGCAAATCCAATGGTTGGATCCAGACTGTAGTTACTTATCTCTTGAAAGGCGAATGTTGGTGAGCGCTGTCCGGCTGTGGTTGAAAGCACAATAACTGTCATCAAATGTAATTCCTGGACCACGGAAGATGACACTTACTGACTTTGATGTATATCTGATGTTATATCTGATGATCTGTGTTTCAGCAACTGTAGGAATCCCATGACTTTTACTTCTGTCCTATACAATGTTGCTCTGAGGAGGACTTCTGATGCTGGTGGTCTTCTAAGAGCATCATCAAGGGCCATTGTTCAGTGCTTTGAAGGTTTCAGTGTATATGTAATATTATGTTTTCATGATATAACCCCTTCAAAATAGGAATCACTGCGTTCTTGTTAGCTGAGAACTATGGTATATTACTACAGCTCAACACAGACAAACTGCAGACAAAGCAAGAGCCTTGGAGGAAAAAGACACAACACATCAATAAATCCTCTGCTCAGTTCCTATCATTTTTATCCAATAATGTACGAAATTGCATTATCCCCATTCACATAATCAGCTAACATAAGCTGCACTGCACCACTGAACACGGTAAACATTATATGTCAGCATGTTAACATTCCCATTTTAATCACGCTGTTAGTGCCGCCTCACAGATCCAGGACCGCACATCTCTGTTTAAATCTGTTTGCATTCAAACTCTGAAAAAAGCAGGATACTAAATACATTTACAAAAAAGGCTTTCATCATGTCGTGTTTGCATCGCAGCAGTTTGGGTCTCTGTGAACAGGACAAAATTGAATAGGTTGGAAACATCATGTCCATCAGTTAATCATATTGATCGGTCTTAACATAATTTCTCTCTTGTCTGTAGTGTTTCTCCGAGCTACGACCCCTGATATTTAGAAGTTGTACATAGCCTGAGAGTCTCATGTGGGCTGTTTTGGGTTGTCAGACTCATCTCACAAACGCTTTTTAAAAAGTTTTTCGTGGGGGGGTGGATGTCTTGAGGTTTAATTTTACAGCCCCATGTTTAGAGAAGTCTATTTCATTACTTTCGATCTGGTTCAGGCCTGAGCTCTTTTTATTATTTTATATTTATCTGCTACTATCTCTTATCTGGCTGTCACTTTTTATACATATTTTTTTATATAAATACATAAAAAACTAACTCTCAAAATGTCACATTTAATGCATCAGTCTGCTTAAGCCCCACCATCTATTTAAAGCAACCATATTTCCTTTTTATTTCTAGTGTGTGCAAATGTATGACATGGGTGATATATCAAAAACGGTGTCATTCCTCTTATCTTGCTTTTGACATATTTTTCAGCATCTAGGCTTCAGCCTGCGGAGAAACAAAGCAGTTCAAGAGGACTCTCAGACATCACAGTGGCACTGCTGTCCCACAATAAACAGTAATACCATCCACGAGTCAGTGTACAGATCAGGAGATAATAAAACAGTCAGACGCTATTGCTTCACCACAACAATGCCCCAGCTTTTACAGGGTTCCCTCAGCAAAAAGCCTCCTCAGCTGTACATTATTGATGGGGCTTAAATTGAATGTCTCTTTGTTCCTCCGTCCATGGACACCAGGAGTGTGTCTCTCTACATGGAGGGTAGTTGTGAGTGGTGGGGGAGGGGTGCAAGGGTGCTCGACTCACCCCTATCCCATCATGCAGCAGGCGCTTCATCCATCACATTAAAAGGTGCCACATCAATCATTAACGAGGAGTCCCCAGTTGAAAGGATGATGGACAGTTCGACAAATAAGTTAAGATAAAGTGGGGCAAGGTGATGCTGGCTCTTTTTTATTCTTTTTTTTTTTTTTTTTTTTGCATTTTCAAGGCAGTTTATTCAAAACACAACACTAGCATATCCAAATACAGACAATGAAATGTTCCTGAATTATAAAAACTCCTACAAGTCTGAGAGGAACAAAATGATGACGGTTAAGGGGGGTTTTCAGTAAGAGAGCTCCAAACTCATCTCAACTCACAGCAAAATTGCTTTTAGAGACTGAGGTGGTCAGGCAAAAGCCTTACTTATAACTTTTCTCTTGGGTGGCCAGCTCCTCTGAGAAATTCCTGTGTTCTTTTTTTTTGTACTCACCAGGTATAAAAGATGTCTACTCTGATAATCTTGAGATCTTGAAAACCCTTTGTGGGGATTTCAACCGCAGGTATGGTATCCGTTCATGCAGAGTAGGATCATTCAGTCGTTTGGAGGGATTTGGCATTTTAGCAGCCTTAACTGAAGTTTGCACAAAGACCAAAATCTTAAATCTGTTTGTCTTCTGTCAGCATACCAAAGACCTGCACCTACTTGTAATTTTACCTGATGGTTTGTATAAGCAGACTCCAAAGAGATTGACAACAGTATTTTAAGCTGAAATAACAATGTGTCACATGAAAAAGGTTCTTTGTAGTTTTTATGACTTATAATCCACATTTTAGCATCCTTAGGAAGTAAATTGAATTTTATGGCTTCAAATTTTATTCATTTGACTCACTGTCACTGCTGCCATTAGTACTGCTTCAAGCTGTGGGATGCAAGTCAAGGTTCTCGCAAAAAAAAGAAAAAAGAAAGGTAACTGGTGAGCAAAGAGGAACATTTCTTGGGTTAATACCCAGGCATTTCCCTTTGGAGTCTGTCGCAACCTAACTGAAATGAACTTGCCAGAAACATTATTTTTTATTATTACTAATGTTGCTTCATCAGTCAAAAAAAAAAAAAAAAAATCCACAACCATTTCCTAACACTTCAGAAGGACTATAGCGTTAGTGGATGATTAGTCCAGTGTTATGTTTTGCAGCTTAGTGGGCTGTTTCAGAGTTTCATAGTAATGAAACCAAAGTTGAACATTAAAGGCCTTTTTCATCCTTATTGTCATTAAAAAAGGCCTAATACTGAAAGAAACTGTATATCATGCAGAAATATCCAACACACAGATTGGGTTTTGAAGTCATGTCCCAAAAAAACAGCAGTACTGATGTGGCAGGATGAGAGCAGGTTGTTTGCACAGAACCCATAATCTTAAAGCAAAATTTAAAAAGGAGGTAAATAAGTTCTCAAAAAAGCTGGAATTGTCTTTCTATAGATGCTGAGGCAGATGCGTGTAACATCCCAGTCCTCTGCTGCGGATTTTTTTTTCTTTTGGCTTAATATGGAGGGCTCTCAGAGAAGGGCCAAAGTGCACACGATGATGGCATTCTTGTCCGACATTGTATGGAGCAACTCTTAGTCCTTCAGCGGTTCTATGACCGCAGGTGACGATGAAGAAAACAAGCAAGATCCCAAGGCATTTAACTCTTCTTCTGAGTACCTGCTTCAAGCCCCTGCCTTCTGGAAGCAGATATGCTGCCCTTGTGTTCAAAACAAACAGAGGCAGGGGCACCTTCATCCCTCTGCGATTAGGCCTCTTAACAAATGTGACACCCCAGACTCCCATTGGTCCTTCCACTTTGAAAAAAAACAGACATGTTGCCCCGACCTCTGCAGTTTTATCCATGCACACATGCATTAACAAGCTATGCACACGCTCTCACACATTCACAGACCTGATACAGAGATGGGGATTTTAACAAAGCAAACCTAAACAACACATAATACATTTTTTCAGTGATTATTTTTAGCTCTGGATGAACAGATGACTATTATCAGCAGCAGGAAGATGTGTGTGGGATTAACCCAAGTAAATTAAATTGCTTTTGTCCAACACGATAAGCCGACCAGATAAGAGAAAGGATGTAATTGTTGTGCTTTTTGGTCAAAAACATATGTATTTGGGTGTTTTATTATTAACGCCTTATATCTACTGCTCACTTTGCAACCTACTTTTTCCAATCAGAAGATGAAAATAACTAAAGTTATTTTTTCAAGGGTGTTAAAGAAATCAGAACTCTAGTTTTAGCTTGTAAAATGGCTTTAACACTTTGTGTTGTGACCTTATTTTCCCCCCGTTTCCAAATCTCCCAGTTCGTTTAATTAGGACTCCTGATTGCGCATATTCAGAAACCAGCTGCTTGTCAAATCAATGAACTCAACACATTCTGAAAGACTGTTTTGGTACAAATCTTAATAATGGTGATGCACTTCTCTTGCTCTCGTCTGACAGTATTCTCACAGCTAATTTCACTGTTGGCATTTAACTGAACTCACAGGAATCTGTTTGGCCTCGTGTTTACTCTCTATTCCTTACATTATACCAGTCAAATTCCTCTCTCCAGAGCCGTAAGCCTATCGCTGAATCTCCATGGCAACAATTGATACTCATCAGATTTTTGAGCTCTCATCCTCACACATTTTAACCACTGGCAACTGTCTTCACGATGGATGAAGATTTCTCTCTGCTTCTTATGATTTTCTTTCATCTTACACTGCATGATCAATGTTTGGAAATAACCTTCTTTTAAGAGATTTATGGTCTAGTGGACAGCAGGGCAGACTGTTGTTGAATTTATCCCACAACATCCCCCGAAGGCTCAAGAGTGTGTCCTACATTCACCCTTGTCCATTCACACTCTTAGCTCTAATTGGACCAACAATGACTCACACATTTGCTGTACCTACACAAGGCCACCAACCGCATTCATATTGCATTTTAATTTAAAAAAGCAGCTGGTTACTGAGAAAATCTTGTGAAGAGCTTATTCTTGAAATAACAAGAAGACTCATGTGGTTACACCTGTGATAGCTGATGTAGCCTTAAGAAGCAAGTTTCAAATAAAGACAAAGGTCGGGTAATTTTTCTCCTGTCTGAATCTTCACCCTCCAGATTTTTCTCTTTTTGAGATCTATATTTTATTTCACCACTCTTCTGTGCTGACTCCAACTGTTCCAGGCTATTCATGAGATTTCACTCATCTATCTTCAAAGCCACAAAGTTTATTCTTCAGATATAAAACAGTACTTCACAAGGCCTGTTAAGTACACTTTGATTTTGTGTAAAATCTTGGAATAAACCCTTGAAAGCTTGATGTAATTACTGAGGACAATAGATTTTTCACATTATAGCATAGTTTTTCTATTTGCAAGCAGAGCTTGCAGCTGGAAGGTTCCTGGCTCGAATCCCAGCTGAGGCCTTTCTGTGTGACGGTTGCATGCTTTCCCTGTCTCTTTTGGAGGTTTTCTTCAGCTACTCCAGCTTGCCTCCAGATTCCAAACATCATTGACAGAATAAACTGGAAAAACACTCTTTGTAGTTTTTTAAGACAGTTTTTTTAAATTTACGGGGGACACTGTGCTTGCAGGAACTGACTCCACCCATCAACCCAAACGTGGGTGGAGCTAACAAGCCTGACAGTCTTACTGGCCATGCCCACTTTAGCTCTGTTAGCACAAGCTACTTGTTTCATCTTAGCTCGTGTTAACCTCTAATGCAAATTAACGCACCCTTACATTTGTTTTGACAGAATATGTCATTGCTTCAGATGTGGTTTTTGCTTTTAAAGCTGAAGTGCTATGACCATCCGTCACTTAGGCAGAACAGCCAGCAGCAGGTTGGACCGCAACTGTGACCTGGACCTCTCTAGGTTGGCCTTAAATGGTGCAGGGGGTGGTGTATGCATACATTTGTGGCTGTTTGTAGTTTTATCTGCTGCATGGAAATGCACCTCCTGTTTGTTTGTCAAATATGGAGACAAAAAGAAAAAAAAGAAAAAGGTTTATTTTTGTTGCTAAGTTGGAAATTTTAACTTTGGATTCATATAGACTGACTCAATTTTGGGGCCAGTCTATACGGGTCAGCTGGGAAACTTCCCTTTTTCGTATTTCTGTGATTGAGTCAGTTTAGCAAACCGGATGTAAACCCCCCCCCCCCCCCCCCCCCCCCCCCAAACATATGTATGTTACTTTGATTAGTGATTAGTAAATTGTCCATAGCTGAGAGTGTGAACAGTTGTTTATCGCCGTTGTTTCAAAGGCTGCCGCTCCCCTGATTCTGACCAGGATTAAAGTGGGCGTATGAAATAAACTAGAGGATAAATAAGCTTGTCTTGATTGTACACTTTCCGACTGAATGAATAAAAATCTTCACACCACTTTCTTATCATATATATAATTACTAGATGCCTGCTTAACAGGTGTAGTCAAGAGACAGTTCAATTAACACTTTTCTCATGCCATACATCTGTTTTTCTAATGCACCAAAAAAATAAAAAATTCACGTTAAACAATAAAAAGGAGGCTGACACGAGGCATGTAGACAGGACAGAGCAGCGCTGCACAGCAACAGTGAGGTTTTCAGACTAATCAGGTGGAAAGTGAAAAATATCTGCTGCAATTGACAGCTTTTTCATTAATTTACTGTCTAGCACCAGAGTTATCGGAGCTGTTTGTCCTGAAACTCCACGGCTTACTCATCAATGCTCATCTCAGACAAACACTGTTAATAAAAGGAGAAGAAGAAAAGAGGATACTTTTCAAGGCACCAGAGCGCTGGGAAACACGTGAGTCCTGTCAGACTGTGCTGCTCCTCTTTCAACTCCTGATTCCAGCATACAGGGATTTCAGGTAGCCTTTTGGGTATCCGAATTCAAAATCATAAATCCAACAGGCAGATGGTGTTTATATACAATTAAGAAACATCAATGCACTTATCTTGCATGATTACAGATTTTTAGACCCCTATAAACCTAAACAAGCACAAGGAGAGCACATAAACTCTTCACAGAATTAGGAATCTTGTTGCTGTGGGGTGAAAAACTCGCAATACCACACCCAAGTGCTATCCCCGGTGGCCATTCTCTCAAGTAAATTATAACTGCAGTAAACAGAATGCCTCTCTGCTTAGCTAAGTGCATACCAGCCAACTGGGGTTACACAACTGGACCTGCGCACGCATGGACCATGTGGTATTTGCAAGCAGAGATGATGTAGGTCGCGTGCTCATTTGCATAAATACTGGGGAAGTAGCCGTACAAGCATGGACCATTTACATGTCCATTAGTGGAGGCTAACTGCCGAGCCAAAAACCAGGAGACAATTCATGGCAAGTGAAGTGTGATGAGACGAGAAATGGAGAACTGAGTAGGCTATGTCTTTGACGGGTGGTGTGCCGGGCTATTACATGAATTAACCAAATAAAATACAAGCTGTTAATTAGTGAATTTTGGAGGTGATTTTTGCAGAGCCTCCGCCACGATCACAGCCTCCTCATCTGCCATATCCATGTCGATGTCCTCATTTACCTTGTCACAGCATGTCATAGCAGTAAATAAAATCATTTTATGTCCTCAAGTGTTGAATAATTCAGGTAAAGACACACAGGATGAGTTAAAGTAAAGCTGGGCTGTTGATCATCTTCTGATAACTCTAAACTTTGCCCATCTTTCTGTTTCATTATGAAAGGTTAATGGAAGAGTTTGATCTTCTTCCCGACTTTGGCTCAGCGGTCAGGTCCTTCAGAGGTTCACGTTTATCTGCCCTCAACTCTCCCCGGGTTTTTTTTCTCCCCAGAACATTAGCGCATCACACCAGCCCACTAACAAGACTTTGAGATTTTTTTTTTTTTATTCATAGTGCCATATTCCAAGAGTGTTCATTTTCATATGACTGCCGTGAAATACAGCTGGTCCATCAATTTTTCATGATTGTACTGTCTGCTACACCTAATGTATGGCCTACAGACAGACTCTTGTGCATTTTAATTAGAAGGGAAGTGACAAGACAATTAGTCTCTATCTGAGGACAAAACCGACCAAAATGAATTCATGTCTTTTGCAGATAATAGTCTAAAAGACACATCTATAATGGCAGCAATACAATAAATACTACCTATAAAGATGGACGACAGTATGACTTGATTTTTTAAAAAAAAAAAGAAAAGATCCAATAAAAAGCAGCACCGTCAGGGTAATACATAAAGTATGTCTAGCCGCTTCTCTCTCCAGCTCCCTCGCAGCTATTAACATTTTAGAGGGCAAAGCACCTGGAACCAAAGGTTAATGTCCAGACCATTAGCAAGTGGGAACGCACACGTTTATCCCTGTTGGTTTAATTAAATTACAGTGAATTCACCAAAGCAGAATTTATCCCACTGGTGCAGTTACGGCGGTCTTAATGGAGCTCTACATTCCAGTTCAGCTGATTTACCCCCTCACGTTTCAATCTGGGTCGTCTTGTAGTGAGTTTGTCATGGCCTACTTAACAGCACAGCAACTTGTAATTAGATCGTTTGTCATGTCAGCTGATTGGCTTGTTTTTGTTTTTTCCTCTTTTCATTGTACAGAGAGGATTTTCATTTTACACTGACCCTATCAGACATGCTCCATATTGCCTTCTAACAAACAGTTAAACCAGAAAAACAAGCGGCCTGCGGACTTTTCATCCTTTTCAACCCGGCTGACATGGCCAAAGCTCGAGTTTATGAAAGAGTAATAAAAGTAATCCTGATTTAGACTGATCTTTTGGAAATGTATATCATCTAAGCTGCATGTTCTTGGTTGTGAAACTGTATTCACAGGGCTGCACACTCTCACGCAATGAGCGTGAGACACACGCATTGGACTGTCTTCACATGCTCTCACGCCATACCTCCAATTTCTCACGCTGAAAAACAAATCTATAGTTAAACTGTCTGAGCTACCCACTGTGTCGCGCTAAACACCACACGCGATCCATCAGTTAGGCGTTCCCCTACTGTACACACTCCCCCACGGTAGGTGGCGACCCAATGATGCTGCACTCGCCGGCAGCTGAACTACAACTGGACTATCGCCAATTTAGGAGGAGAGGAGGGAGAAGAAGGTGTCAGAGGTGCTGAAGATGAGTGTCTAAAAAGGCTGTTTTGCAAATATGCAGGTCAGTGTGTGTCATAATTGTGCTCTCAAACCTAAAATAAAGTGTCTTAATCGTTTTAACCCCACACACACACACACAAACACACACACACACACACACACACACACATACACACACACACACACACACACACACAAACTGTAGGGACACACGCCCCCAGTACCTTGTCCATGCCGCCCCCCCGCCCCTCCAAAATCTCACTCCTAGATTTTTGAAAAAAAGTTGGCTGCCCTGTTTTCATAAGCTACTGGCTCTGTGAGCGGGTGAACTAGTATAGAGAAGAAAAATAAATAAATAAATGTGGTGATTATACACCCTCTAGTGGAGGATTAGCACAAAAACACGACTCCACAAACGCCTACACACCAACTGTCTTTCATCTTGTCTGCTTTCAAAGCACATCAAACCTCAAACTGAAGGAAACTTCTGCATGCATGTCCATGTCGTTACCTGGAAGGCAAGATAACCACAACCCTCTTGTACGTCAAGAATTGTTTCACGAGGGCTGCAACGCAGGACTGTAGCTCCAAACACGTAGAGTAGGATTCTGACAGTCGCTTCTGCTGTTAGAATCATGACCTCCTCTTTCATATCGTGCTCATTTTAATTGTAGTAACATGCGCCTGACATGAAAAATGGCAAACATGTATACAGAAGCAACATGTATCTGGTGGAAATATACAGGCTTACTAATTACATAATTTAAACAAGCATTCAATCAAAGTAAATTTCCCAAGAATAATGCAAGATTAAGTAATCGTTCATGCAAGACACCTCAGCGAATAGCCGAATAAATAAATAACTAAATACGCCCACTCATTCTCTTGATATCTGTGCATTTTTGTGTGATCCCATAGGATGTTTAAAGTCCATGCTGTGTATACATGCAGCCACAATCCTCCGTAATGGCACGCTTATATTTAACCTTGAAATTCAATTAATTATATAGGCGAAATGCAACATACCATTGCAGTAATGGAATGACATGCACATTTGCAAAAATGTATGTTAGAAGACAAAAATCCCAATGTTTGTTAGAAACTGCTGTGCAACCTGCTGCGTCATAAATGTTTGTGATTCATCCGCATGTTTAGTTTAAAATTTGTCATTTAACTTTGTATAATGGAAAGCATGTTAATTAATGTTATTACCACGAGTTTGATGAGCTTTTTGTTCACATTCAGCAAAGTCGACCAGCTTCTATGAGATTTTTAACTCAGTAGATTAATAGTATCGGTTAGCAGACGCAAAGCGATTTACTGAGAAAAAGAAACACTTGCTGTAGTACTTTAGAAACAGAAATGAAATTGATACTCAACCCTTTGTACAAAGTAAACAAAATCTGCTTGCCGATAAAAACATTTGAAGTCCTTAAATTAGCTTTTATTAGATGAAAAAACCAGTGTAAAGATGTGATCTGCCTGTTTGCCAAGACTAGAAAACAGTAGTATCATAAAAAAGAAAATAAACCTTCTTTCAATGGAAAGGTTTTAAGAACCAGGACCTAATAATGAACTGAAAAGAAAAGATTCATACGCATTGTTGCCTTAAAACCTCAGAAGATCAGCGACATGTGACAAGGTGTCATAACAGAAATGTTATGGAAAAAGTGCAGAAGCTGTGTGTGAAAAACCGAGGACAGCATGATTTTTTTTTCTGCAGGAATTAAGTAGCAGTCAGATAGGTGTTGTCTAAAGTATGAGATCAGCAGCTGTGAACACCTTTACAGAAACAGAGACTCCTGCAGTTTACTGATGAGGAGAGTTCGCTAAACAAGCACGGTGGTGGACGGGTGATAATTTATTCTTGTTGTTCTGGAACGAGGCACCTTGGCTGTACATTGAGCATCTTCCAGCAACCGAGTGAACCATGAACTCCTCTGTACGCCGGAACATTTACCCATCAGGAAAAGTTTGGCTTAAATCAGTTTGTGCAGCTTGACGACGATCCGAAGCACAGTAGTATATCTACAACAGAATGACTGAAAATGAAAGTAACTGAGGTCTTTCAGTGACCGAGGTCAAACGTCTACCTGACGGAAATGCTGTGGTGGGACTATACAGCAGATAAATGAACTAGTTATTACTGTTTAACCTACATACATTATAACCAATATGCACCTCCACCTGTACGGGTAGGTCAAACTAATCGTACCATATAAGCCAGATCCACTCTGGTCACGAACATGAGTGGCTGCTGCCATCTGAGCTGCTTCAGTTTTCGACATAAAGTTGTTGCCATCGAGACGGCTGACACACCTACCTGCCAACAGAGGCTTCCTTGTCATCAGACTGACCACCAGACGGAGCTGTGCACAAGAGAAGTGACACCATTATGAGATGCGTTAATCCAACAGGCAACAGAAGGCTTTATGGATTGCTGCAGATAAGAATTGCTTTTCATTTCTGGTGGATCTAATTAGTAAGAGTCTTATGAATAGCCGCTCTCATGGCAGAAAAGTTAATAAATAGCATACTTACGCTTTTCAGTGAGGACAGTGGCTGCAAGAAACATCAATATTTCATCATAAGGGGAAAATGCATTTTCCAAAACATTTTAATGATAAATTAAATTGGTCAGTGAGTTTCTAAGAAACACATATAATAAAAAAAAAAAAACCCAGAACAGCTGGGAATTTAGACGATAACCTTGTATATATATATATATATATATATATATATATATATATATATATATATATATATATATATATATATATATATATATATTTTTTTTTTTTTTTAATGTTTTATATGATTTATGTTTACAGTAAAGGACAGGTTATTTAGACACATTTTTGCATTACTTTTCTCATTTTTAGAGGCATTTTAAAAGAAATCACTTTGTTTTTGTCTTCTGTCTTAAACCAAAATAATGATACAGCTGTCATGATGCTATGCCTTTTTAATAAATGTTAGGATAGAGTCAGTCACTGTTTATTACAAAGACTGGACGAAGGGGTGAACATTGTGCTTGTCGTTGTTGAAACTTAGAAGTCAAGTCAGTTGTAACTGTTTACTGCTGGTTGGATTTTGCCACCTTTAAACAGACTGAGGTCAACTGTTTGCTTCTGTTAACAATCTTTATGCAAGAAAAAAACCTGTTAGAGCGTAAAATCTGACATGAAAAGGATTTAAGTTTTCTCATTAGAATTTGGAAAAGAAAATTCCCAAATGAATTAACTAAACTTTGGTATAAAATAAATAACGATGCAGAGCATGACAGTATTGTTTAATATTGTTAAATACCTTGGGGTTCATGCTGGATCTTATTTAAGTCTTTTATTGATCTATTATTTTGTTGAGGGTCAGTCTTGGATAGAAACAGACAATCTGCTGTGGGAATCTCTGCAGGGAAAAGCTGAAAGAAGAAGAACAAGAACAAGAAGAAGACAACAACATAAAAACATCTTGGACTATTTGTGATTTTATGCTTTTTTTTACTTTTAAAGTTATTTTTCCCTTGTTTGTAATTGTTTACTCCTTTGTTGGTTGTAATTGTCCACTCCTCTTCCTCCACCTCCTTCTTCTTTGTAGCATTTAATGTGTTAATTTAACCCTCGTAAGTAATTAGGGACATTTTTGTACTTTCAGGCCATGTTTGGCTCAATCTTTAGCTACCACTTAAAGTTTTGCATTTTTTGTAGTTGATTTTACATTTAAAAAATATGTGTTTTATGAATAGGCATATAATGGGAAAACGGTACAATGTAACAATATACAATAAAAAGGTCAATTATTACTATTTTTCTCCAAATTGAAACCCTTACATGACAGAACGCATGATTATATTGTGTAATGTCTAATGGTCAGAAAAGGTATTAACATTTAAATCTGACACTCACAAAACTAACAATCAAAATCAATGAAGTTACTAATCGTTTGGACAATTAAAACTGATCTTTAAAACCATCCCCAGCCTCCCAATATCTCTTTTCATGAAAAATAACCAATTTTACATTTGTTTTTTTGTTTTGTTTTTTTTTTATAAAAACAGTGATGCTGTTTTATAAAATGGGCATTTAAAGCATTAAAATAACTCCAGTTTGGTAGTTTTGATTAGGACCGAAGTCGATTGAAAGATTTGAGCAAAGAAAGTGGAAAAAAATATGAATCTATGTTTTATAGCAGCTTTAGGGATTTTTTTTGACTCACTGGGCGAGACCCAAAAGTGGGTCGCAAACATATTTTCAGTACGTCGTGGGCCTTTGTTAGAGCAAATAAATTAAGATCATACATATTCATGGTTTATAGAAACATAAAAAAATAAAAATTGTTATTGTGGTGACTGGGCTATAACCATGTGAATGTCTCCATGACTTGATTTATGTAAAATACACTGACTTAAACTGGATGGGAAGCTGGAAGCTACTGGAAGCTGTCATTACAGTTTTAAGAGTCTTTCCTCTGTCTCCTTTTTTACATTTGTACATAAGAAAAAGAAAAACAGGGAACCTATAGGTCTCAGTCTTTGCCCTTATAGCTCCTGTGAGCACAGAAGGCTCAGTGATGCTCTCTTGGGCCATAGTGGTTTCCACAATCCTCCTCCTCTTCATGCTGCATTGCTGTGGAACATGCCAGGTGGTGAGACATAAATTGAGGATCTGGCCTGCATTAGAGATCTCTGCTTGAAATGCATGTGGTGCTCTCCTACCTTGAAAGTGCTGCAAGTGCCACTCTCGCACAGTCTGGTGATGCAGTGCAAATAGTAGGTGGAGATGGTCTCATTCTGCTGCTCGATGAAGCGGAAAGCCGGGAAGTAAAAGCGAGCCCTCTGGCTGTCCCTGTTCTCGAGCATGGTAGTCAGCTGGTCTTTGGAGCACCTTTCAGTAAAAGGCAAACCTCACAACTGTCCCAACTGCACATCACACGGACACATTCAGGCTATGTATTAATGATAAAAGTGAAGGGAGTAAAAAACCATGACTAGGGATCCCTGTGGATTTAGGTAGCACTGGTGTTTTTATTAAATGGAAAAGATGAAAACCTGAGGGTATGTGTAAAATATTTAAATTTAAAGCTGGACTGTTGGACTGAGAGACAGAGCTCATTATCAAGTCTTGAAGGACTGAAAGTAATTCAAAAATACAGTGTGCAGCCAACCCTTTTAAAAAAAAAAAAGACGTGTGACTTACGAGAAAAACAGACTAAAAAAGGTGGAGTTTTATAATAGCGTTTTTATAATCTATCAAGATACAGATTTTTGATTGGAGACTCTGAGAAATGGAAATCATCTATCTATTTATTCATAATTTAAATCTTTTTTTAATTGTAATCGCTCAGCTTTGATCATGCATTACCATCATCCAGGATCTATATGCAGCCGACTCTGACAGGTGTAATTTAGGGATTAGTGTTGAAGAACGTTCAGATTAAAAGCTGAAACTTTACAGAATCTTCCAAAGCTGAAAAGCAGTTTCAAACTTGAGTAGCGGAAATGTGTTCACCGTACGTGTTAGATGAAGGCAGAACAGAAGGGAAGTGGCTATTACAAAGACGCATTTTGAGTAAATATACATATAAATGTAGCTTCAGAATTATTTTAGCATTTATTGTACACGATTACGACAGTTGGGAATCCTGCTTCAGCAGGATTTTATCCTTATGTTACTTTATATCCTGTTGACGTCATTTAAATTAATATGTCGTAAGTCTTTCATCATGCTTTTGAACAATAACATATACCAACATAACATACACCATTTTTTACTCCAGTGACTCAACAATACTTCACAATATTTATATATTTCTGATTGTTTCTGCCGTAAACTTGTTTGTGAGTAATCCCTTGTAAACTGTTGTTCAACATTACTCTCATACTAACTTGTGAGCAGGACTCAGTTTGTAATTGTCTTTTATCCCTCAAACAAAACAAATACTTCTTTTAATATTGATTAAGTAACTTTTGTATATAGAAATAATAAAATTATGAAAGAAATCTGCATGTGTGTTCTGCTGACGGTTTCTTTTTTTCTTCTGTATCACTCTCATGAAGTTTTTTTTCCTCGCCACTGTCGCCTTGTGCTTGCTCAGAAATGAAAGACTCCAGCAAAGTGAAGATTTGATGAAGTCTGTTCCTTGACTAGGCTGCTTTTCATGAAAAACATCTGAACCTTGTCGGATAACTTAATTACAATGAATTGTAATAAAACTAGCCTGTGTTGAACTTGTTTTCTTTGTATAATGTATTGAGATGACTTTTTTAGGGGAATTTCCTCAACACATATAAAGTAAATTGAATTAAAATGAACTCAAAAATGAATCTCAGACGATCTAACTCAGTCTTGCATTTAACTGACTATTTTTTCATTAAATAACTGTATAAAGAAGTAACTAGTAACAACAAACTTGGTTAGGTTGCAGAAAACATTATATCTAATATTCAGAAGAAAAGGAGGATCAAATCACATGAAGTGTCATTACTCAGGTGAAGAATTCTACTTCTATAGATACTTGTACATATACATTTGACAAATACAGATCCAGGTCTGACTCAGACACACACTAAAACAAAAAGCCAGCAGATATTATATACACATAGAGATCCTCACTGTGAAGTCAGATTGACTGCACACAGACCACCTGCACATAGACATTAGTTCTCAGTTCGATGCCCACGGGTGGAATGACGAGGGGCGTGGTGTAATTTATATCCTGGAAATGGAAGAGGCATTGGAGTTACAAT
The DNA here is from genome assembly GCA_014839995.1 of Xenentodon cancila. Lineage (NCBI taxonomy): Eukaryota > Metazoa > Chordata > Actinopteri > Beloniformes > Belonidae > Xenentodon > Xenentodon cancila. The sequence continues at coordinate 21,963,787 of CM026201.1, forward strand.
TCATATGGGTGCCACGTAGAAATGCATGTGTGAGAGAAAGGTGTAAGCGACACCTTGTATAAGGCCATGCTGAGGGTGCTAATGAAGCTTCCATTGTTGTCCTTCAAAGCAATGGAGGAGGACGACCTACCAGAGAGAGGAGACCGCGCTTTGCACACAAATGAAACACTAGAGGTCTTGATGTATTATTTGGGCCACACATCAGAAGTGTGCTTGTACACGTCCACCTGGGTGTTGTTGATTAGATACTCCAGAGGATAAGTGCATGAGTAGAAACACTTGAGCTCTGCGTTGTACGTGATGGTCCCCATGGTGGGGTCGGAGGATTGGACCACTCCACTGATGTTCCCCGAATGGATGTCGGAGAAGTCGGTGAACACACCTGTCCCTTGTGAACTTGAGGTCTGGAGAAAGATTTGATGGAAACTTGATTTTTTTTAAAATTGGTAGCTATCTTTTTAGATAGCTAAAGAATACATGTTGGAAAGTTGCATTGATCACTTCAAAGAAGTGAAGCCACTGTCTTAGCATTCCCTTTTATTACATCAAAAGCAGATGGATTCATCTCATTAATGGCTGATTTTAGATTTTTATTTCTCCCTGACTGCTTTCATTTGTGCATCGTCTCACCTCAAGCACTTGGCACAAAAATCAGTGATGTGCTGACACCTTTTTTATCAGATTTCGCTCCCCACCACTGAGGGCTGACGAAAGGCCTGGACACTCTCAGTGAAAGAAACCTGGAAACAATATTTATTCAATACTCACCAAGAGGTTACTCCTGGAAGCGTTTCCTTCCCCGATGGGGAAGCTGAATCTCACTACAGGAGGTACCACTGAGGCGTTAAGTGTCCCGTCACAGGCCACATTTCCCTGGCTGCCATTAAGGATCAGTAAACTCTTGCTGCATCCGGAGTAGATGACCGGGCAGAGCTGAATATCCAGGTCGATGGCAGAAGCTCCACACGGCACTGCGATATCAGTGTAAGCTGAGAAGAAAGAGATGCTTTCCCATACTTTCATGTGCCAGTCAAAATGTTCAACTTCAAGACTTATCCTTCAAGCAATCAATAGCATAATTAAATAATCTTCTTTCACACGTGTTAATTATGTATCTGAGTTGAAATCAGCATGGCTCTCCAACACTAAAAGTTGATGACGTCCTACCTGGTCTACTGGTGTGGCTCCACAGTCAGAAAGGCTGAGGGCGTCTGGCCCACAACGCACAGGGGCGTCAGGATGAGGAGGGTAAATAAAGCCATCTCTCTGTGGAAGAAACAAAAAAAAAGAGAACGCAAATACAACTGATTGAAATCTGTTTCCAGAGCGATACAGAGAAAACTGTAAATCTGCTGAGGTGGTTTCAGTGAAAATAGTCACATGTAGATGTTTAACCAGAGCTGCCAAACCAGGATACGTTGCTGTTCCCTTCGACTGAATCTTACCTCCTTATGTGACTTGCTGGTTTATGATTGGAAAGAAGTGATCTGTTTTATATATGCAGTAAACGTAACTGTAGTGGACTCTCAACAGTTTTAGGATTGGCTGGAAACAGGGTCAAAGCCATGTTGGTGTGGCAGCTTCAGTTTGTGTGAATATTCCTGGAGACGATTGAGGAAACCAAACACAGCCCCCACTTTGAGGATACATGCTTAAACATTATCCATAAGGCTTTGTCCTTTCATATGTGAAATGCAGCCCTCTTTACCTGGTAAAGGTATGTCAGGATGGGACTTGTGGGAGTCTTAATTTGACAAACTGGCACTAAAGATATTTTATTTGTAGGCTTTTGATGCCTATACTTCTGGAAATTTAATACCAACGATCAACGATCATTTGTCATAATTAAGACCTGTCTTAAGGTCTTAATTTTATTAACGTCTTTTAACGTCTTATGTTTGATTTTTGTTCTCCTGAGTCACAGTGGAAAATCCCCAATTCTTGGATCATCATTTAAAATCTGCTCATTACTGGGATCAGGAGAGACAGAAAACATGTGAAGCAAAGATAGAAACCCAATCATGTCAGAGGAGCCACCTGGGAAGAGACGGGTAAAGTTAGAGGATGGGTGTCCCTGTCAGCTTTTTCTTTTTTTTTTTTTTCAAATAGACGAAACCACATCAAATGCAGGACATGTTGCAGTATCATCAGCAGACCCGTGCGTTTGAACATGCTGAGAGTCTTCCACCCACAGTTACATCCCTCAGGTTTTACTAAATATATTGTCCCCGCTCATGATTCATCTAACTCGGGTCCATCGTTCAAAACCAAATCTTAGCCCCATTCCTGTTTCCAGGAGGAGGGCTCAATCAATTATCACTGATAGTAAACTGAGAAGAAGGATGACAGAATTCACTCTTCTCATTTCAGCTATCTGGGGACATTGTAGATGCTGAACGCATCCCAAAATGCCTGTTGAAATGTGGGATTAGAGTGATGAGGGTCTGTGAATGCCGCAGAGGCGAGCAGGACACAGAGGCAGCTTCGGACTGCGACACGTGAGATGGACCAGCCACCAATGAACATTTAGATAGGTCAATGGAAATGAAAATCAATATTGCAAAAACTAAATATATACTGTAAGATTAATTCCGGCAGCCGTATCAAGTGAACTTTAGTAATTCATGGGGTCTTGTTCATTTTTTTGAGAATTCTTGAGGCTTACAGGATCCAGATATTTGGAAAACTCTTACCAGATTTGTTCTGATACTAAGGAAGAAGAGGCCAACTGTTTCATCAAACCTCTATGAATAATTCCTTTTTTTATTTGTCCACAAATGTGTTTAAGTCTATAGAAAAATTCAGAATCCCCACAGTTACAGACTCGACTGACGTAAACATGGTTCAATTAGTTCTAATATACTAATGTTTGTAAATATCTTGCACTAAGCATCAGTTATGCACTAATTAATTAAACACCTATCTGCTTTGGTCTGGACTTCCACCTTCCCAGTTTTGCCCAGACTAATGTGACAAATTTTGGAAACAAAAACAAATACAAAAAAAAAGAAGAAAAAAAGAAAACGTTAAAAAAAACTCCTCTGCAGACTAAAAATCATAAAAGCCTGACAAAAAGAGATAATGTCAACCGTATCAAACTGATTTGGTTTGATAGTTATGACATTTTAAGGTTGGTTTGGGCTTTCGGACCAACTACCCCAAGATTCACTGGGCAAGCACCAAAACAGGACAGAGGACAGACCTTGAGGAGAGGAAGAGCTCAGATTTTCTTCATGTTCTACAATAGTTTTCTACTTATTTTATCAGTGTACAAAAACAGAACTGTCGTGCCTCTCAGGAGTGACTACTGATGATCGTTTGTGTGTAATGAGAATCTTGATTTGGAAAAAAATCAAAGTAGGCTGGTATCGCGTTTGAGTTGGCGCTGTTGCAGTAATATTTACCAGCTTATTTATTTATTTTGGAGAAAATGCCTGCATAAAAGGCAACCAATGTCAAGTTCAGAGAAGCAGACAGAGTGAATTTAATAACTCGGTATATCCTTATTTAGCTGTTTTATGCTCTTAAGTGAAATGAACAACCAACGCGACACGTCAAGAGTACACAGCGTAACAAACATGTGAACCTCGGATCAAACAGTTCAGATAAAAAATGTCTCTTGTTGATAATGGCATCTTATTTGCAAATATATGAAAGTAGCATTGTGCCAACTTTTTAACTGCAGTTGTCCAACCAAGTTTTGGCAAAAGAGAAGTCAACAGACCCCCCCCTGAAATAAAAAGCGGCTCTGCAGCACAATCTGAACTTTTCACATTTATTTCCAGCAAGATAAGAGGCAATAGGGTCAGAGGAATTGGATGAATCCACAAACAACGAAGTAAATTATATCTTTAAAGTGTTTCAGTCATTGTGACATCCACAGCACCTCCATCATTTGTTCAAATTATGTCTTCTAGTTGGGTTAAATATCGGGCAGGATATCCTTTTTGAAGATAATTTAACCTCTTATCATCGGAGGAAATGGATTCTGTCTCAGCCTCTCCTGATTCTGCGGTGGACAGCGGCGGTCAGAGAGGTGGACATAATTTCTGCCTTCCCATATCAATCAGGATCCAAACTGTCCTGCAGCCCTGTGAGGAGTTTGGATCTATAATCAGGACTGAAGAGCCCGTGACAGGAGCAGCCAGTCAGCTTCAGAATGAAGAAGAGGATAGACGTTCTTACATATCCTGTTTAGCACACAAGTCTCTTCATTTAATGGTATTTAAAGGTTTGACTGATTGGTCGCATTTTATCTTCCTCCTATCTCAAAGTTGTTTAAAAAAAGAGCAGGTTTTGCATCAGAAAGCTTTTTAGCAGTGCTCTTTGAGTTTGAGGAGACCCAACATCAGACTCCACAATACGAAGAAAGCGCCTGTCTGCGCGCCAGCCGGGGCTGCAAAGGGAACACCACGCCATTCAAGCAAACGACGACGCAAGACTGCATGTTTGTTTAAAGGTGCTAAATTCAGTGCAGAATTAAATTTAACCATGAGAGTCAGTTGTTTGTCTGTTTTGGTCTTCACCTTTCATCCAAGAGTCTCCATCAGTTGTAACTGGCTCGTGGAGCTTCAGGATTATCAGCTGTTGCTGGAACATTCAAGTCACACGTAAAACACTAGATATCAGGGTCTTTCGTCCACTGGAAGTTGCTCACCTGATCAGCATTTGAGATGTTGTGTGAGTGACTGTGAAGCCTCCTGAGCAGCAGAGTCAAGGCAGAGTGGATCAATGGAAACCACCTCTGGAGGTGGTCTTGAGTAGACAGACAAACCCCAACAACCAACACGACGGAGACTCTCCACTTTGAAAGAATCAGTGTCCCAATAACAGTTACCCATGCTGAAACCAGAACCAAGGCCTTTCAGATGACAGCTGAAACATCCTTGAGAACTGTAAGACAGTCCTGTTGCCACATAAACTCTTTAGGGTTGTTGTTGTGACATGGGTGACTGAAAGTCTGCACCAGCACACTTTGTACATTATTACTGTATTCTGTTTTGTCAGTTTTCCTGTCTTCTCCAGCTGCTGCTCGCCTACGTGACCACAAGCTGTCCAAACTCCCTTTTAGTGACAGTTAAGATGTTCAGGCTGCATTATGCACCCGAGCGAGAGGATGGCATCAAAAGAAGATCTAAAGACCTTCCACCCTACCATGACACACACACAGTTACACACACCTATTCACACACACTCCTGCAGTTTTATGTTAAATGTTTGATCAACTACATGTCTGGTTCCCTTTTATGACCTGAAAATAACTGCTTTTTCTTCCAGTTGATCAAAAACGCACTGAAAGTTGAAACTAGAAACTAGTTCAACAAAACTATGTTGAACTAGTTTGAAATTCATAGTTTTCCTGTCTAAAATGATGAAATATGTATTCTAAGTATACATATATATACATACATATATATATATATATATATATATATATATATATATATATATATATATATATATATATATATATATATATATATATATATACAAACATATGATTGAATCAATTAATTTGAAGGAAAATAAGAATTAATCGTAATCTAATTTTCATTCGTGTTGGCCAATTTATGTACAGCCCAAAACAAATGTTTACCTTTCAGATAATGGCTGAATTAACATTGACGCACTAAAATTGTTTCAATGTTTAATTAACCAAAATATTACTCTTATTAACTTTTTAGCCAACAGCTGAATGAACATTGATTCAGTATCAGCAATCAAAGAGAAAGTGACATTTATTCAGTGCTGAAATGCTGAAAATGCAAACAAATCACAGTTTGTTTTTGTCTTAAACGTGTTTGGATGTAAGTTTAGTATCTGGCTTTGGAGAAGACCTGAATCAACGAGCAGTCATGATAGAAACAATAAAAGCTCTAACTTTCCAGATGGTGCTCAGCTAGATTGACACATACTGGCATATCTGAACTACTTTACATGCGTACTTTGATTTAAGAAGAAAAAAAGCTGTTTGCAAATTCATCCCCACATTTTAAACCACTGATAGATTCATGCATTGCTCTTTTATGTCTCTTTGAACTCTGCAATCCACAAATGTTTAATTTGCTTCAAATATACGTCCATCACTGTAATAGTCAGCCGCGGTGTTGTATGGTTGTTTAATTCATGATTTTCATGGATTGATCATCATGACTCCAGGCCCTGTGAACAAACTCACAACAGGCCTTTACCATGTATGATCCGTCCTTCCAGAGAAGAACCGTATTATATCATCAAAGTCTACCTCCTGGATGAGTTGATTCAAAAGCCATGAGTGTAAGCATCTCTGACTCATCCTTATCCTTAGCTCATTTTAAATCATCGTCATTTTGGGAAAAGGACTGCTTCCGCTGGAAGCTGCTGACAGGCAGCTTCAGACACACAATTAACACAATGTACCATGTATCTTATAAAAGACATCCTCAGTTTTTTAAACAACTGAATCAGGATTCGGTCAAAATCTGACACAGGCAGACTTTAATTTGTCATTGCTAAATACACATTCTGGCTTGAGCAGGACTCTAAACAGACAAAAAAAGCATAAAGTATAAGATTCAGACTCCTAATTAACTCATCAACAGCCTTTGAATGTTTGAGGTTAGTCTGCAATGTGAAGCAAAACATTTCTGCACAGTCATTAACTCTATTGCTCTCTTTTGGTGGGCTGGAGATCAGATTTTTGCGTTTGGCTCTGCACATGTCTCATTACTATTTGTCTTCCTTTAATCTGGACTTATCTGAAGCAGCACATTTAATTTATTTGATGCTTTGAACTTTCTACTTTGCAGCCCTGCTGAATGTACGTTTCCACCTGCTACGCGTAGGCTTACCTTTTTTGTTACTAAAAGAAAGAAATAAACCGCAGTCATGCTGCATTTTAAAAATCATTTAGTCCTAGTACTTCAAAACAAATAAGTGGTAAACACACAAATAAGAAAAATGTTATGATTAATCTAAAAGCTAAGTACCCTCATTGGTTGGAAGGACCTGGACACACGTCCACTTTGCCCATGCAGTTACAGTATGTCCTACTGTCCTTTTGCATATATAAACAAAAAAAAATGTTTGATCACATTTTAAAAGATTAAAAACTCAGAGGTCATGCTCATGGTCATCATGGTCATTTTCAGCTTTTATTTTAGAACTACAAATGAAGAAAAATGACATATTCAAAAGCTCAGTGATATTTTAAACTTAATAATACAAATGAGACCAGTCATACAGACATTTATCCACCTTTTCTGCTTTAAAAACACGGCAAATGTATTTACTTGCTGAGTTTTACTATTTACATGGTTTTATTTCAACACCTTTTCACTGTAAAACAAATTAGATAAACAGTCCAATTCCAGAAAGGTTGGTGTGTTTTTTTAAATGGACAAAAATGAAAACTGACATTTGTGAATCTGCATTTTTCTTTTACTTTGTACAGAAAGAAATGAATAATTTGACAATACCATTATGTCACGTAAGCCTTTTCTCTCAATTACACATCTGTAGTTAAGTGAGGATATAATTGGAAGAGACACACCAAGAGGAACCTGTTTACTCTTGCTAAATTTAAAACATCTTAGCTGCCCATCAGTCCGTGGTTTTATTTTTTGATTTTTGTTTCTACTGAACGAGTTACCGTTCTGTTCATCTGAGATTAACCCTCTTCATTTTACGCCTTCGGTTTTCATACCTGGATGCGGCATATTGACTGAAAACAGTTTAGGCAGCAACGGGAATACCGAGTCAGAACCTCAGACTGTATAAAAAGAACTGGACAAACCCCTGTGACATCATCCACAGGTTTTCTAAGAGTCAATTTGAAGCCATTTTTAGCTAAAACTACAGCTAAAAAGCTAAAAGAAATTTTTGCTTAACTTTTTGTTGATTAGTGATTCTTTTGTAAAAAGTAATGAGCTGCAACCGGTTTACCGTTGAAAACTCCTTTTATACCCAGTCATGGCACCCTCATTAATCATAGGTTCATCTGCTGATTAGACTCTTCCAGAAAGATGTTTCTGAGTGTTTTATCAATTTGTTGCTCGTATTTTAATTAAAATCATTTGTCTTGAAATTCCTGGTTTGTTTATATTTCTAATGATGTGTATTGACTGAATACAGCAACCCTGAAAATAATCTCCTTACTAAATGTGACTTTTAAATGAAAGTTCAAATGAATTATTTAACAAGGATTTAAGTTTTTATTTCAGACTTCTCATTTTCCAGAGATGGAGCTTAAACAAAAAAAAAGTTTCTCTTTAGCAAGAAAAGTCAAAACTTTCCAACTATGAATTTTTCTTATATATATTTTAAAATGGATCCAACAATGATATTAAGAAAAACATATTTTTTTTGTAATTAAAAAAAAAAACAACCATACATTTCATTACACCGAGCAGTTTCTAAGCACATTTAATGACAAAAATATGTAAAAATGAAAATGAGGTATTGAACACAATAAATACCTAAAACATATTGTAAAAAAAAAAAAATAATAACGCATATAACAAATGCAGCCAACACCTGCCCAGGAGAAAACAGGAAATAGTTATTGTGGCTTATTCTATTATACATGAATCATTTAAAAGTTGGATTCCAAACACCTGACGAGCCAGATGTTTGGAGGCGGGACTTCTGAAGGAGGCGGAGTGACAGCAGGAAGAAGCTCACACTGACCCCACTTAGGATGACCACACCTGAGATCAGAGCTCCAGTCACAGGGCTCATTGTCTGGGAAGGATTCCCGGTCGCTGGGTCACGGAAAGATTTTAATACAAGAAAAAAAAGACAGATAAACAATCTCTTTCATGTAACTTTAATGCATAATCCGTGTGTTTGTTTCTGCTTAAAGAACAATAGGTGGACTTGTTAGATGTTGACCTTAATTAACGAAGCCCATCACTATTTATTATATTTACTGATGCTCTATTTTTTTCCCATCAAATTGCAGTAAGCTTGCTTACCTAGTTGGGAGTTGTTGACAGGAATTTCATCTGGGGAAAAAATAGGATAATGTTTTTCAGATCCGAAATGACTGTGTATTAATCGAATCTACCTAAAACTTAAGTTTTATCGAAATTAACTAATTTTCTTTCTTTGATACCAGAAGAGAGCTAACTAAAACATGTCATTTTTATTCTTGTACAAAATTCACTGAAAAGTTGCAACAGGTTTATGTCTGAAGACTGATTTTTTTTTTTTTTTTATTCAGGTTAGCAAATCATCACATTTCTGAATATGTCAAACTCTTTCTTTGAGAATCAGTTTACTGTTCATACCACTCCTGGTGATGATTGGACCAGCAGTGATAATGGTGCTCCCGGATGTTGCCGGCGGGGATCCAAGGCTCTGCTCTTCATCCCGCCTGCGCCGTCGCCCACAAATCTGCCAATCACATGTTAAGATTTCAGCCCTCATCATATGCACGCAGGGAGTAAAAGCTGCAATTTCACCCTTACTGGCATGAGCATGATGCAGTCGTCTGCCCGGCAAAGCTTGGTGACGCAGTGCAGAAACACGGTCGACATCTTCTGATGCCTGTGTTTCACAAACCGGAAAACCTCAAAGGAAAAACGGCCCATCTGACTCTTGCCATTCTCAAAAACAGTCGTTTGCGGGTCCTTAGAGCAGCTGTGTCAATGCAGCACATGCACAAACACTATTTTAATCATGTATACGCACGCACTGAAATCTGGAACTGACTGGATAGCAGGCATGAGGCAGAAACAAGCAGCATTCATGAAGATAAGCCATGCTGAGAGCATGAAAAGGTTATGGTTTCCTTTTGTGATTTATCAAGTGTTCATCTTGAAAAAAAAAAAAAAAAAAAAAAAAAGCAGGATTACCCAAAGAAAAGGTCATAGCGGAGTTCATCATTAGGATTCCCTGAGGGGGTTGTGTAACAGTAGTCCATAAAGATATTCCATCTGCAAAGGGACAAAACTGTCAGATGGGATAGAGATCTAACTGGACATGGGAAAGCACAGATTGGGCTTTCTTTGCAGCAGACTGGCGCCTTCAAGTCCAATAATAACATAATGGCATAATGAACGAAAGCAAAGCTTAGAAAAAGAGCTAAATCTGTAAAATTGATGCTGGGAAAGATGCTGTGGAGGAAAGATCCTCTTTTCATAAGCAGTGCCGTTGCTGTATCGCTCAAATGTCTGTCATTTTAGAAACATTTATTCAAGCAGTAACAATAATCATTCTGAAAGGAGAAAATCAGAATTCAATAATCAGGTGACACTTCGCACCGTTTGTCCAAATTTGAGGCTTTGACAGCAGCAAACACTCTGGTTTTCAGAGCCAGACCAGTCATCGGGATAGACAGAGGCTGGTTGTACGTAGAGTCCTGTAGGAACAGTCCATTTGAAAAGAGAAAAATATAAAATAAAATTACTTATAGCAGTAATTAACTGACCACACTGCAATGTAAAATCCATGCGTTCATGCTAAGACATTTAATAAGACTGCAAGCTTATCCTGTCATTTTCAAAAAGAACTGAAAAGAGAAAAATGTCTCTCTAGCAGGAAAAAACTGTTCTGTTTCTGGGACTACTGTCAGCTGTGGATTAATGCATGTGTACCTAAGATGAATGCAAGATAAAATTAAGAATATGGCAAGAAAAATAACTATTATGACATGTCATTCTTCAAAAATATTATAATAATTTATTTTTCTCATGGGAAAAGCATCACAATTATGTGTTAGTCATTATTAAATGGTTTAAATGATAAACGTTTCATAGGATCATCACAAACAAAATGATTTAAATATTGTGAAATTATAGATTATATTAACAAAGATCTAGGTCTCTTAATGTCATAAACTGAAATGCAAATTTACCACAGCTGCTACTCACGTTGTACAGGATCATACTCAGGGTACTAACAAATGTGCCGTTGCTGTCCTTGACGGATACAGCAGCTGAAGAACTGTGAAGAAAGGCAACAGTTCATGGAAAGGTTTGCTTTTTGTTTAATTTTAAGATATAAACGCTGTGACTTGATGTTATATAATGATGGACTTCTGTCTACGTGACCAAAGTACAGAAGTTTAGATGAGGTATACATCTAAATTAGTAAAAAAAAAAAAAAAAAGTAATTAGAAAGTTTGCATATCCTTAAATGAATGGTAATCAAAGCCCTTCAGGACACAAAAAAACCCACTCAGGCAAACAAAGCAGGAGTTTAACTGTAACAGCAGCGAAGGAAAAACAACAAGCAAAGCTCTAAATTAAATGAATAAATCTTAATCTCTACCAGCTACTAGTAAATCCTGGTCAAGGTCAAGCTCTGTTTTGGATCTTTTTTTCCCTTTTTTGATGTAACTTACGATGCCAGCTGTGAGCTATTGACCAGGTATTCCAGCGGGTAGCTGCAGCTGAATTTATACAGCAGGCCAGGCAGATAGCTGATTAAAGTCGGTGGGTCAGGGGTGTCGATGTAGCCTGAAATATTCCCAATTTGTACTAGAGACATGTTCCCATAGGCGTTGGCCCCATAGGCTGTGCTGACCTGCAGAGAGACTCATCTCAGCCACTCATTTTGTTTCCTACCAAGTCAATCAACAACAAAATGAGGCTATAATGAACATGATTTTAATAACATTGACATTATAATCTAGTGTTCTGATATTCTTTACCACCAAGCTGTTACCGCAAGCCTCTAGGGTGCTGAGACTGACGCTGAACAGAACCGCCGTGGGGAAAGTGTTGTTGTTGATGAAGCCGCGGCACTGAGCGTCACTGTGATGGCTGTTCAGGGCCAAATCTGCGGCAGTGTAGCCAGAGTAGAGGACCGGGCAGAAGTTGATCTTCAGTGTGATGGTTTGAACCCCGCAGTAAACACTGATGTCTCGCTCAGCTGGGGAGCAGACGGGAAGGGGGGGCAAAGATCAACAGAGCATGTTCAACTTAAAAAACTTATGGCTGTTGGTTCAGAGTCCGTCGCTTAAAAAAACTGGTAACAGATTTTTTTTATTCGCACTTTTTGCATCCTAAATAACTTGTATTCTTATGCAGCAGTACTTGGCGTCATAAGTGAAAAATGACAAAGCAAGTTTTGCAAATAAAACGAACACAATTGTGTAAATTAAGAAATAAGTTTCAGCTATTCATAATGGCAACCTGCATGCATACATACATACATACATACATACATACATACATACATACATACATACATACATACATACATACATACATACATACATACATACATACATACATACATACATACATACATACATACATACATACATGTATTTACATAAAAGAAAGTCAGGAGAAGAATAAACATTTTTATCCATCAGCAGTGTCAGATAAGAAGTTTCAAATGAATCTGCTACTAAAGGAATAAGTAAGTTCACCCATATTAAATAAAAATTAAAGCATCTCTCAAAGAAAATGTAGTCAGCACAAAAGGAACCAAAGAAAAAGAAATTTACTTTCTAAATAGCTGTTGAATAATTAGGTTATTATTCAGATCAGTATGAATGCGATTTTTCAGGAAGGCTTTTAAAATTACTGAAGAAACTAAAGTCGTGTTTAAGCACCTATTAAAGCTCTCTCACTATTAAAAAAGCTTTCTGAGTGTCAAAAAAATGCAAATTGGTATTGTAAATTTTAATTTGAAATGATTTATATTAATGTATTCAAAAGTATGTGATCAGCCAAACTTATGCCACTTGTGTGCAGATAGGAAATATTGGAAGAAGAAATTTTTTTTCTAGTATCTAATATATCCTGCAGTTTGTAATTAAAAGTAATACCAGAAAATATAAAGTGTCATAAGTGACGATTTTCCCCTTATTAATGTCTGGTATATTAACGGTTAGGCTTATTTATTAGTTTTACTCTATTATAATCATGTTATATCAGATGTTACATATGGAGAACACAGACAGAACAACAGAAGACGTTTGATTGTACAGACAGAGTATGTTGTGCCGTTTTCTCACCTGGAAACCTGCTGTGGTAGTTGGCATCACAGTTGTATCCATTGAACTGTGTGGAGACTGAGGCAGTGTTGCTCATCAGCAGGAAGATAAAGCACATTCGTGCCATTTTGGCGCCTGAGAGAGTTTTTCTCAGTGTCATCTTCAAAAGGGTCAATGTTGCATTAATCACATTCCTCGGATAGATGTCAAAAAACAGCATTTACGTCAAAATTAGGCTTTTAAAAATACAAAGCTGCCCTCGTCCTCTAACCTTGATCAAAGTGGTTCAGCTATCTTTCTCCAGGTACCCTAATCCTTCTTCTCCTGCTCCGCCTGCCCCTTTTACCGCCTCTGTTGACCCTTTACCCAGCCTCTTTTAAATTGAGGTCACCCCTCTTTCCAGCTCATTTAATCCCACTCCCTGCTTTTACCCCCCCCCACACTCCTTCCACACCTGTTTACCTGTCTCCTGTGTTTTGCAAATAAATGGCTGGAACCCCTCTGATTTGTGAGGAGAGAAAAGTTCACAAGTGTGGCTCGCAGGTCTGGTGGCATCAAGGAATTAAACTAAACCCGACGTCAGCCTTGCGTATATCCCTTGTGTGTGCAGAGATGAAAAAGATACAGCAACAAAAACCTGCCGCAGCACAGAACATGGGAACCTCCATCGGATCTGAATGGACAGGACAAATCTTTTCACAGCGCCAAGAAACCTGAGCGTAATCGGTAGGTTCCCACTCGTCTCTCCTCAGTCTGATCTCCATCTTTCAGATCATACAAATGCTGGGTCCCAGTAGAAGGGGAGGTCCAGCTTGGGAATTAAGCTGTCATCGGCTACTGCCGCGGCCCACATTCACAGGGGCACAAAAGTCACCTCACGGTCTGATGCAGGGCTGTGTGTGGATAATTGTGATGCACAAGGCATCACTTAGAGTAAAGGTGTAATTGGTGTATACCCCTACAGCTCGGTCTGTGCAGCATTTGTTGTGCTCTCGGTTTCTCCGCCTGAAGCTAACACACCTACCTTTAATTTAACAGCAGTCTATCTAACAAATAAAGATCTTCATTAAAATGGTGAACCTGTGGCAGAACAAGGCACTTGTTTCACTCTTGAGGATATGTGTTCTCTGAAAACAACATATACACAGTTAAAAAAAAAAAAAGCACACAAAGAGGTTCTGGAGCCTTGAAACAAATAACTTCCATGCAGAAAAAGGACAAAACCAACAGCGCAGAACAGCAACTGAGTCTAACAATAAAGAAGAAAATAGCTACATTGGTTTACAACGCAAAGCCTGTTGGTGTCCCAGCAGCTGTTAAACTGTAAAATGCTTCCTATGATTTTTTACAATCTTATTCAATACAATATTATAAAGGACCTTGAGAGAAGAAGCAGAGGTTGGCGTCCTCCTCTATCCCATCATGCGTTACTTTCAGACCTTGCTTATATTTGCTTTATTTTTAAGGTTCAAGTTACAATATGGTTTCATTTACGCCAAAAACTCAATGAGCTTGTGTGTCTTCCTAAACAGGGACCTTTAAGTGAAATTTTACAATTTCAAGACCTGTTTTGGATTTTAATTGTTGGTAGAGTGTTATTTTTAATCGCTGCTGAGTTCAGTTTAGGACAAATACAAAGACCAAAACACATTTCGGTGTACGTATCCCCATTTGGTACCATTTCATTTTTTGTGTAATTTTTTTTCTTTCATTTTTTTGATTCATGCATACAACTGTCAGGCATTTTAATGTTTGCACAATGTGACTTTGCATCATTTTGCTGTAAATTGCCTCAAAATGTTGCCAACTTTCTTTGGTTGTTCAGTGAGTTCATTGACTGTAGAAAAAGAGACATGCAAATCATGCTGAAATCACCTGTTTGAAAGAAGTATAATGACTTTTTTCTTGCGGGGGGTGGTTACGGCTGGAAAGCTGAAATGAATGTATTTTCACTATGAAAATGAATTTGACAAGAAATGCAAGGGGTTATCCTATCTGCAGTGAAATAAGTGGTTCAATTATTTCAGGGAATTTAAGTGTGACTGTCGGTTTTGATTTTAAGTAGCATTTCAGACATGGTTTGGTCAGGTTTACAGCAAATAAGGGAAATGTCACCCAGATAACTGAAGTCTGTGTTCAGTCCGCTATCCTGTATGATTTTATGTTGTCTGAAGCCTAGTTTTGCTCACATTCACATTTATTTTCTTTTTGGTCATAATTTATTTCATTTTTTCTTTTCTTTTTTTGCTGAAAGCAAATAGGCCCCCAAGTAGGTTTATAGTTTTCCAGCTAGAGTGCCTGGTTAGTTTTGGTAAATGACCGTGATTTATGATCAAATAAAAGCTTGCACAGAGGCAATGACATGTTAGAAAGCCCCATTTCCATTTCTCTTAGTTGCCATAGTGACAGGTCTGATCCCAAGGTTGCAGAATAAAAAAAAAAAAAGGGAAGTAGGCATCTCATAATTTTATAATTAACACTTCCATAGTGTGGACTAGGGCTTGAGATATGCCCATAAAGCATTGTAATATTATTATTATGATTTATTA
Source organism: Xenentodon cancila (assembly GCA_014839995.1). Classification (NCBI taxonomy): domain Eukaryota; kingdom Metazoa; phylum Chordata; class Actinopteri; order Beloniformes; family Belonidae; genus Xenentodon; species Xenentodon cancila. The sequence continues at coordinate 21,979,267 of CM026201.1, forward strand.
TTTTCAGACTTTACACGTTCATTTTCAGTTGCAGTTTAGTTTCTTTTCTAATTCTGTTAAGTTCTGGGTCAACCAATTCAGAAGCGAAACTCCCAGGTCAAAAAAAAGCCTTTAAATTGTGTTTTAAGAGTTAATGACATGGTTAAACGTTTCGTCGAAGGTGACCAGTTCTAGACAAATACACACCTCCAACAATCTTTAAGTGAACTAAAGTAACCGTTTTACATTTTTCTGTGAGGATGAGGGTTGTGTTTGGGGGACTGCCACATGTTTGCTGTGATACAAGGACACATCACCTTGTCTCACCTACAATTGTGGCTCACTGATTCAATTTCATATTTCATGGAGAAAAACTGATTTCATAGAGTTACACAAAGCACAGTCAGGCCCTGTTACACAGTATTATGTAGTTCATGCTTGCTATTGAAGTTTTCACAGAACTGGCTAAGGGTGGAAAATAGAAGAGTTTGCATTGTAGGGTATATAGATGCTTTTCCTATCTTTCTTTGCATAAAACAGGCTGTTTTAAAGGCACAACAACTGTAAGCAAAGCACGAGATGAAAACTGGTTTAAACTAATCCAGCTTTTGTTAGGCTTTGCAGGAGCGGGACTGAAATGCAGGAGGCAGGAGAAAATATACGTACACAATGGCAGGACTAAAAGAAAAACCCAGACCCTGGTGATTTTAATCAATAAAACTTTATTTTATAGCAGTGGGGTGAAGATCTGCCCTCATAGAGACCATTTCAAAGCTGAACCTAAATGCTCTCTGGAGATTAAGGCACCTAATTACGTTGAATGTATGAAAATTCAGATTAACATTTCAAACTGACGACATCAAGTGTATCTGCCCCACAGGGGTTGAATTATTATTTACTACAAATCCAAGAATATAATTCATGCACATTCTCACATGATTGACATACATGATTTTTTTCTTCTTTTTTTGCCAAAAGCGATGTTCCCATTGGATATCACAATCAAAATTTCTGTTTTTGGGTCTTCTCGTCTGCTAGAAGTCTAATGAAGAGTCTGCACTGGTGTCTTGCAGGAAAAGCCTAAAGACACAAAAACACATGAAACTTCTCTTAAAATGCTTTTGGGTCATCGTTGTATCATCTGTTAATAGTGAGAAAACCAGTTTGAGGTAAAAACAATGTTTGAATAATGGTCATCTTACCCCCTTTATCCTGCCATAACTTATTGCAATAAAGTAATCATATATATATATATATATATATATATATATATATATATATATATATATATATATATATATATATATATATATAACCTCCGTGGGTGGTGTCCCTTCTAAGCTCGGGTCCTGGAAGCTTGAGGGTTCTGCGCAGTATCTTTGCTGTTCCTAACACTGCACTTTTCTGGACTGAGCCTATATATATATATATATATATATATATATATATATATATATGCATGCATGGACTGTACATGTACTCCCACCCACATCCAACACATGACGTATTGGTCACTTGGCTCGGGCTTCACTGCATCTGTGGCCTCACGTGTCTCACTCACACCCAGACCTGGACACTGGAGCACCTGCTGCCCTGCAGAGCCATGAGCCGCACGGCTGCAGGTGTTTGTTTTTCACTGCTGCTCACCTGACTCTCTGATGAGATAGACCAAAATCGTATATGAAGTGCTTACAAGTTCACAAAGGCTGCTGAGAGCAAACAGGATCGGATGGTTGCATGTACATGCAATGAAAACACATGGTGAAACTGTTACTATCCTGGTTATTTTACAAATCCTACCCAGTAAAGTACCTATTTATTCATGTGCAATGGTTGTTGAGTACTATGTTGAGGCTTTTCACATATTTAAGTTATAAGACTGTGAAAAGCTAAGAAAAATTCACTTCACTTTATGGTCAAACTCTTAACACCTTTCTTTTTCTTTTGCAATAAAACAATACATCTCTGTGAAACTCTGCTGAACTTTGTAATAATTCAGGTTGTTGCGTTTGGACACTTCTGAAGGCTAAGAGCAGCCACCAAACTTAGATCAGCCTGATAGAGCCGTCTCTATCTGATCAACCCTAATCATCCACACTTATCAAACGGACAACCAAATCATACGATCTGGGTTGCGGCACAAAACCTGAAAGAGTGCAGCTGTAATCCAAAGCTCCGAGTACAACACAGCCAGGAAAGAGAAGCCCTTATCAAACACCCTATTGTGATGTGTTTGCTTTTATTCTTCTTCTTCTGCTTCATTGCAGTAGTAGAAGGGCAAATTAATAAGACATTTGGGTAATAAGATATCTTTTTTACTTGTCACAAAATATTTGTAGAACTGGCAAAAAAAAAAAATGAAAAAAGGATGAACATAGACAAACAATTGTAACGTTACTATGATGCGGATGGCTTTCTCGCGATTTCCTCTGAAAATAATTAAACTGATGCTGTTGTGTCTTTTCAGATAGAGTGTGTTTGCAGAGGTCTCTGTTTCTTTTGTTGGCATAAAAATGTGACAATTCCCAGGTGTGCGGGGGAAACCGGAGGGTTGTTTATGCACGAAACCCAACCCTATATTTAGAGAACACTGTGTGAGAAGCTCTGCTGTCAGTATCATGACCTCATCAGGGATTCACGGGAAACTGTAGGTATTTTTGTCTTTTATTCATGCATTCACATTCTGAACTAGAGACTTAAAAACATATTTAAAAAAAAATGGATTCTTTGATTCCTCTGGATAAATAAAACTTCAAATCAACCCGGCATAAGACCAAAGAATCAGGTCAATATCTGATGTATTTTTTCTCTGAAACTGACTGATCTAATAACCAGATTGGCAGTAAGGATTTAAAATTGTTTTGTTCAACAAGCAATTGAAACAATAATGTGAAATTGACATGAACAGTTGGATTGTTTCACATATTCATGTTGAACTTATTGTCTAAAAAAAAATTTTTAAAAACTGCACTGAGACAAAGCCCTCAACCAGCACCATGGTTGTCTGTGACGCTGTGCTGCCCTCTAGTGGTCTCTGTGTTACATTGCATGCACCATCTGCTGAATGAGTCCTTTGTTGTTTTGAATTTACATGTAACATGCAACCTGTAATTTCTGTGCCTGAACATTTTTCCACTATAGTCTCGTTTCTTTTCTTATTTTTCCTTTCAGATCGTGGTGCTTAGCTGTGTCATTCTTGTGCTTTAAATGCACAAAAGATAAACCCCTTCAACCTGACAATAATTCCCAAAAAAGTAGCATATTAGCTCGGCTGCAGAAGGAGATGGGAGGCACTGATGTCAAGACAAGTGAGCTCCTCACAATACAAGGAGGATTTCATCCCATGTCCAACACCATGAAAGTCCACATGAAGTGGAAGGAGGAATGCTGGAGATTACTGAGCCTCAAAGCCACCAGCCAGGATGAAACAACAAAGATCCAGAAATACATCAAGAAAATAGCCCCAAAGGATGAACTACTAAGTGAAGGTCTCAGGCAGTGAAAATCCACTGAGGAAGATGAAGAGATGAAGGAGTAACCAAAATGGAAAAAGAAGTTAATGCATGGCATGCATAAGCAACAGATGAAAGAAGTGGCTGATAGTGAGAAGTCCTACCAGAGGCTGGAAAAGGTGTTCTGAAGCACAGCTTCACTTGGAGGCATTAATCACAGCAGCACAAGAACATGTCTTGGATACAACAGCGAGGGCATACCACACCAGACAGGAAACCATCTCAGTCTAGAAGCGCGCAGTCCTGGGAACAGGCAAATATACTGTACTATACGTTTTCAGGCCTCTGGTAGAGCATCCAAGTTAAAGAGGGCCAACCACAGATAAATGGGTTGGGGTGGTGTCAATGTACACACACACAATAAAAGTAGAAAAAGAAAATCATTCTAGACTGCTTGAGTCTCCATACTTGAGTCAAGACTGAATCAATCTGGAAAAGCCCAAGGTGAATCTTCTGCAAATATTCATTAGCCTGAAGATGTCTGAAGAGTTAAAAAGTTACATAAATAAAATCTGTGGATAATTTGAAAAGATAAAACACAAAAATTGAAGCAGCTGTTCAAAAATGATTGCATCTTTTTGGTCGCTACTGAAAGTGGTATTAACGACACTTTGGAGACATTTCTAGAAATAAAACTACAGGAGTGCTGATATTCATATTCCCCTGGCTACAACAATGAAATGTGAGCTGGGTTTTAACAGAGCAACGTTATAACTTCCAGCAGACATACAGTTTGAGTAAGGTGTATTAAAATGTCTTGTCCCAGGAAGGAAAAATCATAACTCAAATGTTATTAACTTTAGGAGATATCTGTTTGTCATTTTCTGTTTCTGTTTTTGTTGGTTTATTTCTTTCTCTTCCTTCTGTAGCTAAATCTTTAGCTTCATCTTTACAAAATGTTGTGAATCGATATATAATGCAACTAAAAAATAAAAAAGACAGGTATGAGGTGGATCCAAACAACAAATTCACTGAGAACAATTATAAGGCAAGCAACAATGGACTGTGGAGGTCAGCAGAATGAAAGACAGACGTGTGTCATGTTTGCTGGTGAATGACTGCAAACACAAAACAAAGATGATAGGGTGTGGATGGAGCCTGACAGAGTGTGCTGTGCATGAGCTGGCATTTACAGAAAGAGAGGCCCCTGTGGGCCTCCGAGGGATGGTGATCAGCAGAGCTAGTTCTGTTCTGCATTTTTGCATTTTTCTACAGGTTTGACACAACAGCAGTATTGTGTTGCGTCACACTATTGTTTTAAATGGCCACCTGTGGGTGCATCACTGCCACCTACTGGCCGGCTTCATCCTGTCCAGTAGGGAGTCTGGAGGAAGAGCTCTGGACTGCCTCTCCCTTCTGACACAAATATCCAGGAAAAGCCTCAGTCATGATTGTTGGGAAATTTTAAAAACTGCAATATGTAACGTATCACCACTGATTTCTGAAACACAAACCAGCTTCCACACTCAAACTTTAATCACCACGTTTATCATCTCCAGTTGCAAAGGCAAAGGCAGTAAAACCAGTCATAAAGATGAGCGCATGGATGGGGTGAGAGTACATGCCTGACAGCACATGTCAGTGCCTGGACTCTGAACTGGTGTCCAGCAGACTATAAACTTGCAGATCTGTTTTTGCAGAAACAAACACACTCAGTAGTACACACTAAGGACTACAGATAACAGGAAAAAAGGGTCAAACTCTGACCACAAGTACTTATCTAAATGCTAGATACTAAGATCCATACTGAGCAATAAACCCATTACTAAAATAACAGTGGGAGGAGCATCACATGCAAAAATAGCTCGCAGCAGACGCCAGACTGCTGATCGTGGGTTGGACACATTTGGAAGGAGACTATATTACAGTAAAGGTCATGAATATCTCTCTATAAAACTATATGTCTTACAGACCCCATAAGGAAAAAAAAGCACCTCAAGAGTTATATAGTTAATCAAAACTTTCCAATTGTTTTAATTTTTCTAACCACAAGGCTTTGTCAAGTTATTTCAGAGAAGGATAAACTGTTCCACCTCTGTCAGAAACTGTTGTTGTTTAATTTAATTTTGAATTTTTCCCTTTACATGGTCATGCAGGCAATAATTTACACATGTAACAATGAAAAGGTTTTCTCCTGTTGGGTTGATGTAATAGTGAGCTGACTGGTCACTTCAAACCTAAAACCTAACCTAACCAAACGAAAAGCACAGTGAACCGTCGGACGTGTGCTGGATTTCTAGGAACCTCTGGCTGACTGGGATGTAAATAAATGTCATGAGAGAATGAAGATACTGTACATAAACTCTCCAATAAATACCATGAGTTCATGAAAAATGCTTTATTGCAACAATTTATAATGGTTTCAGTTGCCTCATCAGACATACAAGGGAGATGCAACAGCTCTGTATCGATTACTGTGACGTAAAGTTGGACACGTGTCAAACTTGTACAGATAAAGAAATAGGATAAATTTCTCTTAACACTAAGCTTTACAAAGTAGCCGTTTATGGGTGGATTATTTGTGCCATCAGGGATCGCAGATGGTATCAAACTTATGTAAGACTTAAGATAAATGTTTTCCTCATTTTTCCAAATCTTGGAACATTTTTCTTTGCATGTATATTTAGCATAAATACTTTAACACTAGATGTCCATTGTGATTTTGAAAATAATGTTGCTATGTTTACAATAAAAGAATGAAATTGGACTACTGCTTCGTTTATTTTCATTAAGCAGTAAAGTACAGTTCTATGCAGAACTTTACAGTTTTTTTTTCATGTTTCAACCTGAAAAAGTTGCAAACTATACCAAATAAGCATACTGCACTGGTCTTTGGTACCAACATCAGTGGGTCAATCGACAAAGGTCATAAATACAGGATGATCCGTTTTAAAGTCTTTTCTCAAACAGAGCTCGAGAAGAAAGAATACAATGTTCCGGTTGCTGTCTACTGTTGTCCTTTATTAAATGAGTTGTGCACTTCTTCCTTTATTTTAATACCTGGAAACACTGTTTGCGCAGGTATGATGCCACGCTGTTACACCTGGCAGTGGAAATGCAATCTGGATCAGGGCTTAACTTTCAAAGTTTTTCCCCGTATAATGGAAAAACTTGGGCCAAGTTATTTCAGTGCTGTCCAACTGGATTTGGGCCCTTACTGGACCAGATAATTTTAGCTCCTTTGGTGCAAATATTTTGGAAGGACAAAAAGACCATTTTGCAAGAAAACCCTCAATAGTCAGCATTGCAAGAATTTTTAGTAAATTAAAATACCCTTGGTACACAGATTATTAATCCTGCCAGGGAACTCGATCCATCATTGAAGCATGACAACAAAATTAAAGAACAAAAAAATACAAAGAAAGGAATAAAAACAAATGTATCATAAAATCAGATACACATCCCACGTGGATAGCATTGGTGTGCAATTTTTTATTGATTGTCCTATTTACAATTGTGATTGGAAATACAACAGAAATAAGATATGTTTCAAGTAGCAATTTGTATGCATAGTAGAACTGAGTTACAAATGACAAAAAAATGCACACTAGGAAGGTCAGAAGTGTCCGTTTTGAACAACATAAGCACATATATGTTGCCCTAAATGGTGCTTTCATTTGTCACACAGAGGTGAGGCGTTGAACAGTGAACTGCTGAATGGCGGTTGATGTCTAAAAGCCTTCTTTATGACCGCTGTCTGTGCAGTGTGTCGTGATGGGGTCTGGATAGATTGTCCTTAAAGGAGAGCAGTTTGCTGAGTGACCTCCGCTTCCTCTCTAACTCAAAAGTCCCGGGGTTCTAACCGGTGATGGTTCCAGCACCGTGAATGAGTTTATTGATCCTGCTGGCATCTCTGGCACTGATGCTGCTTCCCATGCAAGACACACACAGCAGATGCCACCTGCCACCACACTAAAGAAGGGTTTCACTAAATATTATTAGATCATTTTCTCTGGTCCTATGAATTATCTTAAGAAGATTTTTTTTCAACACAAGGATGCTTTGCTTCACACATGTTAAATGTGTGTTTTATACTCATTTAAGCAGAGCAACAACCTTTTGTCTGAAGTGTGACAATGCTGTAAAGGCATAATAATCATGGAGATGGTCTTGGGTCATTCCTTCACTCCATCAAGCCTGGTCCAGACCCCCCCCTTACATTACACTGTGTCCACTTCTCAATATAAGAGGCTTTATCTTTCCTCGCAGGCCTCCGATTGAGAATTTGTACACGCTTGCTCATCTGGTCCGCAGCCAGGTACACCTGCAACCACGGTGGACCACAGCGAGATCTTCGGGGTGCGTGATCTGATTCAGGGTCTGCAAAGAGGTGGGCGCTGGAAGAAAGCGGAGCAGGCCCGCCATTTCCCCTCCTCAGTGGTCTTTTTTTTTTCTCACGCAGCGCTTTAAAGCCATAGTGCAACGGCGGCAGCAGCGGGAGGAGGCGGAGGAAGAGGAGGAGCGGCAGCTACTGGCGGAGCGGCGGAGGCAGGCAGGCAGGCGGGGATCCGGTGTGCCACATCGGGATGAGAACGAGACACAGACCCGGGCCGGATGAGTCAGCGAACGGATTTTTAAAATAACATTATCCTTAAATAAAAATCTGAGTTGACGGAACCGAGCATCGCAACAACAGAGTCACTACCTAATTTACATATATATATAATATTATATTATTATTTTTATTTTGCTAGTTGCTGTCAGATTCCGCTTCCCTTTATTCCGCCCTCCCCCGGTCCGCGTCTGCCATAGCCTAGTTTTGACTTCTTTTTTTTTTTTTAATTTTACTTCCACCGAGGTGTAAAAAAAGGGGGGGTCCGGTGGAGGTGGAGACTTAATTTCATCCCTTTTAAAAAGCTAATATCGGAAGACAAACCTGTTCGAGTCTCGCTTTTTGACGGTCTTTTGTTGCGCGGAGTAGAGCAAAGATGTCGGGACAGAGCATTACGGACAGGATAACTGCAGCCCAGCACAGTGTAACGGGATCCGCCGTGTCGAAAACAGTGTGCAAGGCCACCACTCACGAAATAATGGGCCCGAAAAAGAAACACCTGGACTGTGAGTATCTTTAAACGGCACGAACGGTGTGTAATAGTTAACCTTGTTTTAATTAAAACTGTGCCGCTTTACGGCGGTGGAGGAGCTAGGAGGCCGCAGAGCCTTAGCACAGGCTACATGTTCATGTCGGGGAGATTATATTGTTTTTAAATCGAGGACAGGCATAGTTCACATGGTACCGTGAGATATTAACCTCCTTTTGAATATTTAACAGTTTTTAATTCACGCTCAGTGTCAGGTTTGTTCTTATTTGACACCGTGAGCGGTTGTCAGGGTAGCTCGGCGAGCTATCTGGGGCTGTCCCTTGTTATCTCCTATTGACTCACAGCTTTAGCCCACATAGCAATAAATCAGTTTAATATGCCCGGATCCTCACGTATAAAGCCACGCATACCCCTAAACAAGAGTTGCCCTGTATGCCCACATCCCACTTAATTGATTTAATAACGTGATGGCAGCAGTTTGTGGCTGCTTTAGTCCCGTTGAGGTGTCGGTGTGAGGACGCAGATTGTGTCTTGGGTCCGCAGGAGTTTCTTTCTACACACTTCGTGAGCTGATACAGGTACATGCTGGACGTGTTCTCGTGGAGCCATATGACCCTAAATCCTTGTGTAGTACATTTACACACTAACCAGACGAGTCCCAGGCTGTCCGTGCTCGAAGTGCAGTTGTAAGTTTTTTTTTTTTTTGTTTTTTTTTCTGCACACGGGCAGTAATAAAAGTGGTTTTATGGAGGTCACACATGATGAAGTTCAGTAACTCTGAACCTTAATCTCTCCGCCTGCCACCTCATCGTGTTGCTTTGTGAATTGAAGTAGCTGTACGTGTTCCTTTTTGTAATGGTGATATTGGTAATTGTGAGGTATATTTTGGATAAGTGTTCACGTTGCAGGTTGCACACCAGTCCTGCTGCTGTGGTGAGAGAAGTGAAAGTTGGCAGAGCTACACTGTGTTGGCTCATCCAGAGACAGCCAGGAGTCCAGTGTGACTGGTGCACATGGAGTAGACGGCTTGTGTGTGCAAAGACAATTGCGCGACGTCCTCTTGTTTTGGGATGCGGTTTGATTTTGTAGACATTTGAGATGAGTTAGTATAGTTATAAAAGGATTTATTTGTCTTTGTGATAGTTCTTGGTAGACGTCTATGTTCTGGGGCAGGAAAAACGCTTGTCTTGTATGATTCCAGTATATATTTTTCAGGCACCTTTTTTTTTTTTTTTTTTTTTTTTTCCCCACAGTACTGTAAATGAGGAAGTAGTGAACAACCAGGACAAGTATGCAACTTTGTTCATTTTGCTAGTTTGGTTAGGAAAAGAAGAAATCAATTAGAAATTCCCCCGATTTTATAGTTTTTGTCCACAAATATCTTTACATATTATAATAGTGTAGGGAAAATGTTGTTTTACAAAGTTTACTGTAATGTAAGTGTATGCCAGCTATTGACTGTGGAGTTCCAAGATCCAAACGCGTCATGTGCACACAGAGAAGTAGATTGGAGCCCTTGCTGGCAGTATAAATGGTTATTTGCATTTCTGACTAATGGTCAGGAACAGGTAGACCACACCTTTTTAAGGTCATGTGTAACTGATACAGTAACCAGGTTCTGACATCATTATGATAAGACTTTATTTGGATAAATGTATGCTGGAATATTATTACTGTCAGATCTTTTTCAAATGCCAAATGTATATGTAATATAAAACATTGTTTAAAACAAATTATCAGAAGTGAGCAAGTTAAGATAACATTCACTTACTTATTTTTTGGTTTTGTTTTGGATACTTGGGACTTTTTGAGCATTCAATTATTTCAGTTGGTATTAAAACAAATATTAAGGTTTTTATAGCCACTTCAATACACTTCTAGACTTGGTACAGAGTATATCAGGGACAAGGTCCAACTCAGGAGAAGATGTGAAGGTTTTGTCAACTTCATTTGATTGGTAAATATACTTTGGTTGTATGGTATTAAACAAGAAAAATTTACTATGAAAAATCTGCAGATTCCTTGGCATTGGTGTGTTGTATTAAACGCATTCACATCAAGGGTAAACAAATTTTATAATGGATATTCGCGCTCAGAGGGGGATGTTCATTTGTTATTGCAATGGACTTGTGTAACCGCAAGGGGCAGTATAGCTGGTTTTTAGCTCACTAAAGAAGAAGACTGCATCATGGGAAACACAGGTGTGGGAGGAGGTGGACGTCTCGCTACTTTGTGGCGGCTCATGTGGCGCTGGTGAAGCCAACGACGACTCGTGGTACCCGGTATTGTCAGCCATCTTTTGCTTGCATCCTTCCCGGTCTGTGCAGCAATGGCAAATTTGAGCCATGAAAAAGAGTGATATTTCATAGCAACATTATGGCGAGACACGTTGAGAGCTTGAAATGATCATTTACTCGTTCACAAGTTGTAAAAATAATCAAGACTAGTCAACTGCCAAATTGGCAGTTTGCTGCAGCCTTAGTGAGTTGGTGCATTTCAGGTCTGCAGCACATTTCAAGTTGGGTAGAGAGCGATATTTTTTTTTTTTTTTTTATCGTAAACATTTGGTGTCAACAACTGATAATCAACAGTAATCGTGATTTGGTACAGGAGTGGTATCCATGGAAGGCTGAGTCTTTAAGGAACAAAAATTGGCAGAGAATCCTCCAGTTTGACAATAAGCGTTGAACCACTGAACCATTTTAAAACATTGTTCTTAAAGGAAACATTGGATCTGCATATTTTTCCTTTCACTGTGCATAAAATAATTACACAGTTCAAGGAACATGGAGCAATTTCAGTGTTGGGAGGTTCACGATACAAGTGTGTGTTGGGTACCTGTTATCTCTGATCCCTCACGGAGCACTGAATCGGCTGTCATTCACCAGGGGCGGATACAACCACATGGGAAAGAGATTAAATTTGGAAACTTTTGTCAAAAGCTACAGCGAGGAATTACATTTCCAAATGGTATTTTCAAACTTTACTGTGCAAACAAAGGAACCTTATGTTAACCTCTAGACTTCTGAAGACTAGAGAACTTTGGACTCTGAAAGTTTAAACTGTGTGATAGTCCATCCTACATGCCTCAAACTGAAGGGGGAAAAAAAAGAACCACCCATCATTAATACACAATCATAAATGGAGAAAAATACATGAGATTTTAGAGCAACATATGCTGCCTTCAAAGATGACATGTTTTCCAGGGAAGTTCATGCATTTTTCAACAAGACAGTGTGAAACCACATTCTACACAGATTACAAAGGCACGACGATACTGTGTTGGCCTGTCTGCAGTGGTCCATAACAAAGAAAGTGTGGGGTTATCTTTCACACATCTTTCATTTTAAAATCCTTCAGAGAGCTACTGATATTTATAAAAAAAAAAAAAAAGAATAAAAATTTCTTTTTTTTTTTTTTTATAAAGGGAAAAGAAGATGCCTGAAGGGCTGCTTGGTATCCTTGTTGCTAGATTTCTTTTTAAGTATATTGAATAGAAATGGCAACATTACTAAAAGTTAATGTATACATTTTATTTATTTTTATATATATATATATATATATATATATATATATATATATATATATATATATATATATATATATATATATATATATATATATATATATATATATATATATATATATATATATATATATATACTCTTTTCTTTAATGTGTTGCAGTTTGAAATGTGTAAAAAAAAAAAGAAAATTTAAAATTGACAAGACATCATAAAACATCTTTGATTCATACCATCTACAAATAATTAATGGTTTAAATAAATGTTTGAATTAAAATAAAAGTGACTCTTTTACTTTATACAGTCCCAAATTTTTTTTATTTGTGCTGTTAGGATGCCACCATACAGTAAATGTTTTTTAATCATTCATGAGAAGGAGGTAGCTTGGAAATGGCATGATTTGCAGTCCAAGTAGCCTATGACTAAGGAGTTCTGTTAGATATCGATTATTAGTGTCAATATGAAACCTGAGTTTTGTATTGTCAAGCCAACAAAGGTAATGCACACAAACCATTTTCATACGTTTGGAATAAAGACCTTATAATTGTCCATGAACAACAACTGCTCTAAAAATGTGGTTAAAATGTGAAACTTCCTGATCAAAGAGTAAGTTAATATGACTTGATGATAGTCCTATCAACAAAGGTCATTTGATATCTGCCTTTGGCTCTTGATGGTATTGATAACCACACCTCCACATAATTATAGCTACAGGGTGATTAATCAGTGTTACAAAGATGCTTTCATAATTCAGCCTCATGGAGTCTTAATATGATGGTGTAAACATTTTTTTTTCTTAATAAAATAATATTATATACTTTTATGCAAACAAGCCTTTTTTTAGCAAATTGATTTGTAGAATTGTTTTTTTTTTTAAGTATGTATGTAGATTTCAGTCCCATAAAACAGACGTGCAGCTTGCCACATCACACTTTGTCGTGACTGGTGCATGAATTAATTTGTGTCTTGTAAATTAAGCCAGATTGAAATCCTTAATGGCGACCACTGTGGATATTGAGCAGCATGATTACAACATTACACTGCTGTCAATTTCCAGCCATACTGTTCCTCCTGCACTTCCTCCCGGCTCTCTCCGTCACTCTCCTCACTGGGCGGTTCAGCCAGCCATGCTAACTGCTGCCACTGCTTCACTGGAAGATTATCTTGGCCTACTTAAAGCCCCCTCCCGCTTTTTTGAAAAAGTCAAATATAGGACAGAAAGGGAGGCCCACTTACTGTACCCCGTCACTCTGATCACCACTGTGAATGGCAGGGTCATCTGCACTGACGGAGCACAGCTTTTTCCAGCTCGTATCATTCAAACGGCACACGGGTGCAGAATGATCATGTGATCACTGAGCGGAGGAAGTGGGACAGAACATGAGTGGTCAACATCTTAATGCAGTTAGTTTCAATTAGAAAGAAAAGTTTTACATGTATAATTGGTCTGATACAAATGATTTACTGTTTTGAATTCAAATGTTTTTTTTTTGTTTTTTTTTTTGCCCTTCGTGGAGAATTTCATAACATTGCAAAGTAGTTACAATTTTTGTAATCGGTAAACTTTTTGCAGGCCATCATCATAGCTATTGTTAATGACACTAAGCTCAATGTCACATTAGAAATCATGCTCACATCAGCTTTTTCCCTAAATTTTTAGGACTGATGTTGGAGGTCACTTTTTTTTAAAATCATTTTTATTGTATTACCTAGAAGTAGATTATAGTGCGGTAAAAATGACATGACCAAATGATGTCTAGTCTAATTTGATATGATGAAAACTTTATAAAACGCTGTAAGAAGTCAATGTTTTGTAGATGAGTAGTAAAAATGGTTGCACAATAATTTCTTAATGATCAACAAACAAAATCAAGTTACCAACTAAAACTTTTGAGGCCAAGTGATAATGGTATTATGTTGGATCAGATCAACAAGTCTCGAGGGTTTCTTTTTTTATTTCTTTTTCAAGAATGGGGAAAAATAATTAAAAGGCATATTAACATAAGGAACAGAATAAATATCTTGGGCTACTTTACAGGCGACCAAATGGAAGAAAACCAGCTGTAGAAATTCAGTTATTAATTATAGACCTCACGGTTAATTTCTTTTCCTTTTTCTTACTGGAGAGCAGCAGTTGTTTGTCTGCTCAGCAGCATTAGTATTTAGTTTCTTTGGAAGTAAAATGTTCAAACATTGAAATATGTTGCTACAGGCGATGAGTTTTAGACAATATTCTGATACTAATGCAATCAAAAAATAATTTTAATAATTTAGTGGTTTCATAATTTAGCCTGAGCACCTAAACATCCACTGTGTGATGGGATTTCTGTGTTTCGTGCAGTTTTTCATCTCAGTCAGCGATTTAATCAAGGGAATTGATGTTCAGTCAGTGAATCATTACATTGTGCTGAGTGAAAACTGAATAACCTGAAATTCATGACAGCAGCATAAGAAATTCAGCAGTTAAATGGCATAAGAAGACTTGGATCAGTCACCCCCCCCCCCCCCCCTTTTTTTTTTATTTTTACTTGTTGATGCACTACATCGTGCTTTAATTTTTACCATTAAGGTCAATTTGATGACAATTTGGATAAATCTGCCCCAGTGTTTTTCCAGCTGTAATATAAAATGCACTTGTTTTAAGATGATGATGATGTTGATGATGAAGATGATGGATACTGGACAGGAGCTGAGTAAGGTTGTGTACTTTTTCATGAGGTTGATGTACCGAGTTTGGGAACGGTTATTACACATGCTATGTTGTCATGAACATTATGATCTCAATCCTTTAATGATGGTTTTATTTATTTATTTATTTTTTTTGGTTCTTTGAAGATTTGATCCACTGCACCAATGAGATGAACGTGAACATTCCCCAACTGGCTGACTCTCTGTTTGAGAGGACCACCAACACCAGCTGGGTGGTGGTGTTTAAGTCACTCATTACTACACACCACCTTATGGTCTACGGCAACGAGGTGAGATGCCTCAACAGATCTGACTAACTTTCTCCTCCTCTAGAGCCTCTATGGTGTGTTTTTTTATTTATTTATTTTTTTTAATCATTTTTTTTCCTCTCTTTCTTGTTTAGCGTTTTGTCCAGTACTTGGCTTCAAGGAATACACTTTTCAACCTCAGCAATTTTTTGGACAAAAGTGGGTTGCAAGGTAATATTTGATGGTAGCTGTTCAAAATATTCAAAAACACAACACAAAGGTTTTTTTATTTTAGTTTTTTTTTTTCTTCATTTCTTATCTGCTGTTTGTTGTTGCAGGCTATGACATGTCCACTTTTATCCGGCGGTATAGTCGGTACCTGAATGAGAAAGCTGTGTCGTACAGACAGGTTGCCTTCGACTTCACAAAAGTTAAACGAGGGTACGTTTTTGACAATTTCTGTGCACGTTATCTTTTAATTTTCAGGTAATTGTATGCTGAGAGATTAAGTGATTGTGGTTCAGAGATGTCTCTCTATAGCTTGTTGTTTAATCAACAGTGATTTTCTTCACGATGACAGACGTGCAGTTTCTTGACCCAAACATATTTGTATTTTCCCTTACCAAAGGGATTATTTCTTCATCTTTAGAATTTAATGTGATTGCTAAACAAAAAAAAAAAAAAAAAAAGTGCTGTCAGTCACTGCCACTTCTGCTCCAAGCCAGCAGACACAGGACATCCTCCTCTGCTGGGATCAGCTTTGTAAGCAGAGCTGAAGCACAGCAGAGGGGAAGGGACCTGCAAGCTGTATTTTAAATCTTTTTTTCTCTTTCTTGTTTTTTTTTTTAGTCTTCCAAATTTTTCAAGCGACCTCCTTCTGTTTTTATTAGGGAGTTTTGGCAATAGTTTGTTTCACTTCCAGTACTCTGATCTGTCACTTCCTCTTTGTGTGGACTGGACAGTAGATTTTGCATACATTTGTGGTGCTGTTGATTAAAAAAATCCAAGCCCATATTATAAAACCCGTCTTCACACAACTGTGTAGTACAGTTACAAAGTTGACTGAATAACTTCTTTGTATGCGACGACTATTATTTTACTCCCCCTAGTATATAAGAAAACACAAACGACATCACATGACAATTACCTGCTTTTTGAATTTTACAATTTCTTTTTAGTGTAAGCTAAATATCTTTAAGGCTTTTGATATAAAAAGAAAAAAATACATTTAAAGATATCCCCTTGGATTGTTGGGAATTACAACAAGCACGTTTTGATATGCATTTGACATTTAAGAACAATTTGCAGGCTAATTAAAAAATAATGAACAAAAAAAAAGTTTTTCGCAGTCTAATAACGTCAACTAGGAGTTTTAATCATAGTGAAAGAGCACGACTATTTATCTTCCGATCTCCCCTTTCTCCTGTCCCGCTCTGACCCCTCCTCATGTCTCATCCAGTGTCGACGGTGTAATGAGGACCATGAATACAGAGAAGCTGCTCAAGACTATCCCCATTATACAGAACCAGATGGACGCCCTTCTTGATTTTAATGTAAGTTTAAGCCTCATCAGCTCTGCAGCTCACATGATTGAAAACTGTTCATTGGGACAGGTTGTGCTGAGGTCACTGCATTTTTATTTATTTATTTTTTTTAACTTTGAATACGCAGACTTTCTGTGTGTAAACAGTTCTCTGAAGAGGCTTTGAGACGAATGTTTTGGCTGATTGCTCTTCCTCAGGTCAATGCCAACGAGCTGACTAATGGAGTCATCAATGCAGCCTTCATGCTCCTTTTTAAAGACTCCATCAGACTCTTTGCTGCTTATAATGAAGGCATTATCAACCTGCTTGGTAAGACTTTTAAAGGCTACTTTTGCTGTTAGCGCTGCTTTTTTTTTTTTTTTTTTTTTTTTTTTGCTTGCTGTTAATTTTGTTCAGGTGTTTTGTGGTCGATCTCTTCAAAAATGTATTTATTGTTTTTAATTTAACCAAATAGAGAAGTACTTTGATATGAAGAAGACTCAGTGTAAAGAAGGTTTGGACATTTACAAGAAGTTTCTCACTCGAATGACCCGGATATCAGAATTCCTGAAAGTAGCAGAGGTAAGATGCACTCATCTCATTCATGTCAGCAGATTTATGTGCAATAAAGATGTCATTTGGCAATGGGGAAAAAAACTTCTTCTTTTTTTTTTTTTTTTTTTTAAAACAGCAGGTGGGAATCGATCGAGGCGACATCCCTGACCTTTCACAGGTAAGCACACTGAAGTCACAAGATTTCCTGCTTCTTTTTAAAGGAACCCCTGCCTTGCTTTCTTTTCCTCATTTCCTGCTCTCGCTGCCCTGTGTCTTCTTTTTACTTCAGCGCTTTCTTTGACTAAAGTAGACTTTGAGGCTGTTCAGATCTGGTGTTGACATGCGTCCTGCTTGATCCGATAAACGATCTGTTGAAATATCTAATTGCAATATTTCTGAAAGACATAGTGATTGCAGTTTGATTTACAACGTAATATTTGAAACTCAAGCTTTATTCTATTATTGAGTAGATGCTTTTAAAAATGACACTGAAGTGTTACCAGAACAGCACTGGTTTTGTGCCCTTGTGCTGCAGGGTCATTGCACACTTGGTAGCAGAATAATAATTTTAACCAGCATAAATAATTGCTCACCTTTTCTGATTCGATAGTGGTGAGTGGTTAAAATTTTGATTTAAATGGATCTATAAACCTTTCAGCCCTACCCTGCTCAAAGCAACTGTAAGGATGCTGCCAAAGCTCCAAAAACCTTGTAGATCCTGGGAGTCTCATGTTTCTGGGATTTGGCTGGAAGGCTTAGAGCTGGGCCATGTATATGTAAGATAAACAACAATGTAGTGTGTGTGTTTTTTTTTTTTTTTTTTTTTTTTTTTTTTTTTTTTTTTTTTCCCTGCTCCAGCCTGGTTCAGGATTAAAACTAAAGCATTTTAAAGGCTTCAGATTCTGTTTCTTTAATCTACCAGAGGTTAATTTATGCTCATCTTTGCAACTGGCCTGTATTTATTTATTTATTTATTTATTTATTTTATTATTTTTTTTTTTATCTGAAATCGTGTTTTAAAGTCAGTGAAATATTTTGGGGGAAAGAAAATCTGCAAAAAACTGAATGTTCTATTTAAACAGTTTGTCTGGATCATATAATTATTGTGCTTTGTTTTGAGTGTTGGCAACAACTGACTAAATTGGCAACTTTTAATATTTTTTTCAAAACAACTAGTGTTAGATTTATTTGTTAAAGTTTGCTAAATTCCCCCTAGTGGTGGCAGACAGCGCTGCAGTTGGTTCTGGCTGCACTCTGACATTAGCTGTTCGTTATTTTACGGCAGGATCCCATTAATCTGCCGTATATTTACAAACGTGCAGCTGGCATTTCATATTGGACACATGATGTAAAATTGCTCTGCATCAACTGTAACTTCTTAGTTTTTGTACACAGAGCTCACAATGCTCACAGTGTACAATCTTTTTTAATATAAAATTTTATATAACCAATTTTTATGCTCTGTTACTACCCCCTAAGGGGAAACTGAGGCTGTTCTACCTCGGGCTCTTTCGCATTATAAATCAGTGCAAAGTATCAGCACAGTCGTCCAACTTTGAAAGTTTTATTTGTAAGGTACTAGTCGTAGTCATTTAATATGACAGGAAACCTGAAGTAAAAACGCAGACGTTGTCAAATGTATTTATTTATTTTTTTTAAATTTGACAGCATCACAATTTTAAAACCAGTTACTCCTGCAGAATCTGTAGTCTTAAAAGCTTTTATTTTACCCACTAGTTTGACTTATTCTACTTTTCGTAACTTAAAAAAAACTATAAATCAGCAGTATGACAGTAGAGAATATTAGAGCAGCCCAGTCCTAGATTGGATCACCCAGGACCACGATGCCAGGTCAGAACCTTCTTATTTACACCCAACGCAGATGCTCTTGATAAACATAACACTTTGCATGATTTCCTTCTTGGGTGCATGTTTGCCAGAGGAGGTTTTTTTCTTGTTTCTTTTACTCATCCTTTTTCTTCCTCTCCTGACTCTTGAGTCTCTGCTCTTCTTGCCTCTACTTTCTTCAGTAAATAAAGGTGTCTAATCCACATTGTAGTTGCAGTCAGTTAAGTAAATCTGCACAGCGACGATTATTTGTTTCCAAATTAAGTAACAAACTGCACATAATGTTGTGCACACCTGTAGGGATGAATTTTGCATAAATATTATACCCTGAAGAATTCAAGTTACATGCATTTTCCTCTTGTCACCACCTTTATATTCTGTATTTTCCCCTTATCTTTCCACTTTAGTTCACAGTTTGTGTAAGTACTGTTATTTCACTCTTCTTCTATGACCGTGACATGCCTCAGTGTTGTCTTTTTGCATGCCTCCGCTCTGACTCTGTCTCCTACATCGTGGTGAAAAACAGTTGAAGGAAAAAACACTCGCTGTGGTAAATTCTGTTCACTTGGGTCGTGTTGTTGAGGTGAAAAAAGGAGTAGCTCATCTAGTGTAAAATGGCTGCCCTGTTGTGCTTAGAGACAGCCGAATCAACAACGCCGGGGTTGTTGAAGGCGCTGTGGTGCAGTACGTCATCCCACACAGATGTTACTCTCATTCAAAGTAGCTTTTTGGCTGGAATGCAGTCATTGATCAGTGGTGGGTGACTGACGGATCCAAATTTCATAAAAAATCATCATAAATCGACTACCTACACCTCAGGGTTCAAGTTTTCGATGTGGTGATGTGTTTTCAGCTAAATTTTGGTCCCCCACCACTGTCTGTTATGGTGTAAATGTCTGCACACTCAACATTTTTCAACACAGGTAGTCGTTGAATGCGTGTTTTCTGTCACAACAGGCTCCCAGTAGCCTTCTTGAAGCTCTGGAGCAACACTTGGCCTCTTTAGAGGGCAAGAAAGTCAAAGACTCCACTGCAGCCAGCAGGTACGGTAATTCTTTCATCATCTTTAGTGAGTTCCTCTAAACTCAGTCACTGCTGTAGCATCTTATGTTTGATCAGCGACTGTTAATATTCTGTGCTGCATCTGCCATGAATTTGTTCTCCGACAGGGCCAGCACTCTGTCAAACGCGGTGTCGTCACTGGCCAGCACAGGGATGTCTTTCACTAAAGTGGATGAGCGGGAGAAGCAGGCGGCTCTGGAGGAGGAACAGGCCCGACTCAAAGCTCTCAAGGTTGGAATACAATCAAGAAAAAGACCTTTTACGCCTGACGTGCATTAATAAATACACGCGTCTGAACTGGACTTCTTGACTCACTCAGGAACAAAGGCTTAAAGAGCTGTCCAAGAGGCCATCTTTTGCCACCACTGATACGTCACCGATATCCACCACTGGGGGCACCATCAGCACAGCACCAGCTATCGACCTCTTCTCCACACCCAGCTGCTCTAATGGGTACTGTTTAGATCTACAGATCCAGGAATTCACTTTAGATTTTTCATCAGAGGCAAATCTTGGTGAACACACCAAACTGTGACACTCAAGCTCCGGTTTATTCGGAAGCTGGTTTGGTATGAGTGAATTGTGAACACATCATATACCAAAGAAGTCAGGACATTCAGTACTCGATTGCAGGTTGCTTGAAGTTTTTGTTTTGTCATTGCAATGCACGAGGAGACTGGCAAAAAGCTGCATTTAATGAAATTGATTATTGTGTCCAAAATGTACTACACAGTTTAGCTTGTGTACAGTACATTGTTGGGACTGTCTTTAATGTCTGTAATATTAACAGTCCCACGTCAGAACTGTTGCCATCTCAAAATTCCCATATGTCCAGCGCTGGGTTGCACTGATCCTCCACTGGGGTGCTGCAAGGAAAAACATCGCCCTCTGCAGGACACACCTGGGAGAAGGGAAACTGACAGTGAAATGCAGATGCCGGCTATTTTGATATCATGTTTTGACGTTGAATTTCTCAACTTTAAGTGGGTGTTGTAGCACATTAGTTTCATGAAGGTCTGAATTGTGCACTAAATGTCACATTTGTAGAGCCAGGCAACCCCAAACAAAGTAAAAGGGTTGTTGGTGCTTACTTCAGCCATTTGTGTTATCTTAAACCCAGGAAAAGGTTTAAGTTGTTTTTTTTTATAATATGTTATAAAATTAGGGTACCTTTTTCACAGGGTTAACAGGAAACTTTTTTTTTTTTTTTTTTTTTTTTCCTTTTTTTTTTTCTTCTCATTTTCTGTATTCAGTGCAGTGAAGATGGAGAGTGACCTTTTTGACCTGCAGTCAACTTTCCAACCCACAGCGCATTCAGGCTCTACAGGGCTTCCAGTGGCGACTGCATGGGCAGGTACACCTCCGCGTCCTCAACGCGTCCGACCAACATCTTCGTCTCTGGATTTCGGTCACTTCAGTTCTGCATGCACTCCTTCTCTTGTTGTTGTCTGACTTTTGATATTCACCTCTTCCTCTCCACTCTCTTCTGTCTTTTTTTTTTTTCTTTCTTTTTTGCTGTCTCTCTTTCCTCTGCCTGCATAGATCCTTTCACCTCTACTGAAGCTGGAGATGATTCCATGCCAAACCTTAACCCTTTCCTCTCAAAACTCGTTGTCGATGCCACTCACTTACCTGTCGTGTCTTCAGACGGTGTTAGCTTTTCCTCTAGGACACCTGGTCATGAAATGTTTGGTGGTAACAACTCATTTTGTTTCTCCTCAGAAGTCTTGTCACTGTTGCTCATATATCTGTAGTTACTTATTTGCATGAGTAGCCTGCATGTATAATGTGCTCTTGCAGTTTGAATGTTGATTGTCTGTGCAAATGTCTAAATTTTCTCATCTTGTCACTGCTGTTCAAGCTCAGTTTCAATTATTTTTTTTCTTTCTTTAAAGCCTCTTAACTGAATCAACCAGGGCTCGCCATATTTCACTGTAGAAGCTGTATACGCCCATTTAGTTTGCAGCTACTGCTCATGCTCTTTTATTGAACGGTTTGGTGTTGCATTGTAGTGCAAAGATGCCATAGAGCTTTAAGTTGAAACCTGTTCTTACACTATTTTTGATTCTCCAGATCGTTACAATCCCTTTATTGACACAAACTCATCAGTTTCAACCAATTACAAACGCACAGTACGGATAGAACACTCCATCTCAGGTACTCTAATGGCTCACCACCTCAGCCTATGTTTCCT
The DNA here is from genome assembly GCA_014839995.1 of Xenentodon cancila. NCBI lineage: Eukaryota > Metazoa > Chordata > Actinopteri > Beloniformes > Belonidae > Xenentodon > Xenentodon cancila. The sequence continues at coordinate 22,001,441 of CM026201.1, forward strand.
GGTAAACATAGTCCTATGCAAATCCCCCAGAGCCATTATTTTGATATTTATGGTAGACGTGAACTAGTTTTAAAGTAAGAGTGTGACGTTTTGGAAAATTCTTTTTGATTTTCCTGCATGGAGTAAGATTGGAAGATTGACACCACTCCTGTGTTTGTTTCTTGGCTGCAGCCTGTAAACTCCTGTTTGTTTTTTTTTTTTTTTGTTTTTTTCTTTTGCACTTCTCTGAGAAACCAATATTACAATGTTAGTACCATCTGGGATCCCCCCCCCCCCCAGTTCATGCCACTACCATTTTTAAAAAGGAAAAAAGTATCACAACACAAAAATATTAGTTTAAAACCTTTTATAATATGTTAGTTTAGTCGTTACGAATTGAAAGCTGGCAAAGTGATCTAAATGCAATAATTTTTAGAAATGTATTTTTGTGAAACTTTGGTATTATTTAAATAGCTTCTGTGCATTATTTTAGCATATTAACACTTTAGGACTATATGGTCTTGCTGGGTCTACATGTTTTTTGCTTAATGATGATGAAAACTAAATTGTAATCCAGATGTCCAAAATTCAAACAAGTATCCGGGTTCATCTCTAATTGACGGTGCAGATGGGAATGCTGTCGATCTGATCTAATGCTCGGCAAAGGAGAATTTACCAAAATGTCGCACTACCCCTTTAACCCCTCCCTCTGGGTTGCTATATTATTGTACTGCAGTATTTTCTTTTCCTGTTTGTTTGATTCCCTTAAAAATTAAGCCACTTTTTCTAAGATGTTACCAGTCTTCTTCCTCCCTATGCTGCTGCTGTCTATTCTCACCCGTCTCTCTGGCCTGGCCTTGAAATGCCTTGTGCTTTTTTTTTTTTTTTTCTTCTTCCTCTCTTTATCTTGTTTCTCTTCCTGCTTCGTGTGGCGTGTCAGACTCCTTCTGTGGTCCAGTGTCCGTTGCCCAGCACCTCCCACATCAGGCTCCTTTCCCCACTGAGCCCTCTTCTGTAGCAGGTCTATTCAGAGGTAGAGTACTGAAGGCTTTCTGCAGCACACTCAGCAGCAGATCACTGCGCGTTTTCTGCTCTGCTGTGGAATCTTTGCTTCTCCGTTTCTTAAGTATCCTGTACTTTTTTTTTTTTTTTTTTATTTTTTTTTTTTTTTTTTTTGTTTTTTTTTTTTTTTTTTTTTTTTTTTGGTTGTTTGTTTGGGAAAGCTTGGTCCAATCCTGTAAACACAGCTGTTGTCTTCATCTCTTTCTGAAGGTTACTCAACACCACAGGCCCCTCCACAACAGTCAGCAGGAGGACTCCAAGTGGACTTTGAGTCAGTTTTTGGAACCAAAGCCGCTGCCAGCAGTAGCCTCAACTCTGATGGTGAGGATCTCATTTATATAAGCAGACCTGAAGAACCTGCAGAATAGGATAGTGAGCTGAAAAGAAGCAGAAAAACTGTCCAAAAGGCACTGGATCTGTGTGTCTTGAAGGAAAAAGACAGTATGCAAACAGATTTAGACAAAGAAGTAAGAGCTGGAAGCAGTTTATGTTCAGCTGGAGTCCAGAAACGGTCCGAGGGACTAAAACTTCGCCATAGATGCTGGTGAAGCATTTGAAGGATGTTAAAAAACCTGTTTTCTATTTAAACTTATAGCAATACTACATTTCTAAATTTTTATATTTACTCCACTTTTATCTAAACACATTTTATTTGTGGTGATTTTTAGCTATTAAGTTTAGCATCTCTATAAGTATGAATGTAAGAAACTACTAGTAGGCTCTTTTTGTTCTTTTTGCAGTACTTGCGCCTAAAAGAAACTAAACACAAGGATCCAACAGTTAAATAGTCTTTTCTCTGTGACTATTTGTTTCTGTTTTATGAAACGTAAGCCTGTTCGGGCTGACTCTTGACTGGTGTGCTGTGTTGATGTGAGATTCAACAGTAGTGGTTGCAGTGCTTTTAAGTGCTTCCCGTTTTTATCTTGTCAGATATTGCTGGAGGCATCCTGAAACCGACTCTTGCAGGCTCCAACCAGATGTCCAATCAGCAGCCTGAGAAGTTGGTGTCAGATGACCTTGACTCCTCCCTGGCCAACCTTGTCGGCAGTGAGTGCTGACGCGTCACTATTATTGAGATGAATTAACACACTTTCATAGAGACAAAAAGACTAAACGGCTAATCTTTTCTTTCTTTTTTCTGATTTTGTTTTTCTTCTAAGACCTCGGCATTGGAAATGGCACGATGAAGAAGTAAGCCTCAGCTGCTCATTTAACTGTGCTCCAGCATCTCGCTGCTTGCGGGCAGCTATGAGCTGCTGTTGCTAACATGAGCTGTGTTAATCCACAGTGACATCCACTGGAGCCAGCCGGGGGAGAAGAGGATGACTGGTGGCACCAACTGGCAGCCCAAAGCGGCCCCGACCACGACCTGGAACCCTGTCTCCATGGTGACGCATGCAGACATTTCACTGTTGAGCTCACTGTATCAGCTTTTACGTTTTGTTGGGTGTTTTTTTTTTTTTTTTTTTTTTTTTTTTTTTGGACAGAAAATGAAACCAAACCTCCTTAATTTTGTTTTAAAAATGACTCCTCATTCAAAATGCGGCTGGTTTTATACAACTCATCATGTCTGTGGTAATAATAGAAAAACTATTGTTGTTGTCACTTCAGCACTGATCCAGTATTTTGTAACTAATTGAGATTAAAAGTAAAAGTCTTGATTGTCTCCATTCAGGCACCGTCAGTTATGGCTTTCCCTGCCACCACACCAACCGGCATGATGGGATATGGTATGGTAAGTGTCATGGCTGATGATGCAGACGTCTTCATCTGTTAAGGAGGGAAAATGAGTCTGAAAGTTCCCTGGATGTTGTTGAAACATGTGATAAGTCCTTTTTTGTTTTGTTTTATTTTTTTGTCTTTTTAATATTTGAGTCGTTAAATCTACTCTCAACTACTTCAAGTTCCTTTTGCTACGCATGCATCACATTAACTTAATTAAAATCCAATAATTATGACTGTTGCTTGAATTAGGTTGAAGAAAAGCCCATCGTGTGTAACGGATATATTCCCAAAAATATCTTGTTCTGTGTCTGTATGACATTAATTGTTTGACCTTGGAAGAAGCGGCTGCATTTCAGCTTTAAGTGATTGAACTTGTTTTGCCTGCACAATTTCACAGCAGCTGAAGTAACTTTTCTGGTCTCTTTGCAGCCTCCACAAATGGGCTCTATGGGGATGATGAATCCACCCACCATGATGTACACCCAGCCCGTGATGAGGCCACCCAACCCCTTTGGCGCTGTGTCAAGTGCTCAGGTGGGTGCACAGCAGCCTGACGTCTGCAGCGAGGCGATGCACAATGACTGTTTGCACAGTTATCAGGTTGAGTAAATAGGTGTTTCCATTGTGACGTGAGCCATACTTAGCCACTGTGTAAGCTTTATTGTCCATGTGAATACGGCTGACGATGATGACAGTTTTAACAATGAACCCTTCACTCTCTGGAGCTGAAAGCGACAAAACTGTTTTATCATCTCCCTTGTTTCGACTCCGTGTTCCGAACAGCTCCTTTTTATTAGCCCGTCTTTCATACATCAGAGCTTCTCCAGACTAATCTCATCCCTCCTTCAGTCTCTGTGCTGACTCTGACTTCTCCTCTGGTCCTCCTACTTCCTGTGTTAGCCCTCTGCAGCCTCTAGTCCTTCCAGCCAGAGTCCTCTCCGAGCCCCTGGACAGGACCCGTTTGCACACCTCTCTCTCAAGGATTTCTTGTAGAGCATCTCTTTAGGTACATCATGCTCTTTGCTTGCCGATGCATCTGCATGCGCTGCTTGTCCAGCACTAATAAATGTTGTTGGTTTTTGTTTTTACATTTGAACACTTGCTGTGCTCATCTGATCAGATGTTGACTGTCCATGTACAGTATAATTCCCACTGAATTAATTTTTTTTTCTTGCTTTAATCTGCCCTTGCTGTGTCGTCCAGCTTGTTTTGACGGTTTGAGCCAGGCTCAGTTTGACCACGTTTTTCCACTTCATCATTGCTTAAACCTGTTTTCTGCTGAATGAAATTAATTACCTGTCTGCTAAACTTTGTTCAATGCTGTTAACTGCAATAGAGCAACAGATTCATAATTAATCCGCTCATTTTTTAAATGCACATTTCACATCATGTCCAGACCTTTCGGCTGTTAAAACATAAAAATGGCTAAGTGGTGTCAAAGAAAATGTGCTTTTCAACGTTTCTGTATACGGTTGCTGTATATGGTTTAAATTTAGACCTTCAGTGTAACGTCAGTGTGCGAGTGGAGCCTACTCTGGATTTTTGTACGGTGTTTTAGATCTCACCATTAACGCTCACATTAATAACAGGCTGGTTCTCAACCTCCTCGTGTGTGTGTACAAATGTGAGACACATTTGTTCAGTGACTCCTTCTCTCACGTGCATGTGGACTTTGTTGGTGTAATGCCACGAGCCTGAACCACGCACGTGTGGGCCGCGGTAGTTGACTCTGATTATTCGCGGTAATCTACTGCAGAAGCCCCACAGCCCATTAACTGGTATTGGTGCTGTCGCTACGTTGTAGTGTCTGATTTCCGGCCAGCTCAGTCCGTCATGAGTTCAACTGACGCTGGGCAGACGGTCAGTTAAGGGATGCTGCTGAAACGCGCTGCAATGTTTCTGGTGGGACGACTCATTTACCAGGATACCGTGATGCAGCTGAGCCCTCTGGGACCCAGGTTTAAGGTGGCACTTCAGTCTTTAAACCTGTAAACTAATAATGCAGCAACCTGTTAATTATTGAATCTTACATTAAGCCTCATTTTCCAGCTCTAAACCTGTTTGTGTTCGGTTTTGAAACGCTGCCCATTCAACAAAGTGCCTAGTTAAGGTTTCTCTCGCTGCACGAAGCATTGCATTGGGGAAAGCTTTAGCAAACCGTCACTTCGGTCTGATCAGTTCTGTGCGTATTCCAGCCTCGCTCTGACCTCGTCTGTCGCTTTTTCTTGCAGATGCAGTTCATGTAATTTGAAGGAAGTGTCTCTCAGAAGACGAAGCACTTAGCAGCAAAACTTTGTCCTCGTTGCAGTCTAACTCTTCAGAGAAACATCCACACACCCCCCAAATACAGACACGTCAAGAACACGAGGTGCAACAACTGTCAGAAACCATGGTAACCAAGTCCAAATGATGTTTGGCGATAGCTCACACCCATTATTCTGTAATAACTTGTCCGAGACATCGAGTGATGCTGCCGTCTAACCCCCCTTAAGAGGACTCATTCATTTTACAGTGTGATCTGTAAAGATAGTTTGGGTGCTGAGAATCGTAAATGTTATGTATTTGGAGATACTGTGGTTGGATGTAAAGGCTTTGATGTTCAGGGGGAGGGGTGGAGGGGAGAAAAAGGAGTGGTCCTTCCCTTTCTTGATCCAATCATCAGTCGTCCATGCCCTGCAGTTATTTAACTGTCACTAAGTAGTGATGCTAATGACGTTTACACCGGTTTAGTTTTGTCTTTTTTACCGTGTTTACAGTAGACATTCCTTGTGTGTTGTTTGTATTTATTTATGATTATTGGTTTAAGATTGGGGGAAAAAAAAAAAAATCATGTAAAATCTACAATACGTTGAACACATGTGGGAGTGCTTCAGCATTAACAAGGATCTCAGACTATCATTAAGAGGTAGAGTTTAAAATAGATATTATATAAATTACACCTATTAAGCGGAATGATAGAGCACTAAATATTCTGAGTTTTGTGTTAAGAAGATTTTTTACTAGATGAAAGGTTTCACAATCGCCATTGTATTTACCGTACAGGGGTTAGAGTACGAGTCAGTTAACAGTATATAGTCGATTCTGTGCCTAGGGTTTTACTTTGCAATGGATCGGTCTCCTGACTAGTTGAAACGCGTCATCTACAAATCTGAAGCGTCGCACTGGGTGGTGGGCTCCATTTGCTTTAAGCTTGGCATGCCATTGACTCACTGACTGTAATCAAGGCTGCCTTTACTCTGAATGTGAAAGAGTTGTCTTCATGTTGCACACATCTTTCCACACTGCAGTTCCTCAGAGGCGTTGGGGGTGGGTGGGTGTGCAGAAGTGTCTGCGTGCTGGTTATCTAGTCGTTGCAGCAGTAGGTGGGGGGGGTTGACGACAAAAAAAAAAAAAGAAAAAAAAAAAAAAAAAGAGGGTCACGGACTTGATGCGAGTTAAATGTACAAACGCTCCCGAGGAGCAGGGCGGAGTGGAGCAGCACTGTTGATCGGTGCACCGTGTATATAAACACTGACTGTTCTTTGAGTGCAGAAGTGAAAGATGTATGAAATATGAAACCAATTCAATCAAATTTGACTCTACCTAAGTTCAGGATATTCTCTGCGTTTGTCTCCGCAGATATTTTTTTTTTTTTTTTTTTTTCTTTATGTAATTAGAACGTGTAGCAGACAATGACTGAACTCTTTTTCTTTCTTTTACAAATAAAGAGCAGCTTCCACAAACAGATGTCTGTGATCCTTTTTGTTAAGATAAATGTAAAATCTGTGCAGTTTCACCTGACTGCACTGTGGAATGCGGTTGGAAATTTTAAATCCGTTTATTTAAATTAAGGTTGTGCTACAGGGATATATAAAATTTTCAGTGTCAAGTTGACATAATGGGTCAGTTACTATAAATAAAATAAAAGCTACCTGTATGATACGCGCTTTTTGTCATTGTATATGTGCAATTCAACTGTAATGGCACTTTACTGTTCAGATTTGACAGAATTGTATCACCTGTGTATAATTATTAAAGAAATGGTAAATATTCACTTGTGACCAATCAAAAACATTTATATTAAAAATGAAGTGAATGTACATGAGGTGACAACTAGTGGATGTGTGAGATTCACTGAATGTGACGGGTATGTGTCTTACAGATTGAATTTGAATCTTTCAGCCCAGTGTTTATAAAAGATGGAAAAACAATACAGCCAACAAAAAATGAAGACTCGTGCAGTAGTTGTTGGAAGGATTTTCAAACTGCTGCCATGAACACACTTATCCAACATCACTCTGGAAAACGATGCTTCAGTGGAAAACCAGCGTTTCAGTTTAACCGCCGTAGGTACAAACGACTTCACATAAAAGACAAAAACGACCACTTTGAATGTATATCCAGCTATAGTGAAGCACGGTAGTGGGAGTGTGATGACGTATGAATTGCTCAGTAATGATATGAAATATTCTCCGGTCTCCAGAAGCCTTTTAGAGAGGGAATATTCCTGCGTGATTGCAAACTAAGTGCACTGATAAAATCAGAAACATGTTTTCAAAGAAAAGTTGGGTAAAAAATATGACGCAGCCCGAGTGAGTCTAAGCGAAGGCTTGTGAGGTCTTTTAGAGGGGAAGGTAGAAAAATTCGGCCTTTCTGGGACCAAGCAAATGAGATTAAAGTGTCAGAACAGGCACTTTAATCTCATTTGAACATCAAAACATCTCTCCAGTGATGTGTCTGATACTGGGGTTTTCTATGCTGAAAGGCCTTGAATTTAACATTTAAAAATGACAGAGAAAAAATGGTTAAATCTCAGTAATAGGAGATTTATTGACTGAAGTTGCACTGACTATGTTAAATCTTAAAACGACGTCCTGTTATTTTACATACAGTAAAAGCAAATGTCCAACTGTTGAACTTGGGATAAATGTAAATACTGAACCTAATTTGAAAATGAAGTTCCTCCCAACCGTCCTGATTGGTATCTAGATCTTTTAATCTTCAATTTATTTTGCTTCCTGTTTATCCCATTACCTATTCCATGAAAATATTACGGTCGCCGTTTTCTCTGGAAATTTAATAGTCATGTGAAAAGCAAGTACACCTGCCAACATTTTTGACAGTTTGACAAATTTTATCTGGTCCTTGCAAGATCTTACAACCTCTGGCGAACAAAAACATGACGCACTACACTGCATTTAACGAAAACTTGCAAACCATGTAAAAATCAGGATAGAATGCGTCCGACTGAAAGATCTATAATCGTAGTGAAAGATTACAATCCTATTTTATACTAATGTATATGAGTAACATGAGTATGATATACAAGTAATCAAGAGTCAAACGCGAGGCTAAAATGGGCTGATTGAACAGGAGGGGGATCCTGACAGAGCTGCAAATCTGCCACAGAACGGCTGAAATAAAATCAGCCTCAGTCAAAATCCAAACCTGAACCCAATAGAGACACTGCGGCGACACATTAAAAGAACCGCACATAAACAAATGCTTCAAACCTCAATGGACTGAAGCAATGCGGCAAAGAAAAGTCTAACATTTCTTCACGAGGATGAGAGATGGATATCTTCACACAGAAAAAACAAGTAGTTCACGTTGTTGCTGTTAAAGGTTGATCTAAGATAAGGAATCCTGGGAGGTGCTTAATTTAACACTAGTTATTGTTAAGAAATTACACTGCATTATTAATTTTTTTTAAAGGAAAAATGCTGGAATGGCTAAAACACTACAGGTCTTAAGTACCTTAAGACCAAGATGAGGGGCCCACAAAAGGGATCTTATCTTTATTCAGTGATTAGTCTTCTCACAGAAAGTTACAGTTGATTTAATTACTACAATTCAATCCACAAGTTTTCAGGAGTCTCTAAGAGTTGGGAATTTTAGAAACAGTTGTTTCCTTTGTTTGATTTGGAAATGCAGCATTGTTGAGGAGTCAAAAGAGGATCAAATGAGATGGTTAAAGAAAAAAAAGAGGCAGGTTTATGGTTATGACTCATATATTTTTGTCACATGAGTTAGTTTAATAGGCATCAAGCTAAAATGTAAAAGTACACCACCTCCTGACAGATAAATGGAAAAAAAAACTATCCCAAAGAAAATCATTATTTTCTCTTTGACCACAAAACCAGGACAGACTCAGGTGATGGATCCATGGACGTGTCCTGAAAGTCCCACAATCCCATCAGAGTCACAGCGGGGAGTTTTCTTGGCGTATGCACTCTTTTAAAGTGGCGAACAGATGGGAAAACGGTGTCCTGTCGCGAGTGTGTGATTGCTGCCTGACCTCGGAGTGTCCTGCTCCTGCTGCCTGCGGAGATGCCCACACCCTTTTGTCAAGCAGACTGATTATTTCAGCAGCTGGCGACACCTGCTGGACGCCGGTGGTCATTGCAGCCCTGGTAGCTCTAACAACGCGCTCGTAAATAGTGAAATAAAATGAAGTGTTGCGCTCGGCAAGAACAGACAGACCTGCGTTAAACCAGAGCATAAATAAATCGTATAGATTTGAATCATTTGGGTGCTGCTCCTCTTACCGCTGCTGCTCATCAGATCCTCCCCATCCAGCCGCGCTGAGCCCGCCCCTTCTCCTCCACTCCAGTCTGAGGGATCCGGCGCATCCAGCAGCAGCAGACCCGCGGGGGAGCTCCAACTTTCTTCTGTCTTGTGTTTATTTCACCGCCACAACCAAGATGGGAATCGAAGAAACGGTTTGCAAGAATCCCAAAGGTGTCCTCTAAGGTAGGCAATGACCATAAATACGTTTTCTTCCAGTTATCGATCATGAGGCGGGACATAATACACAGTCAAGGTTATACGGTGAGGTTTGTCTCATTCAGTTCTAATTAATTTTTATTTTAGGGAGGGGAAAAAAACTTCACCTTTATCTCTTAAGAATCGTCAGTTCTACCAAGACAGACAAGAAGAGCACGATCAGTCTCCACAGCATAGTCTAGATAGGATCTAAGTGTTTGTGGCTTACCTGTTGCGTCAACAACCTCCTCCTTAAATAAACTTGCCGCAAGAGTGCACGAGACAAATTTTTCCTGTAAACTGAGCAAATGCAAAGGGATACGAGTGATTCACACCCTTTTTGCATGGGATTGCTTCTCGTGCAGGAAAAAAAACTGAACACAAAAAAAAACTCCAGCGTCTACACAGGACTTATGAAGAGTTTTCATTAGTAGCTTCCAACTTTGAAGGCCTGGCCCTCATGGTAATGATGTTGCAAAGAAGAAAGAATGAGTTATAAGCATTTTTTAAAAGTTAAATTATATTATTACTCATAAAAATAACTAAATTTGACATTGACACGGTTTGATATTTACTTAAATCTTTATTCTGAAGAGTTTAAAGTTGCCAAATCTACAAAACATTGCGGTGGGATCTGGTGCAGCCGAGCATGTATTTAAGCAAAGAAGATGAACTTTACAATCATAAATCCTTCAGTGGAAAATAATAAAACCACTTAAAGTCTTACAACGGGCTTCGTGACTGATAATTAGAAGCCAGTTGTATGGATGTCAGTGAAGTTCATGTCCTTATTTCTTGGTTCATAAACAACTAACAACTAGAAGGTTCCTAGTCCAAATCTCAGCAGGGGCCTTCCCCCACTTTTGTGAGTTTTGTCTGAAGTCTTTGGTTTCCTCTCAATGTCCAAAAAACATGGATATGAACCTAACTATCTATTCAAAACTGCACATAGGAATGTAATTGTTTAGCTTTGTGATGTACAGACGACCTGTCCAGGGCGTTGGGTGGAGCAGGTACGGATGGACGCCCGACTGTCCTGCCAGTCTAAACTCGTTCTTTAACTTGAATTGCGCACCGGGTTTTGCTCCGCTTTCATAAACATACACTAGTAACATCTGAGTACTGTGGGCTTCTCAGGAAGTAATCATGTGGATTTGTACCGCAGAGCCAGCGTTCGTCTAGTTTTACCACACCGGAGTGCATTGATAACCAGGACGAGGAATCATGATTGACCTGAGCCACCTGACGGAGGAGGAGCAGGGGGTCATAATGGCAGTGCTGAGGAGGGATGCCGAACTGAAGAAAGCTGAGGAGGAGAGAGTCAGGTAGAGATTACTGATTACTGCACTATGTTAAAAAAAAATAAAAATAAAACAACTTTAAGAAGTTGGAATTTCCAGCTCTGCTTTAAGGTTCTTTTCTGCTCAAGTTATTTTAGAAGAACTAAAAGGATTTTGGGCCAACATTTAAGTTAATGTCATGATGAAGTTAATGTCGTTTTATAAGTAGTACTTAGTCCTTCCATCACCATCTCTGTGAGAGGAGGCCTTTGTAGGGCTGTCTTTGCTTAATAGAATAACACAATAACAACTCGCCCGGACGCAGACGCTGCAGAGAAACCTTAATGTGAGGTGAGCAATTCAATTACAGTGAAGTCGCAGTCCACACATGAGTAGAAACTGGACCGAGGCGCGCGTCGACTGCCACTGCCACTGCGACTGCGGCTCTTTTAAGTTTAAAAATGTTCAGTACCGCAGCTTGGATTTAAAAACGGCCGTGTTCTGACTTCAGGAAGGTTCAGACACGTCCTTCAGTGTATGTTAAAAATCTCAATTTCCAATCAAACCTCAGCCTTGCATGTGAGCTAACAAAACACCACATCTGAAGATGTGATTCATTTCATTCCAAAAGTCATGTCTGCCCTGAAACAAGGAGCTTTTCATTGTGAGTTTAATGGAATTGGCCTGCCCACCTCAATGCCAGCAGGAGTCTGAATGCTCGCTGTGTCTTGACCAGTCGGGTGTAAAAGGATTAAACCGGCAGTCTGTAATAATGCGCTACCCCTTTTTCACATGACAACTGTGATTCCCTGACAAGTGGAAAGATGAGTCGAAACGGTGATTTGGAGGTGCAGGAATTTGTCTTTAGTGCTCTTTGATTTAGTTATAACTTGATTGGGATGTTTTCCGAATTCCAACCCTAAGATCAATCATGTGCAGCTCTTATGCAATGCCGATGGTGCATTATGAGGAAGTAGTCACATGGGCTCATTACAAGTATAATAAATGAGAAACGTTTTATCCAGTTAGACTCAGACCCACAATGACTACTGTTAAGTACAAAAACTAAACCCTGCCTAAGTAGACACTGAAAACAGGTCCGGGTTTCACAAAAGACTAAAAACAAACCCAGTGGAAATCTTCACATCTAATCATCTAAATTAGCAACGGGTCAGTCACAGGGTTTGATAGAATAATAAAATCCCAGAGAATCTTTCAGAAGTAAAAATGTTGAGGAGTTCACAACGCCGTAATACAAAGAGGAACAGTTAAACATTTAAAAGTTGCCAACTGGAACATCAAATAGGAATTACTTTGGGGATAAATGTGGTATCAGTGGTTTATCCTGTCATTCGAACTAATCTTTAAGGAAACGCTGTGATAAAAACAGTCAGCAGAGGAAATCAGTGTACAAGTTCAGAAACACATGTGAAAACCTCCATCAGTGGTCGGGCTGTTGCTGTCGCCACGACGGCAAACACAGCTCTGCCATGCATGGAAAAAAAAACAAAAAAAAAACCTGAACTAAATGCTGCAGCCAAGCGCCTCATAAAACCATCCCATTTCTTTTTACTCTTTGATACACAAAATGAGTCTGGTTCCTCTGTATCTGACTTTCATCTCCACATGCAGAAGAAACTGTCTCTGGACGGCTTTAGATAGAAATACAACAGTTTAGAGAAATCAAGCACGTGACACAGCAGAGCAACGACCAGACAAAAGATCAACTAATATCCAGAACGGCATCCGGTGGAGGTGAAGGACTGTTGCTGTTTCTGTTTTTTTTTTAAATAAACACTTAATGATCCAAAGTGTAATTAGCAATTCTTATTATTTGTATACCTCAGGAAAACCAAGAAATGTTGAATGAACGGTCTGAAATTTGATGACCGTTTGGATTTCTAATCGTATTCATTTCATTTTTTTCATTTTTATTGATTCCTTCCAGACATGTCAAAATAAAGCATAACAACATTAACACTAGTATGAATCTATATATTTATGAATAAATAAATATACACACGTGCATGCACACACATTTTAACATACAGAACCCTTTGTAAATAAATCTAAATAAATAAATGAATCTGTTTTCAATTTATGGACACAAATCTATTAAATAAGTCTATACCCATGTGCACACACCGATCTATATATACATGCACACACATAACAATACACATATCACATACATCCTGTGTAACATGTCTGAAAAGGGGCAGGAAGAAGTAAAACTGATTTAATCCTACCCCTTCTTCAATATTTCATAATTACGCTTCGCACATTCGTCCGGTTTTCAGAATCTTATGAATTTATAAAGAAAAAAAAACAACCACAATAAAACGTATATACATATACATATAAAGTAATACATAAAGTAATCTAATATTATTTTTGCACTAAATTTTAGAGTTGTAAATTCACATCCAGATACACATTCACATCTAACTACACCATGACACTCACATTCACACTATATACTACATATACTGCACTATATACTACATATACTACAATATATACTATATATACTACACTGTATACTACATATACTACACTGTATACTACATATACTACAATATATACTACATATACTACACTATATACTACATATAATCAGAGTCAGAGTCAGAGTCAAGTTTATTGTCAATTCTACCACATGTGAGATACATACAGAGAATCGAAATTGCGTTACCCTCAAACCCTCGGTGCTACACAATAAATACATTTTAAACACAAAGTGCAGGTTAAAAAGAGACAAATACACTATAATACACTATATACTACATATATTACACTGTATGCTACATATACTACACTGTATACTACATATACTACATATACTACACTGTATACTACATATACTACACTGTATACTACATATACTACACTGTATACTACATATACTACACTGTATACTACATATACTACATATACTACACTGTATACTACATATACTACACTGTATACTACATATACTACAATATATACTACATATACTACACTGTATACTACATATACTACACTGTATACTACATATACTACACTATATACTACATATACTACACTGTATACTACATATACTACACTATATACTACATATGCTACACTATATACTACATATACTACATATATTACAATGTATGCTGCATATACTACATATACTACACTATATACTACATATACTACACTATATACTACATATGCTACACTATATACTACATATACTACACTGTATACTACATATACTACACTGTATACTACATATAATACACTATATACTACATATACTACAATATATACTACATATAATACACTATATACTACATATAATACACTATATACTACATATACTACACTATATACTACATATACTACAATATATACTACATATACTACACTATATACTACATATAATACACTATATACTGCATATACTACATATATTACAATGTATGCTACATATACTACATATACTACACTATATACTACATATGCTACACTATATACTACATATACTACACTGTATACTACATATACTACACTGTATACTACATATAATACACTATATACTACATATACTACAATATATACTACATATAATACACTATATACTACATATAATACACTATATACTACATATACTACACTATATACTACATATACTACAATATATACTACATATACTACACTATATACTACATATAATACACTATATACTGCATATACTACATATATTACAATGTATGCTACATATACTACATATACTACACTATATACTACATATGCTACACTATATACTACATATACTACACTGTATACTACATATACTACACTGTATACTACATATAATACACTATATACTACATATACTACAATATATACTACATATACTACACTATATACTACATATAATACACTATATACTACATATAATACACTATATACTACATATAATACACTATATACTACATATACTACAATATATACTACATATACTACACTATATACTACATATAATACACTATATACTACATATACTACATATATTACACTGTATGCTACATATACTACACTGTATACTACATATACTACATATACTACACTATATATTACATATACTACACTATACACTACATATACTACACTGTATACTACATATACTACATATACTACACTGTATACTACATATACTACACTGTATACTACATATACTACAATATATACTACATATACTACACTGTATACTACATATACTACACTGTATACTACATATACTACACTATATACTACATATACTACACTGTATACTACATATACTACACTATATACTACATATGCTACACTATATACTACATATACTACATATATTACAATGTATGCTGCATATACTACATATACTACACTATATACTACATATACTACACTATATACTACATATGCTACACTATATACTACATATACTACACTGTATACTACATATACTACACTGTATACTACATATAATACACTATATACTACATATACTACAATATATACTACATATAATACACTATATACTACATATAATACACTATATACTACATATACTACACTATATACTACATATACTACAATATATACTACATATACTACACTATATACTACATATAATACACTATATACTGCATATACTACATATATTACAATGTATGCTACATATACTACATATACTACACTATATACTACATATGCTACACTATATACTACATATACTACACTGTATACTACATATACTACACTGTATACTACATATAATACACTATATACTACATATACTACACTATATACTACATATAATACACTATATACTACATATAATACACTATATACTACATATACTACACTATATACTACATATACTACAATATATACTACATATACTACACTATATACTACATATAATACACTATATACTGCATATACTACATATATTACAATGTATGCTACATATACTACATATACTACACTATATACTACATATGCTACACTATATACTACATATACTACACTGTATACTACATATACTACACTGTATACTACATATAATACACTATATACTACATATACTACAATATATACTACATATACTACACTATATACTACATATAATACACTATATACTACATATAATACACTATATACTACATATAATACACTATATACTACATATACTACAATATATACTACATATACTACACTATATACTACATATAATACACTATATACTACATATACTACATATATTACACTGTATGCTACATATACTACACTGTATACTACATATACTACATATACTACACTATATATTACATATACTACACTATACACTACATATACTACACTATATACTACATATAATACACTGTATGCTACATATACTACACTATATACTACATATACCTCACACCACATATTCACACACACAGTGCACCCAAGTGCACCACCCAATCCCACTATGCTGCACTCTGACACCAAAACCACCCAAGCCCAGTAAGCAGTGCCAGCAGCGCAGTGTCACTTTAGAATATGCAATGGGGACTAAATGAGCAGATGCAGAAAGCCGTCCTGTGACCCGATGGACCACCCAGCTTGTTTTCATCTGGCGTCGGTGATGGCAGGGAGGTGCATCAGTGCACATGGTATGAGTAATTTGATCATCTAAGAAGGCACAATTAACTTAGAAAGATGTATGAAAGATAGGGACCCAAAAGACAAACAAAAAAAAATGCAATCAGTTTTTTGGCAGTCATTATTTCAGGAAACGAATGCCCACACCACATTCTGTATTCACCACGTAGTCCTGTAGTAAAGAGTCCTGCTGCCGAGGTGGCCCGCCTGCAGTCCAGACCTGCCGCTGAAAACTTTAATGAAAATCAAACCAAAGTCAAACTGTTAAGCAGCAATTTAAAGGAAGAATTTAAATAATGTTCCTTTCAAAACTGTGATATAGCCTCCACGGTTTTAAAACACAGGAAGAAGAAGACAAGAAGACACAATTTGTCTTTTTTTAATATGTTAATAATTATTTAAAAGTATCAAAACACAGCACATTTTTAATAGTAGACTTGCTTATAATTAACACACAATTTAAAGGATTTGCAGTAAGTTTCAATTTACATTTTTATGCATAAGTAGCTCAGTTTGTCCCTCCTTTGTGTGCTCTCGGCTCTACATGCTGCCTCAAACTAATTTAAAACGGCGAGGGATTCTCCATTCAGCACAGTCTAACTCAAGCAGTATCTGGTTTTTGTTGTCGTCTCATCGTCGTCCTCTGCAGCCACTCAACAAGAAATTCCACTCTGCTAGCAGTGCATAAAAGAACGATACGTGACAGCACAGAGAAAACTCTTAACTTGAGCATATGCTCGCGTCTCCTTTGTGCTCCCCCGACAGGAAGCTGGAGCAAATACTGCACAGCAGTTCGCAGACAGATGTCGAGATGAAGTACCTGACGGGAGAATGGTTTTACGAGGCCAAGTCTCTCAGACACAGCGACAAGATCCACGGCTCGGAGATCATTCTGGCATCCATGAAGCAGGGGAAGGCCGCTGGTTTAGGTGTGATCCCTCTGCGCTGGTTACAGGCAGTTTATTTTTTAATCAAGCAAAGAATGCAGCCCCTTTTGCGACCCCAGCAGTTATAACTAGCATGTGATATACTTTTGATTCCTCCAATGTTCACAGTTTGACCTGAATGATAGAGAGTGTGTGAATTCAATTTAAATGTTTTTTAAATCTTCGGGGCCTGAACGACGTAGTACATCCAGGCATCAGATTAGGAAGTCTAAGTCTAAACTCCCGTCTCGTGCAGATGGTTCTCTGAGAATCAACAGGTTCAAGATGTTCTGCAGAAGAAGCTCGGACATCGTGGCTCCACAGAAACCTGCCAGATCTTTTGAGACACCACAGCCACAGGCGGTGGAGTATGCTACACACCTTTCCTGTCTGTACATGACACATTCATGGCCTTATTTTCATCAGCCGCAGTTCAGTCAGCTTTGAAGCAGTATACACTCCTGACACATTAAGTCATCAACTCAAAACGCTTCTGTCATTCTTCCCAGACAAATGAAGATGCATGTGTGTGTGTTCAGAGTGTACGGTATCTTGTGACTCAACCTGCGTAAACATAGGTGGTGCTGACTGGAAATAGCGTGTTTTAAACTCCGCAGCAGCAGTTACTGTACTGATCGCATCGAGCTACAGGGCGAGCAGAGCCACATCTTTGTGCAGTGTTAGACTGTCACCAAGTTACCCTACCAAGAGTTGCTTAAATACAACTAAATACGTGGTCAAGTAACTTATGTTACACAGCTGAGAAACAGTCAGGACATGTCTGTTATAGGAGGGTCAATATTTGACTTGGAGGTTAGAAGCTGTAAAACCTCAAATACCTCTCCGGTGTTTACATTCTGACGACATTGCAGTTACAGCTTTGAAGATTCTGAATTTTCCTACAGCAGATGCATTACATGTGCTTTGAGCCGTCTGACCAAATTTAATTCATTTTCTTCAACGACTACATAGTAAATATCTTTTTTTCCTCATATATGTGGACTTCCTCTGGTGGTCTATTTGGATAGGTACGTTCCTTCTTTCTGAAAGCCCCATTCATGCATGCTAGTGTATGTTTGAGGAAAAGAAACGCTCACATTTCAGTTTTGACATTTTTCAGCAGGTGCATTATATTAAAAATGGTCAGTTGGGCTCAGGGTTATTGGATTTCAGGTGCACAGTTGAGGAGTATCTTCAAACAGTCAATGCAAAATAATAAAAATTGCAAACTCAGAATATTTTGCTAACATAATCTAAGGTTACTAAGGAAAAGAAAATACTTCATGAAATAATAAAAACATAAAATAGGCTGTCTAACTAATATTTGTATCTTTCACTAACTTTTGGTTGCAGCCCTGTGTTTTGGGTTGCAGCTCTAAGACCAAACCTACTTTACTGTTAACACATTTCCCTCTAATTCTTCTGATATCATAATTCAGTTAATATATTGATGCTTGTAAAAGCTGACAGCAAAGCTGACCCACATCATTATACAACCTCCACCGTGCTTTACTATAGGTGGGCTTCTCTGCATTCCCAAAAGGTTGTTTTTGTTTTTCTCTACAGAACATTATTCCAGAAGAAGTGTTTATCTCTGGAAGGTTTTGCAAGGATTCACCTTCTTTTGCCTTAGGGTTTTGTTCCTTAGCATTTGCCTACTGAGATCTACATATGTGGAGCTGACGCATCTGCATCTGCATCTGCATCTGCATCTGCATCTGCATCTGCATCTGCATCTGCATTTTATCAAAATATTGTGTTCTTTAACCAGGGCTGCAGCACAGACTTGACCTTATCTCATAGTTTAAAACCACTTTACATCTAAACATTTCAATCTTCTCCACAGTGACGCAGAGAAAGAAAATCGATATTCGACAGTCCACTCCCCAAGAACGGTAGGCATATGTGATATAAAGCAGACTGGCTTTCTTTGGTACAGTTTAATTTTTCTTTCTTCCTTACCTACAGTCATCTTGCAGTTAATGTGGTGTAAATAATTAGGTCTCTTTATCTTCCTTCAAGCTAAGGCACAACCCTTTTAACCGTGCATCCCTTGTTGTTGTTGAGCCTCCTGAAAATAATTATGACATGTCAGCCGGTCAGGGCCAGGAGACGCAGGAGACACAGGAGACAGGTTTGAGCTAAGAATTACCCAGATACATTTACAAGGCTGTCAAATAGGGAGGACTACGTTATCTTTCTCCTTTCTGTCAGAGCCCATCTCTCCACTGAAGAATCATCCAACACGTCAGATCTCTGGGAGTTCCATCACTTCAGAAGGCTCCTCTGCTGGTTTTAGGCCAGTTCCAAAGAAGAGGACGTTCCTCTCAAGACGTACTAGCAGTCAGTCAGAAAGCAATGGCCAGCTGGGGTCTGACCCTCCAGAAAAACCTGCAGGAATTCTTCCTGCCCCAAGACGGCTTCTCCAGCAGGCATCCAGTGGGAGCTCTAACCAGTCCTGCCTTAAGGGCAAAGACGAAACACCACAGAGAAGCGCTTCAGAGAAGATAGTTCAGTCTGCTCAGCCTTCGAGATCTGCAGATGACAGTTCCTTGCAGCTGTTGTGTGATTTTTCTCAAATTTCCTCAATTTCAAGTCTGGAGAGAGAAAGAAAGACATCTTCTGTGAAAACTGACAGGTCAGTGGACAACTTTGACCAAAAATATCTGCTCAAACTCACTCACCCTTCAGCTTTAACACAAATCCTGTGGTATTCTAGATCAAATTTATACTCCAGGACTGACATGTCCACCGAGAGGGAAATGCCAAAGAGGAGTGAGGATCGAGATGATCAGAACCAAAGAGAGAGGGGAGCTTTAAACTTTTTCAGTCTGCAAAGAACCAACATTAAGGACAAAGAAAACAGCAGCAGCGTGGCTACAGCAGTGAAGCAGGAGGCGCTGAGTTTGCCCCAAAGCCCTGTGGGTGGGTTCACTTACTAGACTAATTTACTTCTTTATTTTTCCTTTAGTTTTGTGCCTCCTGAGAAATCTTTTCCAGGTGAGGCTCCACTAAAACTATTGTTTTAATCCACTTGCCAGTAGTAGTATGCAGTAAAATCAATAATACAGAAAAATCACTACGTGGCAAAAATGTGTCTTAAAAATGAGCAGATAACTGCATGTTTTTCATGGTGCAAAACCGTGGTGCCTCCACACCCAGTGGGACCCAGAGGTATATTGATCGGATTTAGCCATGGGTGAGCACCAAAATAGACTCAGTGCATGTCTTTAGTGGAGCTGAGCAGAGTTGACCGCTTCCAGGATGCTTCTTGACTGAATTGCTGTGATTCAGAGTGGCTGTCACAGTGTGGTTGTGCTGCGGTTTGAAAACCACACAATTTAGTAGGATTTCTTGTGTATTTCTGTTTCTATTTGGGCTAAAGTGGTAAACTGAAGAACCCTAGAGACCAATACTGCCATACCTGCAGAAAAAAAACAAGTTTCCGTCAGGAAAACTACCATACAGGCACTGTCTATGGCCCGTTGATTTTTTTTTCTAGAGGAATCTGTGAGCTATTATTTTGTAGTGAATACAAACCCATCTGTAGTAAAAAGCCTTTTGAGCACTTCATTCTCTTTTCACACCTTTCTTTTCAGATCCAGATCCTCCGATATCTTATGATCTTAACTTCATAGATGGGTCTGATCAGCAAACCCAGAAGTTGAATCAGAAAGACGTGTTTAAATTATCCACTCTGGCCACCAGCCCCACCGGTGAAGAGGAGGAGTCTATTGCAAAAGTGCTGGACTGGTTCAGCCGCAGCTTGGACAGCTGTGACTGGCTCAACACAGAGGACAATGCAAAAAGCTCTGACAGACATGCGGCCGTCAGCAAATTAAGAGACGAAGACTCAGTGGCAAGTGATGCTGCAGGTTTCAAAAGTGCAAGCGAACGAAAGGTCACACTTGAAGCAAAGAAACAAAAATCAACCAATGAGGTTAAGGAGTTTAGAGTGATGCGCAGAAAGAGCAGCAGGGAGCTAGTTGAAACACAAGAGGAAGTTGAGGCCGAGACTACAGAAAGAAGGTATTCTGAAGATGTTAAAGATAACACCGAGGAAGGCCAACCTCTGAAAATCTCTCACCTGAAGTCATTCTGGGAGAAAAGCAACACGGGGCCTAAGATTCTTATCGGCAAATCAGTGGCGCCTCATGAAAAAGAACCAACCTCTGCTGTCCTTCCACTGGAGAGAGATGTTGATACTCCCTCTGTCTCTTGGAAATACAGTGAGAGAGAGGAGACAAATCCATGTGATGACAGAGAGCAGCTGCTTATAATCAGTTCAGCTGCGAATACGGGAGTCAAAGTTTACTTGAATAATCATCAGAAAGAAGACAATCTGATAATTAATTCAAATCAAAAGAACAATGACAACTCAGCTTATTTAAAATTGCTATCCAGGGGACTTGCTCCAGATGCTGAGACTCTATGTGTGACCAAACTTATCCCTTCAGACAGAACAAGCATCCAGCCAGAACTGGAGAGCATTTACGCGGTGAAACCAAACCTGCAGCCAGACATCATTTCAAAATTGAGCGAACCGTCACTGGAGGAGGTACTGTCAAAGACTTTTCCTTTGCCCAAGCGGGAAACAGATCTCCAAAAAAGACTCAGTTTAGACTCTGAGAAGCTCTGTTCATCTGGGAACGGCCCTTTTATGGACTCCAATCAAGGCGATAATGATGTGCAAATCAGCTCCAACATACCACTTCAAAAAGCCTCAAAGGAAGATGTGAGGAGGAGGGACAGTGAGGATATGAGCATGCATTCTAGCATGTCTCCTAAACGAAAAGATGATGCGCCTAATAAGGACAGGACTAATAGTCCAGGCTTAAATAGGCAGGCATTAGCACATCAGGAATGCACAGCAGAGAGGATAAAGCAGCTCAAGTCCTTCTGGGAGCAGGAGAGGAACAGGTCTGTGTTTTATGCAAGCAAACCTAAAGCTCTTGGAGAAGGTAAAGTCACTCGTGGAACTAATCAGGCCAAACTAAACAAAAGATTTACAAAGTCTGAGTTCGATCTGAGGTCAATTGGAAATGAATTAGGCAGCGATGAGGAAGACGATTTCAGAAATAATCCTAATTTTACTGTTCTGCCATTGCATCAGAGGCTAGATAAGCTCTCTCCGAGTCTGGGTGCAAGTCGCAAGCAGTTTCACACTCTGCGGGAGTTCTGGGATGAAGCCACAGCCGACTCCAGAGGATTGTTAACCCCTGACAAACCCAAAAGCCCCAAAAGGAAAGACCCATCAAGTGTCCAGCTCTCATCTCAGGAGTTTAAGGGCAGCGATGCTGAGAGTTGTCGTCCAAATCCATTTGTCGAGAAAACAAAAACCGCTGTTGGGAAGTCATCTTCATCGCCTCAGACTCGATCGAAGTCTCCACATGATAGACAGACGGGGTGCGGGCCAAGAATGCAGAGTGACTGCAAAAATAATCTGCCAAATTATATACCAGCTGAGTCAGGGCCGCAAAGACAGTCCAGAAGGAGCTCAAAAGACTCAAACAGGGAAGACAAGTCCACAAAGCCACAAACCAGTTCAGGCAAAGAGGTTCGAGCTCCTAAGAGCAGAAAAGACAGTTTCAGCATTTCCAGCAGTCGTGGAAACTCCTTACGTCGAGCCACGAGCATGTTTGCTCTGAGTGTTGACGATGAAAAAGATGCAGTCCAGGTCAGAATGGATGCAAGCCCAGTCCACTGTCAGAGCAGAAAGCACAGGCAGAACGCCGATAAGGGCGCTGTGTCGAGGAGATCGTCAGATGAATCTGAGGCTGTAGCTCCACGTGCCAGAGCGTTCGTTCCCACAGACTACCGACATTACCTGGGGATGACTGACAACACCAGCATTGACATCTCTCTGGCCCCGGCTCTGACGGACCAGGGTTCGGACTTCAAGTCTGGGTATGAGCTTGACCTGGGAGGACCAGCAAAGGCCAGCACGCCCGTGAGCTTGGAGGAGCGCCAAAGCAGGAAGGGCAACAAGACGAGTCAGCGCCCTGTGTGGACGAATTACAGCGGGTCAGATGCTGGCCAGGAGTCGTCTGTCAGCAGCGTGTCAGACGCCTGGTCCTACTCGAGAACAAGTTCATATCGTAAGCACAAACTACACTGTTGCAGCATGGGACTCAATCTAAAATGTTTTTAAATATAAAGGAAACATTTTGTTGAGAAGAAAGAAACCTCTGAGCATGTGCACACTGTTCGTATCGATCAAAAACAACATGTCATGAGCATTTAAATGAATGTGTCTTGACCCTGCATCACAAAATAGCCACGATTCCTGCTGTTTGCGCAGTTTATTGTCACCGAGGGTTGGATCCAGCAGTATCCTTGATTTCACGTCCGTGTTGGGTTATCTGTGTTTTCCGGAGCAGGTCTCAGTAAACAGAGCGAGCTCCTGCGGTCAGCTGCCAGTGTTTGGATTGTGGGCTGGGCGATACGCAGTCATGACTGCTGGAATTCCACAGAAATCAGTTTCACGTGTCTACACCTCGAGAAGTTTCCTCAATCTTTCACTTAATTTGGCTCAGTTCCAATCATCAAAATACGGGGTTTTCAAAGTGCGTGCTTACATGCACCAGCTTTTCCCGGTTTAATGAATTAATCAAAATCTGAAATGTTAAGTAAGGACTTAATAAATATAAAATCTAATTAATAGAGCTAGTTACTATCTAAAGCTAACCAACAGACTTAAATAATTATAATTTTTTCTTCATAAATACAGGAGAAAGTGATGATGAGGAGAAAAATCCTATAAGGAAGGCACTGCGGAGGGCGGAGGCCCGTACTAAGAACCTGGCTAAAAGCATGGAAGACATCACAGCATCCATATCACCACGTGAGTGTGTGCTCCTCTTTTTTTGTCATGCGTACAGATAATCTTGGATGACTGTAGTGTTTTTTTTTTTCTATAAACCTCTCTCAGGACAAGAACGAAGACAAGACCCAGTTGCTGACACCTGGCGAGGCAATGATGGTACAAACTTCCCGGTCCTTTTTTATGATGGATATTTTACACACAGTGGAAAACAGTCAAGAGTTCATCTTCTGCCTCCTATTTGTGCGCTCTCTAGTTTCAGCCATGACGTCCCCTTCTGCATCTCTACTTTCGGATTCAGACCACCTGAAGAACATGAGCAAATCTGTGCCTTCATTTTTACAGAACGAGGTAAAGTTTTCCTGCACCCTTTTGTCCGGTAGGATGAAACCTGCATCCAGGGCTTTCTGTACATGCTGTCTGTGTTTTAGGCTGCTGGCAGAGACACTGACTCCACCTGCGAGCTCACTTCCCAGACAGGAAGACTTAGGACAGGCAGCTCAGTGACTAATCTGAGCAGCGCTCCCGGCATGGCCTCTATGTCGTCTGTATGTTCGCACACACGCTCATGCATGAGTGCTCTTTCCATTCTTGCACTGCTTCCTTACTCTGCACTGATTATTGGCTTTTAGTTTAGCACGTGACTGCCACTTTCTCAAAGATGCTTCAACATGTCAGAAGTGTCATGTCATCGTGCATGCTGGCTCGTCGTGTGATGGTTGCAAAGCCAGGTGAGGCTCACTATACAGAGCGGAAGTCAGGCACAGGTCATTTGGACACGATGTGAACTTACAGGCAGAGCAAGTGTCAGAAATACACAATCCAGGGTTGAATTATGCAAACAAAGAGCAGGAACAGGTGAGGTCGTTTATTCATTAACTTGGAAAACACCAGGAGAAATTGCTGCAAAGCTTATAACAAAGGAATTAAGACACTGTGGCAGACAACAACACAAATGTGAAAACACATACCAAAAGAGACATGTACAATTTTCAGTTTTACTGAAAAATAGTGAATTTGATGGTAGGGTTAGGTCTCAAAAAAGTTTGGTCTTTTCCCTTGCACAGATGAAAATATGCTTTAAAAGTCACAAAAACGCAAAGGTAACGCTTTTTTCCAGTGCCTGTTGTCCTCTTGTCCCAGACAGCCACACTTTTTGCAGTGAGGTGTCCTCAAGCTGTTAAGAAGTTTTAACCTCTGTCCGCTCAAGTCCCTCTTGGTTCTCAACAGGGTTAGTGGGGATAAACTAATGGATGGATGGGTGGACCACCAGCTGTGATTCATTTTATTGATGAAAACGTGGAGCTGTTTTGATTTGTTTTCCTGGGTTCTTGCAGCTGAGTGGAAGTGTGATGACCATGTACAGCGGTGACTTCGTGGAGGTTCAGGGAAACATCCAGTTCTCCATCAACTACATTCAGAGGCTCAGAGAGTTTCACATCTTTGTGGCCGAGTGCCACGACTTAGCTGCAGTCGACCCAAAGAGGGGCCGCTCCGATCCGTGAGTCAAACATTTGTTGTTAAAAAACATCAATGGTGATGCAGGAGTATTCATACTTTTCATTTATGTAGAAATAGTATTCTCATTCAGTGTCATGCTATTGTACAATTATATCATCACTTCGCGAGAGTTTCCTCCGGTAGGGAGGCAGGGCTGAATATGCAAATAACTGCTACAGTTTCACATGTCTACACCTCTAGAAGTTTCTGTCACATTATATTTCAATTAAGATGACCGGATGAAAATTGACTTTCAATCTTGATATGCACTATGCACATAAGAACTTAATGAACTTTGAAAGTATGAATAAAGTTTTTTTGCCCTCTTACAACAGAGTGGTAACCCCTTCAAACTCCTCTTTAGTTTCTTCTTCCTTTCGTTCCCTCAGCAGTGTAAATCCTTGAATCTTTATCAATATAGTTATTCCAGTGGTTATTGGTGTCAGTTTGGACAGCTTTTGATTCTTAATGATTTGACTATCTTTAGGTGCTTCCTTGTGCTGTTATGGATGGTGCATCGTATGTTTATTTAGCTTTTTTTGTTTGTTTTTGCTTTCAAAGGTATGTCAAAAGCTACCTGGTTCCTGACAAAGCCAATCTTGGAAAGAGGAAAACATCTGTAAAAAAGAAGACACTTAATCCTACTTTCAACGAGATCCTCAGAGTAAAAGTCACACACTCACACGGACACACGCTTTTCCTCACTTTTTAAAGCTGCCTGGCAGCAAACAAAAGCAGTGTTGCTTTTTTTTTTTTCAGTATCGCGTTCGCATGGAGTACCTTAGAACGCAGACGCTCATTCTCTCAGTTTGGCATCATGACACCTTTGGGAAGAACAGTTTCCTGGGCGAGGTGGACCTGGACCTCTCCAAGTGGGACTTTGATCACACCCAGATGAATTACGTGGCACTGAAAGCAAGGGTAAAGCAAACACAAACAAAGGCTGCTTTATCTGCTCTAGTTGTTTTCTTATCAAATAACAGAGGAGCATCTATGTGCCCACAATTCTCATTCATTTCAGTGAGTCTATTTTGGAAACTTATATTACATGAATAATATCTAAAGTCTACTGTGTTTCAGACAACACCCACTGTTGCACCACCAGATGTCCGAGGAGAAATGAAGCTGGCCATAAGATTCCTGCCACAGATCACCCACAGCGAAGGTTGATCCTCCTCTGCATATATTTGACTTAAAGACTCAAACTTAAACTTTAGTCCTACAAGATCAGAAATTTAAATGTTTAAAATTAAAAATTGTTTCTTTAGCTTTAAATAATTTGGCCAAGAAAATTAACTATAGAAATATTTTATTGCTGTTTAAGTTTGAAAGGCGTCTGTAGATATAAACAAAAAATTACTCGCACTGAAATAAATCTTTTCAGTAAACTTTGAATCATAGTGCATGAGTCTAGTAACTAATGGTAGCTAATTCTATTAAACTAAGCTGATATTGCTACGTTTTGCAGAAGTTTTCCCTGCATCTTCATTAGATTTAGAGTATTTACTGTGCTAAGCTCGCTTAAGCTTCTTGAATAGCTCTTTGTGCAGAGATTGCAATGACAAGACATGCTTGAGCTATTTTCTAAATGGTCTCCTCTGCTGTAATATCACTGTCCAACACAGCAGTGCTTATTCAATTAAAAATTCAATTCAAAATGCTTTATTAATATCCGAAGGGAAATTAAAAAATGAGCCTGACACAAGGACGTGAGGGGTTGGGGGGTGGTGCTGGAGAAGATGAATACTATTTGACCTGGTTTGGGATTAGTCTGGCTATTGACATTTTTGTAATCTATTTAAAACCTATGCACTAGCTATTTACAAAAATGTACAACCATTCTGAAGTCACTTTGTAGGAGCAATCTGTAAGATTGTGGGTTCAAATATCCCAAAATAACCAAGAAACAGCAAGAGAGTGAGAAGAAATAAGTGCAGTCATGTCGCAAAAATGATGAGTATGTGTTTGGCTGCTGAGCTGTCCTCTGAGTAGACGTGCTAAATGACTAACTTTGGCCTGTCTAGTCTCGTAGTACCAGTTTCCACCATGTGTGGCAGTAGTGAAAAACAGCGGCTGATGAAACGAAGAGGTCGCACGATGTGTGGGCGTCCTTGAACTTGCTGTCAGTCATGTCAGTAGGTGCTGCCTCCAAGTTACTATTTTAGGATAGTTAAGACAGGAACAGCAAGGATAGAAGAAGTTCTCGGGCAGAGAACTTTGATACCTTAACAACCACCTTGTACAAGAAAAAAGCATAGTTTGTAAACAAAAAAAAAAAGAGCAGATAAGAACAGGGCTAAAACCAGAGTAAATATCAGCAGGGCTTTCCCCTGGTGGAGACAGCTCATGGTCCGCAAATAAATGAAGTTTAATGTGGAACTTGCTGCGTTTCTTTCAGATTGGTAAGTAAATTGCTGCTGACTTTTGTTTCGCTTAACATTTTTGATGGTAGTAAGTTAGTTACTATGGCATTAACTTAACACCAAATATAATGATCTCGACTATGTCCCTCTGTTTTTTTGGTTGGATATAATACATATTTATATTTATAACTGCATTGGTTTTTATGATACACTATCCATCATCCATCCATCCATCCATCCACCCATTCATCAATCCATCATCCATCCATCCATCCATCCATCCAGCCATCCATCCAGCCATCCATCCATTATCTTTACCCACTTATTCCAATTCAGGGTCACGGGGATCTGCTGGAACCAAGCCCAGCTCCCTTCTGGGAAAAGGCAGGGGACAATACACTAACATGAGCCAAATGAGGCACTTAGAACACTTGAGTAATATATAGATCCTTTAGTGTTTGTAGTTATGTGTGCCTTTTGGTGGATGTTGCACTGCTAGTAGGCTTCAAACACCAGCTGAATCTGGAAATGCTGCCTGAGGACATTCTGCTCAGTCTAATGCCACATTTGCACTTCCATCAGTGTATAAAATACAGAACATGCTTCCTGGTGTTCACTCCAAGGACACACAGTTCTTTATGGATGATCAGCTCAGTGGTTTGGTTAATGGCGCAGTGGTTGCCAATGGCAACTTGTTGTTGCTGTCTTGGGAGAGAAACTTAGTCAATAGTTTCCAGCTAACAGCCTACAAATATTGCCTACACTTTCACTAAATAATCAAGTGCTGATAGAAAATCCTTTTTAAAAGCTTGCTAGTTATTCGTACTAGTTACTTGCACAGGGTACGTGTTCTCTCCAAAATCTACTACAACTTCTTAGTGGACACAAGGAAAATAACGCTCTGAAAAATGTCAGAGGAGTGTTACTGTAGGGGTGAACGGACTAACGGACATATCGCATGAGTGCACATAAGCAAGTGGCAATGTGGTGTCTGAAAAACATAACACAGGCAACTAAACCTGACATGAATTCAGGTGCATTCATTACACAACTTTTTCCATGAACTGTCTGATGTTCTTACATCATCTGGTCCATTTCCAGCTGCCAGCTCATGCAGATGTTTGTTTGCTGTAACAGTGGATTCACAACGGAGGGCGTGTCCCCCAAATTAGGCCCATGCTGTCATCATGGCATAGGCCGCCAACCCTCGTTTTTGGGTGCATTCTGTTCATCAAAAGTGCAGGCAGGGAGGTGATTTTTACAGTTAAAGATGGCAATGATGAGTTTTTCTTCAGTCATCTTCCAATGTATGTTCAAAAACAACCTGCTTTTGCTTTTGGCCAGCCTCCATGTACAAGTTCATTGGCTAGAATGTTAGACTCCACCCCCTAGGACTTGTCGAAGATTTTAAAAGATGCATGCTTCATGAATGAGGGAAAGGGGTAAAATGTTAAACTCCACCCCATCAAACTACACTGATGCCATTGTGTGGTGTTTGATATGACATATCATATCAGTGAAATGTCTGTGACCACACAGATGCAGTACAACTGCTCCCTTTTTAAGAGGGCTGATCTGACATGTCAAAGCTTCTCAGGAAACTTTGTTACTTTTGAAAAAAGGATGCAATATTCCTCCTTTAAATGAAGTTGTTCATACGTTTGCACTCTGAGCTCCTCATTTTATTTAATACAGTCTTGGTTAAAACAAAGAAATCCTGAATACATCATCAAAAACTGTACAGAAACTACAGATTTTTTGATAAAGCAGTTGTGTAACAGAGTTTTGAGAATTTGGTTCCACGTTCATTGTTATTATATATATTTTTCTTTTTTTGTACCATTTCTTTACAGGTATTTCAAAAGATGTTCCCAACACAGGAGAGATCCACATTTGGGTTAAAGAATGCAAGAACCTGCCACTTATCCGGGCCACCATTGATCCTTACGTCAAGTGGTAGGCATAGAAACTGCAGTTCTCTACCAAGGTACCAATTTACATTTTCAACTGATGTGCGGTGATCCCTGTTTTCTCCTCCTACTTTTCTATTTTAAGCTTTGTGCTGCCAGACACGAGCCGAAAAAGTCGCCAGAAGACACGAGTACTGCGAAGGACAACGGACCCGGTGTTTAACCACACAATGGTGTATGATGGCATCAGTGAAGTTGATCTGACAGAGGCCTGCGTGGAGCTGACTGTCTGGGACCGAGACAGGCTTGCAAGCAACATGCTGGGGGGCCTGAGACTCGGTGCTGGAACAGGTATGGATGGAAAGAAATGAAAGAAATATCTGTATCCACTAAAATTAGTTTGCATGTGTCTTCAAAGGTTCAGGTATACTGACTTCAGCCCATAGATAATTAGTTCAGTGCCATGCAATTAATATCAAGAAAAATTATATCATAGTTTATAAAGTGGAACTACGTGTTTTGTTTTTCATTTCCTGAAACGCTACTCAGAATTTCTTTGAAGCCATATAATGGCTCCTATTTGAATAGCTAAATTTTGGTGCTTAAACTTGGTGTAAAACCACCAGGATGAGCCCAATGCTGTGTATGGCACATCCCTGCAAGTAACTAGTGCATCCCTGGCTGCACTAGTAAGCATCATCAGTGATGTATCCTGGGGTCACCCTTGCCCAGGTGACTCAGCGGGGGATGATCAGACCCCAACTTGCATACCAGTAGCAGTCCACAGATCAGCCCTCTTAATCAAAAGCCACCTTGTGGCTTTCTCTGCAGCTTCACAAGCAGCCTTGATGGCCCTCCTCTTGGCTGCCCCAGTAACACCCAGCCGGCCGAGGACTTTACAGAGTGAGTGTCCTGAAAAGCCTGTGCTTCCTGCTTCTATGGGCTCGTAGAATGTCCTCCAGCCCTTGCCCCTGCACTCCTCCACTAGTTCCTGGTATCTCCTGTTGGATCCCTCTAGCCGTTCTTCCCAGGGAACTGTAAGTTCCAGCATGATCAGATGTTTTGAAGCTTCTGAGGTGATGATCATGTCTGGCTGGAGGGATGTTGTTGCAGTGTGCTGGAGGAATGTCAGCTGTTTACCCAGGTCGACTTGCAGCTGCAAATCTGGGGCTGTGTGGAGGAGGGCTGCTGTTGTCTGGGGATCCACCTGTGGTTTCCAGTCTTGGTGAAGGGGATTACATTATTTGGGGCATGATGATGTTTGCTGTTGTTGATTGGTGAAGCTACCAATTTGAGCACC
This sequence comes from Xenentodon cancila, assembly GCA_014839995.1. NCBI lineage: Eukaryota > Metazoa > Chordata > Actinopteri > Beloniformes > Belonidae > Xenentodon > Xenentodon cancila. The sequence goes on from CM026201.1 coordinate 22,032,723, forward strand.
TGGTTGCGGTGCCAGCAATAGTGGCAATCAGCCAGGGCTTTAGGGCAGCTGCTGAGAAGATGTTCTAAGAACCCTCTTCCAGAGCAAAGGGGGCACAAAGGTGTCTCAATCTTCCCCCAGACATTGAGGTTTGCTCGCAGGACATGATAGACTGCCTGCACAAGGAACCGGACATGATGGAAATTCGCCTGCATGATGTTAGCCCAGGTGACTCATGCTGCAGTATATAGTGCATTTGCTGCTGGAGTCCCATGGTCCTGCTCACTTGCTCTTCCTCCACATCTGCATGAACCTCTTCCTGGAGTAGCTGGTGTCTCTCCTTGCCCCGGGCCTTGCTGATCGGTGTCCTTGGGAAGTAGCCCGAGCCTGCTCTTCATGTAGCTGAGACCCCCACTAGTGCCTTCGGCCTTATGCATGACTCAGCCTCCTCCACTGCCCTCTCTGCTTTCCACTTCCTTTCTGTCCTCACTTTAGTGCCAGCTGATGACACATTGCAGTCCCTGAAATACTTGGACTGTAAAGCTTCTCTGGTGCGTTCCACCATGAACTCTTCTGTGGGACCACTGAGGGGTAGCCGCAAGGTGTTACTTGTCCCATACAGAGCAGCCCTGGTGAGGCTGTGGGGAAGGCCTAGTCACTTCCAAAGAAACCCACAGATTTTCCCTTTAAGGGATATCACAGTTGATATGGGAACGGAATACACCAGCATAGGCCACAAGATTTAGGGCAGGATGGAGAGCTGGTAGATCCAGGCTTTAAATCTACCTGGCAGGCCAGACAAGCTCCAAGCTCATCACCCGGCTTCTGGATGCCAACAGAGTCTTTCAGGCTGGACTTGTAGAGCTTCCCCAAACTCTTGACTGGTTGCTCATTGATGGATGGAATTGCAGTTCCTTCAGCACCATGGATCTTGACTTGGAGGGCTTGAAACTCATCCTTGCCCATGAGATGAGTCTTTGTGAGATCTTCTTAGTGTTGCCAACTTAGTGACTTTGTCCCTATATTTAGCGGCTTTTCAGACCTCTCTAGCAACCTTTTTTCAAAATGCGACTACTAACAAATGTAGTAAGTCTTTTAGGTCTTGTTGGATTGACCTAGAGTTGGTGACTCTCGTGTGAAAGCAGGTATAGTTTTTTAATAATTTCTCAGTGAGATGCTGGAGCATCTGCAGGCTCGTCCTTCATACCAAAGCACTTAAGGCGGGGCTCATGCAGCGGCCCGTCCCTGCTCCAGTCAGAGCTTATTTATTTATTTATTTATTTATTTATTTATTTATTTATTTATTTATTTATTTATTTATTTATTTATTTATTTATTTATTTATTTTTGGTCAGTTTGTGTGCATTTACGTTGATGTGAAACTGTGACAAAATGTATATATACCACTTTTAACATCCACACAAACATGTATGGATGTATGGGGGGGTATCCAGTGTTATTTAAGAGACCCAGGTTTAATCCACATTTGACCCAAGTTATTTCACTTTTGACTTCATTGTTACTTGTATTTAGTTTGGTCTTGTTATGCAAATTAACTATGTTTAGAAATTTGTTTCAAATTCACCTCAAACAACCCCTGGTCTCATCTCCACTTACTGTAGCATGTGCTTGTAATTTGCCACCACATCAGGAGTCCTTACAAAACAATTCTGTAATAATGTTACTACAACAAACAAAATCTGACAAACAACTGTCTTTAGCCCACCTTTACTGACTGGCTGCCCAGCCTTAATTGTCAAAAAGAAAAAAATGATTAATCTAATTTCACCAAGCACAGTGTTTCAAAGACATCAGAAACCTGAGCCAGCCTGATGAGGCACAATGAGGCAGCGACCTATTTAAGCTTTGAATAATGTTTCCAGATCAAAGCGTTTAGAAGATATAGGGACTGACTTCTATTACAATAAAAGAAGAAAAGTAAAAGCTAAATGTAACAAAGTAATCGTGAGGTGTGAAAGTGAAAATAATTTGCAATATTTCAGATACCTGACACTAGGGTTATCAGTCAGTGACCATGTATTCCTTGTTCTTGAACCTGTCCCTCCGCAGGCAGAAGTTATGGAGCATTGGTGGACTGGATGGACTCGGGTCCCTATGAGGTGGCCCTGTGGAAGCGCATGATGGCGTCCCAGAATGAATGGGTGGAGGATGTGTTGCCTCTAAGAATGCTCAATTCTGCAAAAAGTGCTTTCAAATAAGTGTACAAAACTGCTGCAAGACAATACTTTTATATCCACTAATGAAATGCACTAAATTCTTCACTGGAAAGCTTCAGTGCTTTGCTTTAAACTTAGTCAGTAAAAGTTTCAGTTACTTTGAAAATGAGATTAAAATTGAACACAATCTCTGGAATGAAATGCTGGAACCAACAGAGTATCCCACAGTACATTATTGTGATGCCCAATAAAGCAGTTTTCTAAAAAGACTGGCACTGGGAAAAATTCAGGAGCTTAGAAGACATTCCTCAGATTTCCAGAGAAGAGGGGAATAAAATTAGTGGCAAATAGATTTAGGCAAGTGAAAACCCCAAACTTATTGCAAGAACTTACTTCTTTTTAATTCCCGCATCTTAAAGCTTTGGCTCAGTGAACTCTAGTTCTCCATCAAGAAACTTTACTTTGGATTTGTCAGGCTATGAGTCTGGGTGATGTTTTTTTTTTTTCAAATACGCTTAACTTTTCTAAACCATCTGAAGGCCTCTCAGACACAGTCTTGCATTAGTTGTTGGGTTCAGCCCAGGCACGTTTTCAAACCGTGCCGTGACTGTTCCACGTTATATTTGTTATTACACTATTTATATCACACCAACCACAAGCTACCTGATAATTAAAACATATCAAACATGCCAGCATGGATTTAAGATATTTTTCAAGATATTTTTCTCTCCACGTCTTGATGAATAAATATTTGTCATCAAATTCAGGGAATTAAGCCATACAACTGTGTGCTTAGTATTTCTACCTAGATGGCATGTTTGTGGGTCATGCTGGTATTCATCACAGCAGACAGCTAAACTGCTTTGAGTTTTCAACGATGCATTGGCTTCATCTCGGACGCCGGACATGTGTGGCGTCAGAGTGTACAGTTATTGTAGTTGCATTGTGTTTGTAAGGGCCATCAGAGTTTCAACTATACCTGTTATGTCACTTCAGACTGTTATAGCAGATGTATCTTGTGAAAGCCTGGTGTCTCAGACTAACAAATTATATTATAGTTGTAAATCAAACTGCAATTGACAGCAAATTTAAAATGATGTGAATGATACTCAATCACAAGTGTAATTAAAGAAATCTAACACAGAAAAGAAGGACTTTAATTTATTTATTAATTTATGTTTTTCTTATTATTATTATTGTCAAATGAAGGTGAATGCCTGATTATCCTTCTTATCTTGTGACTTCAGCACTTTCAGCTGCAATCAGATTTTAGAAATTCACTTTTGTTTCTCAGAAATCCCACTTTGTTAATAACTTTTTATTCTTATGCCACATTAGTAAAGGTGACACTTGCCGTTTTGAGTAAATCTCTCAGTAACTGCCTTATGGTTTATACTTTATATTTACCTCAGGATAAACTGTAATCTTGTAGCGACCAGATCATTTTTCATTTCTTTTTCTCCCACATTTAGACTCACGTACCTACAATCACAATAGACACACTAAACACAATATTGTGTTTAGAGAGTAGTTTTTGTTTCTGTAGCACCGAGGGTTTGTGAGAAACGTAATTTTGATTCTCTTTATGTACCTCACGTGTGGTAGAATAGACAATAAACATGACTTTGACTTGAAAATAGCGTGATTTATAAAATATTGCAGCAGTAGAAGTAGTAAGCACCAAGTTTCAATAAAAAAAAAAAAACTCTTTCCATTTTCAAGCACAGTTTCTGACTAACAATGCCATGATTAAAACTGACATTTATTCATAAACAAAAACATTTTTTTCCTGAATTTGTTCACTTCTAACCAGATTATTATTATGAAACTAGTAACGGGTTCTTCTTTGTTTGTTTACTTGAATCCACAAATACTCCTGCATATGGACCCTATAAACTACTATAAACTAAAGTTCACTGATAAACAGACTCATATTTGTTTGCAACCAGAGCATTATTTATGAAATTGCATAAATATTTAGTATCTTTTTTGCCAAAATGTCAGCACATCTAAAATCTTACTTTATTGTGTATTGTGTAGCAACAGATGATATGCAGTATCCATCTGAAATATAGAATCGATATCAAAACTTGCATGTAGAATAAAGAGACTTCCACTGTTGACCACCTCGCTCCTGGTGGTTTTCTTCATGACTACTAAGACTAGTAGCACAATCATGTGACTAAACATGATAAACAGCGTTTTAATGGTGGATAAAGGGGATTCAAACAGTTAAGAGGACATACCAGAGCTGCAGCTCGCACACAGCAGATGTTGACTTTGTGAATGATCAGTAACAGTAATGGAGTGACAAAACAGCGCACAGGCAATGCTTTTTTACTTGATACACCAAATGTTTAAATAGAACCACCTGGGAACTCTTTCTGGACACCTGCAGCTATGAACATTAAGCTATTGACTTGCAGACTATATCATGCTGTCATGGTTATATAACTTGCATCTTTATTTGTCTGGCTCCCTCTCATATTTCTCCAATAGTTTCATTCTAATCCACAAAAGGCGGCTGTTTTAAGCACAGAAAACACATGAGCGTACAGAGCGTTTCTAAGGTAAGAGGCCACATATTTCCCACAAAAGTCAGTAGACTCCAAAAGGGAGCTAAAAGGGAGAAAATGTTTGTATTGTTATCACATGGCTCTAATTGAGTCATAGTCATGCTTGTGTCTACTGCACATTCAGGAGATTGTTTTTCTAACCCCATATTGGCAGCAGAAAAGAATGTGGACTGTGCAACCTTAAGTGAATTATTAAAGGTTTTCTGTACATAGTGGACATGTAACTGCACCGTCTTGCTTAAATGACAGACTCATATAACAGAGTGGTTTCCATAGAAAGTTGTAGCGTTTTAGATTTATTCTGTGCTTCAGAGTACTTTAATGAGAGGATAGTTTATTCAAACAGTACAGCAGAGGAATATTTGGATATACTTTACCCACATATCTCACACAACTAACATCAGCCAGTTATTCACCATTTTATCCCAACGTGTTAAGTGTTCTCTACTTTGAGAATTTCAGTCATGAGAAAATAAAATTAACGTAACATTTTAAGACAGAATAAAACCTCATTCCTTGCCGTTTTCAGTGAAATGAACGTGAAAGAACAACATTCCTTCCTATAAATACTTCAGCAGTGTTCAGTGTTAATATTATTAGAGCTAACATTAAATTACAGAACAGTTATTGTATATATAAGATTAAATTACAGAACAGTTATTGTATATATATATATATATATATATATATATATATATATATATATATATATATATATATATATATATATATATATATATATATATATATATATATATATATATATATATATATATATATATATATATATATATATAGAACCCTCACCTCCACATTAAAAAAATATGTAATTTATGTCAATTAACAACTTACATGGCAAAATAACTGGAGATTATTGTGACACAATGCTATGTTTGCAAAATGGAAAACCTGCCACCACATAGAGGTAAAACACCATTAACCTGACTCGCTACTGTCTGTCATGGCTTTATTATCATCTGTGTTTGGAAGATGAAAACAAGGGCTTTAGTCTCGGTCAAAGATCATCAGGCCATTAGCAGTTTTCTTCGTCTTATGTGGAATCCGAGGTAAACAGTCAAACCAGCAATGAAAAAGGCAATAACAACAATGCAGACGATTATAGCTACAACAGGGTTGCTGTAGCCGTTCACCATCGTTGTAGCTGCGGGAGCAAAGATGAAGACAGTTATACATTAGTTCAACCCATCTGAGAAGACGTTTTTTCCTGCATTGTCAGTGCGCACTTAAAACTAAAGACACTAAAGAAATATATAGTAAATTTCATGTTATAGTAATTCTTACCTTGAGCAGCCGAGAAAGGTTTAGCCTCTCCTGGGAAAGTAAATCAAGATAATGGTCAGATTTGATCGACATTCTGTGTCTTCTTATGTAGAAATTTGACAAGTTTGTGTTGTAGTAACCCGGATAGTTCACTTTCTTATATGGAAGTTATAACAAAATCCTCAAATCTTTGTTTAATTCACCTGTGAAATTAAATTTATTGTTGATTATATGTATTTATGATTTTTTTTGGCTGTCCTCAAAAATGAAATGTGTGACATTAGAAAATCACTTTGTTTTGTACTTAAGCACCAGATTTTTTTTTAATTGTATTTATTTATTTACTTACTTAACCAAATACCAGCAGTGCGGCGTTTAGTAAAAAAACACTCATGACCATGTTTGCTCATGCAGGAACTGCATGAGCAATATATAGAATTAGAATATAGAATTTATAATTTTGATATAAGACCCATCAGTATAATCAAATAAATAAATAAATATATGTAAAATGTTTATTTGATTCCCAAAAAAATTTGTTCTCACAGCCTTCTACCTTCTGTGCAGAAAATGTTTTTTACTGTACAAACGTATCACTAGTTAGCTGCCTCACTTATCTGCAACAGTCAAAAACATTTTTTAGTTTATGTTTAACACTGAAATGTAATGTGGAAATGAACATTGTTAAAGTGCAAGGCATCTGAGAGGACAGTAACTCCTCCAACTCTACTGCAAAATGCTCCAAAAAAAAACCTATGAACTGCTGAAATTCTTATCATCTATAAATTATGCATGAGCTCTCATACTGTTTAATGTTGGCAGATAAAACAGCACAGAGACGGCCCTACTTAAAGTCATAATGGCATGTGTCTTAGTTCTGGTTCACCTGGATCTGTGTCCAGCTTTTGACACTAAAGACCATCACATTGTTCTAAACAGATTTAGGTACCGAGCAGTGATGTCAGGCACAGCTTATAAGTATTTCTCCCTAGAAGTTTTATTTTTCTACTAAAGTTTTTGAATCATCTCTAATAGATTTCTTTCAAACCATCTAAAAATATACTTTCATTGTCTATGACTATTGATTGTCTTGTTATTTTGCTTGTTGGTCTTGTTTGTTTGCGACTGCTTGATGGTGTTAATGTAAAGCGTATTGTCTTCACTTCTCTTGTCACCTCACCTCACCAAGGAGTATCTGCGTTTTCATTCACTGTTGTTTGTTTCCCCCTGTGAAAACTCACCATTGCTCTGTTTGCCAACAAAAATGGGAAGAGAAGTAATTGTGGCGTTGGTTGACACATCCTCGGTTTCCCGCTTTTTCCTGTTCTGGGAGCTTCCACAGTTCTATTGGAAGGGAATGAAAACAGATTGACAATCGACTTACACTGTGTACCAAAAGTTGACTAAAAACAAGTCAAAAATTCACTCACGGGCAGTAATGAGCTACACGTGGACACCTCACAGAGTCTGGTGACGCAGTGCAGGTAGAAAGTGGAAATGGTCATATTTTTGTGCTCCACAAATCTGAAGGCCTCGAAGGAGAAGCGAGCTTTCTGGGAAGCACCATTGAGCTCCACCTTAGTCTGTGCATCACGTGTACACCTTGGGAACAACAAGAGATGGGTGGTTTATCTGGAGGGCAAGGAAGTACAATGGGTTTCCTTGTTATGTGTCATTATTGTTCATACATTTTTTCAACTCACCCCACAAAAAGGTCATAAAAAGTAGTTTGTGTGGGAATTGGGCTTGTTGTGGCGTAGCATCTGTCCAGCAGTAAGTTGAACCTTCAAGAGCAAAGACACAGAACGTTTTCAGTTTTTTTGTGTGGTTGCTTCTTCCTTAAAGTGAATTGTGAAAGTGTCAGTACCTGTCTGTTAGGTTGGTGGCTACAACTGCAACATAAATCTTGGTTTTAAGGTTGAGTCCTGTTTGTGGAATAGTTAGTATATCTGTATAGTCTGCAGTCTGTTGAATTAGAGAAGAAAAAAAAAAAATAAAATATTACAAAAGGAGAAAAAAAAACAACATCTCCATCTCCAAAAGCTAGAACAGGTCTTACTTTGTACAACTGCATACTCAGCGTACTGATAAAGCTGCCATTGTTGTCTCTTATGGCAATGTTCACCCCTGATCTGCAATAAATAAATGAAAAACAAACCCATATTGTTTAGATTTTTATTACAATACAGCAAAATGTCCAGTTGTTGTTTCCGAGTGCCACATGGCATACTCACACGCCGAGTTTAGTGTTGTTGACCAGGTACTGCATTGGGTAGTTGCAGGAGAATTTGTACAGGATCTGTGGCCGATAGGTGATCGCACCTGCAGAGGGGTCTATAGAAGTCACTGTGCCGGAGATGCTCACATACTGGACATTAGAGAAGTCGGCAAATTCTCCAGTTCCCACCTGACTGGTTATCTATTAAAATAATAATGATAACAATATTAAATCCGACAGGCTTACATTTAGAATGAATTATAGTTATTGCACTGATCTTTAAACTATGTTACATGTCATTTGTTTTTGGAGTTCAAACAATGTATTTGAAAACAATCCTTAACTGTTTCAGCATTTGAGCACTGAACAAATCGACTGGGAGAAACAATGGTCAAAGGCCGTTGAACTGATTACCTTTAAAGTATTTCCACAATAACTGAGGGAACTTTCATTTATAGGGAATCTGAACTTTAAAAGTGGTGGGGTAACACTCCAGTCAGCAGTCCCGTAACACCCAGGTTTGGTGATCTGGTTGTTGAGGACCATCAGGGACTCATTGTAGAGTGCTTGGTACATTGGACAGAGGTAGATTCTCAAGTCCATATACTGGGTGCCGCAGATTACAGTTATGTCTGCGTTTTCTGGAAGAAAACGGAAAATGAAAATGAGTGGCTGAGGAATGCAGCACAACAAAATAAAAGATATTAAATTTAAAAAAAAATAGCACAACCTGGAGCTCTGTTTGTATCACTGGTGATGCATTCGGGTGGTATCTGTGCATCAGCCCACAGAAATAGGCCGAGCTGACACAAAAGGATTATCAACCTCGTTGTTTTCATTATGGACCTGTGAAAAAACAACAGAACAATAGGAACTAAGGCATGCACCAGTTTCTGCCAACGGTTGATACATGTAAAAACTTCTGAAAACAAGTCAATTTTTCAGGTGACTGCACCGCACTTTACTGTACATAATGAAGTATTTTGAATTGAATTGAATTGAATTCAGAAAAAGCTTGTGACAACAATAAAGCTTCATGATTTCTTTATGCAATAAACATCAAGCCGTAATGAAAACGAAGATGGAGATACATTCTCCATCCTGAGTGCCATCAGGATTTATACATGGTAAATTACAAGAAAAGATGAAATGTGAAATTACTAAGTTCCCCGAATTGCAGCTCAGTTTTTAGGCGTAGTTCCTCATAAACACATTACCAGTTTTGCACATTAAGAAAACATGAAATAATCCCTAAAAAACTCTTCCTTCCACACTGCTTTCTTAACTAAAAGATTTCCATTTCTCTAGAATTGCAAATGATATTTACCAGAGATTCATAATGTATTATTAATGAATATAACATAACGTCTAAAGGTAGCCGATAAAATGATTTTGGGACTCACCTGTATGTCTTCACTTGCTTCATGCTCTCAGCCGCCAGATGTCTTCTTTATACTGTTCACACATGGGCGTGAGAAAGAACACAATAGTGTAACCTGAACTGGGCTATGAATTTCATTTTGTTCAAATACATTTTTATTTTGAAGGAATATAAAACCAAAACAAATACATGTCGTGTAATTAACCTTTTCTGAACATGTTTCTTTCTATACTTAAAATGAGACGTGGAATTTGTAATCAGAAAATGTGAATCTAATCTGATTCTTAAGTAAAAGTACGGACGTAATCATATAAAACCACTGCATTAAATGTAAAAGGAATTTAAATTAAACGAAAATCATATATCAATGTAAAATGTTAGTTTGAAAAAATCTGGTGACCCAATTTTTAACTACGTACAGTTAATGTTAATGAATTTAAAAGGAAGTTATTGAATGAAACAATCAAAATGCGATCGAAATATACACTTAGTAGCCACAAAATGATTGCCTTTAACATTCAGGAATTACAGCCACTTGAAGAATAGTACCTCAATTTTGATCTGAGTATTGTTTAATTTAAAAGGATTTAAAGTGACATAACTGTAAATAATACTTCTACATACTAACCATATGTCTATATATGAGACGTTTACATATATGATCTATACATATTCTCGAACATCATAAACACAGAAAGTGTTGCCAAGGAAACTAAAATGTTCACTCACAAACAATGCTACAGTTCTCATAGGTCAATAAAAGACCAGGATCAATGACCTGCTCTCAAGTGTTCATCTTTGAGATGCTGATGTGATAAAATCTCACTGTTGTCCCTGAGAGTACACGTTTTGTAATGGAACATTCTTTGTTATGGCCTCGGACGGAAAACTAGAAATAGAACATTTCTGTGCTTTTTGTACACCCTGGGAACAAAAGACACACCTATCTGAGAGAAATTCAAAGAAGAAGCATCACGAAAGGGAGTCCGGAGTCCCTGAAGAACGCCATCATAAACCAGTAGGAAGTCACAGCCTGAATAAGGTCCCTGATAGATTACTCTGGCCATATCAGATGTCAAATGCCAGTTTCAGTCTCTCCATTGTTGTAAAAAAAAAATTAAATTTTCCTGCCAGCAATGCCATCAGTGTTACTAAGGGCTTTATTCTTAAAACATTAACTGCAACCACCCTTGGGAAAAGCTTTTGTCAAATGGAGTACGCCTGTGGCTGATATGGGTCATGACCTATACTCAAAACCCTTTTATAGAAAATATTAGCTCATTTTGAACTTGATGGCACCAACACACATCGAAAAAGTTGGAAAAGGGCTATTGTGCAGGAACCCTGCGTCCTTTAGCAACTGATGTCTAGAAGTGGATGTCTGAGAAGTGAGGAGACAAGTTGCTGGAGTTTTATAAGAGGAATGTTGTTGACAGGATTCTAGCTGCTGAACAGTCCCGGGCCTTCGCTGCTGGATTTTATCCTTTCATGATGTGCCAAATGTTTTGTATCAGTGAAAGGTCTGGACTGCAGGCAGGCCAGTTCAGCACTCGGACTGTGAAACATACGTTTGTGATGGATTTAGCATTGGCTCGCTGAAATATGCAAGGCCTTCCCTGAAAGAGACCTTGTCTGGATGGGAGCAGATGTCGGTCCAAATTTTTTTTTTTTTTTGTATTTTTTTAGCGTTGAGTAGTGCCTTTCCAGATTTGTAAGCTTCACACACCGTAGACACTCATGCAACCTCATACCATCAGAGATGCAGGATTTTGAGATATGCGATAATAACGAGCTGGTTTGTCCATCTCCTCTATCGTCTGCAGGACACGGTGTCCATGGTTTCCATACAGATTTTTAATTTTTCATTCATCTGACCACAGAACAGTTTTCCGCTTAGCCTCATACCATTTTAATTGAGCTTTATCCCAGAGGAGACGGCAACATTTCTGGATCATGTTCACATATTGCTTCTTTTTTAATGACAGAACTGTAAACTGCACCTGTCAATTGATTTACAATTGAATTACAGACCTTTGAAGGCAAACTTCTATACTTTTTACCTCGGAAGGTACCCCTTTAGGCACAGAGGTTAAGTTGCTTTTTATAACCCCCCCCCCCCTTTTTTTTTTTTCCTGATTTCCATTTATGACTCTTTAAAATGTTTAATATTGTGTATTGTTGTTGATGTGTGACATGGTGCCATAAAGTAATTCGCCGTTGCCATAGAGAGACAACCAGGTCAGCACACTAAACTTACTTTGGCTGATTTTTGCCCATGACAGGGATGGGAGATGGCTAGATCTTGACAACACTTCTGGGAAAAAAAAAAAAAGCAAACATTTCTTTGAATGAAATTGAAACTGATATTCCAACAAAGGTTTAAAAAAAACAACATCATTTTGTTTCTCTGAACTCTTAAGTGGCTGAAATAATCTAGATTTAATCTAGATTCAACTCTTGGCTCAGACATGAATTTTGTCAAAACTGAACTTGGACATACTGAACTTTGGGCTTTTATCACAAAGGTAATCTTTTTAAGTTAAAAGTCACATCCTATGGCACTGAGCTGATTCAGAGAGCTCACATAAAGAATAATAACCATGATTTTAACATCCACTTGTTAGTATCAGCTGAAGTTGTTTTTGAGTCCTCCCGTGTCTGCATATTTTTCTGTGGGTACTCCGGCTTCCAGTAACACACCAAAAACATGAATGTTAGGTTGATTTTTGGTTCTAAATTATCCATGATAGTGAGCGTGAGTATTAGTAATTTGTCTCTCCATGGACCTATGAAGTAATTTATGTAATATATATGTCTAGGGTTGAGACAAATCTCCATAACCCTCTTTAAGGGGAATTCCTGTAAAACTAAAGAGAATTAAAGCTAATAAAGAAAATTATCAGGTGGATTGAACTGGATGATACTTTAATAATTCTGGACAGAAATGATTACACTTTCAGTAGGGGAAAATATATATCCTTTATCAAAGGAAAGGTGGAAAAAAACTACAGCGACATAAACATCATGCATTTTATCCAAAGACATTCTCTCTCTTTGCACAGCAATACTGTAAACGTTTACTGTTGTGTGCAGGAATTACTTTCTCATCACTATAGAGGGTAGGCATTGTTGTCAGTTTTGTTGAGCAGCTTGTGCAATATTGTTCTTTCTATAATCAGCAATCTGCTAGAGGGCACTCCAGAGGAGTACCCAGCACAGAGCCTTCTGGATCAGTACATTCAGTTTCTTTGAGTGACCGTCTGTGTTGCTGCTACGCCAACAGATAACTGCAAAAAAGACTTCGCTCTTCCTGCAGACATTGAAGAATTTCTCATTCAAGCAGAGGCTATAGGTTATCGTTCCCAGACCATGCCACATGTTCCAGCAGTTCTCTGTACTCAGCCTCCTGTCCATCATTGATCGACCTCCTGACTGCAGAGTCATCTATGCATTTCTGCAAACATTTCTGTTATGACTACAGTTGTACTGGAAGTCTGAGGTGCACATGAGAGAAGAGTAATAGTGAAAGTTCAGCCCCTTGCAGAGCTGCTGACCACACTCAGACAAACAACCCTTCAGGCTCATAAAGCGGGATCTGTTTTGTGAGGTAATCAATAATCCAGGCCATTGTATAAGCATCCACTTGTGTTTACTGTAGCTTTTCACAAAGAAGTTGAAAACAAAATCAAAGGATATAATGTTGAAATTGCTATCTGCATTGTCCAGATGACTGTAGACTCCAGGATGGTAAGCAAGCAGCAAACTGCACTCGGTCACTGCAAGTGTTGACTGATTTACTTCAGCGTGACCAAAACAGACTCCCTAAGATTTTTGTTATTTCTTCTTTTGTGTGTCATAAGTCAGTGCTGAGTATAAGACTATGACCAAACGTCAGGCTCTATAACCATTTTGTGTTGTAATAAGACCTAAAGTCATTGACTCAGATTTATTGCAATACTCAAACTAAAACACTATTTGATGTTTTCTTTCTTTTTTTCACCCCTCGTCACCAATAAAACAAAACACAGGACTTTGCTAATATTTACAGTTTATGACAAAGTGAGCATAACAAGTGTCTCTTATATCAATAACGGTTTCTCACAGAAATACGAGAAGTATTAGACTTCCAGTGGAAACAAAAGTATGTATTGATGTTTAGAATAAAGCCAGAATGGCGGTCAAGCATCAGGGAACTGTTGTGGTGGAGGCAGGTGACAGAAAAGTCAATTCAGTCCCCAAGGGCAGGAAAAATGCCCTTGGGAACGTGTCAATGGAAATGTAGTTTAACAGAGATTTATGTTACACAAAACGATGGGGATCGTCTCATCTTCTCATGAAATAACATTATCCCTTTATTGTCATTATGAAATTGTTTGCATTGATGTGGCAATTGTTTTTGGTTTTTTGTTCCTCGGGGGTGGGAGTGGGGGTGTGAGGGAGAGTATTTGTTGGAAATAATTATGATGCTGACTCTATTACATGCACATGGGCAAGTGCACGGGAGGAGGAACACTAACGAGTATCATAACTATCCGAAATAACGACACGTACCACAGGTAAACAAATACCAGGATTTGTCATAAAACATGATCCTTTATGACCCATTTTGACCCATTTTGACCCACTTTTTCTTTTTTCTTTCCTTCTTTTCATTTTTAATACAACCTGTTTGAGCATTTGTTCACAGGACTTATTTTTTCTTTTGGGTGTTGCTCCTTGGTTTATTTTAAACTTACACCTGCAGGCATAATTCCGATATTCATTTGTCCTAGAAAAGAACATTTCAATAAATAAAATGGCTTATATGGAGTCAGAAAGTGACTGAACTCTATTTAGTTACCACAATGTATTGCAAGTTATTTATATAAACAGTTTAATTACTTCTCAATAGGTGTCCATTGGATGACAAAAATGTGTACCTCAATTCTTTTCTAGGGTCAAAACTGAGGTCTAAGTAGTAAATTAAACCAGAACTTTTAACTTGCTCTGGTACATTTATTGCCAACACTTGCAGTGTCTAATGGTTGCTTTTGATTTCCTTTGCTGTTTTATTGCAGGGATTCTCTGGCATGACTTAGTGAAAGTTTTAAAAGTTTTTATCAGAAAGAGAAATATATGTTGCAGGCTTTTTTTTTTTTTAATAGGAATAGGCTGAGGCCAGTGAAGAACTGGAGCGTACGATTAATATTTATCAGGTGAAAACAAATCAATCTCAAATATTAAAGTAACTAGTATTAAGTAACCAAGAATGTTACGTGCCCATCCAGTTCTCTTAAAGGGGCACAACGTGTGGAAATAAATAAATTGAATGTGAAATCAAAATTTCAATAAAATGCATAGACTGTGTAAGAAGAGCTGGACAAACATGCTGTGATGTCACCTATAGGTTTCCTGAATAGTGCTTTTGAAACCTTCTTTTTCATCATACTGCGCGGTGCCACGTTGGAAATAGGCCGAATGAACCCGTTGGAACACACCCACCTTATTTCAGTCATAGTTAACTATTTACGCTTGCCATATATTGGTCCCTCTCTTTACCACCATTACTTTATACAGTGTGTCTTTAATGGATTTTACACTTTTGTCTGCCAGCCGTGTTATAAGCTGGGTGGAACTGTAAAGAAAAAAACTCCCAAACATCAGAGGAAATTTTAAAAATACACTATCTTTATAAGTTTACCACTAATATAAAGTTATATTAACTATATTCTTGCATGAAAACATCCTAAAACAACATTCCATTAAACAATAATAAAGTTATAACTTTATATTTACTCCTCTTGCCTCTTCTATTACTTTTTGGTCATCTCAAGTTGCCTCCGCTGGATGGATCCTTGATAAAAATGGGTGGCACGCGAAAACCCGTTTTGTATTTTGGATTTCTTCTGTTCTTGTGGTCTTGCATTCTGGAGATTAGAACATTACTTTGGCCTTAAATGATGACATTTCACAAGTACACACAAGAACACATATGACAAAAGGCCAGTGTTTTTAGCAGACGCATGGTAAGCACAAGCAGGACATGACTTTGCCTTTTCACTCTGTATTCACAGTTCAGAAGTTTAATAGTGCCAAGTAGATGCTAGACAGAAGTCTCATCACAAGCCTGAATTGGTGCCATCAATGTGCTCCAACATTCAGGTCAGCATCTTCTTAATGTCCATCTGATGTTGAGTAAAATGTCAAAAACATTGTTTTATACATCCAAATCTAGAGCTGTTTGAAACTAAAGCTGTTACTCTCATGTACCAAAACCGTACAGTACAAATGTAACTTACAAATAAAATTGACCTCAGTGTGGAACCTCCTCAGAAGCAGACAACTGTACCTCTGAGGTATTTTGACCAAAGCACGTCATTGACGTTTTATAAAGACCTCAGGGGAGAAAGGGGGGATAACTATAATGTCATTTAATTTAATTTAAGAATATGTTTTCCATTAAATTCAAGTTTAATGATTAATACTGAAGTTGATACTTGTTTTGTAATATACATCTAAAAATAAAGTCCAGATGTTGGGAACCATTGAAGTACACCACATTTTTTCTACTTCTAGATCCTTCTTTTCTCCCATTTGCTAGTAATTGCTGGAAACATCACGTTTTGCATTTCTCTGGTGGCAACTGTTGTGGTAATCAGCTGGTAATTTTTTTATTGGACCGTTTGATGTGGCATTAAATTCGTTGTTAGAGGATTGGCTGGCCTGGCCCCTCCCTTGTTCCAGAGAGTTCTGGGTGGGAACATTTTTGAGGAGGCGCGGCCGTAGAGCACACACACAAACACACATACACAGACTCACGTCCGGAGCAGCACTGGAGGAGCGGGCCAAGAGTATCAGTTACAGGCGTTGGAAACCGAGAAACCGCGGCAAACGCGCACGGCTGTTAATATAAATGAGGTGAGTAAGTTAAAGATTTCTTACTTCTTCTATTAGAGAGGAAGACACGAACGTTACATTGAAATTAGATTCATATTAAGTTTAATATATATATATATATATATATATATATATATATATATATTATATTAGTATATATATATATATAGTATAATATATATATATATATATATATATATAATATACAGAACTTTCTGGGCTTTTTTCTGAAGGCAAGTCCACAAGACTGCACTTATACATATAGATATATATATATATATATATTATATATATATAATATATATATATATATATATATATATATATGTGTGTATATATATATATCATATAGTATATATATATCATATCTATCTCTGTGTATACTCTATCTCTCTCTTCTCTCTCTCTCTCTCGATCTCTCTCTCTCTCTCTCTCTCTCTACTGTCTTCTCTCTCTCTCTCTCTCTCTCTCTCTCATCTCTCTCTCTATCTCTCTCTCTCTCTCTCTGTCTCTCTAGTGTCTCCGTTGGCCGTCTTTGTGGCCTTGCCTTCAGCCACAGCCCCGCCCGTTCTGTCTCTGTGAGATGTGAGATGGAGCCCTGCAACTGTGAGTGAACCGCTGTGCCACACCCCTTCTCCCCCAAAGAGACTTACAACGACTAATAACAACACCAAAGCACTCGTGCTATGACATTTTGAACAGCACAAAATAACGCAATCAAGAGTATACACGTTAATGTTTTCAGTTATTGTTGCATGCCAAACATAAAGGCTGCAGGGCACAAAACATTTGAGAGCAAATTTAGTCATTTATAAATTGACCTGGTTAATGGATTAATTGGTTAAATCAGTTGCAGGCACTAAATGGTCTAGAATACACCAAGTAAGTTTGAGATGGATCTTAAGTTCTGTGTTAAGAAACGTTTGATTAATATATGAATTTGACGGATGTATTGTACCGTTTTTAAATGTATGCTTAAAAAGTGATGTTTGACAGCATATTCGTAGATTGTTGGGATCATTTGTTTTGTATAGGAGCACTTGCTCACCTGTACTGCAGTGCCCTTGCCTTTGCTGCACCCAAAAGCTGTATATAAACATAAACATAGCTTCCTGGCATTTGAAATAGAAACTGATGCTCAAAATGCCTTGAACCTGCATTCTTCCTCATGGCCAGCAGGTGGTGTGCAATTCTGTCTCCAAAAGGCTTTCATGCAAGTCTGAGAAAATACCCTGCTCCTTGCATCATTTAGTAAAGATTTTCTTCATACTGAGTTTAAAATATTTAACATCAGTTTATTAAGTGGATTTACGGGGTCATCAAATGGTGCTACAGCTACTTATCTCTTTCAATGGCAAATAACAAAATAATCAAGATTGTAACAGTCAATGCTGTTTTAAAAACAGTAGTTTACAAGTCAGTGAGTTGATTCATCTTTAGCATACAGCCCCACAATCTCCCATTATAAATATCACCTTGGTTAGTAATAATGACACTCTCAGAAAACAAAGACCAGCTGTAAGTCCAAAGTACAGTCAATTAACAACAAGTGGTAGGCTGCAGGAAGCTTCGTTGCTGGGAATGGCCTATGCCTCCCATCCTGTTTGTTGCCATAATAAAGGCTGCTGTTGTCAGGCTGTCAGATGTATGAGCAGGTGCTGTAGTCTTTTCTTTCACTGTTTATTTAAGCTTCTTTTTTAAGACCGTATACTCTGATAATAAAACTGTTACGCCATACTACAAATGCACATGATGGCAGCTGCCCACAGTCATCTGACATAACAGGGGCAGGGTTAGGGCCACTATATGGTTCATGAGTCATCTTTTTTTTTTTTTTTGTCTTTTTAAGAAACCATGTCTAAGGGACCAGCAGTTGGCATTGACCTGGGCACCACCTACTCCTGCGTTGGAGTTTTTCAGCATGGCAAAGTTGAGATCATTGCCAATGACCAAGGAAACAGGACCACACCCAGTTACGTTGCTTTTACTGACACTGAGAGGCTGATTGGAGATGCAGCCAAGAATCAAGTGGCTCTGAACCCCAACAACACAGTATTTGGTACGTTGTCTTTTCCTTTTTAAATGGAGTATGACTAGTGACTTTAATTTCTGCTTATTCATTGCTCTTTTTTTTTTTTAAATTTCCTCTCAGATGCAAAGCGTCTTATTGGACGTCGATTTGATGACAGTGTTGTCCAGTCAGACATGAAACATTGGCCCTTTACAGTTATTAATGACAATTCACGCCCAAAAGTAAAGGTGGATTACAAGGGTGAGACCAAGACCTTCTACCCAGAAGAGATCTCCTCCATGGTGCTGCTTAAAATGAAGGAGATTGCAGAGGCATACCTTGGCAAGGTACCACAGTGTATTTGCTTTTTTACCATGTACATTTTTTTTTTCTGCTGCAATTTTTCCTTTACAATCATGGTTCAAAATCAGAATCTAATTGAATTATTGTAACTTATTACGTCTCTATTTCTTGCAGACTGTTACAAATGCTGTGGTCACTGTGCCTGCTTACTTTAATGACTCTCAGCGCCAGGCTACCAAAGATGCAGGAACCATTTCTGGCCTTAATGTCCTCCGTATCATCAACGAGCCAACAGCAGCTGCTATTGCTTATGGCCTGGACAAAAAGGTACATTTATTGTTGAGCCATAGTTTCCTGCAATTAAAGTTGGTTTAAACTGATTTGGTTTTTCAGAGCTGCCACTGGATTTCTGGTTCAAAGGGGTTTTTTTATCTGTGAAGCTGCCCTGTACTTATGTGTATATTCACATGTAATATAGTAGACTATTTCAGAGGTTTTAAAAATATCCTTCAACATTTGTGGCAGTGTTCAGTTATTTTGTCAAATAAAAGTAAAATCTCAGTCAAACATCTTTATATTCTAGGTTGGCTCTGAGAGAAACGTCCTCATCTTTGACCTGGGCGGTGGCACGTTTGACGTCTCCATCTTGACAATTGAGGACGGCATCTTTGAGGTGAAGTCCACAGCAGGCGACACACACTTGGGCGGTGAAGACTTTGACAACCGCATGGTCAATCACTTCATCTCTGAGTTCAAACGCAAGTACAAGAAAGACATTAGCGACAACAAGCGGGCAGTGCGTCGTCTTCGCACGGCGTGCGAGAGAGCCAAGCGCACGCTGTCCTCCAGCACTCAGGCCAGCATCGAAATTGATTCCCTCTATGAGGGCATCGATTTCTACACTTCAATCACCAGGGCTCGTTTTGAGGAGCTGAATGCAGACTTGTTCCGAGGAACACTCGAGCCCGTGGAAAAGGCTCTCCGCGATGCAAAGATGGACAAAGCTCAGATTCACGACATAGTCTTGGTGGGAGGTTCTACTCGCATTCCAAAGATCCAGAAGCTGCTGCAGGACTTCTTCAATGGGAAGGATCTCAATAAGAGCATTAACCCTGATGAGGCAGTTGCCTATGGGGCAGGTATGAGCCACTTGTGGCTGTAAGTATAGCAGGTGCGACACTCTTCTAGACTTCTGTACCTCATTTCTACCTGTTTGCTCTGCAGCTGTGCAGGCAGCCATCTTGTGTGGTGACAAGTCTGAGATTGTGCAAGACCTGCTGCTGTTGGATGTAACCCCCTTGTCTCTGGGCATCGAAACAGCCGGCGGAGTCATGACTGTGCTCATCAAAAGAAACACCACCATCCCCACGAAGCAGACCCAGACCTTCACCACATACTCAGACAATCAGCCTGGTGTGCTCATTCAGGCAAGACCGCCGGCTCCTTCAGTTACTTAAAAAACACAAACACTTAAAATATTCGGTGTGTTAACCTTACTTTTTTGGGGTTTTTTTTTGTCTTTCACTTGTGTATTTGCAGGTGTTTGAGGGTGAAAGGGCCATGACCAAAGACAACAACTTGTTGGGGAAATTTGAGCTGACTGGAATTCCTCCGGCTCCTCGAGGGGTTCCTCAGATTGAGGTGACTTTTGACATTGATGCCAATGGCATCATGAATGTGTCTGCAGTCGATAAGAGCACTGGGAAAGAGAACAAGATCACAATCACCAATGACAAAGGTAACCTGGAAAAAAAAAACCTCAAGCACTGTTTTGAGTTTGAAATCTGATTAACAGTAGCCAACCTTGCTTTTCTTTAAAATTAAACCCATCTTTTTTTCTTTTCTTTTTTTTAATTTTTTTTTGATGCCCAGGTCGCTTGAGCAAGGAGGACATTGAGCGCATGGTCCAGGAGGCAGAGAAGTACAAGGCTGAGGATGATGTCCAGAGGGAGAAAGTGGCAGCCAAGAACGGTCTGGAGTCTTATGCCTTCAACATGAAGTCAACCGTGGAGGATGACAAGCTGAAGGACAAGATCAGCAATGAGGACAAGCAGAAGATTCTGGATAAGTGTAACGAGGTCATCAGCTGGCTGGATAGAAATCAGGTGGGGGTTTTATCTGGTTTTTGCCGCATACAATTTTAAAACTATAGCAAAAATGGTTGTGAATCATAATCATTTCCTTCCTCCTTTGGTTTCCCTCAGTCTGCAGAGAAAGATGAGTTTGAGCACCAACAAAAGGAACTGGAGAAGGTGTGTAACCCCATCATGACCAAGTTGTACCAAAGTGCAGGAGGAATGCCAGGGGGAATGCCTGCTGGATTCCCTGGAGCTAGTGGGGCTCCTGGAGGAGGATCCTCTGGCCCCACAATCGAGGAAGTAGACTAGACTGCAGGAGAGGCTGAACATGCATGGAGATGCCTTTTTGCTTTGTGAGGTTGATCATATTCTCAGAGTATTACTGAAGCTTGTCAGGAACCGTTTATGCAGTTTCTTGGGGAGACTTTTCTTGTCCTTTTTTCTTTTTTATGAAAGACTTAAGGCAACACTTGCACTGTGATATTCTCTAAGCACTTTCCCTGACATGCATGTACTTTAAACTAGTTAATGTTATTAAAGTGTGTTCACTCTGGTTTCTCTAAAAAGTTGAAGTTATTTCTGTTGCACATTTGTTTTCAAGATATGACAATAAATTATTATGACTTTGGATTTATTTGTTTATTCCTTTAATATTCCCTGCCTATTGTAGAAGCATGTGCGTCCTGCATCTAGCTGTGATTCCTGACATCCATCATGTTCAATACTCTGAACACCTGAGTGTGGTTGTATCGGTGGAAACAGAATTCAGACAGATGCGTGTTTATATTATTTATTTTTGCTCGTTCATGACTGTTTAGGTCTACGACAACCGGTTGACAAGTTTACGTTGGTGTCTCTTCCTATTAGTCATATATTCTGGACCGGTGCTGGTACATGTGCGTTGAAGTATTTGGCAGGTCAGCGCGAGTTAGAGTTTCTTGGGCATTCATGCATCCGGTAGGCACACATGTAGAAGATACCTTTAAAAGAAAAGAAAAGGAGATTAATATTTTCATTGACCAGAGAAGTGCAACAGCTGCAAATTCTTCTAAGAGCTGTACCTGAGAAGAAAGTGAGCACCACTGCCACCCAGCCCATTATATAGGACCAGGAGAATCTCCAGCTACTGTAGCGTTTACCATAGTAGTTCACCGTCACTCCGGTGTACACAGCCATCGCCAGCAACACAAAGAAGCCTGCACAAGAGATACGTCAGAACTGATGAGATTCATTTCACAATAATAGAATGAGAGACCACCTTAATGTCAGTGGAGATGAGCTTACATGAGATGAAGAAGAGGATGCCGGCTGCAAATGTCTTGTCAAACCCGTCAAAGGAGGAATAGTGGATAAAGGCCATGATGCCAATCACGATGCCAATAAAACAAGCCAGCAGAGAGAGGATCATGAAGGCCCGAGTGGCATCCCAGTATGCTGTGGAAGCAAGGAGAGACCTGACTTTTCCACTTAGGAGTCTTTGTACACATCCAGTTTATGTCATACATAGTTTTGAGTATGTTTCCTTTTCAGTCTTTTGTTCCTGCCATGCTTTAGGAGACAGAATTACATTGCCATCTAGTGGATTTGATGACTTAAGAAAGTCTCTTTTAGACCTGATAAGTACAAATGAAAATCCTTTACTCTTATATATAAAATAGAATGCAAATTTTCCTGAAATAATTCATACACTAGTAATATCAGCTACGTTCTGCAGTATTTTATTATAAATGGATAAAAAAAAAAACAGCGAGGGAAGTGTTGATCAGGGTCACAGAGACGCTGTTAGGAAACTAGTAAATACACGAGGATGGTCTGTGCACATGCAGCTACACAGTCTTACCGATGCTGTCTGTGTGTGTCATGCATTTCCCAGGCACACAGTACCGCCACAGGCCCTGGTGCATGTAATTGCTGGAGTGACGGTACTGCATCCAATAGTCTGTTGCCGTGGAGACAATGAGGAGTATGTTCCCAACTCCGGCACAGAACAACCCACCTCCCATGAAGCTGTACATCCTGCTAAAATACACTGACTGACACATACGCACACATACAGAGCGAACGAGAGAGAACAGATCAGGTCAGGGCCTTGCCACATCTGGCTGCCACTGCTGTACCAATTACAGTGAAGACTTTCTGTTGCAGAGCGAAGGGCAGCACTGGATATGAATAAAACATTGTGTAGATGTATTCAGGAGATGGCAAATATGCCAAGCTATGGCAAGACAGTTCAGTCTGATAAGTTGTTAACATTTACGAGTGTCAGACTCGAGGCTCTCCATCTCTACAGACACCTTTGGTGCTGATAAATATTTTTAAACCTCACGGATAAGTGTGTGAAAGTTTGACAGAGTCTGATGGCTTTTGAGGAATCCCAAACACAACATGCTAAACAGTGTTAAATGAGCTTTATTTAACTAAATTCAAGCTAAATTCAGTTGTAAAATATGACATTTGCTTGGAATAATTAATGCAAAGTGGACCTTTGTTTTAGGAGTAAAATCAAAATTCAAAAGGCAAACTACCAAATCAATTAGAGAATCAATTTCTATCTTCATTAAATGCAGAATATTACACATACATGAACATAAAACACATTATCATTTCATAATGATTACATACCTTTATCTTATTTTTTCCCTTAGAAAAAGTCAGAGAATCCAAATATTCGGGTTGTCAAAGCACAGAGGAGGCCAATATTGCCCAGGATGGCAGGAAAGTTTTGTTTGTGCTTAGGAAACCAAGCGAACAAACGGGCTGATGGAACAATGGAGCGTGCTGAGCCACGACCAATCACAGAGGATGAGTTTTGTGTTTTAGGGAATTTGCTGAAAATACAAAACTGTTATAGCGGTGCGCAGATCTCCGTATTACTGATGACACAGGGCTTTTCATTCAAAATGCTCCACAACCTCACACAGTAAACCCACAGCCCGAGTTTGCTGTGAAAGAAGGGGTCTGTCATGTTAAATTATATTTCACTTGATGTCTTGCTGTTAAATTTCTCTCTAAGTGTTGCTGGAAAAAAAGTAACATTATGTCCATTAAGCATCAGGTGATTTCTGCATTATATACCATTTTTCTGCACCAGCAAGTACCCAGCTGACTGTTACTGAAATTAGGAAATTTACATAAAATCAATCACACATGTCTTCTTTCAGGCATGTGGTGTAAATAATGAAGGTGTTTCAGAAATTACACTCACTGCAGCACCCTTTTAAAATGAAAGACAAGTTGTAGGTTCCTGAGTTCATTATGCATTTAGCTCTACATTTGCAAGTCGCTGCCTTTTAGTCATCGCAGAAGAATTCACTAAGTAACTCATGGAAAATTTCTTTGACATTTCTAAAAGGAAATATATATATAATTACGAAATCAAAAGTAACCAAGCAGACTAAATTTATGAGCCCACATGTGTATGATTTGCAATTTAAAAAGACCAGACGGGTCATTCGGGTCATTCTTATGTCTTTATGAGACAGTTGTGAACACATAAAATCAGATTTTCAGCTTTATTCTGAACTTTATTTACATGGCCTTTTTATTGGTTGATCTTAGTATTCAACCCTCCCTAAAATAAATAGATGAAAAAAAAATGAATAAGAATTACTTCAAATGTTATATCGACGGATAATGTTAAAATACTGTTTTGAGTATTTGACTAATTGATTCTTTATTAGGTAAAATCTTATCAGTAATTTAATGCAGTTGTGTGAAAGCCCTTGATATAACATTTTCCATTTACTTTTTAGAGCGTCGTCTGTTGCACCACAAATACGTAATCAAGATTTTCTTTTAAGATTCAAACACATTGCTAGTGGAGGTTTCACAGCTCGTATGGTTTATCATTATTTTAGAACATATTAGTGACAAATGACAAAGTAAAGTCCAGAGATCAAGTTGAAATATTATTAATATTTAGAATTCCCCTCAAACCTTAAGTAAAAACGTCAGTGAGGGTCAAATATTTAACAACTGAATGACGTCACAACATCAGCGTAACTTAGCATTAATAACGCTAGCTGACATTCTGACACGCTAACGTTCAGCTTCCAACAAAACTTCTACATCCAATAATTACATTTAATACAGCAAAATTACCTTTGACACATGAGAACAATAAATGTCAGATGCTTTAAGACTTTTACTCCGGTAATCTGACTTCGTCTGACAAAGTACTTTTCCGGTACTTGTACTTTTACGCTATTGTTTTTCATACAAACTCATTTTACACAAGGCTTCTTACTGGAATCCTGGAACAGAACACAGATTGTTTTATAAAATGCTTTCTACGAGATTAGTCGTCGTCTACATGTTTCTACATTTTCTGACTGCTGAATGAAAAGCCAGTGTCCCTGCACGTGTCGTTCATTGCCGCTAGGTGGAGTCTTTCATGCATGTTTGAACCAGTGCCGCACCGGTACTCATTATTCTCCCTTGTTTGTTAGTTATTGCTTTAGACGTAACGAATGTCTGTATTAATCAAATCAGTGGATGGTAGCTTTGCCTGTGTTTTAATTTCATTCCAAAATGAAATTCCTCTTATCAATCATTATGTAATGATCAAGAATGATTAATGAATTCTCAGTATTTCTATCTGTATACATTTGGATCTACTTGTCCAGCATTTTGTTTTCACTAAACAGTATATTTAATTATTATCTTATATTATCAGTATTTATGCTTGATTCTTGATGGTCTTTTTTTAAGTGCACGTGAGCATCTTATAAAGCACTTAATGCCTTTACACCTGGGCAGGTGTAAATTGGTGTAAAGGCATTAAGTGCCTTTACACCAATTTACACCTGCCGCTCTTTGATGAGTTAATTGATATCACATACAGGGCTGGATACAGTACACCAATATTTATTTATCAGTTAATTTGGATTTTGAAGCACCTCTCTACTCAAAAATGTGTTTTTTTGATGCTTGACTATTAGTGTCAATGGTTATTTTTTAAAAGCTGATTTTTTTGGGATTAATTTACTTAATAGTATTATTTTAAGACATGTATCAAGGTATGATTTTACTCATTCATCTTTGCAGCCAATTTATACAGTCCATTTCATCATTTGATATGAACATATTAAACCTCTGGTGCGCACATGTCAAGAAATAAGGTGAAAGGAGATTTGAGTGCCAAACAGGGTGAATTTATTTAATAAAAAAGTGTGTTTCAGTTTATCAGAAGGGAACTGTTGACCTTGTGGTGCACATTCATAGATGTTTGAGTAAAACATTGCACCTGGTCAAGGTTGGCTGTTGGTTTGTGGGAAGGATGAGTGAACCACAGAAAACATAATCCATGCTACAGCCCTAAAAGCCCTAAAATTGTAGACCCCAGCCCCCCTCTCCAAACTACATAACATAATGAAATTGCACTGGACCACAGTTATCCTTGCAGCCTGGTGGGACCCAGTGGGTATTTGCTGAAGGCAGTGAAGGCCAGCTCAAATGGAAATGTAACGTATAGCTAAGGACTGTGCAACTTCAATGAATAAGATCAGCACGCTGGAGACTCATACAGAGGATGATGGTGCAGACGTGAAGTAAAGCCTTTCATGTCCCACTGCTGTCACATTTTAGCAGTCATACAATGAGATAAAGGCTTCCCCCTCATTATGCTGCATTCAAAACCTAACATTCTCACAATGCTGCAATCGGAGGAAAGCATCGAATCATACAATGTACCTCATATCAGACAAGTCATTCTATTGGGAACTGACAACAAAGTCAGTTTATTCAGACCTCAGGGTCATTTAGCACTGATGGAAAAATGTTTTTACAATCCTTGGTCCTTTTCTCTCTCCGACGTTCTCTCCACAAGGCCTCTGATCCTGATGTCCTTTCCTGATGTCTTAGAATGAATTTTCATTCCGACTGAGAACAGTGTAAACCTTTTCATAATATTTTCATTAAAAATGTTTGAATAAACATGTCTATATTATGCATACTTGTCCCACAAGGGGTAACAGGGAGGGCAGGTTTCATTAGAGGGACAGAAACGAGATGGTCACTTAAATTAACATGAACAATTATTTCGAGAACAGCTGTCATAAACCTTAAATTGGACATTTATTCATCGCTTTTGGATATTTATCTACCAGTTTTTGGTCTTCTATGGAGGATGGGACACCATGTAGTGGCTCTTGCACAATAACTTCTTAAAACGATGAAAAACAAGTAAGTGCTCTGAAATTGCAAATATTAATTGTAAAACAAGATACATATCTATCTTTGTCATCTTTTCCAGCTTAATTAATTACAGTTTAATGGTAATTTCTTTTAGATTAGCATCAAAGCCAAACAAAACAAAACAAAACAAAACAAAACGACCTGACTATGGTCTGTGCAGAAATGTTCTGTTTTAAAGTTTCAGCAGAGAGAACTCTTCCTTGGTTAAAGTTATCAAACCTCATACAGGAGATTCAGGAGATTTGTGTCTATACAAGTCCTGCTAGATTCTGCGTCACAACATTGTGTTACAGAGGCCAGAATGTATAATAAGCCAATTAGGGCCAAGCGTAATCATATTAAAGTACTTTATCGAGCAATTTGATGCTACAGGCCTACTCTGATTGGGTACTTCCTATGATGCACAAGAATCCTCCTCCCACTTTGTTCTTTTTACTTCCCATGTACATGCCATTCCTACCATCATCTTCTTCTGTCTGCCCTCTCCTTAACCATTCACCGTTCCCCACAGCACTGAGACAGCTCTAGTGAAGGTGCTTAATGACATCTGCTCCTATATGGATATTGGCAGCATTTCAGTCCTAGTCTTACTGAACCGCAGGGCTGCGTTTGACATGGGTGACCATAACATCTGAAAAACTGATTGGTTGGAGTCCTATGTAAAAAAATATTTTGTGTCTTTAGGTAACTATAAATCTGAGCTAACAAAAATAAAATGGGGACTTCCCAAAGTTTGATTTTGGGGACTTTTTTTTTTAAACATCTACATGCCCCACTGGCTCCAATTATGAAAAAGAACAACTATGCAGATGACACGTACATCTATATAGCCATCTCACCAGGAGACTATAGTCCAATTCAAACACTAATCAAATGCATTGATCAGATGCGCCAGAATTGTATTCATTTAAATGAAGACAAACCAAAAATAATAGTGTTGGGAAGAGTAAACGTCAGCACTCAGCTTCAAGCAGTAAAGCTAAAAACCAAGAGCCAAGCCAGAAATCTGAGGGTGGTTCTGGACTCAGACCTGAATTTTAACAGCCATATTAATACAGTAGTGAAGTTAGTTCATTATCACCTAAAGAACATATCAAGAATTAAAGGACTTATGTCTGTGCACGACTTAGAAAAACTTGTCCATGCTTTCATCTTCAGTAGACTGGACTTCTGTAACGCTGTTCTCACGGGTTTCTCTAAAAAATCCATCAAACGCTGCTCTTCACTGCAAATCCTCAATTCTAAATCCTCAAGACCAAGAGAGTGGACCATATAACTCCAGTCCTTAGATCTTTACCCTGCTCTAAACAAAACAGCGCGTGTCTCACAGATTACAAGACTTGTTTTGGGCATTTAGATCAATGTATTTATTACTGATTCCTCATGAGACTTGGCTGCCTTTGATAACTTTTGTTATGATTTGGGACAAATTCAAGACCTTACCTTTGTGGTCTGGCTTTTCATTGATTCATAGTTATTTATTTAGCTAATTAGCCATTCAATTTTAAAGGTCTTACTTCTTGATACATGCATTTTATTTAATATAATTTAATTTACTCCCCAATTAATTTTTTTTTGACTCCATGTATTAACTTATATTCATTTCAGTCTTTTAACAACAATCCTGCAATGAACCTGTGCCCTGCTCAAATGTTTACCCTTGTCCTTTGCCAAAACAGGCCCTGAATAGGAAGAAGCAGATATTGATAACGGATGGATTCGGATAATAATTAACAATTTATATCTGGGTTATTTGTGATGCAGCCAATACATGGACTGCATGCTCTTTTCCAGTCTTGTTGACCACTATAATCCACATTCACACAAACACGTTTATGCAATGGTCTCTCAGTCTACAGGGATCTGCAAAAACATTCTCCTGCTGAGTCTAGGCAGTGCTTTTTACACATGTTCAGTTTTTTAAAGCATTTTATGTTACATTTAGTTGTATAAAAGGTGCTCTACAAAACAAAAGTCCGAATGATTCATAAGTAAATAAACTGTGTAAGTAAACTGGTGGTTTTCATTAAAGTTCCTACCATTTATTTAGGTTTTTCCTTTGAGAATTCCAGTCATTTAAAAACAATTTGAGATTCATTTGTTACACTTCTCAAAACAAATGCCTTATGCATTGTGGGGGCATGTTGGTAGCTTCTAAAATGGTTAGTAAACTGCAACCCTGATCCCACCTGTTACCTCCTCCGAGACGCAACAAAGGTGTTTTTTCTTGTCATTTGCACTGTGACTACATACACAAATCGCGTGATTTACAAATGGATGGGTGCAGGACTTACAAACAATCAAGCCGGCAAACATACCTTCATTTATGTATTTATTTAGCATCTGTTTTAAAGGTCCTGGACGGGTCGACTGCATAAACTAATAAAGAACTCAAAAATCATAGGAAAAAGGATGACAAATCAGAAGTGCAAGCATCTCTAGTATGTTAAATTTCTTTCAATCAAGACAATGTTATGTCGAAGGTCTTCAATGAATATAACAGTATGAAGCTGTAAACAAAGAATAAGACTGAACAGTAGTGCAGTAACATGCAGTACTAATCTACAGTGACAATGTCACTGTAGATTAGTACTAATTTAATCATCCCCACAAAAATGTGTCAGGGTCTTTCCTAACAGTAAACCCTGATTAAATAAGGCAGTGAAAGATGCGCTGCACAGGAGAGAGTACACTTTCTTGGCAACACTCACCAAAAGGTAGGGGCAAAAAAAAAGAAGCCAGGCATGAGATTAAGAGGACCATTTGTGTGGAAATGACAAATGTTCATTACCATCAGTGGAGTCAAGCTGCTGAAATCACAACTGTTCTGTCAAATTCAGTACAATTCACACATGGACAAGAACATTTTTGTAACAAATGCTTTATTTATTTATTTGACTTTTTATTTTCTGTAACTTTAGAAATGAACACACTGGTGACCTACAGAAGTACATCAGTAGACAGTCACACAGAAATGAGAAATAAAAGCACTGACACACACACTCACACAGGTATTTTTTGTGCCTCATGTCGTTTCCCGTCTTTCATCAAAAACACAGCTCATGGCTTCATAGTCTGGGTGAACAGAATATACATTCAATAATCCGCTGTACAACAATGTAGGACGTACATTTACTTCCTTTTGCTTAAAAATACATTATTTTCCCTCCAGATTTATTTCAGCAATATATTTGGTCACATCCTTTTAAAAAGAAAATCCATTGTAGATATCTATTTACACCAGAGGGGTGACAAATGACAAAAAAATATGAAATAGAAATAATGAAAATAAATTAAAAATAGTATAAATAGCTTGTGAAAAGGCAGATGGCAAGCCTTGACACGTTTCCTTTTGTCTTCAGCCTTTCGTAAGATGCCATGGCAACAGATTGACGGTTCATAAAGACAGGAAACCAGGGAGGGAGGGAAAAAAAGAGCATGTCACGTCTTGTAATCAGCTGCTGTCTACATGAGGTTCTGGGAAAAAAAGAACAGCACAGGGAGTAATGAGACAAGTGCAAACAATCCAGCTCACAGTGATATTTAAATACAGATTACAGTGGAGGACCAGAAACATGCAAGTTCTCTTCAACAAAGCTACAATTAATTTTTGAGGCTGATTCTGAAATTTAATATTAAAGTCATTTCAATATTTAATTTGTTCTTTTAAATCAGATGCATAAATGATTCTCCTTCATTATGAAATTCGATCTGAGAGGAGAAAAGACTGAAATTGTGACGTGAACACATGAAACAAGCATGAATGTCGTTTTTCCAGCATGTTTTTTTCATTGGCTGAAGTTTGATTGCTGCTCTTTCAAGTGTGTCGCATCATTGTGCCTCCCTGTCCCACAAATGTTTAATGAAAACATGCATTAATTTACAATGTCTTCAGCTAATTTCTGTAAGCCTTTAAAGCGAATCTGGATAGAAACCCTGCACATATAATACTTCTGTTCTTCAGTATGATGATATGACTGAGATTATTTGTAAAGTGTGACAAAATTTATACACCCTGCTTTTTTACTGACCTTCAATATTCAATTTCTTCCTAGTGTGATTAAGCCTGACTAGTTTTGTAATATGATACTTGGATTAGTTAAAAAAAAACAACTAGACAATATTTCCATTGAAAAATTGTGTGTCAGACTTATTTATAAAATTAAGCAAGAACTATGAAATCATCGACCAGTTTGGCTTAATCCCTCTTAGCAGAGGAGTCGCCACAGCGGATCATAGTCCGCACATCGAGTCGGCCCGATTTCACACCAAATGCTCTTCCTGACACAACTCTGCAAGCACAGGGACACAACATTCAGAATCATCAATCAACAAACTTCATCAGTCTAAAAACAAAACTGGTCTGGAACAGAGGTGGCCGATCCTGGTCCTGGAGGGCCGCTGTCCTGCAGGTTTTAGATATTTCCCTGCTCCAACACAACCTCGTACAAATGACTGGGTCACTAACAGACTTGTGCACATAACCATTCATTTGAATCAGTTGTATTAAAGCAGCGAATCATCTAAAACGTGGAGAACAACGGCCCTCGAGGACTGGAGACGTGCTACAGAGAGCAAGGTCATTGGCATGAGTTGAAGGTAACCGTTCATAATCTATAACCTGTTCTTGTTACGGATTTTGTTTTTAGTCAAACACGATGTGCTGTTACTCTGTTGCTAAGAGTTTTGGTGTGGGTGGGAGGTTGTGAGTAACAGTGCATGTACAGTCAGTGAGGTTTCCCCGGGGTGAACCTCTGCAGCGGGTTAATGACCCAGGTGCAGGCACTGAAGGCGATACTTCAAAGTTACTGTTGCACACATAAGAACAGGAAGGCTCCTTAGACCCGGGCTGTGTTCACTCACGCTTAGTTATCATACTATGTAGCTCACCATATTCTGTCATTTTGTAGTGGTGTCCAAATACTGCTAATCCCTATACAGCACAGCCAATATACCCCACAATGCAACAGGAAAAGCAGAGTGAAACTGAGCACCAACATTCCAGCTTCTGGGTTGAATGCAGAAGGAAGAAAATGTGCAGTTCCTTAACTGTCACCCCTGAATACACGACACTATCGAGATTCATAGCCTTAGTTTCTATGTAGTTTACCTCTGACTGGGGTAAGGACTGGGAGGACTGAGGTAAAGGCTCATATGCTACATTACCTGCACGATTTACATTGTGTGCATGCGCCACTCTGTTAACTATTACGGTCACTATTATTTTCTAATAGCTTAAGAGAAGCTGTGGTCCTCTTCTGGATTGTCTTTGTAACTCCTTTTTGGTGTTTGGCCAAAACCGATAATAAGCTTCTGCCATTCACCCTCTCAGAACAGCCCTAAGTGTGTTTATGACCTGTCTGTGACCGACCCTGTTCGTGTACGCTGTTCAGCCGCTCCCAACGGCCTGTCTAGACATACCTCTCCTCCGGCCAGCAGTGCAGGGTCAGGGAAAGACTTTTCCACCCGGGGACCCTGAAATCTGGACCTTGGGCAGGATTCCCGGCTGTCCATACGAGATTACATTCTCATCTGGTGATCAAAAAACAGATCACTCAAGAATAACGTTCATACTCATCTGCTTGTGACTCAGCTGTTGAAGCCACATGCAAATGTGTTTGCGTGGCTAAATGTTGTGCTTTTATCTTTTTCCTGAATACAGATGCAGCACAGAAGTAGCAATATTGTTTTGTACCTTGTGATAACCACTTTGCTGGTGCTCCCTTTTGCAGAGAGAAATCCTCTCCTCTCTTCGGAAGAGCGGACAAGTTGGTCACCTCTTGTCTTTCACTGTCTGCTCGGCTGCGGCTCAAAACATCCACCAAGAGCTGCAGGGAGTCATCTGTGGAGGGAGGGGGCGGTGGAGGGGGGATTTCTGCACATGATTGATCAGCGATGATTAGTGAAAACCACAAAGGGAGATTCATCTCAAAAAGAACAGTTGGACACTTTTGGAAACATACTTATTTAGTGTGCTGATGAGAGTTAGATGTGAAGATATCGCTTCTGTGTCTGCACATCAATTATGAAGAAACAGCATGGCAAAAACACTATAAACAGTGAAGAACAGTTTATGTAGCTTTTTCCCTCAAGTACCAGCGACTTCAAAGCACTCTAATGAACATGTCATGTCATAATTGTTTTTAGGAAGCGTTTTAATGTTAAGCAACTGGATCTTTCTTCTGGGTCAAGTTGCCTTCTATTTAAGCACTTAAAACCACCATGACCTGGATGACTGAGAGAATACACCAGTGTCACATGTGTTTAATCAGTACAAAAGCCTCTGCATAAAAAAAAAAAAAAAACACTGACCACTTCAGAAATTAAAAAGAGCCAAACTATTTCTTGGATATGGCCAGTTACTAGGCAACCAGTGGATAGGCTACTGAAAGATGTTATTTGTCCTGTGAAAGATAGACTGAAACACGGTGATGAAAAAGTTTCAGCGAGAAAACAGGTTTACACGAATGTCCAACATTTCTTTGAACACTTTCTTGTTTTTTTCTTAATCTGATGTTGTGGATACAACTATCAGGAGAAATAGATTTCCTTCTCATTTAAGTTAAATGTAACTGCTGGGATGTTTATCTTACTATGCTGCTCATTCAACCCATTTAAAGACAAACTAATAGCATAATGTGTAGTTTGGTATTATTGTGAGCACCACAATGAACATGGACCAAAGCAAGGAGAGGGATAGAGGAGAAATTAAGTAGAAGAAAATACAGCCACAGGATGATCAGAAGGATAGTTCGGAGAAAGGAACAAGGAAAACATCCCAACTGGATTCTAACACCTGATTGCACCTTTAAACAACAATGGACATCAAAATAAGGACAATAGAAGAAAAACATAAAATGATAGATATTAAACTGGAAAAATATATGTTTACAAGCTGCAAAGTTTGAGGGGGGAAATGTGGACTGATGAGATATAAGTGGAGCAATCATGTAAGTCACAGAAGCTCTACGTTCGCAGATGAAAAAAAGAAGAAAAAACAAGGTCAAACAGACTCTCAAGCATGGTGGGATCTCAGTTATGTTTTGGGGCTGCTTTGCTGCGTTTGTCAGTAGAAGGAGGAGCAGCAGCTTGAATCTGTGCAGGGCGCGATGAAATCCCGAGACTATCAAGGCGTCCTGGAGAAGAAAAATACTGCCCAGTCAGGAAGCTCAGCCTCAGTCGCAGCAGGTCTTAAATGGCCTCTGAGACCTGATCCCAATCCTGCTGAACATGTTTGGGAATATCTGAAAACTGCAGGGTGGAAAAGGTGCCCTTCAACACCTACAACAGTTTGACACCTGTTGGCAGATGCAGATGTCTCACTGAGAGCTGCTGGGATATCAGTGCTGACAGAGGTTCAGCAACAAAATATTACATGAAGAGTACCAGTAATTCTCTTCATGCCATAGTCATTAGTTTTATCATGTACATATATAGAAATGTATCTATACACGCCGAGTGTAATGCCCTTCCTGTTAACTAAAACAGAAGTGAGGCGTAGAGCACACTGTCCCGTACCTGCTTCACTGTGCGGCTCTCTCCTGTTTGGTCCATCTTTGGACGCTCTCTTTTTACTCCTGGATTTGTGAGCCTGGGCTGCAGGGCTCAGCTCTGCAGCTGCAGCAGAAGATTGTCCTGACAAGAAGTCACACTCATGTCATGCTCAGGAAACTTACAGAAAAGCCAGAAACACTGAGCTTTACTCCAAATAAATGCAGCATGATTCCCCAATACAAATACATTCTGTTAAATAAAATCTAAGAACATGACATTGTGTGGTCTATTCTTAAAACGTGAGGCATTATGATGAATCCAAACTGACCTTTGCTGAGGCTTTTCCCCCTCAAATAATCTGCCCAATGGCAAGAGTCGGGCAAAATACTGGCACCCTGGACACTGGTGTCGGTGAACAGATCAGGGTTGGACTGGGATACCTGGGAGTCCAAGTGGTGGCGGGCCAGGAGGTCGACGTGCTGAAGGCGTGGACTGCTGTTAGGCTTGGGCGTGTCTTTCTGGGGTGAAGACATCAGCATAGCTGTGTGTGAAAGCCCCTCTGCTTTAGAAGACAGGCTGGAGAGCTCCTCCCTGGACGTGTCCGTCAGGTAGGTTCTGGCTGGCAGCGGAGGACACCAGTCATCATCTTCGTCATCGGAGCTGGGGGTGGATGGCGAGTAACAGCAGCATTAGTGTAAACCTTTGAGGAAAACACCTACTTCTACATGTATGATAAAATTAGCGTGGCAGTTACGGAATAATTGGAACCAACTTATCAGGATACTGACGTTAGTAAAAATAATGGTTAAATACTCATCATTTTTTTCAGATTTTATCGTGTTAGTTTTACAGTCTAACTATTGTCTGCATGAATATTTCAGATGAAGGATGTTGGACAATCTGACAAGATTTAAGTAAACTGAAATACTCCCCAGGTTATTACATTTCTACTACATTAAATGCAGGAAGTGCGTTGAGATCTTATATTCAAAAGGTATAATAAACAGCAACTGTTAAAAAAACAGCAGTGTTGGGGGCTTATGTAATGAAGCGTCGGTAAATGTTCACATCTCCATGGTAGCTTGTGGGAAGGTGCTGCATTGTCAGATTGTAATTGAAAGTCACTGTGAACATGGAGGAGACAGCATTTTCAAATGATTGTTATGTATTTGTAGTTTTCACAGCTGCACACTGTCATCAGCTGGTTCCTTTACAGCAAATGTTGCACCTCAAAAATGGAAAAAAGGATGGCAACAATATGGGGGTGTGGCCACAAACACAGACAAATACCCCACTGCATGATTGTAGTGGGTCATATTGCAGGATTGAGAGGAGTTACTTTTTTTTTTTTTAATATAGTTAATTAACCATTCTTTTTAAACTAAGAAATAAAGTAATACTTCCAGCGGTGCAGTACAGTGCAGAAGACCAAGACGGTAGTGATAATGTTGTAAATGTGTCTCTGTAAAAGTTTCACAAAGTAATAACAGAAACGAGGCTGGAACATGCTGAGATTTCAGATGTAAAACACTCAACTGCAAATGATTTATTCAGCAGATGTATGTTGCTCCCATAAGACATCTAGGACTCATTGCAGTGCCTCTTACAAACTAAAGAAGGCCGTGTCTAATTTGAATAGTGTCCTCAGTCAGAGCCATGGAGGGAAAGCTGCGTTTGACCTTATACTGCAGGCATAATCACACGCACAAATGAATTATATAAGTGGCTTGCCAAAAGCTTGACCTTCAGAATGCACAGTTAAGCATTTTACAGTCCTTTTTTTTATTTAATGTATTTTAGAGCTGCTATGAGATGACACTTCTTTCAGCAAAGCATTCCATACCAATGACCATTGCTGATGCACATCCTTACTCATTCAAAATACATTAAAGCAAAACAAGACAGCCAGATGCCCTACATCAACACGAGTTAAGGTCATCTGCGGAAAATGTTAAAGTCATCGATCAAATAAAACGCACAAATGGAAACACGAGGGATTGTTGAGTCAAATCTCAGTGGAGGAGCTCTGCCAATTCTCCCATATACGGTCAGCACAACACCTACTCTGGGCCTGAGTAGGGATCAAACAAGTCTAAACTATGTAATAATGTCTGAAAAAGAAAAAAAAATTATGGCATTCTTAAACAGCTGGACTAAATCAAAGAGGTGAACCGACAAATCAATGTATCTGTTCAGTAAGACATCAGAGAAACAACCCTGATAAGGCCATGGCTTTAAAATAAAATAAAAATCAGCACAAGTAAATACAAGGTTCTGAAAATACATTTCCAAGTTCCTACAAAGAGAGAAGCACTAAAGAGATGCAGAGGATGAGATCCTCCCCCATGTTTTCTGTGTTTTCCATCAGTGCCTTGGGGGCTAATTTAATGACAAATGTGTCATTGAAGATGAAAAGTGCTAATCCAGCCTGTCAGATGGAGGCTAATGTCGTCACAAAAGCCTTCCAATCCCATCCCGCTATGACCACGATCTAACGTGTCGAAACACGTTAGAGCAGATGGTCCTCTCCGCAGCCCCAAGTGCAATCAACTCAATTCCTGTGGACACAACTGTTAATTTGTAAACTCCCCAGACTACAAACTATTACTTAAGTTTTGTTTGACAGCCTTGACGGGGTTACAGGGCAGCTTCGATATGCAGCTGCCTTAACTCCCGCCAACACGCAATGAAGTCAGAGGCCTTGATGCTAATGGGTATGTACAGAAAAAAACATTGTCCTGGAGAAAAAGAGGAGCCTTGAGAAACGTTTCAGATGTAGCGTCGAGCCTCACCTGTGCTGCACATCTTCTTTGTCTGGTTTCACGTGACCTCGGCCTTGGTTGGCAGGAAGAGGCAGTGATAAGACATCCACCCAGGTGAGAGGAGCTGACTTGGACGAAGCTCCAGTGCACCGCTGCTGTACCAGTTTGTCTAAATACATGTAACATAGAAAGTCTCAGTTTTGAGTTTTTGGGGGGCTTCTTTCACAGCTCAGTCTTCTTTGTTAAAGAGAAAACAGCTTCTAATTCTCTTTACAACCTCAAAAAGAAAAGATCTGAAAATGATAATAAATAGAACCCTGACTATTAATACAGATGTCCAACTAAAATACTATAACAATAATGTTATCTTCCTGTTATTCCTTCACCAATATATTAACATTATCCAGCCAGACGATGTTCATTCAATGCCACATAGAAGTGATTTTGGTTATAGGTTTTATGTGAAAGGCAACAAGAAAAGTTGTAAAGTCATTCAAGTTTTCCTAAATAGAAGGAGCAAAAAAAAAAAAATAAAACATCCCAAAGACCCATGGCTGTCTTCTCTCCACATCTTCCCTTTCTAGTTGAAATAGAAGCTGATAACAAAATGTCATGCCTGTCGAAGCAACATCGGCAGCTCCAGATAACTTAATAGACTGTAACGGGAGTACCATTGCTATGATTTTGCTCATTGTGGTGCACGCAGGAGCCAGCTGAGTGCTCTGATTCATGTTCAACACTCCCATGTCCACAAACACTGACATGCTGCCACTTGCCTCATTCACACAGCCACTTCATTAAGTCTCTTTAGCGCCTTTATTCCACCTTGTTGTTGTTGTGTGCGGATGAGTCTGCCACCGATGCTCCTCTCACTCAAATAATTCTGCTGAACATAATCTTACACGGATCTGTTCTCCACCTCTGTCGCATCCGTGCTTATTGCCAAAAGAGAACATCGACAGTTTAGCGAGACTGGATTTTCTTGTTTTTTAATTTTTTTTATGTGATTTGATGCGAACAGGGTTATTGTTTCCCACAGAAGCCTCATTGTTTACTCAACTCAACGCTGTTCTCTGTCTTTCACACCTCGAAAACAACAACACCGTAAAAGAACAATGAAAGTCATATTCATCTTACTTTTACGACTGTCTTTTAAATACCACATCTACGCTTCCAATGCCAACATTTATCTCACAAGTCACTTTAGTCAGGGTTCTTTTTTAAAAGGTAAAGATTGCTGTCCTGTGAATATGTACTATATTTAAGCAGAAAGGGGGTGATAGTAAACTATTATTCTGTATAAACATATATATGCAACATGCGACAAGACAGAAGAGGGATAATGTTGTCATAGAGACAACAGGTCTAATTGAATTGTCTTTTTTGCTTAGTGTAATTAATTTAATTGAGTGTAATGAGCCAGAAGCATCTGAGTTGCAGTCATGATGAGAGCTGCTTGAATAGTCGGAATGTAAAGGATAGGAGCTTAGGTACTTCCTTCATGTCCTTTAAACACTGGAACATTCCCTTAAGAAATGGAAAAGAG
Organism: Xenentodon cancila; assembly: GCA_014839995.1. NCBI lineage: Eukaryota > Metazoa > Chordata > Actinopteri > Beloniformes > Belonidae > Xenentodon > Xenentodon cancila. Next base: position 22,071,600 of record CM026201.1, read on the forward strand.
ATAATGTCTCAAAACTCAAAGTTGCATTAAATAATTTTAGCCCCAAACGCAATCGAGGCCCCACCACCTCCCATTGATGTTTGGATCAGCTGTCGTCGGAGCGAGACAAACAGATACCGACTGCAAAAACGAATGTGTCTCACCATTGCTTCTCTTGGTGTACTGGAGCTTAGCATATTCAGATCCAGACTGACCAGACTGGATGGTCCAGCGGTCCAGGTCCTGCTCCAGACCCGCGAGGCCACTGTTTGACAGAACTGGGTTGCTGCTGTATGGATCTGGACCCTGGTTGTAGGACATACTGGAGTACGTGTCATAGTAAGCCAACAGGTCGTCCTCAGCGGTGGTGTTGATGGTGCTGTAGATGGGACTGTCGTTGGACGCCGTGCTGCGTTTCTCAGTCTGGCTCGGGTAATTGATAATCCCAACAGCTGGACATGAAAGATGGCATTATATCGTCAGTAACAATCATCTTTTTTTTAAATCTGCCTCGATTTCACCAACAATATCTCACCGTTATAATATCGGTCTGAGTCTAGTTTTCCGGAGCAGCAGTTGACCGAGTCGTTGCTGTTGTGGCTGAGTTTTGGAGTCGGCCACGAGTCTGCCAGCCAGGGATAGTTGCCCATGTTTGATCCCAACAAGCCGGGCCTGGCAAGACAGGTGAGAGCATGTCAATGCTGCTGCTGGAAAACACCAAGTGACACTCACCAGCTGAGTCAAACCACAATGTAGACTTTACCCTCCATTGATGATTCCTGATCCCTCACTGTGAGCAAAGCCAACTGAAGGAAGAAGAAGAAGAAGAAGAAGAAGAGCAAAGATATTGATCTTGTCTGACAGCAAAGAAGAGAAGGCTTTTGCCGTAAGACATTCTTTCAAAAGATTCACAATAAGATAAAGATGTTTTGTACTAAATCATTATGCTGGATAATATAATCCAATAAACAGATTATCTCATGTCGGGTTTACAAAAGCAGATTTGAATCGATTTCTATGAAAATGCAATGCTGACCTACATACATTAAGAGGCTCACAACAGATCTATATACGGCACAAAGTGCCCACAGAAAAGTGTGGTTTTATTCTTTCTAGCTGTATCCGAAGTCACTTCATACAACAATCATTTTGAAATATTTGTGGAAAATCAACTGCACATTTTTCTGAAGATCCTGGGTGCAGGATACACGCGTTTATTGGCTCACGTACTTTACCAAAAGCCAGAATCTATATTGTATTGTCGTGCTCACATTGCTTTCAGTTTGTCTCCATTTTTTTTAATAACTTTTTTTTAATTGTTGAGCCCTGCAAATTATCCTGCGGAGACAAATAGGTTTTAAATATTACCTGTATGATTGAAGCATTGCAGGAGTTGCTTTGCAACAGAACAAACTAAGACTGAAAGCGTTCGTGTCCACGGAGAAGAACTTCGTCCCTGCCAACGCTCCAAAACAAAATGTGACAGTTCATTTTACAACAGTTGTAGATTTTTTGACTGCTTCTTTAACCTTATATACGATGTGACAACTCTTTGCGCATCAAATCCTGAGGCACGCCGGCGTAACCTTTTTCTGCTTGTCTAAACTAGAATTTGAATAAAAACCCAGTTCAGACAGACAGGTAAACGCCTCTTTTCCCGCTCACCTGCTGGAGTGTATGCGAAGGACGTGGTGTAGTGTCCCAGCTGCTTCCTCCTGCGGTGACGACAGTACAGCCATCCACTGAAGCCCATCAGCACCAACCACGCAGCCACGCCCAGTCCCGCGATGAACGCCGGCTGGCGGATGACACGCGTGATCTGCTCGGCTAAACTCAGGTTACTGCCTTTCTTCACCTCCAGCGGTTGAGCTGAAGGAAAAGTTAATGCAGCAGCAGTACGAAAGAAAGACAAAACACAAGTAGTCGTGTGTCATAATGAATCTTTAAAGTTATGTAACAATAATCCTGTGGCAATCCCTGGATCGTTTGCATGACATGTATTCAACAAGTATGGAGCAACAAGACCTTTTTCTCATCGCGCTCTGTAAAACCACAATTTTGTTTCCCTCTCAAGATGCCGATAAGCATGTTCCCATAAATTCTTAACAGCTCCCTAAAATAATGTGGCAAAGCACTTTCTAGCAAGGAGTAAGAAGTATGAAAATATCTGCAAAATGCTCTTATAATGAAAATTATAGTATTAAAAGATGTCCAGATTGCTGGGCAGCCGGAGCAGCTCTGACTGGAGGCCAAGTGATCGGGCATCCAGAAAGTGTTTCACGGTGAGCTCAGCAAACCCAACGCAAGCAATGTGCAATACTTGTGAGGTCAAACTAAACCGATATGTTTAAGCCAGCTGATAAACCGGCATTACCCCGCTGAACACGTCCGGTTTGAATAAACTAACAAAAGCAAAGCGGCTGGAGGCCGCTAAGACCAAACAGCCAGAAACAAGCCAGCTGCCTCTGCGACCTATCACTGGTCTCAGCAAAGACAAAAAAACGAGAGATGGATCAGTCATATTTTGTTGTATATGAGTCAGGCTGCATAAATTCAATTCATCGTCTGAGCCCTAAGAACACAATACACAGCAGGAGATACTTCCCCAACACTGTGGCGTTGCATTATACGCACGTAAACACTATCTGATAAAAAACCTGTCACAATTACTGATGCAAAAGACATTTGTCAACTTGATAGCAGTGTTAACTCTGACTTATCAGTTTTAATTACCTGATGCTCCTGTTTTCCTCTACGAAGTACAAATATGACATTTTATTTTACGCTCCAGCTTTGTGCTGAATGTACTTGTTTCGTTCTCCTTTCCGCTTTCAAATTTCAAGACAAGAAAAGGAAAACAACTTTTTACGGAGAGATCGAGAAAATGAAAGGAGCTGTGAACAATGCCCGGGTTTTTGGTGGAAAAACGGACGCACAAAGTACAAAAGGTCACGCTGAGCATGTTAAAGGTAGGCGCAAGCTTGACTAGCAAATAAAACTTTTTCCATTTCACACAACAGCGCTGGTTGACGCTCTAGGATGGGAACTGACGTTGAGCTGTGCTTATTCTAGTGCGATGGCTCGGCTTGCAGGTTGGTTTTCCCTTTCGTACAGAGACAGAATTGTAAATCAAGAAATCCTTTCATCCTCTGAGGAGCCTAAAACTATTTGTTCACACATGTAAATGTAAAAACTGTTTTGCATCAGTGAAAGGAAGATTACCATGCAGACACGTAACAATTACTGCCATTGTTTTGTGGACAAATCTGAATGTATTCTCTTTATCACAGAGAAGAATAAATGTTCAGCTGTTTTGTTGATGAAGGTTGTGAGTGTGAGACATGGATGTGTGAAAGTTTTCATGTGTTCCAGATCCAGGTCTTTCTCTATAGGTGAAATTACACTCATATGCATACATTATTGCAAAAACTGTGATTTGGTAGTTTTCCAGAGTTATGGAGGTAAAAGTTGTGGACACATCAGATATTCCCAGCTTCAAGCTCTAAACGTGGATCAGACATCTCCTTGTTTGTGAGAGATAATATCAACTCACTTGGTGTAAACTCGCATACTGGCAGTGTGCATCTCGCAATATTTCTTTTTCTGTGTATTGAACGGTTTAAGTGACTCACTGAGAAGCAGGCTGACAGGTGGGCTTTGGGCGCCCACACCCAGTCTGGTGACAGCTGCCACTACCACAGTGTAACGGACATGAGGCTGCAGCCCCGTCAGCAGGATGGACAGTACTGCTCCGTCCACGGTCCTGTTTGTCTGGCTCTCCCACTCCACATCACTCGCCAGACACCAGACCTGATACAAAAAAAAGCATATAGTCTAAATTCTCTAACAAGACAAGGCCTCTAATTATAACTGATAAAAATAAGATCCATTTTTGTTAAATAAAGAAATAATATAATAATAATATAATGTTTCATGGCACGCCCATTGGCAAAGATATTTTTGCTTAAAATGAGACAATTTGACTGGATTTAGAATATCTGGATTATTTCCAGAGGGGTTGTGGGTTGTTTTTGCAATGTAGTGGTCCCTTAAATTTTTGACAAGTGAAACAGGTGTTTCTCAAGATTTATTGTAATTTTTGGTAAAAAATATTTTTTAAAAAGTTTAGAAATGTAAAAAAAACAGGGGAACCAAATAACTCTTTTGAGCAGGAACCCATTTACGGAGTACTGAACCCTAATGCAGCTGACCCAGAATCAAGTCTCGGCCTTAAACTTTGTTCTTATGGCTGATATATATATATTTATATAAAATGAAATAATAAAAAAATGAAATAATAAAATGAACAGTAATATCATTACATTTAAGAAAACGTTGCAATTTTTGGAAAAGAAGATCTGTAGTTTTAAAACGTTTAAGCCTATGAACAATCAGATTTGGAAGAATTATTATTAATTATTTTCCTCTGACTTTTAAAAATTTTTTTTTTATTACTTTAAACATGTAGACACAGAAGGGAAGAAGAAACCAAGACAATAGAGCTGAACCTTTTCCTGGAATAGCACCCTGATTATGAGTAATCAGTGATGAATGTGATGATAACAGACACATAATCAGCACTCAGTGTTTCATCGCAGAATAAACAGATGACAAGGACTGGCCGTGATCAGCCGCAAAACAAGTACTGGCAGCACAGCAACAATTTCTAATTGTTAATTAAAAATCTGTCTTTTTAATCATTAACCACACAACAGATCTTAGTCAGAGCCGAGTAATGCCTGAGTAAAGGTCCCAACGACACGACGCAAAGGAGCAGCCTGTTCCCCGTGGTCTCGCTGAGTCCGTGTCTGCTACCAGAGACAAAGACGATCAGGTTGGGTCTCACCTTGTATTCTTGGATGATGCCAGTCTGACTGTTGTGAGGTGGCGGCTCCCAGGAGACGCTGATACTGGAGCTGTTGGTGAGCTGCACCACTGATACGGCCTGTGGAGGAGCACTTAAACCTGGAGACAGAGATAACAGAAAGTCACATTAGTGCAGTTGGTAATAATGTTATGACGTCGATATTTACAGCACAGTCTCTTGGAACAAGAAGTGGGATTTGGTAATAATGTCAGAGAAACTGGACTGGAAACTGGTTAATCTTCAGACAGTGATTTCAGTTCATGAACAATTATTTACATGATTTTAAGTAATTCAACTTGACATTTAAATGCAACTGAAATGTTTTCATCATGCTTGTCATGTGCGTAATGTTGCTGAATAATTTAAAATTATTTAAATAAAAAACCCCGGCATTTTGAGAAATATGCTAAAGCTCTTAGCTGACATTAGCAGTTAGCTTATCTTAGCACAAAACCTGAAAAAAAAAAAAACATGTAAGTAACTAGCATGGCTACATGGCTTTTAATGAAATGACTATAGTCTCCTATGATTGTTGTATATTATAAATATATTGTATTGTTATTCTTCAGCCAAACAGGACAAACGTGTAATAGTTTTGTTACTATGTTCCCCTATTTCCAGTTTAAATGCTAAGCTAAAACCAGCTGTATTTAGTGTTGTTGACAAAATTGAAACCAATCTTTTACAAAGTAAAGTCAATTTTCTCCCTTTAAACCAAATCATAGTGTAACCATAGTTTTGTATGATAATGTGTGTTTTTCTTTTACCCTCTTCAGGGGTACGCAGCATAACCGTGAGGCTGTCGTGTCCCTGCAGCTCGTTGAAGTAAGGCCGGATCTTGACCTCGTACTCCGTGTCGCTCTGCAGATCCGACAACGCGGTACTATGATCAGACGTGGCCTCTGCATCTTGGATCAACCAGGAGCTGCCTGCTGTTCGATAAAATATGCGGTAACCCTGAACAAATGGGGACTGATGGGCAACCTAAAAAAAAAAGAAAGAAAAAAGAGGAACAAGACAAACAGACAAATTTCACATTTACATCAGTAATCGATGAAGCAAAGCATAACCAGCAGCCTTCGTTCTTCAAGTTAATCTGTTTATGTCAAATACTGTTTAGAGGAGGTTTTGAAGTTAATGAATAGAGAACAGCGTGTCCTCAGCACACTACAAGGCTACTTTAGAAATTAAAACCTTTTTCTTCGATCCATAACTGAACTCACAGTCCAAGAGATCCTGGCACTGGTAGGAGATAGAGCCACGGGCTTCTGCAGGTAGATGGACACCTCTCCCAGCTCTCTCTGTACCTGTCTGTGGTCCACACCCAGTTCTGTTGGACTTCCGTCTGAAAACCCCATCCCCCAAAACACATCATTCCGTTCAGGTTAGAAAAAGAAAGGAAAACAACTGAAAAGCAGCCATTTGGCATACCAAAAAAAAAAAGAAAAAAACCTTAAAATTCAACATTGCTTACGGCAGAAGAACATTGCACTGAGAAAGCAATCAATTATGACACTGCACTAAACCACGTAGCACATTATCTTTGCTCCAGAAAGAGTATCTCTAATTTCTTAATTTAAAAATGGAAACTGAGATGCAGAGGCAGTGGGACTCCAAAGAGGTTTTTATTTTCATTTTCTGTCACTCACCCTGCGTTCTGACAGGCTCAGAGATTGGACTGGGGTCACTGAGGCCATACGAGTTGACCGCTCTTACTATGAAGAGATAAACTGTGTTTGGGAAAAGTCCGACGACCGTGTGCCTCTCCTGCTTCACGTGATCCGCAACCGTTTGCCAGGTGCTTCCCACTGACTGGCTGTGGGACAAAATCAAATAATAATTAGTATGAAGACATAATATAACAGAAAAACATTTCATTATCTAAAAATATCAGCTCCTAGGATTACAGTTAAAGGCTACACAACTGCGACTGAGAGAAAATGAGCGAACCTGACTTTATGTGACTTTAGAAAAGATTTTGAATCTTCATTATCAGGATGTTTGCCATCTCAAGAAGAATTATGATAATCAAGCAGACGCTTTCACCAGGCAATTAAGATGTTTCCTTTTTTTTATTTCAGTAATATAAAAAGTTATTTTGGTAAATATGGTTTTGATCACAAACACTTGGCTCTGTGCAGATAACACACTGATTAACTTGAAAACAGCCAGCGTAAGAGGGCAAAATCAGTATTTTTACATCAAATGAAGATACGGTAGTTAACCTTAAGTAGGTGGTGAAAATATTTGCTTTAAAATCTTATTTGAATTTGGAAACAGTGTAGTATCTCAAAGCAGAGATGTGAAATAGTTGAAATAAAGATCTTTATCATTAAAACTGTGTCTGCCAGTTACTTATCTTATATATCTATCCATCTATATATCGATAGATATAAACAGCCGTTTGAAAACTAGAAAAAAATAACAGTTTGAGTTTGGATAACAGAGCGATTTAAATATGCCTTTACTCGTGATTTTTCTTGTCCTTGTTTTTTTAACACAATTACTTGAGGTTTTAATGAATGACATGTCTGAAGCATACTTTGGCCTAATTTACCACATTCAGGGGAAGCAAAAGCTTCTCTTTCCACCATGTCTATATTGCTCCTCTCATTGCTGCCAGTTTGAGGGGTTGAGTTTGCACCTTGGCTTGCTTCTATCCACCAAATCCACAGGGTTTGCTTCCATTAAAATTCACATCAAGCTTCGTGGTACTCATTTCTGAGGTACAGAAAATCAAGCATGATGTGAAGTTTAGTAAAAATGAGGAGAATGGTGAGGAGACAAATCTACTCTGATCTGGATCTGTGACGTCAGCACACGAGTTCTGTTGTGTCCGAGTTTCTGAATCGGTGATGACTTCAAACTCAAAAATAAAGGGTCCCAACCGCAGCAAAACCACTGTTTTTCAGTTGGCACAGCGGAGCGTGATGTTCCAGTAGTTGATTTGCAGTAGGTGCCCTTCCTGATCCAAGCCTCCCCATCGTTCCAGGCATTGCACTAATGAATGGGGCTATTAAGGAGTTGTTGTCCTACCCAGGGACACTCTGGACCTGACAGAGCTGGGATTGATCTGGCAACTGACACGAGCCGGCTACTCCATCTCAAGCACAGACAAAAAGAATAACGATATAAATCATCAACTAGTTATCGTTTAGTTTGAAAATAAGATGGGAAACAGGAAAACACATGAAACAAAACAAAGTCAACCTGTCCTGCCCTCAAAAACTCATCAAATGTTATTTTATATCTTCTTTCTTTAATCAGCACAAAAGTGCAGCTTGGTGAACAGCTATTGAGCTTTTCATTTATCTCTCAACAAGAAAGTAAACAAAAATGTCAAGCAATTTAAAGCAGCCTCAGCTGAACGAGTAAACAGACTAATAATTCATGATTTGCTTCTCGGATCTTTGAGATTCTGTTCATCTCCAAATACACTGCAGATTAAGTTTTTTTTTTTCCTTCTTTAATTGCGACAGATTGGCTCGTGAATGAATCAGACGAGGACACAACAGCTTGTTGCTGCTGCACGTACAAATACTATCAAACAGCATGAGTGCTGTTTAACATTTTCCACAACTCCGTGGAGGGGAAAATGGCAAAGTAATTACATCAAACAGGTCAAAGCTTTTTTTATTTGCCATCATCTTTTTTCACGAAATTTTCGACAGAACTGGAGTTTTGCCATTTAAATAGAGTCGAGCTGCATTTTAAATTGCTTCTCAAATCGAATTTACAGCAGCTGCTTTTCTATATATACTTTGTCAAGACTTCTTGTTGGGCTTTAAATCAAAGACACAGATGTGGGCGATGCGGTGTATGATGTACAAGAGGAGATGTGACAACTGAAAAATGTGGGTTTACATTTCTCTCTGCGTCGGAGGCTTTAAAAACATGCATTTCCTCGCAGTTCGTAGGTGGGGCAGCATGCACAGACTGTTGGATCTTTCTTTCACGTACATTTCTTTCTCCATTGACTGAAATGTACGTGTGTGTTTGTACCCTGTTTTATAGTGTTGCTCGTGCCTCTGTAAGGGCTGAACTCTCTGACTTGGCGTGCTTGCCGTTCCTCCACGGCCCGAGGACAGACTGGAGCAACCAAGCTGACCACTGCCGTGATTGTCTCCTCTTTTATTTGCGCTCTGTCTCAATGCAGCCTCTGTTTGATTGTTGGAGCCGCGTTGACTCCCCTCTGGACATCACTGCTAAACACCGACGCAGCTAGTGTCACAGTTAAGCTCCCCAACGTCTTTTAAACAGAACCATTCCTCCCTTAGGCATGCTAATGACTCCAAATGAAGAAGACTTTGTTATTGGCAAACAGTCAGTCAGTTGGTGAGGACTCAATCAGGCATGGATGGTTTAGTGCAGTCCATCACTGGACTGGATTATTGTGTGCAATGCATTTTCTTTATTTCCAACAATCATGCGCATCAGTAAAGGACAGAGGAAGTTAACAGTCATTAACTCTACAGCAAATGCACAGCTGCACATTAAAACTGTGGTCCCTTTTCTTCTTTCACCAATCAGACAGTTGATTTGATGATGCTGAAGTCATTTTTCCGGATCTTGCGACACAGCAAAAAGCATTTTATCTTCAGCAAAGACACATTTACTCATTGGCAAGGCCACCAAACAATCTGGATTTAATTTCCATTTTAAACTTATGTTGAACATTAAAAGAAAAAAAGAGAGAAAAGAAAAGAACATTGGACATTTTTGATCTGATGATGAAGGATATAATAAAGAGTTCAACAAGATTTTTTGTGTTTCATGTATCTATAATATTTTGCTCATGATTGACTGGCATTAACAGCGACAGTTTATATTTTAAAAATCCAAAATGTTAAGTTGTAATACCATGGATTTCTTTTTTCTGAACAGTAAAATCTTCATTTCATAAAATCTGCATTTCTTTCCAGCTGCTGAGCGAGGACATTTGGGATGTCTGGGAAAACTAAACACATTCCACACTGTCATCATTGCGGTACGGGAACTACACTGCTCCAGACCGCAAACGCCTGTAGAGAGTGAAAACGACTGAGAGGATTGTCTGGGCAGCACATCTATCATCGCAGAGTTCACAGGAGAGCCTGCAGCCCTCCTCCCACCCCCAGCACACACTCTTCCCTCTCCTGCCTGGCAGAAGTAACAGGAGTGTGAGGTGCAGGACCTCCAGGCCAATGTTTTTTTTTTTTTTTTTACCAACAAACCATCAGACTTATTAACAAATTCATGGGTAAAATGGAAAAAAAACAAAAAACAACAAAAAAAAAACGAAGCCTTCTAGATGAAAAGGATCAATAGCTCATATTTTGCGAGTACATCCGTCAAGATACAGGTCACGCGGTTCAGAGTTTGAATCCCCAGATGGCTCTGAACGCTCCTACACCCACACAAAAACCTACACTGCCAAATAACCAACTCACTTTTCTTCAATGAAACAAAACGAAGGCAGAACCTTTCTGTAATACAATGATTTTCATACTGCAGAATGAAGGTGTGCCCCTCACGGAGAGGTGGCATACGCTGCTGGGGAAAGTATGAAGTCTATGTTGGATGAGCACCACGTAAACAAAGAGACAAGAGTTTTCCGATACTACCATGATGACCTTTGTTCGACAAAAAGTATGCTTTGATCCTTTCTTTTATGAACAGCCCCCATCCCTCACGACTGATTTTAAACTGTAGGCGGTAAAATGGTTGGAAAAGTTTGATGACTCATTTAATTCTGGACCAAAATGATTTGCATACATAGACATCCAAAGAGGTGAAGGAAGGCATCCCCTCATTTCCAGAGTACCACATTCCATTTTAAGCTTTGCTTTTGAGTTGTATTTGACTGTACATGGTCCAATCGCAAGAAGAGGGTGAGATGAGACCTAACACAATTACAGTCGTCTCTTTATTATCATTCATCTTTATTTCTATTATCAGAAGACAGTTCTTGGGATTGTACAAACCTTGTACATATCTTAATTAAAAAAAAAGAAGCTCTAAAGAAACTATCAATTATCTAAGGACTTTGACAAAATGAATCATGGCAAATAGTCAAACTGTAAGAACATTGAGTCCCCTGAAATTTGATAAAGATATTGCATTTTTGGTATTCTCATCAAACCATGCACATTATCTGTTCCAGTGACCAAGGAAGTGCAACAAGGTGGAATACAGTCCCATGTTTCAAATAATCTGTACATGGATGATCTGCCCAGAAAGCTGAGTTGTTGGGGAATAACTATTATTAACCATTTGATTTTTGCCGATGACAGTCTTGTGTTGCTACACTGGTACCTTAGCAACTGGTGAGAATGTACTCCAGTTATGGAGCACCGTTTCATATTACTTTTCATCCTGAAAAAACGTGTGATTATGAATTAGGTGCTAAGAGTAGTGAGCAAAGTAAGACATGTGGGTCACATACTAAGGGACGAGCTCTGCAATGCACAAACTGATATGCCAGCACGTAATTTTCATATATGCACAGTTGATGTTAAACCTGCCCTTTTTAAGGCCTGCTAAACTCCCTCTACATGGCTCATCTCTGGTGTAGTTATAGCAACAATGAAAAGACTTCAGGTGGCCTTTAATGATGCATTCAGATATGGAAAGGTGCCCAAGTAGGAAAAGCTCCAGCAGACCCCCGTGAGCCTGTATAGGATTAAGGAGGTATTGGAAATGGATGGATGGATGGATGGATGGATGGATGGATGGATGGATGGATGAATGGATGGATGGATGGATGGATGGATGGATGGATGGATGGATGGATGGATGGATGGATGGATGGATGGATGGATGGATGGATGGATGGATGGATGGATGGATAATTATGCCAGTATTAACTGATCCAATGTAAAGTGACTCTTCTTGTTTCTGGAAGCACTGAAATAGGCCTCTGTATGTATTTTAGTAGATGAGGACGTACGAGCTGTAATGTTGATATTTCTGTGTTGTCTTTGTCTTTTTTTCTTTTACTAATGTGGACTAAAGAGTCTAAAACCAATTATTTATTATTATTTTTGTTCGTATTTTGGGGATTCAAGTTCGGTTGGGGAGCCTAATTTGGCCCAACATCCACAAAAATCCATGCATATCAGGGCTACAAAGTCTAAAAAACATTCATCTCTAAAAAATGGACCAAATCTGGCTTCCAGCTGTGCAGGTTCAAAAATGTGATAGGTTAAGATAAAGCTTTCAATATGTCATCAGAAATTTTGCCTAATTTTAGAGTTGTATATTTCCACTAGTTCGAAATACATTTACATACAATTTAATCAAACACAAATAGAATCCTGATTCTGTTCGTTAAAACTTACCTGAAGGCCTCAATAATGTAGGAGGTGACAGCAGCCCCACCTTCATGAGGATTGGACTGCCAGATGAGGGTGACCGTGTTTTTGGTCACTTCAGTCACTACTGGCTTCTGCGGAGGTCCCGGAAGCTGGATGAACTCAGAAACTCTGGATCCCGAAGGCGCTCCGTCCTCTGTTACACAAACAGGAAACGCATCAGAGACGCGCTTCTCATCAACAGCTTGCCTCAAACTGGGGAGGAGTCTGCCTTGTGAAGGCAACAGATGGTGCTCTTATGAGGAACAACAGCGGACCGTGCAGCTTGATGAGCACAGAGGTGAGGTGTGAATGCGACAGAGTGTGAAGTATAACAGAAAGACAGCAGAGTTTTGCTCTAAGTACCTCTGACAGTCAGCATCCCACTCCAGCTTGATTCGCCTGTGGAGCTGGATACCACACATGTGTACGTCCCCGAGTCTGTGTCCTGTTAAACAGAAGTCACACAGGAAAGTAGAAGTTCTGAGAATAAAAGCATTGTTTTATTTTTTTTAAGTGAATTTGATGACCTTTAAATGGACCGCAAGAGTGAAAAAGTCTGGTTTTTACTTGTTGCTTGATTAAAATAAGCCAACATTTTTGTAATATCAGTGATAGAAATGAAGTGCATGTATATCATGATGAACGTAGGATCAGGATACGCGTGCACGCAGGTTCAGCTCTGCTGCAGCCTCCACTGACGGCTCAGAGGCACATCAACTTGATCCTCCAGTTCTGTCTTCATCCCTTGCAAAGAGGATAGCGATGCACAACAAAGGTGGAGCAGTGGCGCCTGTAACGTTCTCTGTGAAAATGGCTAAAGGCTTGTTTTGTTTTGCGAGCTTATGTGGCATTGAGTGGTGAACTTTATTTGCTGCTTCTTTGATCAGTGACAGCCTTGTTGAAATAGTCTCCCTGGCAGTAAAGTTGGCAAACCATTTCAGGGCTTTAGTTTCTTTCTTTCTTTTTTTCCTCCAAGATGAAACATTTGGAGAATTGTTTGTTTCTAAGTGGTTCAAAACATCTCTTGACGTTTCACTCCTTTAACACAACAGTACTTTCTCTGGATATCAAACATTCTGACTTCGCCACATGGCAAACTATTTTGCCTAGTTATTCACTCGAAGCTTAAATCACAGCATTTTTACGACTATTTTTTTTTTTACTTTTTAGAAGCGTTCATCCTAACGTCTCACTGCCGAAGAGGCAGCCAGAGGCTTATTTTAGCTCAATTTAAACATAAATAGAGCAAACTGTTTTATTCAAGTGATTCATCATGAGATTTCCTATCAAAATGCTGGCTTTTAGTATTTATTTTTTTTTGGGGGGGGGGGGGTAGTAATATTTACACTTAAAGACATACCAAACCACAGAAGGTCTATGGTTGTCCTGGCCTTCCGACCATTTTCTAAACTAAATTAAGGAAAAACTCAACTTAAGTAGAAAGAATATAAACACATAGATACGGCCATACTGGTTCTGTACATTACACATTTTATTACAAAAAAGAAAATAAAAATAAAAAAGGCCATTTAGAAAGATGTAACATTTAAATGAATCATTAGTTCTATAATATTATAATTAGAAACTGCATTTCTGTTATGTTTATCTAAGCAAACCTGCTGCTCTAAGTGTTTACAGCAATTATGTCAGTGTACCGACACTCAGAATTTCCATCAAATTTCTTGGAAATTATTAGGAAAATAATTTATAAAGGTATTGCAGCTAACAGAAAAAACATCAGGGGAGTAGAAACAAGCTGTAGTCAATGCTGATGCGGCGTATTGAAACTGATATATATCTGTTATATATATATATATAATAAGTTATAAGTTATACAAATATAACTTATGTGGAGTTTTCTGCTTTTGTGTTTTTTTGTTTTGTTTTTTATTTCACTGGAAACAGCTGGCTGACACTGATGAGAGCAGCGAGAGACAACCAGAACAGAAACACTGCAGGTCAGAAAAACTACCAAAAAAAAAAGAAAGACAAAAAGAAGAGCAAGAGAGAGAGAGAGAGAGCTTAGACACATCAAAAGCTCAACAGAGCTGGGGGCAACTGCAGCGTTGTGTTACGATTCTCTGTAGGATTGTCACTGCAAGCAGCACCTTTTCTCTGCACGCACAGGCCGATGATTCATTGTTGAAATAAAGACATTCACTCCAACGGCTTTATGTAAATGACCCCAATAGTTCTTCAACTCTGCACAAATTTAAACATAAACCTTGCAAGCTGTCAATTACTTTAGTCTTTTATGGCCCTTTAATTTGCTTCGATTTAAATTTCCTCTGTTGCAGAGTAAAACAACTCTAGATACACATCAGGAACAACCAACATAACAAAAAAAACCCATCAAATTCATCTGAAAGCCAGTCATGTTCAGCTGAGGGTAAAGCTGAACCCTGTTGGCTTCAGTTAAGGGGGAAAACGTCAAGCCAATGACAGTCAATAGCTCCATCATGCTTTGCTTGTCTAAAATATTGTAGCGATAGCGGCTCGCTCGCAAAAACCAACCAGCACAAGCATGTGCAGGTGCAGTACGACAATCAGATGCTCACACGGAACCGAGCACTTTCCCAGGGTAATAGCCACAAGCATTGCAAATGTTAATTCAAGGGGTGCTTGTGGTGCATAATTAACTTGTAATTAATTTGTGTTGTCGTCGTGGGGTTTGGATACTTCACCCTCCTGGTCCTAACAGTGACGCAACTGTTTGATCTCGGTATATTTTAAAATGGCATAATCTTTGCTTTTTAAAACAGTGACCTTCTTACTGGAGTATTAGAAACCACAGTGGTGCCCTGCATAATAGTACTATATGTGAATATGGACCCCTAAAAAAGAAATTGTTCAGCTCAAACCTTTGATTGCTTGTTTCTTTTTTACAAGCTGCATCTCTGTATTTCCTTGCTTCTGCGTTAACTCCTTACTCTAACAGTCACCATAAAAGGGGCCTGTTGATTTATGCAGCTCTGCATTACTACATTAAGACTACAGGCACACACCGAGGAGGGTTTGTCCTTCTTTTTTCTGCCTCATTCTTGAAAGGCTGCACTGAGGAAGGCGGTTTTATATTTATAATTGATCATCTGTTGTTTGCAGGAGCGGAAGAACGAAAAAGCATTTGATGTTGTTTGGAACAACATGTCTATGATGTGATGTTCTGCAAGAATATGCTCCAATATTTCACTGTACTTAATGTCATAAGGAATTATTAATGACGATGAAATAAAGTTTTGTTTTTTCTTGGTTTTTTTAAACATACTACAGCAACATTTACTCAGAATACATTAAAACAGGTTTACAGACCAACAGATGAATTCTTACGTTTGAATGTTTTAGTTTTCCTGTTCTTCCTGCTCCACAGCACCTATCTGAACCCGCCTGCCTGTTTACGTTACAAGCTGTATTTTGCTGTATTTTGCTGCGCGCTCAGCTGTTAGTCGGGATGATCGCTTGGCTCTATCCTGGCCGCGAGCCAGCCTGCTGAACTACCATCAGACCATATGAGATCATCCTCCGCAGTGTTGACCTCTGGCTGACAGACAGCACGGCATGTGGGCAGGTGAAGTTTATTTTTTTTAGGATGACTCCAACCACTGCTAAAATATTGATGGCCGTTAGGGGCAACTGCGGGGTAAATATTTTTAGCCCTTCACTCTTCATCTCCATTTCCCCTCTTTTTTCCTGATGTCAACCTCTTCATGTCACACTAATGCATCTCTTCTCTGCCACTGAGCACACTGGCATGGCAGATTCCCCTTGCCTCTGAGGTGCACTGCACCAAACCTTAATGTCCCAAGTTTGCTGCACACCACTGATGGGAAATGAATAAGCAAAGTCCAGCCAGGAGATCAAATAAAAAGCCAGTCAGATGACTAATAAGCAATCACTGGACAATTAATGAAACTGATGCTGCTTTTCCAGTGTTCTGCATACACTCACTGACCTCCAGATGGGGTCAAAACACAAAGAGTCTACCGACTCCTTTCCCATCAAGGCAGAACACATTAGCATTTATAAACAATTGCCTTCATTAACATTACAATTACTCACAGCATGAGCACATAATTGCACTGGAAAGATAATGCACCGCCTCAGAGAGACTGGTATTTGACATGCAGTCTCACCTTAATTTTGCCAAAGAAAATGGAATTTCTGATTGAAATCAGATAAAATTTTGTCGCCTTCTGGGCTGCAGAGAAGGTGACAGGAGTTTGGAGATGAGACATTTTATTATTCTGTTCAGATTTTGTATTTTCTATCAGGAGCTCGCTCAGTTTTCCTTGGTTGAGCTCCACAACTCACCCCTTTCAAGTCCTTTCTGATAAATTCTCCACCCAAACACAAACACACACCTTTACATCCGTGATTTGTAACGTGCCATTTTCCATCAAGGTCAGCCGCAGTTTATTTCCCTGAAGCCTCTCTCCATCCTTCTCCCACGAGATCGTCACTGTGGTACCTCTGACTACACGGCAATGCAGCTGCACCGTTGCACCCTGGGACACGGTCTGGTTGGCCGGGCCCTGCCGAATGATGGGTGGGATGCGACCCGAAGGACCTGGCAAGTTTGAGCAGACAGGAGGCAGACTGTTATGTCGGGAGCCTGCTATTCTAGCCGAAATAGTAATACAAAGGAGACAAAGTGGACAAAAACACATCTGGAAAGCTTACAAAAGGCTCGCAGAAAATACGATTATGTACAGTAGTTGCCAGCTGTTAAAGTGCAAAGGGTAAAAATAGTTTATACGCTTAGCAGGCAAAAAACAATAAGCTGAACAAAGAGCAGAAAACAATGCATAAATCCGCTGTTTACAAGCAGACTGAGGAAGAACATTAAGGCTTTAATTCATTGCTCATCCAGCATGAGATTTCTTACCGAGTCCTCTCTGGCAGTGAGACTATTGTTGTGTTCTTATTAAGTAATTAATATGTTTCCTCTCATTAGCTGTTGATGTGCAATAAAGCTTTCCCAAGCGCAAGCATGAGCTTGTGGATCAAAGTCTCACCTCCCTCCACCTCCAGCAGTGCCTTGGTCAACACACTTCCTGCCACACTGATGGCCTGGCAAACATAAAAGCCTGAGTCCTCGGGGTGGACGTCAGTGATGGTCAGCTCTCCACTCATGGACACAGAGTAGCGACCGGACTGCGAAGGCGGCTGTCCGGGAAACAGCAACATCTAAACACACACATTTACACAAATTTACACAATTGTGTTTTTGTGATCAATTTAGTCAGAAAAGAAAACAAAAAACTCCAATAAGCGAAGCTGTGTAAGCTTCATTGTAGTTTCTGCCATTCTTTTATTTTCTCTCCTCTATAGATTTCCAAAAGGAATGGATGTTTGTTTGGTTGGTTGTTTTTTTTGTTTTTTTTTACTAAACTGCAAGAATTTAGATCTACTGGAAAATATATTATATAATAATTTAATGTTTCTTTATACATTCAAAGACTTGCAAATTAGTGGCAGCAAAGCATCCGCACAATAGAATTAAACCTCCATCCTGTTTTACTAACGGGACTTTTTACAGGTGTTCTTGTCCTTATGGGCTTTATTTCAGTACCTATAAACAAACAGATCAATTATATTCCCAAAAGTGTTGGTTTCCTTTATCCACAGAACATTATCTGGTGACTGTTGTTCTTCAGTGAAACATCAATCTTTCTTTCAATATGCTTCAATATCAGTATTTTCTTTGGCCTTTTGCCCACAAAGCCCTCCCTGGATCAGTGTGCAGTGTAATATAAGGCATGAAACCTTCATCTCAGATAGCTCCAGGTCAACTTTAAGCTCTTAAGATGTCGTGCTTTTTCCACAATCCGCATCAACCTTTGCACACATCTTTTTCTCGAGTTTCTTCTCATTTTCACATCTCAAAATCACCTTCACTGTTCAATCGCTGTGGAACTTTATGAACAGCTAAACGATGGTTCCTTTCTTTTCTTCATGTTCATGACACCTCTCTGGTCTTCTCCAATGTGAAAAAGAAATTTAAACTTAGTAAGATTCTAATATAAAAAGAATAAACACAATGAACTGTTTTGTTTTCGTTGTTTTGGATGGTGATTTCCAGTGGCAGACGTTTTATAGCTCTCGTGTCCTGTTTTTTTTTGAAACCGACATGGATGT
Organism: Xenentodon cancila; assembly: GCA_014839995.1. Taxonomy (NCBI): domain Eukaryota; kingdom Metazoa; phylum Chordata; class Actinopteri; order Beloniformes; family Belonidae; genus Xenentodon; species Xenentodon cancila. Next base: position 22,089,915 of record CM026201.1, read on the forward strand.
GAACAAGGGGGAAGGGATGCATCAGTCCATTCAACCATCCATTTCATTCCTCTAAGAGGCTTAGATTTCAGTAGACAGACCAAGGTTATAAGGCTATAGATAATCCTCCAAATACAGCAAAATGCTCTGCAAGCAGCCAAGCCATGCCAGAAGCATCCTTCAGACTGAAGTTTATTCATATAAATTTGCAGATAAACAACCGCCTGAGAACGTCTGAAGCTGCTCCTCCAAGTCAGACGTCCCGGCAGCTAACTGAGCGATGCTCTATATATGTAGTTGAGGATAAAGTGAAAGCAGGGCAGCGCTTCTCTGCAGGTTTGCCCTGGAGAAGTAATTTCAACACCTGGTGTACTTCCTGCAAACCCTCCTTCTTTCACCTACTTTATTCCTCCACCCACATCTCCATCATCAGGCTGCGATGGCAAACAGGAGAAAAAACTTTCCCGTCAACATCATCTCTGTTCGTGCCACAGAGCTAAACGCAATATTGCTGAATTTGTGTCTGGAAAAATGCGTCTTGGAGAGTGTAGGCAATGCATAAAGAAAAACAAAAAGCGTCATTATTAAATCAGACAAAACCTGCTCACGCTGCGATGACTCATTCTCGCCTTTAAAATAAAGCAGGTGTGAACCTCGGTTTACTGGTATCAAAATAAGAACGTTTTCAAAAACCCCACAGTCACAGTCAGTGTTCACGAGATTCATTAACAGGAATCTACCGTCCTGAATGTCTCTGCTGCCACAAAACGTAGCATCCAAAGATGCCTCAAACTTGGCTTTTGTCTCTTACCTGGCTGCCCTCTTTCTGCCAGAAGATGGCAGGTGGAGGGTTTCCCGTTGTGTCACATTGGAAGGTGATGCTCCTCCCCTGCATGGCAATCTGGTCCCGGGGCTTTGTAGCAATCTGGGGTGGTACTGAGGGAGGAAAAGGAGAGCAACCACCCGTTTAAAGGCTTACTTCAGCTTTTGAGTTGTGTGAAAGTGTTCAATTATTTTATTCATGTGAAAGCACCAGCTCAACAATACTCAAACAATACTTCAACAAAGCTACAGAGTGATAAACTTTTCAAATGAGATTGTAGTGAGTCTTTTAAGGTGATGGTGGGGGTGGGGGGTGTCATTAAGTTGCCAGCAGTGATACATTAGTCAAAAGAGTAACTTAAAAGCTGCAGAGCTGTGAGATGACTGATATGGTAGGAAGGAAAAAAAAAACTCCTCTCCGAGTGCAACTGCCAACACTTAAAGAAAGTTGGAAATGTATTAAGTTGCCTTCCACTGCTGCTTTTTACGTTGATATTGATCAATAACTTCCTCGTTTGCTCTCAACAAGAGTTTTCTCTTTAACCTTCTAAGTGTTTTTTTTTTTTTTTTTTTAATCTACCACTACACTCCCGCCGCTCGCTCCTCTTTAATGTGAGAACCACCTCAGGGTCGTCTGAAATTATAAAAGAAAAAAAAAAAAGCAGATCATCACAGCACAAGCCAGTGTCGTTCCGGTGACATTTACTAAGTTATTTTTGGAAAGGTCTATACAGAAGCTGCCAATTCCCAGCTAAGGTCATGTCACTGGGCTCTCCGCATCATCACATCTTCTGGAGATTTACACTGACCACTGCTTTCTGCCTCCAGTCTGAATAATTGGCTCACATTTCTGCTTGATTGAGGAGCTGGATTCAGATGCATGTACTCAAACACTCACCACCTAATTATCTTGTCTTAATTTACAGGACATGTACATAGATATAACTTCTCTTTAATCATAACCACATCTATAAGCATAAAGTAGATCTTCACTCAAGCCACAGCACAAACATTGTGACTATCTAACTGAACAGATTTGTAATAAATACCTCGGGCACATACAAGAGCACGCAAACATTGGCTCACCATGTGCCAGAACCGAATCATCTGTGTCACGCCTTAATATTCTCACTGACAGCAGCAACAACAGACACCTCACACTTTAATCAACATCAAAGCGAGGTGATGGCGTCTTTGTGAATTTTCTCTTTTCTGCACATGCTCTTAAGTCTTTCAACATATCTAACATGTTAGTCACACACAGCATCAGATTGTTCTCATTCGTTGTAGACGTTCACACTCTCAGACTGTCATCGGTGAGTCAGATGAGGCTGTTTCTCAGAGACTATCCTTATATGACTCTTCATGGAAATTTCATTCCATGACTTTATGACTTTGCGTCGGAAATATCCATGTTCAGATTTCTGCTGTTAGTGCAGATGGATGTTTAAAGTCTAGCAACTAGCTTTTTATTTGCAGTCACTGATAACAAGTGTGACTAAAGTGAAAAGGATGATAATTCACCACAGACTTTGTATCTAATTTATTACTTATCTGCAGCTTGTGAAACACTATCGAATCAAAACCCGTGTTTGGACGTGACTTCTAAGAGGATGTCTACTTTCACCGTGAAAATATCAACGTCTTCATCAGACGAATGAGCCACAGTCACATGTTACTATCATTAATTCAGCCTAAACCTTTTTATGACCTGATGTGACATAAGTCTGCTTTATTTATCAATAAAAGCAACACATTTTATTTCATGTTTTCAGTTTATTTAAACGTTAGAATGAAGAGTCAATCACATCAGTTAACACGAAACTGTCTCAGTTGAACTTTAATACGATATCACCTAAACTGAAATGCTTTGGGTTTAACTCACAGTGGCACCTGAAGGTGAATGCGATCGTGGAAGTGATGGATTTAGGATGTTTCTCATTTAGGGGCCAACAAAGGGCAACGTTTCTTACAGGTTTGACGTCTTTGTACGCAATCCCTTTTTTTTTGGTAGGGTGTATACACATTTCACCAGGAACACCTTTTCCAAACACTTTTTTACTGTAATTTAAAATAGAAGAAAGGCTTAGACAGTAAAATTCCCTTTTTTTTCACTGTTCATAGACAATATTTTCAAACACACAGTATGCGAGCGCCTCCCGACAACAAACATTTATGCCTGAGCAAGTAAGTTACTGTTCATTTCTTAATGTCTGACAGACCTTAGCGAAGTGACAACAGGGAACAAATGTTCTTTCATAAACTGATTACAACCATGGGATCATCATCAAGGACAGATGAGGGACAGGAAAATGGGACTTCGGCTTTCAGGTGGGGTCAACGCCCCTGTGGCTCTGTTACATTTCACACACAGACACTGAAATCTGCAAGTGGGCTTCAGCCAGCCGATTCAGTTAAACTGCTTGGAAACGGGAAGCACACATGAAGCTCCAGTCGCCCTGTTTCCATCTGTCGAGTCAGAAAGTTTGTGAACCAAAAGCCAACCTCGGCTTTGTGACATACGCTGTGATTTATCCTTCAGAGTCAGCGTAACCTAGGTCAATTGTTTGTTGTATAGAACTGATTTTATGTCCAAAAAAACAATAAGCATTTACTGCAATAAAAAAATAAAGGACATCTATTGAATTATGTTGTCACTAAAGTGCTTTTAAGGCAGCAACAATCCAACTCAACCACCGGTCCAAGAACCTTCTTGTTTTTGTCATTATTTCATTATTAGATGAGTATTCCCTCAGCCATGAGTCCTGGTCATGATGATGGTTTTAGCACTGCCAAAAAGTTGACAAAAAGTGTGCGTTAGGCAAGATGTACGTCTCTTTGTTTTAAAGTAATTGCTAAAATTCTTGATATCCGGTTGTAAACGGACCTGACGGAAAACAGCCCTCTGGTGGCTGATTTGAATCTTGTTGAAGACAGAAATTGAGATTAAGCGAAACTCGGCAGCAAGTTAAACCACTGGCGCTACGAGGCGAGATTAACATAACTTTATACGTAACATCGCTGTTTAAGACCTGGTTAACCTCTACGCCTAAGCAAACAAAGAAAACGCGTACATGCATAAAGCTGTAACCCTGAACTAAACAACAACAGTGCACTGGTCCTGTGGTTTTCAAAACTGGCTTTTATAAACAAATCTCATCAAGGCTTTATTAGATAAAATAATTTCAGAAGTGAATGGAAATCGTGTCAAAGAACTGCATAATGTCTCCCATATGTTCTTCTATTAACTTGGTTTTGTCCTTGATGTTCTCTCTCCATTGAGCGTATCTGTGCATCAGCTTGTCACCTTGTACAGCTCTGAAAATCTCTTTCTGGAATTCCTCTTTAATAAAAACCTCAACATTTTCCTTATGAAAAAGAGCGCTCATGTGAATATCCATCAGATTTTTGTGTTAAATGGTGAGTTACGCAGCTTCAGGGCCAAACCGCATCCTCGTTTAAGTCCAAGACGTCAGTTTGGTTGTGTTTAAAAGCCATTCAGTTGCATTATGAATGACTGGAGAGAAAGATTTAGAGGGTGTCACATCATCCTGAAACACTCCCCTCAACAGAACAGATGTGTGTATGAGAGGAGCCTTTATCTGGTGTACAATAAGTCACCCCGTCTGAGGCTTACTTAATGCCTGACTGCAGCAACAGGCATGTTGTCAGCATGTCAGCTCCTAATGGAGGGACTTATTTACACCATTAAGCACTTATTGGTGCTTTTAAAAACCATTAAGAACCCCTGACAAAATAACCTTTTTTAGTCATTTCTTTCTTCGCTCACTGAGCATCATAAATGCCAACTTCAGATAAGAATTATACTGAGAGTGAACTTAAGGAATGGGCCAGCTCGAAGGATGGGGTTGAAACCATAATGGAGACAAATGGGAAATTAATGAAATGGGTGAAAGTCTGCGCTACGAAACACACACACACACACACACACACACACACACACACACAAAAGAAAGAAACATGCTATGGCATGAACAAGGATGGAACAAGTGAATAGACAACTGCTGGTTTTGGGTTTCATTTACACTGATAAGGGCATAAGAGGATGAAGTCATCTTACGCTATTCAAATCAAGAAACAGGGAGAGTGAAACGAGGATATAGGGAGTAAGGCGGAGAGAGGAGGCAGATAAAGAGGCAGGAAGGGAGAAGTGGAGTCGTGTCTTATTAATATTGTGACTGCTCTCTGGCAGTGAGTTAAAGCACACATCTACCAAACATCTGTCAAATGGCGTAATCCATACGGTTTAACATAAGCTGCTGGCACCACCTCTGGACAGAGATTCGCACAGATGCTCTGATACAAAACCACAGCCAACAGTGGACATGGAAGTGGGAGGAGGCTTTTATTGATGCTTCTGTCATGCAATCTCACTGTACCTCATATGTGAACATGGCTTTGGATTAAGAGCTTCTGTATGCATGCATAAGTACGCCTGTGAGCTCATAGTCAAAATGCATGATGTGTTTCTCACCATGGACCTGCAGCATGGCTGAAGCCTCTGTCTTGCCAACGCTGTTCTCAGATGTGCAGGTATACATCCCTTCATCCTGCTCTTTCACGCGGAACAAACGAAGGTTGTTGCCGTTGCGAATTTCAAACCTGCGGATGAAGAAAGCGAGATAATGAAATGCCCAACTGGGTTTTACGGCAAAAATAAAAAGAAAGAAAAGATTCATCATACTAATCTGCACAAAGTGGAATAGAAACGCCTAGTGGTACAAGAAAATGTCATTCCTTTCCCTTTCGATCTGTTGTGGGGATTTTTTTTTTCCTTTTCTGCAACCGTGTGCCATTACATCTGGAGACCAGAGCTGCATCTGCCTTAGATATTGTCACAGGCTCCAAGAGACTTATCCAAACATTTGCAGATCAAGAAACAAGTGGCATTACCTTAACCTGTCAAAGCGGTTTTCATTTGACGGCATTAGAACAACATTTCATCTCTTTAACAGCAGATTAAATCCAAAGTCAAGACAACCTTTGCAATAAACTATTTGAATTGCAAAATACAGACTACAGACAGTTAAATCAGCTGTCACTATGTAAAAGAAAGAGTGAATAAAATCTGTTTTTCACCGTATATATTTTGCAGGCTTTTGCAAGTGTCCACCAACATTTACACATACGGCCTCTCAAATTTATGGAGATAAATTATTCTTTATAATCACATTTCAGAAATTAATATCCTCATTCAGGGATTCACCAAGTTTAACCGAAGACTGGCACAGGTATTGTTAATATGTTACTACAAAAAAAGAATCCAATTTAACACCTTTGTTACGGTCATTACTCACAAAGTAAAGTAAAGTAACCTTAAAAAAAAGATTATTTTGCTCTTGTGTAAGAAGCTCTACCAATTTTTTCTTCAACCTCATTTACATTAAAGTCAGTTGATAATGTCAGGTAGTGCTGAGCAAAAATCTATCAAAATACATGAAACCATAAAATACAAAAAACGCTTCTTCTAAGCGCATAAACCAAGTTATGTCGTAATTGTTTAGGTATCTCGTGCAGAGTTTGTTTCATAGCACTAGGTTTTAAATGGACGTGTGTCTTCATTGGTCTGCAGTCGTGCCAGTCACTCTCACCTCCCGCGGGGAAGCTCTCCTTCCTCTCGTCTCCATCGCACAGTCGGAGCAGGATCCCCGTGGACCTCACAAAAGAAGTCGACAGTCTCTTCCTCCATGACCACCTGGTTAACTGGCCTCCGTACCAACACGGGGCGCTCTGCAGGGGCGAGACGTGGACTTTAATGTCTACGTACTTTGTAGTCCTGGAAGGATGCGTTACATGCAGGAGATTTGTAAAACTCACCATACACCACCAGCTCTGCAGGATCGCTGTCCCTGTCCCCAACCATATTAGTGCCCACACAAACATACATGCCAGCATCGCTCTTTCTGGTGTGAGAGATCATCAGTTTCCCCCCACGCATCTACGGAAACATAACAAAACAAGACAAAAACAGAAGACATTTAGCTCAAGTGGAACTATATAGATATCACATTATACCATAGTGACTCACACAGCATTTTTTATCTGATTTTCATTAATTATAATAAATGATTGATATATATAAGAAAAATATTTTGGGGGTTTTTCCTGTTTGAAACCGACTGCTTTTTAAATATGAAAGATTCCCAGCCAGTGCCTCTAACATTGATGACACTATCTTTCATCAGCGTCAGCCCGTCACCACCGACTTTTCCAAAATCACCTATCAACAATCACAGATTGGGGAAAGAAGAAAAAAAAAAGGAAGAAAAAAAATACAATCACAGGTTGTGTCAAGCTCTCAGTTTTACACATGAGAGGATAGGACAACAGCGGCAGCAAGAAATCAGGGACATTTTCCAGTCCACAGCATGCAAGGTGTGTGCACTGAATTAGAGTCTTTAAAAACCATCGTCAGTCTGAATGGATTACTCTCCCTCTTCGGAGGGTAGAGTTTTTTTCTTGACTTTTACATGTTGCAACAGTCTTTCTAGTGGCACCACGTATATATTTCAATGCTTACAGGTCAAAGGCCCACATGTGTAACTGCAAAAGCTTCGTCTTTAGAAGAACTGCTGGTGCAAAGAGACTTTCACGACACCGGCCCTATGATCTGCCGTGACTCTGCTAAGTAGTATTGTCAGCTATGAATTCCTTCGTATGTGGTTCTTAATGTATGTGGATCTGACTGACACTCCACTCTTCTTGTTAATTTTATGGAAATTGTGGCTTATTAAATCTCTTTATAAAGATTTTGGAAGAACAAGTTATATAACAAAGACAAATAAATGCAATTAGACTTCAGCTACAAAGATTATTTTTTTAGAAACCACCACTGGGAGAGGGTTTACCTTTTGAGTCCTGGATGAAATATATCTTTTCTTGAGCTTTTTTTCCAACCATTTTTTTATTTTCAGGTATTTGGGCTGGATGAATTGATTATGATAAAAGTATAGAATGTTATTTAATGTTCATTACATTTCTGTTCAATATTTTTACGGACAGAATTTCTAGGAGCAGCCGAGGTGTGGAGGGGGTCAGGTTTTTTGGTTTCATCAGGCCACGACCTGCAGCTCTCACTGGAATCTGTTGAATGTGAAGAGATCTGCAAACTCGTGACCACGGTCTTGAAAAGGCTAGAGTCCCCTCTGGGTTGGGGATCAGATACTGCTCCAAGTAGAGGAGTTCAAGTACCTCAGGTAGAGTCAGGGAAGACTGGACGGTCTGAAGAAGCTGGGCCGAAGGGCGAAGCTCTGCATTTTCTAGTCAGTCTACGTTGCCATCCTCACCTATGGTCACGAGCTGTGGGTAGTGACCGAAAGATGAAGATTGCAAATACAAGCAGCAGAAATGAGTTTTCTCTGCAGGGTGTCCCTTAGAGATAGAGAGAGAAGCTGGGAATCTGGTTAGGGGGCCTCCTGAATGCCTCCCTGGTGATGTTTTACTTCTTTCCCACCAAGATGGACCCCAGGACAGACCCACGACATGCTGGAGGGATTACATTTCACAGCTGGCCAGGGAACAACTTGGGAAGTCCCAAGATGAGCTAGAGTGGCTGGGGAGAGGGGAGTCTGGGGTTCCCTGCTTAGGTTACTGCCCCCGCAACCCGAGATAAGAGGTAGAAGATGAGTGGATGGTTGGATATCATAAGATGAAATAAAGTACTCAACCAAATATCCACCTATGTTATATTAAAAACTGGATTTTTTTTCACATTTCATATAGTCTGAAACACTGTGGAACTATATTTTGCAGTGCATTATTTCTGGAAATAGTAGTAAGGTACTGTATATTTGAGATGTAGGGCCCACCGGATGTAGGTGGCTGGTAGGGTTCATGTATGTTTGTTATCATCTAAGTTCTTTAGGAAAATGATTCTGTCTGATGTTGAACTCACAGAGATGCGTTCATCTTTGGTGCTGACTCGGACGTTGTTGCGTTTCCAGGACACGGTGGGCTCAGGGTGGCCACGCGGAGGAACACACTCCATCACGGCAGGCTCGCCCGCAGCCACCACCACATCGCTCGGGGGCTGCCGGAAGTCATCTCTCAGGACTAAGAAGAAAAGACATACGAATCGAATTAGTTTGAGAGGTCCTGTCTGTCTGATGCATTTAAAACAAAGACTGAAAATTAGGCCAACGGGCAGCAGCACAGGCACATGTCCACTATCATCATATGAAACGCCAATTTGTCTTGGAAATATAATTGCTTTTTCCTGTGTGAACCATCATTTTTCCGAGGTTCGACTGAAACCCAGCTTATTGAGAGAAAGTTCATTATTGTGTTTGCATGTGCATGACTGCACAAATCCCCTAGCAACATCCCTGTCAAGACTATGCTGGTTTTAATGCTCTCCCAAACCTGCTCTCTTCTCCTCTGTCCTGTCAGAGCAGTTGAGTATTGCACATCTCTCAGTCCAACATGGGGTAAACATATAATATTGCATTTATAATTTAGTCAGCATGTGAGGGAGAAAATGTTCCCCCTGCATTAGAGAAAGGAGTGTGTCTCTGATCTGAACTGGTATCCTATGAGTGCTGAATTGAGTAAAATTGGTAATCAAAGTCAAAATCAATCTTCACGTCAAAGTTTGACCTCCCGCCACCCTGTGGATGATGACAGGCTAAGGGGCTTGGCATGCTGACCTTTGATACAATCAAAGTTGCTGTGACTGGCAGATGAAAGCCTGAGTGAAATCTGTGAACCGACCCTGCTCATGAAACTCCCTGTACAATCCTTGCACACTGACAAGCTGACATTTAAAGGCACATGCAGTATATGGACAAAAAAATGAATTCACTCATCGTGCTAGACTACATGCTGTATCTACAGCTACAGCCACAGGATGCCACCGCCCCCACCCCCACCCGCCCCGCAGAGCGTATTACCCCAAGCTAACAAAACAATCAATGCAGCCTCATCTTGCACTTTCATTAATATTTAAACACTCTTTCATTGATATAAAGATAGAAAGTCTTGACTCATCTCTGATTCTCTGATTCCAGATATGAAAAAAAAAAAAATAGCTGAAGTTTTATGAGAGCAAGTGAACTTACTTAAATATGGAAATCAGAAAGATAGTCGAAGAAGTGAATTTATAGTTATACTGCATATGAGTGCAGCAGCTTGTTGTATTTTCAAACTGTTTATGGACATTACGATGAGTTAGCCACAAAATGTATAGTTCCAATTCCAAAACGTTGTAAAATGTAAATGAAAACAGAATGCAATGATTTGAAGATCTTTGATTTTGCCATTTCATGGGATATATTAGTTCATTTTGAGTTTGAGGGCAGCAACACATCTAAAGGATGTGGGAACAGGGGCAACAAATGGCTGGAAAAGTAATTGGCACAGATCAAAACCAACAGAAGGAGCATTTGACCAATAATTTAACTGGCAACAGGTCAGTAACATGAATGGGTATAAAAGGAGCATTTCAGAGAGGCAGAGCCTCTCAAGATGCAAAGATGGGCAAGAGGGAGAGGGAAGAACAACTTCAGGAAAGTGTTCCTCAACGTACAACTTAGAAGACTTTAAAGATCCCACCATCTACACTGTATAATATCATCAAAAGATTCATAATATCAGGAGGAATCTCTGTGTTCTAGAGACAAGGCTGAAGGTGAAAACTGGATGGCTGTGATCTTCAGGTCCTCAAATATCACTGCATTAAAAAAAAAAAAAAAAAAACAAGCTCAAGAACAAGATTCTCTGCTGGCCTAGAAACACTCCCAGAGATCACAGTTCCCCATGCAATCCACAAGTACAGCTTACGCCTCTAACATGCAAAAAAGAATATGCACATAACCATAACTGAACACCATCCAGAAATACCATTATCTTTTCTGGACCAAAGTTCATTCAAAATGGCCTGAGGCAAAATGGAAACCTGTACTTTGCTCAGCAAAATTTGGAAGCCATGAACACCATGTCCTGCAGACTACAGAGGAGAAGGACCATCCAGCTTGTCAATAGTGCTTAGTTCAAAAGCCTGCATCCTACATGGTATGGGGTTGCACCATCAATCCTGAGAAGTACACAGAGTTTTTAGTGTAACATATGCTCCCATTCAGACAGCATCTCCTTCATAGAAGACCTTGCATATTTCAGCAAGACAATGCTAAACTACAAACTTCATCCATCACAACAGCATGGCTTCACAAGAGAAGAGTCTGGATGCTGAACTGGCCTTCATGCCTTATATTTTACACAGTGTCCCAACTCTTTTGAAATTAGTTTTGTATCAGAAAAGTGTCAACCATTGCTTGCACCACAGGAGTAACGACAGAATAATAAAACACCTGCTGTGTGACTGCTGCGCAAATGAAGCACATATTCAACATACTCAAGGACAATATATTGTATCATCCGTGAAACCCCTGATAAAAGAGGTTGCTTTTTGTAAAAGCACACATAAAAAAGCAAAAACTATTGTAAATAAACACCATTAATTTAAACTGTGACATTTTAAAGCCTAAATACGGCACTAATAACTACTATAATTACAGAGTGTGATGACAAACCTAATTGTATTTCCAGATTTTTATATTATTATTATTATTATTATACATTTTACAAAGCTAGAAAGACTTCAGGTAAGACCACTCAGGGTTTGCACGCACCATTTTCCATTAGGTACAGACATATAGCATCCAGTTTTAACTATTTAATGAATTTAATGAATTAGATTGTCTTCAGTCACCGCCAAAAATATCTCAGAAGTGAAAGATGCAACAGACAGTTGGCATTTCTAAAACTTAAATCAATTCATTCAGCTAATCTCTTTTACCCAGGCTGTGATGTAACTGAACTTTGTTTAACTAATTATTAAGTTGTTAAATTTAATTACAAACAAAAATAACATCTTAAATGCTGCGACATTTGAGAAATACAACTGAGAAGTCCTAATACAATAAAAATGTATAACCTTTTAGACGTCATTAATTTTCTAATCAGCCCGAAGAGATATTTAATTATAAAAACAATGCAGCAGATCTAAGAGCAGGTGACTTTGTGCTTTGTGCCAATCAGAGATTTGCCACTTATAGTGTGGAGGCCTCATCTTGTCAATTAATCCTTAAACAGCAGTCCAGTTGAAGTATTTGGAGGAGCAAAGACAAACCTACGACCCACAAGACACATTTCTGAAAAATGCCTTTTCACCTAATTACTCTGCCCCCTTTTCACTCGGCTGCCTGCTTCAGATGCTTTGCAGAGCTGACAGACTAATTGAAAACACAGCATTATTTTTAGACCTTGGTCTGTAGGACTTAAATGGGTGCGCAGAGACCTTTGTTCCCCTTCCATGGTGAATGAAGTGAAAAAGCCACAGCCTGGCAGCTAATGCCTAAACTGCACACATGCACACACCTACAAAAACACAGGGACAACCCATGCACATGTGCGCAAATTCCCCTCACACGCATTTACCATTTGAATCCCAGAGTCCCCATGCACTCTGAAAGTGGAACATTTTAGTGCTGAAACATGCCAGAGAGCAAAGTCCTGACATCATGTGCTCCAAAATCTTCTTTGAAGCTGGACTGAAGGTGATATGATCCTCCCCTGTTCTGGCTTTAAAGTCTGCCATGACAAACACAGCTTCCCACGGATGTTTGCGTGTCATGATGACTCCACCACAGAATCTATCAGAGAAACAGGGAGTCAGACTCCCTCTTCAGAGGGGTTACTACACCCGGACATGATACGACTGGGTCTGCCGAGTAATCTCTTCTCGCTCTGGTCCGTCCACACTGGGCTCAGACATGCAGAACAGTTACTGCGGGGCAGCTCCGGTCTAACCCTGCCTCTGTAGAGACAAATCCTCATACTCCCCAAGGCACTTCCTGTGAGCTTAAATAAATGCAAATGACTTCCAGCATTGTTTCCGTGGGTGCTAGTCCAAGAGCACCCATTCAGTTTCATGACGTTAATATTTCACGGATATACAGATTAGCAGATTTAATCTCCCAGAGAATATTCATCACTTGATTTCTAAGTGATATTTAGCTCTGCGATGCAGCGTTCAGCACAGGAGCAGCAGAGCAGACAGGCCATCTGTCACTGTTTTTAGAAAAATTAACATTGGAGACAAAAACAGATTTAGCACATGGAAATGGCCAGGTATTGTTTTTGCACTTTGGTTTGTATGCATGCAGGTTACCCAATGTTGACATGAGGATGAGTGTGGAAAACCGACAGAAGAGACCGCACAGCTGTGTGAACAGAAATCGCGCTGTGTGTGTTCATAGCTCATTGATGGAAGGGTGAGCTGAAAGTTCAAAGGCCAGCAGAAGTGCATATTTTGGTGGGTTTGAAATGGCCCGGCCGCTTCGCTCCAATTGTTCTTTTATTTCATGAGTGGTAAACCCTTTAGGGAGGTGGTCTAATCCCATTGCCACAACACTGCCCTGCCAAAGCTAATGGAAGCTTTGCCTAAAGCGTGGGGAGATTGCTTTAATCCACCCATTGTCTGATTGTGATGATGGAGGATGAGAAGCCACTGCGGGGTAAACAGCCGTCACGAGAGAGTCTTGGTCATAAATTCTTCCAGATTCTAAAAATGTGATAATATTTCCATTATACACAGCCAGTGCACGAAGATGACGCTGTGCTGCATTAGTGAGCCTTGACTGAATTCATATGAACCCCAACAATTATGAATTTCTCAGCTGCATATTGAAATTCAGCTTTACAGCTCTCAGGTACTGTATAAACAAGTGTGTTGCATTTGTCAGTGATCATTTACACCTGCAGATGTGCAATTACGAGCGAATTAAAACAGAAAAAACAAGCTGCATCCAGAACTTTGATTCTTTCATAATCCCTCATCAGGAGTAAGAGGAACATCTGGCTGTAAAGCCTTTTAAGCAAGTTTATTTTTGTATTTGTCCTACTTTGTTTTAATCCACCACCATGTGACTACCTACACTCTGAGACAGGCAGGCATCCACATTCATGACTCTGACATTACCCCTCTTTCCCTTTGAAATTATTTTTAAAAAATCAAGCATAAGGAAATGGATTTCAGTCCATTCCCACTGCCTCGTTATTCTGGGTTCACAACAGCCAGGCACGTCAGCCAGTCACTGGAAGCCTACAGTGAAAAGCAAAGAAAAAAGATGGGATAATGATTGCTGCTGGGATTTCTGAGCAGCACGCTCCTTATGATGACATACCCTACGAGGGAGGAACAATGGGTATACAAAAAACACAACTTGTGGACCTCAGGCTGCATAAATGTTCATTTGAGCAATAAAAGAATTACTTAACCTGCAAATCTACAGTAAATTGGAAATGAATGTTCTGAACAAAGAACTTATTATAATAATTATTATTTTACAGAAATAAGCGTTGATGCATGACTTATGACTCAGCGGTGGAGCGATCATATGCTCCTGCTATTTTTTCTGCATGCAAAGCTTTAACTCTGCTCTAATTATGAGCAAGGCTGCCAATTATTTGCTATACATGTCACTGTTTTAACAGATGCATAATACCAACATGTTGCGCCTAAACAGGGCTAATGCGATCACACCTCATCCTTCTACTACAAGCAGGTGGGAGGATGATCAGAAGAAGTGGCCAGAAACTGGATGACACACGGTACACAGCAAAAATGTGACGTGCTGCTGCATTTACAGGATCATATTTGAAGCTGAAATAAGGTAGTATTTCAATTACATTTCATTTAGCAGATGCCTTTATCTAAAATTAATTACAATTGAGCAGCTTTGTTGTTTTCTTGGAGCCATGCAAATATAGAGAGAACATTAAAATGTCGCACATTTCCTGCTGGGAATTGAACCAGGACACTTTGTGCTGTGAGACAACGAGTGACCACTACACCACCACCCATTGTGTCAGTTTGTTGTATGATCAACAGCGAATGAATAACCTATCGTCTGACTGTTGTGGAGGATCAGAAGCTACTCTCGGGTAAACAGCCAACATATTAAGCTGTGTCATTATTTAAATATTTATGACTAAGCCAAACTGTGGAAGCTGTGTGTCAAAGTAAAAGCCATAATTTAATACCAAAGAACTTCTTTTAACTTTTCCTTTTGCACAGGTCACCACTGTGGATCACTGAGTTCTGCATACTGATTTGGCACTTTTTACATGGAAGGCCACTCCAGACATAACCTTCCACATTTATCCAGGTCTGGGACTGCCACAATGAGTGGCAGGGACAATGGGAACAACGAAGTGTCTTCACCCAGAGCCATGTGACAGAAGTGAACCAGAAACCTTTCTGTTGGAGAACAACAAACTTTACCCACTGTGCCAAGCCACCCATGTAGGGTCCTTCTACAGCTTTTCCATTGAGTTGAGGTCTTGACTTTTATTACACCATTCCAAAACCTTGATTCTTGGATGTTTCAGAAATTCCAAAGTAGATTTGCTGATGTGCCTGGCATCGTTGTCCTGATGCATGACTCAATTTCATCCAAGATCTAGACGTTGAACAGATGACCTCATCTTTGAGTCTAAACTATGTATTTGGAGAACTTCATAGTTGGTTAGGTTATTGCAAGGTACCTGGGGCCTGCAAACAAAACCAAATGATCATCCCTCCACCACCGTGTTAAACAGATGAGGAGTTTGTGCTAATATTCTTTTTCACTCAAACGTGACACTGTGGATTATGCATAAACATCTCACTTTGGTCTCATCTGTTTAAAGTGCCATTGTTCCAAAAGCCTTGTAGTTTGCTCATTTAAATCCATTTGATTCAGATCCACCATTTATTCGATGCGGCGTTCCTCTTTTGAAGTTGGTTGTTTTTGGGCTTCCATACAAATTTAAATGTAACTACTAATTACATTCTTGCAGCACTTTATGACCTTATAAGAGGGTAATATTTACCTGTTTGTGCCTGAAAGGACACTGTTGAAAAGGTTTTATTTTGAAAGGGGGGTTTGCGGAAGGACTTTTATATTGAAAGGTCAAAGGCGGTTTTTTTCTTTTCTTTTCCAAGCCAGAGTAGCGAAACCGAGTTAAGCCTGTTCTCCTCTTCACCTGATCTGGTTCTCGTTATCTTCTTGTTTGTTGTGAACTCCGAGGGTCAGTGAATGACCGAAGTGAGTAACTTGTGTTGGGTTTCTTATTATTTATAGTTCAGTAGTGCGCTGGATAGTTAATTGGTCAGTGAGGGGAGGGGGAGAGCTGAGCTGCGTGCCTGTGTGAGATTTACCGTTAAACCAGTAGAGGGTGCTAGTAGGTCATAAAGTTTAGTTTAATTCCTAAATATGAGGAGATGGTATTCGAATCCCCTTTATGGTAGCAGATGTTCATTTATATGTCTTCTCATGTTATTTATTTGCATATTGTTTCAAGTTATATTGTTTATTATTATTTCAGAACTGTTGCAACCCTGAGTTCAAATAAACACCCCGGCGGTTGAGGCCAACTGGAACTCGCGTCGTCCTTCCTTTCCCTGTGTCCTGACCGACACAGCATCTTGTCTTCTGTCTCACCTTACGAACAAGCTGATACCCTTTAACTCCCCAACATATGGTCCTTCGAGCCGGATGACAGACTTCAAGATGCAGTCAGATGAAGAGGACTACCCCGACGGGCGATCTAAGCGCCAGACCCGTCGACCAACCAGGTTCCAGGATTTTGAGGTGGACTACATCGGTGCTTATCCCCAAGACCCATCGCCCTGGAGATTACTCCGCCCTCCCACAGCAGACCCTGCCTTCTCACCGCAGGAGAGTTCGGCGCACACCAGCCCCTCCCAAGTAGCTCAGCCTCACTTTGGTGACCGCTTTGGGAATGCTGCTCACCTCGAGACCCCTCAGCTAGCCCCCGAGCGCCCTCAGAGGAGGATCCTAGCCGCCGACGTTGCACCTAGAGCTCCAACCCCCTACCAATGGGGCCCTTACAGAGACCCCGCCTACCCAGATATCAGGACAATCCAAGAGGAGAACGCGAAGCTGTGGCGAACCCAAGAAACCTTTCAGTCCACCCTAAAGGAGCTCCACGAAGCCCGTAATGAGATGAAAGAGCTAATCAGAACAGCTCGCTCCATGAGAGAGGATCTAGAACAGTACACCGGCTCACCATCGAGTCCAAACCACCCTCGAACCTTCAAAGCTAGTGCGGCCGCTTCCCCACCTCACCACCCCTCAATTCAGTCTAAGGAGGAAGAGGAGGAGGACTGGCCCGATCCTCCACCCTGGCCTGAACCTGAAGAGGACCTGTCCAGAGAGGTTAAGAACACGTCTTACCCTCAAGTGCAGCCTTCTACACCACTCTCTCGCCCCGTGCCAGCCTACCTTAGCACGGGATACCCACCAGCAGGCGCGAGGGTGACGTCCAACCCGCCCCCTTCCAACCTCCCACCTCGAGAGCACCTCTCCGAACAAGTCTACAGAGGTCCGAAACCTACGATACCGAAGTTCAGCCACCCAGATCCAAGTGAGTTTGCAAGACTCCGGATTGCCTTGGAGAACTTACTCCCCTCTGACTCCTCAGAACTTTTCAAGTACCAGATCCTGGTGGATCATTTGAGACTAGAGGAAGCCAGGCTGATAGCTGATGCTTATCTAAATTCACCTACACCCTATACTGACACCATGAGAGCCCTTCATGACAAATTTGGCCAGCCTCACCAGCTAGCCTTACGGAAGATCGCTAGTGTACTAGAGGCCCCGGAGATCAAGCGCGGGGATTCAGCAGCATTTCAAAGGTTCTCTCTCCAGATCCAATCCTTGGTGGGTTTACTGCAAACGCTAGGCCCAGAGGGAGAAATCGAGCTCAAGTGTGGTTCTCATGTGGCCCGACTTCTAAGCAAGCTTCCTGCCGAGCAAAGAGCTGATTTCCGTCGCCACCGGTTCAAACAGCCGGGGACAATGCTCACACTGCGTGACCTGTCAGCGTGGCTCAGTTATGAATCCTGGTGTCTGAGCTTCGACAGCCAAGTAAGTGTAAGAAGCAGCAAAGAAAGACAGCCAACTCGGTCTGATGGCCGTTCTACAAAACAAGGGGTGACCGTCCTCCATGGTCGGGGAGAACCTTCCGAGTTTGTCTCTGCCCCTGAACCAAATGGCGGGAAGAAGAAACCCACCGGGAAGGCATATTGTGCCTATTGCCAGAGTACCGAACACTACTTCAGTCAGTGTAGTGAAGTCGCCAAACTTTCCAAACCGCAACTCAAAGAGTGGATTCAGGTTAACAAAAGATGCTGGCGTTGCGCACGGAATCACCAAGCAGCTCAGTGCACCTTGAAGAAAGCCTGCAGTATCTGTCAAGGTAAACACCTTCTAGCTCTGCATGAGATAAACCTGAGGTCAGAGAGAGGGGACAAGGAGGTCGCAGTGAAGGAAGAGAGCTGTTTGACCAATTCAGGTTCTGATTCCCTCTACCTGGACCGACCTGGAGCGGGACACCGGGTGATGCTGAAGGTCATCCCCGTCACTCTGTACTACGAAGGAAGAAGTATGGATACCTTTGCTCTGCTGGATGATGGATCAGAGAGGTCCATGCTACTACCAGATGCAGCCAAGGCACTAGGTATGAAGGGCGTCCCCGAAGACCTACCCCTCCGGACCATTCGACAGGACATCCAGGTGCTTCAGGGACACAAGGTATCATTTTACGTTTCTCCAGCTGCTGATCCTAAAATTAGCTATAAGATCCATGACGCCTTCACTGCCAGTCGTCTGAGTCTAGCCCAGCATACGTACCCTATGGAGGCGCTGCAGAGGAAGTACAAGCACCTCCGAGGGCTTCCTATATCGACACTGAAGGACGCAAGGCCCACATTATTACTCGGTTCGGATCAAGCGCACCTCATCACACCGGTGGAACCAGTCCGACTCGGGCCAGCAGGCGGCCCTGTCGCAATCCACACTAGGTTGGGCTGGACCCTCCAGGGCCCGATCCGAGTCATGGGGCGGCCTTCTCACCCAGTTCAGTGTCTGTTCACCTTCTTCCCACCGCCAGCGGAGGAGCTGTATCGTCATGTTGAGAGGCTCTGGCAGCTAGACACTATACCTCACAGGCCAGAGAGACTGGTCATTCGTTCGAAGCAAGATCACCAAGCAATCACCTTACTGGAAGCCAAGACGGTTCGCATGGAGGTCGATAGAGTGAAAAGATATGCTACCCCCCTACTACGCCATGCTGCCATGCCTCCACTGCATGCATCAAAGGAGTCAGTCATGGCGCTACTGCGGAGCACGGAAAGGCGGCTCGGGAGGGACTCGGGGCGAGCAGAAATCTACAGAGCGGAAATGCACAAGCTCATTGCCTCGGGAGCTGTGCAAGAGGTCAGTCAAAGGGAACCCTCTGAGGAATGCTGGTACATTCCGCATCACCTAGTCTGTCATAATGGGAAGAATAGGTTGGTCTTCAATTGCTCCCACCAGTACCATGGACAAACCCTGAATCAGTACTTGTTACCAGGTCCAACCCTCGGCCCATCCCTGGTGGGGGTGTTACTGAGATTTCGGGAGCATCCTATCGCAGTGAGTGGAGACATCAAAGGGATGTTTCACCAGGTTCGCCTCCTTCCGGAAGACCGTCCACTACTGAGGTTCCTGTGGCGTGATCTGAAGGTGGATGAGCCCCCGAGGGTATTTGAATGGCAGGTGCTTCCCTTTGGTACAACCTGCAGCCCTTGTTGCGCTACATATGCTCTCCAACGCCATGTAGCCGACCACTGCCAAGCCCAGGACATCGTGAGATTCTCCATAGAGCACTGCTTCTATGTAGACAATTGCCTGCAAAGTGTACGCACCGCGGAGGAAGCGAAGCAGTTGGTAGATCGCCTTCGAGCTCTCTTGTCCTCTGCGGGCTTCGACCTCCGACAGTGGGCCTGCAATGAGCCCGGTGTCTTGGATCACTTGCCCCAGGAGGCTAGGTCTCAGAGTTTAGACTTGTGGCTGGCACAAGACAAGCTCGATCCTCAAGAGCCAACCCTTGGTCTCAGTTGGAACTGGGAGAGAGATTCCCTGGGTTACAAGAATAGGCCAGTGTCCTACGAGGCTCCCACTCTGAGAAACCTTTATAAGGTTCTGGCTTCCCAATACGACCCATTAGGTTACCTGGCACCGTTCACCACTCGAGCTAAGCTCATCATCCGGCAACTGTGGAACCAGAAACGAGGTTGGGACGACCCGAACTTACCCTCACCGCTACTTCAAGCCTGGTCCAGATGGGAGGAGGAACTTAATTGCTTACCCCTCCTGAATTTCCCTCGAGCATATGCGACCCCCGGATTTGATTCTGAAGAGGCTACTCGTGAACTGCACGTCTTTGCTGATGCTTCAGAACAGGCGTATGGAGCGGTAGCCTACCTGAGGTCGGAGAACAACCAAGGACAGGTGCACCTTTCCTTCCTCTTAGCTCGTTCTAGGGTGGCTCCCAAACGGGTGCATTCCATTCCTCGCTTGGAGCTGTGTGCTGCTCTTGTAGCAGCTCAGTTAGCCAGTCTTCTTAGAAAAGAGCTTACCCTGGAAGTGGCCCACATCACCCTGTGGTCCGACTCCACGACGGTACTTACCTGGCTTCATTCCCAATCCTGCCGCTACAAAGTCTTTGTCGGCACAAGAGTAGCGGAGATACAGGAGCTAACCGAAGGTGACACCTGGCGGTATGTGGATTCAGATAGAAACCCTGCCGACGATCTAACTAGGGGTAAAACCCTAGAAGAACTCAAGAGTCCAAACAGGTGGTCCCAGGGACCACAATTCCTTCACCAAAGCGTAGAGAGCTGGCCGGAAAGCCCTGGCTCTGAATTACTCGAGGATCAAGCAGAGCTCCGTAAGTCCGTTTTTTGTGGAGCCACCGTCACTTCACCCACTTGTGATGTTCCAGAGGACAGGGCGTTTAGTTCCTGGCAAGAGCTGATGGAGGTTACCGCACGTGAGATGCAGAGTGGAGCCGCCTCTAGTACTCCACTCACAGCCGAAGACTATCAGCAAGCTGAACACAGAATTCTGCAGCAAGCACAGAGACGATCCTTTCCTGAGGATTACAAACTCCTGTCTGCAGGAAAGGGGGTGTTCCCCTCAAGTCGTCTGCTCACTCTGGCCCCAGTACTTGACCAATCCTCTGGTCTGATAAGAGTAGGTGGCCGGCTGAGACATTTAGGCGACGTAGACTTGCCTCTGCACCCAGTCGTTCTGGACCCATCTCATCCTACCTCTCACCTCCTCATACAAAAGTACGATGATGACTTGCACCATCCTGGGCCTGAAAGAGTTTTCTCCGAGTTGCGGAGACGGTTCTGGATCCTCCGTGGACGAGAGGCCGTTCGCAAGCATCAACGAACTTGCGTTGAGTGCCAGCGTTGGCGGGGCAAACCTTCTATTCCCAGGATGGCGGATCTGCCTGAGGCCCGCCTACGGTTACACAGACCAGCATTCCACTCAACAGGAGTGGATTGTTTTGGGCCGATTATGGTGAAGGTGGGCAGACGCCAGGAAAAGCGGTGGGGGTTCTTCTTTAAATGCCTGACAACCAGAGCAGTTCATCTGGACCTCCTTAAAGGTATGGACTTGGATGCCTACTTGATGGCTTTGAGGCGATTTGTCGCCAGAAGAGGAACCCCAGCGGAGCTGTGGTCAGATCAAGGTACCAACTTTAAGGGAGCCGAACGTGAACTTAGAGAAGCCTTCAAGAACATGGTACCAGCACTGCAGCAGCAGCTAGCTCGCCAAAGGATCAAGTTCAACTTCAATCCTCCTGCTGCTCCCCATTTTGGTGGGGTATGGGAGCGTGAAGTTCGATCCGTAAAGTCAGCACTCTACAAATGTGTTGGAGTTCAACCTGTCCATGAAGAAGTGTTACTTACCGTGCTTCTGGAGATTGAAGCCATCCTCAACTCGAAACCACTGGGCTATGTGTCAGCAGATGTTGCCGACCTAGACCCGGTGACTCCAAACAGTCTGCTCATGGGGCGGCCAGATGGCTCGCTCCCTCAAGTAGTGTATCCAGAGACTGAGATACTAAGCCGGAGGCGCTGGCGACATTCTCAGATCCTGGCTGACCAGTTCTGGTCCAGATTCATAAAGGAATACCTGCCTGCTTTGCAGACAAGGCAGAAATGGCAGTCCTTCTCTCCTGACCTGCCAGAGAAAGTGGTGGTCATGATAGTTGAACCCCAGTTACCTCGTGCCCAGTGGCCAGTTGGACAGGTGATTAAGGTTCACCGGAGTGATGACGGATGCGTCAGATCAGCTGATGTCAACATCCAAGGACGGATCTTCACCCGCCCAGTGGCCCGATTGGTGAAGTTACCAGCTCTTCCGTCAGGAGATACGGATTCTCCTGCACGTGCTGGACTGTGAACCTCCTTACGCCTTTCTTTGATGCAAATGTTCTATACACATTTGGGGGCGGCTGTTGAAAAGGTTTTATTTTGAAAGGGGGGTTTGCGGAAGGACTTTTATATTGAAAGGTCAAAGGCGGTTTTTTTCTTTTCTTTTCCAAGCCAGAGTAGCGAAACCGAGTTAAGCCTGTTCTCCTCTTCACCTGATCTGGTTCTCGTTATCTTCTTGTTTGTTGTGAACTCCGAGGGTCAGTGAATGACCGAAGTGAGTAACTTGTGTTGGGTTTCTTATTATTTATAGTTCAGTAGTGCGCTGGATAGTTAATTGGTCAGTGAGGGGAGGGGGAGAGCTGAGCTGCGTGCCTGTGTGAGATTTACCGTTAAACCAGTAGAGGGTGCTAGTAGGTCATAAAGTTTAGTTTAATTCCTAAATATGAGGAGATGGTATTCGAATCCCCTTTATGGTAGCAGATGTTCATTTATATGTCTTCTCATGTTATTTATTTGCATATTGTTTCAAGTTATATTGTTTATTATTATTTCAGAACTGTTGCAACCCTGAGTTCAAATAAACACCCCGGCGGTTGAGGCCAACTGGAACTCGCGTCGTCCTTCCTTTCCCTGTGTCCTGACCGACACAGCATCTTGTCTTCTGTCTCACCTTACGAACAAGCTGATACCCTTTAACTCCCCAACAGACACCAAACAACAAACAAAACAAATCTGGGTACTTTTATTCACAAATACTAGAAGTGAAACTACATTTCTCTCATCTGCATATGAGGACCAATAGATCAATAGGCACAATGATGTCACAAGAACTGGAATCACAGATAGAAACACTACAGTCGGCTAACAGAAATCTAACCGATAAGAAACCATTCATAAATCCTGCCGTAATCCCTCGGTCACATATTGGCTCAACAAACCTCGCTGCTTCATTCCTTTGACGTTTGTTTAAGTTTTTACAGGCTTTGTGTATTTGTTCATTTGCTCTGAGAGAACCTCTGTAATCAATGGCAGTTTAATACCAAATGGGAAATCAGGGTTTCCAATTTCTATTAAGGAAACAAATATATAGAAACACCAGGTTTCTTGTTTCAGCTGACTGTACACTTTTGAAAAACAGATTAAATCTCAGAGGTTTTTCCTGGATATGGAAAGCTTTAATAAAACCTGGTAAGTACCAGCTGATTTTTATTGTTTGTTCATGGTATATAAAACCTTTCAACTGAAAGAGAGCATGCTTTCACGAAACATAATTGTGATTTTTATTCAACATTGCATCACACATAAAAAAAAAAAGGATTGTTCATATCAGCAATGATTTTGGTGATGTTGCAACTTTGCGTTAAGCCCCTGAGCTTTCCAGGGTGTTCATTACAACTGGTTTGGTGTGGTGGCATTAATCCAATTAAGGTATGAGAGATTACGTTCAAACATCACTTATTTTTGCGAAGAAAGCTCACAAAAAAGCAGTCAGAAAAGGGATTACAGCAAGTTTTTAAGGGTTCCAGGTTTTCCGTACGTCCCACTGCACATATTAGTGCTTCCCGACGTCTCACGAATCCCCTCCAAAGTCTGTGGAATTCACATTAAGATGAAAACAGTTTTTTTCTTAACTCTACAAAGCTTTAACATCTGTAAAGCCTTCATGGATTAAATATTCTAAATTGAATGAACTCACAACTTCTTTTTCTGAAGTTGGAGTTGCCTTGACAACAGTTTTACAAACGTTTCTCATCTAGTCTGTGAGTGATATGTATTTTTGAATACAGGGGATTTGGGTTTTTCCCCTTTTGACCACTTGGACAAATTAAAAAAATATTGCTTAAATGTGCCACCCACCTTTACCAATCTTTTTTCTTTTTCTTTTTGTAAAATAATGTATTTTAAACTTAATTTGACTCCCCATAAATGTAATGTAAAAAGATGTGAAGTAAATATAATAAGGGAAATCATTTTCACGATTGCGACAGCTAGGCTGCAAATCTGTGGTGCAAGCATGAAACCATTTGAATTTATTGACTTCAATGGGCCGAACAACCTACGGGACAAACAATCCTTCATTTATTTTCCAGTGGTCGGCTAAATTTTTATTTGTACCAGCACTATATAGAAAAGCAAGTAGCCTCCCTGAAGGTAATAAAAAAAAGCCGCTGCCATCTGGAGTTATGCACAACACCCTGCAGTTCATTGGAATAAGCCCTACTTGTAAAGCAATTAGGAAAATAAAGATCAATCAAGATGAAAAATGTGTGACAGAGTAAATGTCTTGTTCCTGCAGCCCTATATTTTATGGGCCATTCACTGACTGACTATTGCGGCCAAACCCTGGTTGGTGTCAGAGCTCCTGCTCCCTCCTCGTAGCCGCAAAAGCTGGACAGATGTGGATATTAATTACTGCTCGGCAGGAGTTTAAAGGTCTTCCTCCTCCCACCTGTTGTTCCTCAGACCCTTGCCTCACACACAGCCACAGCCATCACACATTACCACCAGATTAACACTGGCCTCTCGTTAACTCTGCATACTCCCTCATGTCCCTGCCACAGCTAATTGGGTCACTATTTACCCCACAGTCAGGACAAGCTCCCATCAAATGGGGGGGTGGGTGGGTGGGGGGGGGTGTCACTAAGACCACCATCATGCTGTCTTGGCATATGCCCTGGATGGCTGCGGGCTCAAAGATTAGAACAAAACAGGCATTTATTAATACTGTTAGTCACTCAGTGCCTGCAGATGAATCATCGTTTTTCCATGTGACCATGCTGTAATCTGCAGCAGCAAACAATGCTAAATTTCATTATCAACTATTTGAAAAAGGCAATATGACAGTATATGGATTGTATTTGCTCCTAGCCGAGACATCTGCATGAGTTGCAGATGCTTATTGCTCCCAATATCTGAGGAGGCTGTCCCTATTTTGGGACGCGGCTCCTGATGAGGTCAGCCAGCCATAAGAACACACACACCACACGCAAACACTGCCAGCAAGGAAGCCTCAGCATGGTGGAAGATAAGGCCGTGCTCAAATTGCTGTTTTGTGTTTTTAACGAGGACAATTCGACCTTGCTAATCTGTTTTTCCTCCATCCCACTGACTAATCCACTTCCTCATGCCAAGAAGGGCTGCGGTTCAGCCATGGGTTAGGCCACGCTGGAACAATTAAGGAGGAGGGAAGACAATGGCACGCGCCCTGGCACAAGCACGCACTCTTTCACCACCAACTCCTCAGAAGCACACAGCATGGCACCAAAAAAAAAGTTAACATGCGTGCACTCATGTGTCTGCGGCTCTCAGGTGAAGCGTTGACATTCCGGTTGTCACAGTGAACGACAGCACTGGTGTCAGGGTGTCAGCTTTATAAATATTCAACAACTCTGTCCCAACATAACAATCAGTGACGGCTTGCCTCCTCTATAAACTGACTACTTTTTTGGAGAATCGAACTGTGGCCTACTTATTTCCAATGTGACATGTTTCCTGTTAACATGACTATTTATAACTGACATGCAGGTAGTAAAACGTTTGCATCATGTGGGTCATTTTTGAGTCGACTTTGGTCACATACAAAAAAAATACAATTTTTCACAATGTATTTTGTTTATGCAACATTTTCCAGAAAACTAAATGGTGCTTTGGGAAGTCTTTGTTTGTGGAAAAGGGTTTATATAAAATAAAACAATTATCCTTTAAAGTCTGAGTAAAGCAAATTGAGAGATTTACATGCAAAGATGATGTAAGAATCTTAAGATAATTCCTGAAGACAACTGAACCTATGTAGACCTGGATTGTGGAATTAGACAGTTTAACTGGTTTCAGTGACTATCCGGTCCAGATTTGTAGGGCGTTTCTGCAACCAGGAACTTCAGCAATTTGACAAAGCTTAAAATTCCTCAAGGATGAAATTAAGTTGTCAACGTAACATTGACTGATCAATTTGCATTCGTTCACTGAATGCAAAATCAGTAAATCTACAAAACAAAAGCCATCAAAAGCTTTATGCTATGATTTAAAAATCATGTGTCATCTTAGTTAATTATAAAAACACCCCAAAGTGGTGGTGAATAATGCAGAGATTTAAAATCACAGCAACACTACAGCTGGCCAGCTCTTCCGAAGCAGACGGTTAAGAAAATTAGAAAACAGATCAAATGTAAGACTTTCTCTTTTCAAGTTTACCTCCTTAAATTTACCTCGTGTTAAAATAAATGAAGGCATATGAAGATCCAGGGTAAAATATTGGCCTCTTTGCTTTCCTGGTTGTTGCACATTTGACTAATAAATCTCATAATTAAATACACTCTGAACATTTTAGTACTTCGATTTTTTATATCTTAAAGAGACAGAGTGTCACTTACATTTTAATTAACCATATTAAAAAATCCGCTCATCACATATTAACTAAAATCATTTGTATATATCGTATGAAGGATTCTGATGTACTTTAAAAAAAAAAAAAAATCTTGCAGAACATGACCTGATATATTTAGGAACAAATATGTTTGCTTCGTATCCCCATCCATATACAAAGATAAAATGCATCATTGTCTCCACTGCAGCCTAAAATTAGACGCAAATCCACAGGCCATTACTTATTACTGAGTACATCTCCACCCACACCAGGGGTTGCTTCCAGCCTGCATACCGTATGTCATTACTCCTAAGTATAATTCACAAGTGGACCTTCAAAACTATCTGCGACACAACCGTGTGACATCTGTTTACTTATTTCATGTGGATATAGTGAAGAGAATGTGCTTTTGTTTAATTAGGAATAGCTCAGACGCTTACTGGCGACTTCCAACGAAGCATTGCGACTAATGGCCTCTCCCAGGAAGTTTCGGGCCACACACGTGTAGACGCCCTCGTCCGGTTTGCTCCTGCGTCCGTGTACGATGCGCAGAAAGAAGAGGGAGCCGCTGGGCAGGAGCATGCGGTGAGAACGGGGGTCATCTTTGTCAGTCTCCACGCGGTCTCCATCTTTGTACCACTCTATGCTGGGCGTAGGACGGCCCTCTGCCTTGCAGTTAAGAGTGGCCGGCTCTCCCTTGGAGACTATTAGATCCGAAGGGTCCTCCACAATCCAGGGAGCACTGTCCTCAAACCGTGCTCTGGACCCTGAAGCAGACATAAAAACATATTATATATCTGGCTTACCGTATACTATTCATAAAAGCATTTATGAGAGGACATGCATATGTCTGGGAAGTGTTGAGCAACAAATCTTGGTTATTTCTGGTTAAAAAATCAATTGTATTTTCCAATAAATTTCAGCTTTATCTGAATGTACTTACTTTCCTGCATCTGCACACAGAAATCAAATCAAAGTGGCTTACAGGCTAAGTATTTTGCAGAGGTCAATGCTTGCACAGAGGATGCAATCATCCATGTGATGTGGTCATAGCCAATCTTTGTGTCAGTCAGGTAGTTGGTGGAAAGCTGAGAATAAAAAAGGGTGAGCTTAGCATTTAATAGCAGAAAGACCCAAGTAGACCGAATGAGCAAGGCAGAAGGATATAGATAACTCCCATATCTGTCTCCCTCGGGATCCATTACTATCTTCCCTTGGTTGTGAGTGAAAAGCGCACTGCTTCAGGACCCGAGGTGAGCTCTTAGAGCACGACCAAATGTCTCCTACAATGTGTTACAGTCAAAAAAATGAATAATTCAAAATGCTGCTGCTGCTTTTAGGTTGTTTCTGAGGAGCAGATGGTCTCCTCCTCACTTTTTTTCTTTTTTTAAAGGAAACTAAATGGTCACTGTGCCACTGATTATTATCCTGCTCTGTCTGAGGCATTAAAGTCAGCATATAATATGATCCAGATTGCGTGAAAGTGGTCCATTATTGTTGTGGAGCAGCAGTCGGGAGTAACCTAATGACACGCATGTTGTTGTTACATTATACTTAAAACAGAGGCATCAGGATAAACCTGCACTTTTGCTCTAAGCAGATTTATGCATTTTCATGGACTGGATACTTGCGGACCAGGAGTCTAAAACACGGCCTTTGCACCTAAGTCCGGAAGCAGCACAGCTGCAAAATCCAGGATGTGGAAGAATCAAGCCATTAAAAACAAGCTATGGCACCTTCACCGTGTTCTGGTGTTAAAAAATAAATAAATAAAGGCTTTTCTTAATAGGATCCTTGGTTTCCTGAGATCTTAATGAATCGTATACCGAGTTTTGGTGTGAATACGGGGGGATACAGTACAACAGTTCCCTTTTCAACCATTGAAGGGCTCCATTTATCACAGCTGGTTTTAGGGGGTGGTGCCATCCACTCCACCCACCTCCTCCTGGTGCAGTGTGTGCTTCCCTGAAATTGGTGTTACAAATTTACACTTTCCATTTTCAAGGTACAGAAAAAGCAGTATGATGGTAAGATTATAAAAACAAACATGGATAAGCTGAGTAGCTGTGTTGCTTCCAAATCTTTCCAACACATCACTTTTGAACAAAACAAACAAACAAACAAAACCTAATGAGCCTAATGAACCTGGCTATGACAAATTAGTTGATACCCTCAACTTAATATTTAAATCAAGGAATTTCTGTAACTCTCAATGAGGCTTCAGCACCTGTAGTTGTGTGTTGTGGTCTGTTCCTCATGGTCAAACTGCTCCAGCTGTCTCAGGTTTGAAAGGTTTCTTCCCCAGACTGGATGTTTCAGCAGATGTTCAGCAAGATTTAGAAAGGACTAATAGAAGGACACTTCAGAATAGTCCGATGTTTGGTTTTGAGGACCCTTGACCTCCAGCTGAGACCAAGCTTTCTGATATTGAGCAGCATGTGGCTCCATAATGCCATAACAGTCCTCAGGTTCCATTGTACCTGCACAGATTCAAGAGACCCGGTACCTGACGCAGCAAAGCAGCTCCAGAAGGTACCTGAGCCTCCTCCCTGTTTTATATCAGGTGCAATGTTCTTTTTTGTCATCAATTTTCCTCTTTCATCCACAAGGGTTACAGTCCTGTGGCCCATAACCTTCTGGATGACATTTGCAGCTGTAGTCACAGGAACATCACCTGTTTGGAGATGATCTTCTAGCCTTTACCTTTGACATGCTTGTATATAACCTTCTCTCTGATCTTCTCAGAAAAGTCTCTCCTTTGCTTTCTCTGGTCCATGTTCAGTGTGGTGAAGACCATGATACCAACACCAGAGTGATGCGTTTCAATAGTTAGTTTAATTTAATGTGCCATTATAGTTAAATTATTTTCAGCCTTTCACAGGGGTACCAGCTAATTTATAAAGGCAAGTTTCATTTGTTTGTTCAAAAGCAATGTAGATTTTTCTTTTTTGTTTTTTTGTTGTTTTTAGCATGAAAAAATAAACCGCAAAAAAACTGCCCACGAGGTGTGGACTTCATGAAAAGGTGTCCACAGAGTAAGGCTGCGTTCACACTGCAGCTCAATTCCGATTCTTTGTCCAGATGTAACTTGTATCCGATTGTTTAATGACAGTCTGAACGGTGCAAATCCAATTTTTTTCAAATCTGATTTAGGCCACTTACATATGTGGTTCTAAATCAGATACATATCCGATCTGTGTCGAAGCGACCGCAGTCAAAACAAACATGTTGCATTTCATCCGACTTAGAGGTCAACACTGCTGGTTCTGCGATCTCCGCATCCACACATACCTCTGTGCAGATAGCAGCCACTGATTCACAGAAAAACGTGTTTTCCCCTGCACATGCGTGTCACTTCAGGGCCGTTCACACTTCAGTGTGATGCAGGTTGCATTAATGTGATAATGCGAACAACCATGCAAAAACCTTTGATTTCGTTAAAAAAATCAACATCCACAGGTAGTTATTAATAACCAAAATATAGTTCCTATCTCTTTATAGGATTTTATATGTGCATAACAAGTAACTGAGAGCATTTTACGGATGTTTGGAAGTTTATTTTGTTTCTTTGGCGGGGTGTAGCTATCCATTCCAAGCAACTATGGTAGACAAGGCTAGCAGGGGTTATGTGAGACTGGATTTTTGGAACCTGAGAGAAGAGAACAGTATAAACCCTCTTATCAAACTTTGGTGCGAATGATAAATAATCTAATTTCCAAAATGCTGGCACATCCCTCCAGCTCATGTGATTTGCATAATTCAGAGCAGCTCTTCCTGCTAGGTGGTGGTATATAGAAAATACACTAATACAAAGAAATATGCAAATACTAGGACCTCTTGTTGACCTCTTCAAGAAACACCTCCAGCAGTTAAATATGCCATTTCCATTGAGTTTGTATGCGATAAACATTATACAAAGTAAAATCAAGCTCAAAGCAATACAAGTATCTGGTGCTAAAACTGAGGCAGTGATCACGAGGAAGCTCTAATTCACGCTTCATAACATCCATCCAACCTTCTCTGTGAGCAGAATCTCACAGTCCCAATAAACATCCCGTTTTTAATTCAGGTTTTAAACATCAGGTCTCAGACTGACACCAAAGTCGTTTAAAGGTAGGGATGAATTCTGTGCAATCTCAAAAAATATCCCAAGCTTCCTCCATGAGCTACATGCATGTCACAGACACTTCTGTGGCGTTGAGCTCATGGAGCACAGTGTTCTCGACTGCAGCCGACTGAGCACACATGTATGGGTCAGAATAAAATATTCATAAACCTTTTCAAGACATCCCAAATGTAACTGGAGCAAATAGGCCACATTCAGATAATGCAGAGTCACTTCACAGCGTCTGTGCCGTTTGGATAAGTGTATTCACTGTGCACTGGGAAAAATGCGTTTTGGGTCTGTATGAATAATGTGATGAACTCACTTTGGCTGCAATGTCATCGGCAATGACCGTAAAACCAAGAGATGCTCCTGGGGGGAAGGTTTTAAATTTTACATCTTCGTACTAAGGCCGAGATAGCCCAGATGACAAAGGTCATTCTTTTTAACAAAGATCCTCCAAAGTCATATAAAACTTATGTACTGATGCTGTTGTGGCGACGAGTGACTCCTGTTTGCAAGTGAACGGATCGCCACCATATCTAAAATGTGTTTGTATCCTGGTGTCATCTTGAAAATTACAGAACTGAAACAGATTTTTACAATTAAATATGTTATACAAACCAGCGGCTCAGCGCAAAACCTGAACTGAAATTATGCACATAAAATAAAGTACATATTTGCATCACATAAAAAAGGAACTTGCTTAACTATGCTAAGATGGTTTATGTGAATTTATCTGAAAGCTGTTTCCCTGCTTCAAAGTTGTAAAAATTGTTTTTGATTTCGGCGCTGAGACAAGTCGTAAATGTGATTTTTTTTAATGAATATTGACTTTTTATTACAGCATCGATGCAGCTTGTAAAACTGCCACAGAAGAGACCATATTGATTTTTTTCTCTATGTTGAAGAAGAACAAAACAATTATACATAGGAGTACAATTCTAGGCATAAAATAAGCCTATAAGTTAAATATATCACTTCACAAGACATGCCGTGTCCATCTGCACAAATGCAAAAATCTTTGCTTTGACCTTGTTAAGCAATTTTCCACCAGTGCCTGCTGGACCAATTACATGCCTAGAAAATACAGAGCAATATAAACATTTATTTATTTGTGCTTCAGATCCTGATGATTCCGAGCGCAGTAATCACTCTCCCCTCAGCTATGTGGTCCAACTCTGCAGGAAAACGTCTGCCTCATTAGCTGCTACAGTAGGCGCTCCACTTTATTAATCATCTAGTCACTAACTGTGTCAGTCTGCTGTTCAGTGCTCTGCAGGTAACCGATGAGCGCTGTTCCTGGGACTTTTTGTTAGAGAGTTAAAACTGCGAGATAGACAGCTAAACAATGACTTGAAGCTGCTCAGGTTGAGAGGGTGTGAAGACTTAGGGGGTACTTCCAAGTGGAGTTATCATTACGAGCATCGCTTGTTATGTTGCACGTTGTTTTTTCACTATAACAATCAGCAGTGGAGCTGAAATAAAGTGTGCAGTAATTTTTGTAATGTTAAAAGAGACATGTTATACCTTTTCTTTAAACATGACCTGATTTCTTGAGATATTGACAATATTTATATGATAAAATTGGGTTAAAATTCCACAGGGATACCGCTCAAAGACTCCACTTTCAACCACGTCTTTACAACTTTGGTCTGCAGTTTGGTTCCAGGGGGAAGAGTTAGCCACTTGACCCCAGTCCAATATCCCCCACTCCAACTTCGAGTTTTTGAACTGTTAGTCACTTCAGACACCCCAAAAATATGCTTTATTTTTCATAATAATCCCACTTTATACCCTTTCAGACCCGAGGCCCCATTTACCATGGAAACTGCAATGCCCATATATTTGGTCAGTGGGTTTGAGGGACTTTTATGAACACTGATGCACAAACAGCCTCTCTTGGAGAAGAGATTTTTTATATGAACGAGATTTCTCAAATGTTTGAGTGGACCTAATATTAAAATCCTGTCACAGGTAAGCAGCTCCGTGTCAGTTTACACCTGGCATTAACATGTGATTCCACAAGTGTCCTGAGTATCAGCTAATGAGCAGATCGCACTTTCTCACCCTATATTTAAATAAGCTGGTGCATGGTTTTTGCTGGCAAAGACCCAATGTGTCTTTTTTGCTTTTGTTTTTTTGATGCCCGGGACGCAAAGAGTTGAAACTGTTGAAAGAATGTGGCCAAAATTGGCCCAGGCCTCCTCTGAATGTGGTTTGAGTTATTGGATATCAATTGCTACTTTCATATAGAGGTGCACTTTGAGTACGCAGTGGTGATCCTCCCTACATTCAGCCTCCTCTTCCCAGGTGTACAGTCAGTGATCCAAGGAAGGTGCAATATTCCTTCCCAAGTGTGTGCTTTCACAAAGTATTATGGCATTGCACAATCTGAAGAGGGTACCTTTCTTTTACTTCGCAGTTTACAGTCAGCAACAACACACTAATGTTTCTGGTCAGTGCTAAAAAGCAGTTTGCAATGTTACCGCACCTGGAAGAGAGCTTCAGCAAGAGAGAGACACCAGCGGGGTTTCAGCTGGCAGAGTCTCGGCCAGTTTGCCAATCAAGGCAGCAGGTTTTGCTGAGTAGTTAGTGCCCAAAGTCGAGTAACAAAGTATGAAATATGGCCTTTCTAGCCTGTCTCTGCCTCTCGGACCACCGTGATTGAAAGCCCAGCGCTGATTTTTTTTTTTGTTTTGTTTTTTTTTTGTTTTTCTTTTTTCATGATGGACTGACAGCCGTCCGTGCTTTTCTATAATGCACTTAGTTTGCCCTCATTACAGCCCTCTCACTATCTCGGAAGGTGGTTCAGCTGCCGTATGAAATCCAACACTATTCCACTACCTGTGCTATACACACATTGCAGTAGAAAACAGGCACTACAGCACCTGAACAACCTACAGTAGCAGCGTAAATGGCTCTTCTGTGCCCTCAAATCCACCCTGTACTGCAGGCTGTCCACTTGTGATCAAATCTTTCAAGCTGGATTTCAAAGGCGGGACTAAACAGGGCCTAATTTTAACCCAGACAAATGACTTTCACCTACAGAAAAAAAAGGCTCATCTCAGCTGCTATACTTCATCTTTCCAAGCAACAAATAAGA
The DNA here is from genome assembly GCA_014839995.1 of Xenentodon cancila. Lineage (NCBI taxonomy): Eukaryota > Metazoa > Chordata > Actinopteri > Beloniformes > Belonidae > Xenentodon > Xenentodon cancila. Next base: position 22,123,588 of record CM026201.1, read on the forward strand.
CCATTAATCTATCATTAACAGTCCTGTCAACAGCAGGTTATTATAATGCTTTTATTATGCAAATTTATGGCAAGTGCAGCCTCTTAGTTTTGCAGTGTTCAGCTGTGTGTGGGGGCAATTACTGTGAAGTCCTTGTTACTTTCAGTTGGTTTGAAGAGCACAAATACCACCAAGCCTAATTTTAATTTTAGTGCACTCATTTGATTTCACAGGTTTCAAAAAACAATAGCTGGCTTTGAAATGATTAAAAGCCCTTTTAACACTTCTGAATATACAGAGACAGTCCAGCTGAGAATGAAAATTGTGTTAGAAGCACCCACACACACACACACACACACACACACACACACACACACACACACACACACACACACACACACCCACACACATCTCAACATTTCATTTATAGCTGCCGTAGATCAGCAGGTAGACTAGTGTAGGTCTTCCTCCAACCTCAAGGCTGGAAATTTGACCCCAAAGTCCTTGGCACACACATCAGTGTGTGATGAGGCGGGGGGGGGGGGGGGGGGGGGGGGGGGGGGGGGCTATGTGCAGAGAGTACATGCTGTAAATGGCAATAATAAGAGTATGCTTGTTTTTTGAGTGAGAAACATATTATAAATTGCTTTGTGGAATCTATAACGAAGATACAATACTGTGTATGAGCAGAGCATTCTCCGTTGAGATATCTGACACTGAAATGACCACGTCAGTGTATACTCCTAACAGCTATACTTGCCATGCACATCATCTGTATTATATATAAAATAGAATTGTCACCCTCCCCCCACCCCCAAAAAAAACAATAACACACACACATATATATATATATATATATATATATATATATATATATATATATATATATATATATATATATATTACAAAGAGTTTCAGGTGGCCAAAGTCAGAAGCAACAATAAACGTCTGTGACAAGTGTGCAATCAACAAAAAGTCAACAGCACAAACAAACATTGTCTTTGCGAGAGGGAGGACTTTCACAGTAATGTTTTGCTTTGTGGCAGAAAGATTGTGGTGCAACACTTGAAAGAACCTTTCAGCTAAAAAGAATCTGTCAACCCTGTCTGTGTCATAGAAAAATAAATGTCACGGACGATGATGGCGATCTCTGTGAAGGTATGTGTTTAGTCAGATCATAAACATGGCCCATTAGAGCCCGTGTTGGGTCCTCAGAGATATTCGGTAGCATATAGGGGTTTAGAGTGTGCCTTGATTTGTGTGAAAATTTTAATCTTGGGCGTTGTGCTGTGAAATGACTTTTAAATTTACAAGGATGAGCAATCAGGGAAGGACACTGGCTGAACATGAAGTAGTTTCTGGAGTGAAAACACGAAGAGGAAAAGATGCCTCACAAACTGGTGCTTATGTTCCTGGAGATTGGGTTTCCAGTCCACACAGACCATAGCTTTAATTGATTATTAGTTTGATTGATGCATGGCATCAAATTACAGCACATTAAACACAAAGAGAATTTTTTTGTGAAAAAACATTATTTTAATATCTTCAGTTTAAGGGAGTGGAGCTCCCTCAGCTTGTTTAAGTTCAGTTTTATTTCATCCATCCATCCAATATCTCTACCCACTTATTCCTACTCAGGGTCACAGGAGTCTCCTGGAGCCTCTCAGGGTAAAAGACAAAAAACCACACACATATCCTATGGGAAATTTAGGACCCCCAATTAAACTGAAACACATGTTGTTGTTGTTGTTGTTTTTTACTTTGTGAAGGTGGAGTACCCAGAGAAAACCCACACAAGCTTGGGAAGATGCAAACTCCACACAGAAGGACTCCCCTGCTTGGGATTTGGGCCAGAAACCTTATAGCTATGAGGCACCAGTGTGAACCACCTGATTTAGATGCCAGCAACGAAATAACTGACCAATTCAGCCAAAAAAAAGGGTATCGGGATCTGAAAGTATTTCTATGTGGCATCCAATATCGATCCAAAACCTGTTCAATCAGAATCCCAATTCTTCTTTATTTCTCTAAAAGCCAGTTTAGGAAGTCACACAATATGTTATTATGTTGGCAATATTTACACCGGAATGCCCACAATGGAAAGCTGTGGTTCCTGGAGGCGGCATGAATACGGATAAATGTAAAACAAGCAAACTTATTAAGTATTTAAAGGGCCATCAGGTAAATAAGCACGAAGGGATGACGGACGAACCGCAGCAGCCAACTACAGAGCTTGCTTTTCAGAAATGAGATAGATTCCCTAAAGAAAACCAGAGAGCTACAGCGATAATAGGAAAAACTGTTCAGTTCACTGTCCTAGTTGAACAATGTCTGTCGGTCATTGAAAATGTCAAATTGTACAGCTTGATTGAACATTTTGAGTCGCTGTAGTTGGTTGAGTTGCAAATACACCTCTGAAACGGATGTCCCTAAACTGCACCAGACTGGGAAAAACAAAGACAATCAGCTTTACGGCAGATATTTGGATGCCCGGTATTGGATTATTACTGACTGTCAGCTGATACTCAAAGCCTAGGAGTCAGAATCAGTACCCAAAAGAGGGAAAGAAATGGTATGAAACACCTTTTCTTAATTCTCAGTGCCTCACCAGTAAACAGATTCTTCCTTAATGACTGAAATTTTAACTGACCATTACAGCAAAGTAGCAAATCAAAACAGAAGCCTCCATCTCTGTGCTGCAGCGTCGCAGTGGACAAATCCACGGACACCTTTTAAAACACGCGAGCTTCTACAAGCTTCAGGGGGAAAACAGAGTGAAGATAAGGCATAAGAGTGAATGGCAGTCAACCTTGAGCTGTCACACAAAACGGAGAAAGAGCTTTAAAGGAGGAGCACGTGACAAAATCATGCAAGGACATCGCTATTTAATACACTCCCAAAACTATCCAGTGTGCAAAGGACTGCATCGATCTGCTTTTCAAAGAGAAGTTCAGTAAATGTTGTTTAATAGCTTTACTTGGGATGTGATTAATCAAAATGAAGAGGATGATTATAGTTTCATCACAAAAAAAGCCAATCGTCAACCTGTGGTTTTATATTTTTTCTTAAGTTATTTTGTGATTTTAGTCCTTTTTACCAGTTCAGATTGTCACAGTGTCTTTTTCTGCATTTTTACCATGAGCTACATGGGTTTATTTATTTCCTTTTCAAAAGAGCTACATGACTTCAAAATGGCAAATCTATATATTTTTGGGCAAGTTAGGAAACTCCTGTGTTTATAACGTTATTTCCAAAGCGATAACTTGATTGACAAGATTTATTTGTAGACATGCTTTGGTCCATTGAAGTCTGTTTTTGGCTCTATTGGTTGGTCTCCATCAAGTCCTCATGGAAATATCAGACTCATTAGATGCTCATATCCTGTTCAGAGGGGATTTAGAGCTCTCTCGGTGAAAACAGGTCCATGTTGCAGCATAAAAGTGGTTTGAGTGGTAAGATTACTGAGCAGACACGTAAACAGCAGAATAAAAATCACCGTTAAGCTGCACAAAGCCGAAGTGAGCTGCAGGTTTCACTGCCAGTCGTTAGCAGGTTGATCACTTCCTCAAATTATTTTCATTCTGTCATTTTCCTGAGTCTTTTCCTCAGGTGAGAGACTTTACTTCCTTCAAACCGTGTGAATGTAACTTTATTTTGCTGTCTTTATCTTTCCAATCAACTCATTACGAGCTGGTCGTGTGTTATGATGCTTGGATCCACATCTATGGGGTGATTTAATCTCATTTTAGAGAATTTCTCCATTTATTCATGAAGGAAATGAAAAGAATTTCAGAGACAAAGATTCAGCACAATCAAATGAAAGCACATTAGTGCCACATGCAGTGCTGATAGACAACTCATTGCATTGTCCCTAATTGCAAAGTCTGACACACACCCACATGTTTGCTCATGGCTTCTCCCCTTTCGTGCCTCATTAAACAAACAGTGTAAGCAGGGTAAAAGCTGCGAGGGAGAACACGTTCAAATCTGGAAACGTTGTCTATTCGGGCTATATCTGACGCTTCTCAGCTCCTAGCACTGGCACTGCTTAACGGGGATCTGAGGGAGGCGGCCTAGCATTAATTAGTTTTTACAAATATTAACCCTGCATCCTTCTTAGGGGTTGCAGTACACTACTGTCACACTAATCCGTGAAAACGTGGAAAACAAGACATCCTGATCATCACATCACAGAGCCTTTTGTTGGGAGCCAGGTTTGGAGTCACCCGGACAGAAGAACCTGGACCTGTCTGAGCTTGCAGTTTTGTACTTGCTGTATTTCTTGTAGAGGGGAGAGAAAAAAGACAACAAGTCACTGAAAGCTCAAAGACTCTGCATGCAAGTTAAAGTGAGACAAGAGCAGAAGGCTGGCAGCGAGCCTGTGAGGCCTGTGGCTGTCTGCTGAGATTTCTTTGCATCTTTTTCAATTTCAGTTCATTTACATACTTGAAAAGGCCAAAAACATTCAAAGAGTCCCTGTGACATTGCCAAGTAATCTATGGGGGGAAAGGGGGTAACATGCCAAATCAAACTTAATTTCAAGACCAAAAAGTCAAGTTTAAATGTTCGACACCTATGTAGGGCTTTTTAACCTTATCTGGGTTCTGCAAGGCACCGTAAAACATGCTTTTTAGTCACCCACACACACACACACACACACACACACACACACACACACACACACACACACACACACACACACACGCACACACACACACGCACACACACACACGCACACACACACACACACACACACACACACACACACACACACACACTCACACAACAGTTATTATAAAACAGTCATGTGTAAATTAAAGCAAACTCTCTTTCAGTTTTAAGGTTTTATGTTCCAGGACATCATAAAAACATTATCTGGTGCTTGGAAGGAAAACAGCACATAACATATACAATTTCATGTTTTATTCAATTAAAAGTAAGTAGCGGCTGTTATTTACTTTAGGTGCTACCAGTATAACCCATTTGATTAATTGAGCGTCAATAGCTTTGACTGCCACTGTATATGTCATATTGTTGCGTGACTCATATTTAAGGACTGGAAATAAGAAGATCATCGTCTATGATATCATAATGTGCAAACCTTTAGAACATAAAAGAGACTTTATTTTTCACTCAACTGCCTACACGGCTGTTTATATAGGGCGCTTTTGTATCAGCAATCACACACTGATGAACATCTCGGGGACGATAAGAGGTTGCTCAAGGACACTTCGAAAAAAAAAATGAAGGTGGCTTGTAATCGAACGATTGGTCAGAAAAACCAATCCGCACCCTGAGTCACAGCAGTTTGATTTATACTGGCATCAGTCCGGAAACTTTGAGCCCCTGTTGTTAACTGCAACTGTCCTCCTCATCCATCATCTGATCTCTAAATGATGTCATCAGCCATTGCAGCAGAAATGGGACATCATCAACATCCAGCAAAGTGACTCAAGCCCGTGGCACATTAGACGACAAACCAGCATTTGCGGTGGACTCTTCATCCGCTGCTGTTTCATCTAGCAGGAATATGGGAGGGCTTCCGTCAGCCTTCAGCCACATTTGTCATTAAAAAAACGACTACAGGAACAGAGTGGACGCGAATCACCAGCTAAGGGTTGTCTGGCATTGATTAGTTCCACATGTGGCCACCTCGACTTGTATTGAACGTGTTTGTTTTCTTTGTGAAGTGCACTGAGTTTACTTCTGTTTTGAATTGGCAATTCACAAATTAATTCTATTATGCCATTAATTAAGATTGAGACGATTAGTCTATTAAATAAGACGTGTGAGCTGATGTTTGTAAATTGTGAAAGACAGTGAAAATATGCAAACAAAGGATTCAGCACCTGCTGAATCCCCACACGAGGGAACACATTTCAAAGACTATCTTCTCGCATCTGTCATGTTTCAACTGGATATTATCTGAAAGTGTCTCATCAGAGGTCTTAGGGCTGGTATGAATCCACTTACTTCAAGTGCTTTGTAATAATTACACACATTACTGATAGAAATGTGCATAATAACAGAGGCGATTCTTTGAGGAGATAGCCATTACAGATTAATGGATGTAGGCAGATGGCATGGGTGATGAAGAGTGCCATTATGATTTAGAGGTGGGGCAAATTTACATCAAAGAAAAAAAATGGAAAGTACTGTCCACTATTATAAACCTGCTAGAGTGAAATTCATGAGTGGATATTCGCTTGTTACCGATACAGTGGTATTACTGTATATGCTGCCAGTAATCACAAAGAAAAGAGAATCAGAAACACAGATTTGCTTCAGCTAATTTAGAAACAGTAAAAACATCCGGAATTGGTTTTACTGTATAGCATCTTAAAGCTCATTGTTTTGATTTTGCAGCCCACAGTTTTAATTATTTGGTTCATTGCCTTTTAAAATCCCAGCATTTGATACCTGCTGAGCACAAATCAGCAAGCATATAATAAGGCAGATTTACTATCGTTCTATTTTGCTGTTAGAAAAATGACTTTCAGCATCCACGTGCAGTTGGACGTAGCTGCAGTGATCTTTGTGTCTGGCCTTGTCGCATATGTATTTATGGTTATTTTGCGCTGGGAGTGCAAATTGTGGCAAAGAGATTATTTAAACGAATCTCTGGAGACGGTTTCATTATGCTTTGTGCTTGCAATTCCCATCAGGAAAAAAGCACATCTTAAACTAAGCCTTGACAACACCGTGACAATTTCGTTGAGGACACTCAGGTGTCAGTCAACACTGTCACGAGGAGAGACTGTGTGAAGGGAGAGATTCTCCATTTCTGTTAAATTTATTTGAGCAGCCAGAAGAAGTAGTTGCCAGAAAATATTTATTGCTGCGCTACATTGTCAACTGACTGGAGGAAATCTAAAATGATGTGGAATCTCTAACTAAAACGAGTTGTTTGTGCATCCATCTTCTGCAACTTATTGGGAGATTTGGTCTATTTGTTTCTTCCCTACCACCAACTCCAGCTCAACGACATTGAAGAATTCCCCACCCTGCCCTGCCATGGTCTTTCTGTCAGCATGATGTGTTCGAAATGCCTCCACCAGAAAGTGTCTGGAAGGACTGAGCAGATGCCCTCACCACCTCAGTTGGCTCCTTTTGATGTGGAAGAGCTCTGACTCTCGGACTCGCAGTGCCGCTCCAATGCCTGAGCTCCCAAAGTTATCCCTAAGGACTCCAGAAGTAGCTCATTTGGGGTGTCTGTATCCTCAACCTCCTTTCTTTGGTCACTACCCACATCTCACGACCACTGGTGAGGCTTGGAAGGTACAGTATATCAAGTGGAAAAGCCAACAGCTGCTGGCTCAACTCTTTCTTCACCACAACAGACTGGTACAGTTTCTCCAGGCTCTTATTTTATCTTATCCCTTATCCAGCAAACAATATCCCACTCTACTATTATCCTCACTCATAAAGAAAACCCCAAGACACTTAAACTCCTTCACTTAGAGCAGAACTCACTCACCAATCCAATCTAGGAAATCCCTTCTTTTCCATCTGAGAGGCATGGCCTCTCACTTGGAGGCAGATCTACTCCTGCTGAAGGTCTTCGCTCAATGAACCCAACAGAACCACAGCACCCAAAAAAAGTACAATTGCAAAGCTAGACCAACCAAGCCAGAAACCTTCTCTCCCACTGCTGCGATGCTTATTTACACATATGTTGTAATGAATGCACCATAACTTCAATATGGATGCCATTGTCCACATTTTCACTGGCGTCGTCAGTGTGTAACTGTTTGGACCCACTATAAGGTTTATAGTCACATTTCTGGAGTTAAAGCTGTTTATGATGTCCCAGATGTGGACAGTAGGCAACAGCGATATCCTTACTAGTAGTATAGGATTATACTGAATACTTCAATAATGGTTCACTGCTTATGTTTTCTGTCCATTTCTGATTTATAAAAAAGAATAACATTTCTAAATGAAATAAGAAGATATAAGAATGATTCTTATGGAGACCCAATAAAAAGCCAACCTCCAACTTTTGAATTCAGTTTGCATTAAGGTTAATGACAATACGTGTTGTAACAATAAACATGCTGTTGTAGTTGTTCCAGGAAGACTGCTTTGATCACGGCTGAAACGAGCTTCTTTTTGTATATTAAGGCAATTTCAGAGCTACAGCCAGAGAACTGGACACTTCCATCGGTGCTATTTGAGATTTATGTCCACATCCCAAGTTGCATGGGACAGTAAATTTGGCTCAATGTTGGCAACACGCTTGAGGACACTGAATCACCTATCAGCTGAAGAACCAAGAGATTTTTAGTGAGAGTTGCCATAGACAAATAACACATCTACTATGACCAGTATGTACATTTGTCTTATAAAGTCTAATACGATACAAAACAGATGGTGCCATACGGCTTTGATGCACACCAAATTTGTCAACAGTGCTTTTTACCCAAATGCATCTTCTGTGTAATGGATAATATGATTTATTAAAATGGAAAAAAAGATGCTCTTTAAACCCATATTCAGATGGTGCCAACACTCTGCCAGCACTGTTGCATTATTTTCCTCAACCACTATTTCTCGCCTGATAAATCATCATAAAAGAAACGTCTTTAAAACTCTTAAAATGTCACCTGTAACTTCAAAAGGATTGCTCTTCCTATACTTGACAATATACGGAGGCTCTTACCCAGCGATCATAAAAAAAAAAAGTAGGTTATTTTCAATCCTGTTTTTAAGCCTGTGGCTGAGGAAGATTACTAAAACCATCTTTGAGCCCAGAATTCAGTTCTCAACAATAGCACCAAGCTACCACTTCTCAGTACAAGATACATCAGAAAACAAACCACCAGCCACATGGAAATCATGCAGCAGCGTTTAACACAGATGGGTGAAAACATTGCTCCAACAGCAATATTAAACCAATAGTGGTCAGAACTTCAATGTGGTAAAGGGTATAACATGAAAGATATGTCATTACTGATGTATTTTATTAAATGTCAGCATTGGCTTTGAAATTCAAAAGTCAGGCTCTGGACTGAAGATAAGAGTGGTTTTTAATTCAAGATGTTAAAGATTTCCTGTAATTGAATTTTCTTCTGAAGACACCAAATTGAGTTAATTGGAATTTCCTTACAATTTAAAGCTGAAACACACACACATACACGTACACATCTTATGTGTTGTTTGTCCTGAGCCCCGACTTTATTTTTTGATTTGGTTTAAGGCTTGGAACTTAAAGCTCTTATTAAAGCAGTGGTGAAAATGTATAATCCCTTTGTGAAAGACAATCAAAATTGAGCTTTTAAAAGCATTTTGGCAATATTTATTCATCTCTATAACCATGTGAGGAGGACAGGAGCTATTTTATTACTCTGAGAGTTTATGTACACACAGATGCTCCAGAAGTAAGAGATAAATGGCTTTACTTTCCGCTCCATCTCATCCTCTCTTGACCCCTGCTGCTAACTGCCACCTCAGAGCTCAGGAGACTCAGGGGGACACTGATAACATGTGGATCTTCTTGGCGCCCGAATAGTGCTGGTATTTCAATATTATACAAACGAATGCGTGTGACATTTTCCCCTTTATGGACGGTTTTTATTTGGTGGGTGCGTAAAGGTCCCACAGCTGTCTAGGAAACGTGTTGGAACCGCAGCGAAACACAACATTTACATCCATCTGGAGGGACAATAAATGCGATGAAACAGGTCTGCACTATAAAGCGTGTCACGCCATACGGGCCGTGAGTGCGCGTATGCGTGTGTGAGAGGGGAAAACACAGCAAAAAACGCATCTTTTAAGAGACCTCTACAAATTAATATTATCGTTGTCATAATAATATTATTATCGTCATTATTTTACCTGAAACAGTGGCGATGAGTGAAACAAGCAGGAAATGTCCAAAGTTCATCTCCACGCTCTACTGACGCCGGTCCCTTCGGAGTCTGCAGCCTCTTCAAGATCCGATCAAATTATCAATGAAACCAAAGGTCCAGTTATTGAACCGTGCGCTGTTTTTTTTTTTTGTTTTTTGTTTTTGTTTGTTTGTTTGTTTATTTGTTTTTTACTTTAAAAAACGAAACAAACTGAACAAAACTGGAAACGGGCATCAGCTGGGATATTTCAAGCGAGTAAAATAACCCTGAAAAACTTTGATGTCACTCCCAGAAGCCCGTGTCAGCTGCAGGATCAGCAGCAGCAGCAGCGCCGCCCCGGAGTAATAACTAAACTCAGCAGCATCAGTTTTTCGCTCCTCCGTGGTCACACACACACAAACACTCGCACACACACATGAGCGCGCGCACACACACACAAACATCGACTTCTTCTCCTTCTTTTTTTCCCTTTATCTTCTTTTTTTCTTTAAGATGCCGCTCCTCCCGAAAGCAATATAAAAAGGAGTCAGAATGATGATGATGAAGCGGCTCCTCTCCTCTCAGCGCGCGTAGATGAGAAGCGGAGCAGCGCGCTCCCAGCAGTCTGCAACAAAGCCTCCCCAACCTCCAGGAGTCCGCGTTTTAAAGAGACAGACACCACGGCCGAGCTCACAGACAGTTTCTAACACGAACAGATGACGCACAAAGTCCCGATCAAAGTAGTGATTTCGCTTAGTCTTTTTGGTTTTCTTCTTTTCCCCCCTACAATTATCAATTATGCTACGCTGGACCTGGTCAAAGATAAACACTGATAAACAGTGACAAGATTGTCACATTTCAGTTTAAGAATAAAAGTAACTGCTTGTTCATAACAAGTAAAGCATCACAAATGACCGAGGGACAGGATTGGGCCTAAAAACCGATCTTTCCTACTAAATATGCCCCACTTGGGAGGTAAAGCGTTGACAACAAACAAAAAGACAAAATCCAAAATAATTGGGAACCACTTTTACCTGCACAACATTTTGCTTTCACGGAGTCATTCTCACAATTAATGTGGACAAAGGGCCGCTCATTAATTAAATTCGAACATGAGCTCAGTTCACAAGCCCATTCTATCATCCATTTGTTTTCTTTTTTTCCTCTACAAATTCACCGTCAGATGTTCAATTTCACAAGCATGTAGGACAGATTTTAGTTAACTGGTTCTGCTTTGAACGCAGTCACATCCTGACTTATCCAACAGTGATTCGATGTTCATTACAAACAGTGAATAAAGTAACAATATTCTGTTTCAACTGTTTGTTTTTCCCCTTAAGAATTATTCAAGAATTACTCCAAATGGGGCTCTGCCACCAAAACCTGCTGCATTATTGATCTGTCACTGCAAAGATATTTGTCCAGAAAGAATGCCGGCAACATTCCTTGTTGTAGTCAAGTTAAAGTTTAGACTTTGCTTTAAATCGCTTAAAGAATATTTGACAAAATGCTGTATCATTTTTATTTAAAAAGGGCTGGATTGAGATGGTCCACGGCTGTAATTTGCCCATGTGGGTTGGGCTTGAATCCTTGAATTCAAGATTCATATCAGTTTCAAACTTAAAGGCTGAGGGCTTTAGAAAGTCATATCACTTATGATTGATGTGAAAAAAACTAATTAGTATTCCTGCAACATCAAATATTGTTTTTGTCAAAACATAAGCATCGCACAGTTTCTAAAATGTTCTTTTTTTTCTTATTTCTAGAAATGACGCTAACAAGAATATTATTCTGCATGCTTGCTTGCAAGATAAATGTTTGTTTGTTTTTTTCAATCAATGAAGAAGTACAAGGGAGACGTTTAGAATTCATCTCCGGCATAAATAAGCGTGTCACTTAAAAATGCTGCCACTGTTCATTCAAAATCCCAGCCGAACATCAACACAACTGTAATCATGTTCTCAGTTTCATCATCTTTGCCGCTGTTGATAATGATGCTATTGGAGTGTCAGCTGTGTGTGCTGACATGTCTACCATCCTCAGTGCTCTTCACAGTCCTGCTGTTGAGCATCAGCTCTGAAATTCCAAGGTGATTTACTCAGCAGCTGTTGTTTCACACCCACTTCTGCACAATCTGGCCCTGCTGCATCTACTGCTGTCTGGAGTGAGCTCCCTCTCGGCAATATGTGGACACAAACAGCTCCCTGGGGGGGCACGAGCTCTGTTTCACTCTCTCCCCCTCATAAAACACTGACCAGCCTGGTTCCTCTGTGTTGTTCCTCCTCTCCCTCCTCTTTATTGTGCTCATGTCAAGCTATGGGAGTCCAGTTTGATGGAGAGTGACTTTTAGATGCTCAGACGCCTGCTCTTCTTTGTTTCTTTGAATAGAACTAAAATTTGGGCAACAGCAGAGGAGTCCAGATGTCCTCTATGAGTACTGACACAAAGAGGGGCTTGCACTGTCCTCAATCTTGATTTTGATGGAGGTGTGGACCTTATTAATAGCCACAATGGCTAAACAGGCATGAAATAGAGGCATCTCAGCTGGAGAGTTGAGATACCTCCTGGAAGTGTTAGTTGGGGAACAGATCTTATTTTGGACCATAAACCTTAGAGACGTTGTCAGCAGAGAGCACAAACCCTTTCTGTACTTTGTTGCATCTGGTTGCATCCGTCAGTGTGTGGATTCTTATCCCCTTTTTTGCACATGCAAGGACTGTTTACAGTGGCAAAAGTATTTCAACACAGAGTAATTGGTAGTCATCTGCTTTCAGAGTTCCTTCCTGCCACAGTCATTGAATTATATTAAAGTTAAAGCCTTTTTAATGATCTGTTTGTTGCTGTCTTACAAGCAGACAAACTGTTTTGAAACATCCCACAGAGTCATTCCAGTCATGCGATTTTCTTTCATTTAAATGGAAAAAAGCTGTGCTAAACTCTCATTTACAGATTTATATTGAACCTAGGATGCATGAAGGTCTAATTTATTAAAGGCCCTTTTATAGTCCTGTTAAGTCTGTACTAAAATGTCAACTTCATTTCCAGAAAATCAGTGGAACAAAAATGCAAATTGTTCCTATATTTACCTCAAGCCATGATCTTCTCTTAAACATATCAAAGTAGTTTCACTTCTTTGAACTCATTAAAAAATAAAAAGAACATCCACATTTACAACAAAAACAGAGGTCCAAGTCTGGTATCAAAGTGAACCCTGGTGAATGAAATGAGCTAAACAGTGTGGGAAAGTTTCAGTGCTGCAATAAAGCCTGAAGTAAGATTTTGACTAAATTTCAGTTGCAAAAGTGACATTCTTGATCTTAGTGGCAATAAATGTGCTTTTCTGTTGTCCAGCTAATTCATCATTATCTGACCCACCTGACTCATCAGGGTTTAAGGTCCCGCTTCATCTCCTTTTCCTCTTTGCTGTAGGTAAGTGAGTGTGTGTGTTTTAGTGTGTGTTGACAGTAAGGAGAGGTACAGATGGTGGGATGTGGCAGTCTGTCTGACTGAAGAATGTGAACTTCAGCTGTTGCCCTCTCACTCCCGGCTCCGACCTTATGTGCCTCGAATCACCATCTGGCCACATTTCATTACGACAAACATTCACTTCACTCCAAGTGCAGAACCAACGACAACTTAAAAAAAAAAAAGTCCACCCAGACTTTACTAAAAAGAGCTGACATGCCTCTCAGGATGTCTGCCACTGATTGAGCTCGTATGTGTTCTATTTTTTGTTGTGGAGGGTCTTTGCTGTTGACCTGTTACAGAATCTTATCAACAAATTGTATTTGTCTCGGGAGCCGCGGTGTTGTTTCCCTGTGGAGTGTGTGTGTGCCGGGAAGTGCAAAAGAGTTTCAGATAGCCAGGAGGACTCCAGAGTTTATTTATAGACTTTGTGTCAAAGCAGCACAGGGGCCAAGAGCAGAAAGTCATTTACATTCAATGCACCAGAGTGCGAAGGTAAGCAGCTGCTATCGCTGCAAAATTTGGTTTTAAGGCTAAGCAGCAGAAGCAACACATGCAAAGGCAACCCCTCGTTTATCATGCTGTTAAACTGCAGTGTTGCATCGACGCAGAGTTGTTTATACTTAGCTGTACACGTGGCTTTTAGAGCCCTGAAGGACTCCTGATACGGATAAACTCATATAATGAGCCGCACTATGAAGCTACAGTCCTTCTATACCTTTAACTTTTCCCTCAAACAAACACATTCAAAAGATTTACCAGTGCAGAAAAAAAAAACACTTTCTCAAATAACAGTTTTATTCTTATGCCTTCTTTCTTAGAAGCTACATCTGAACACTTTATTGTATGTCTTAAAGTTAGTCATTGTGAAAACAAATAAGTTTATTTCTTAACTTAAAATATTCACTGGCTTATCCGTCATCTTGGCATTCTGAGAATATAACATAAAAAACATGAGTGCTGATGCTTCTTTTTACTCTTCCAGGACAAGTCCAAACAAAAAGTAGGATGGCCCAGTTTGGAAGTTTTTGTCAAATGCTTTTGGGTTTTTTTATTGTAAGTGTGACCTCGTATCAACGCAAAACCCCTTAATGGGGTTTCTCCCTGAACCCCAGCTTCCCCCCACTGACCAGAAACACAAGCTTGGCTGACAATTCTCTGTAGGGATGAGTGTGAACATGCTTTGTGGAGTGTTTCTGTGTGGTCCTGTGATGGACCGATGACCTGTACTGGATGTACTCAGCCTCTCACCCACTGACAGCTGGTGAGAGGCTCCAGCTCTTACTGGGAAGAAGACGGTGTTGAAAATTGAAAGATGGATGGTACCAGCTGCTCAAAAGTACTAAAAGAGACTTTTTTTCTAACATTTTCTTACTTTACATTTCATGACATGCACTTTTTTAAATTGTAGATAATATCTGGGCTGAGGGGAGTGAAGGTCTGGACCATTTATTGTAGGTATACAGCAATGAGTACGCCTCAGAGAGGTCACTACTTATGTCAGCAGTGACATCATCAATGAACACCAGTGAGCCCTTCCACTGGCAGCCACACATGCCCATCCCATAATACTGCTTCCACCGTATTTAACACATGCTGCGCTATTTTTTGGATCATGACAGGTTCCTTTCCTTCACCGTACTTTTCTCTTCCCATCAATCTGATCTAAGTTTATTTTGGTTGAATATTTCCAAAAGATCTGATTTCAGAAGACGGGAGGCTTGTTTTTTTTCTCTTTAGATGTTTTCTGGAAACGTTAAATCAGGTTTTTTCCTGTTCTTTAATGCTATCAGTGGCCCCGTATTTACCTTCTTGAAGGTGTCTCTTGAAACTAGACTTTGGTGATGACTCCAGAGTATTTTTGACTTCTGTTAATGTTGTGAAGGAGATTTTCTTAATCAGAAACTCATTCGACGATCATCCACTTTACAGCTCTTTCACGTTCATATCCAGTCATATACAGCTGCTGAATCCCAACTCAATATCTGATATCAACTCCAGACTTTTGTATCTGCTTCATTTGTCTTGAAATAACAAAGAGGACTGCACCAGGCCAGTTAAGTATGATAGAAAATTAGGTCTACATCTCCTCCTCTCCAGGTGTGAAGGACAAAATGACACATATGCTGTATCAAGTCCCAATGGGTTACATGCAAATGATTAAATGACCCTTTACTCATATAAAGTTGCACATTAATTTGTTTCAAGGCGATATGTCTATGTCACATTTCACACACACACACACACACACACACACACACACACACACACACACACACACACACACACACACATATATATATATATATATATATATATATATATATATATATATATATATATATATATATATATATATATATATATATATATATATATATATATATATATATATATATATGCCAGGTGCACCTAATAAAGCCCAACCTTTGTAATTGTGCCCACCAGTTCATTTGGACGTTTTTTTTGTTACATCTAACAATTTTAACAGGTTTTAACAAGAATACACATTCAACGCTTATGTTGCTGTAACACAAATATTACCTGAGTTCAGGATGACTTCCTTTTTATGTGAAGTTGTCAGTCTATTTCTGTTGGTTGTTTGAACTTAAACATGCATTAAAACATTTTGAATGTAACCCAATGAGTAATTATAAATGTAATTAAACTAAACTCAGCTGTAGTCTCTCAGATGAAATGATTATGTTGTAATGGGGCCTCTTTATGCTGGAATGAATGCTATCACAATATGTGCTATTGCTTCCTGTGAAGTGCAATGAGATAAAGGCTGAATTCATCTGTCATCATTATTGGAAGTGTTTTCATGTTCTTTATGAAAGGAAATCAAACTTAATTGAACATCTATTAAACGCTGTCTAGTGGCCATTCTCTTCAAACTAGAAAAGGACAGTCTCAGGAGTATTTAAACTTTCTAACAAGGCATGCTGGGACATGTATTGATATGCTACTTTTCTATTTGTTTTTTTTTTTATTTCTCTTCTTAGCTCATCCATTTAACTTATCATTTCAGGGAAAAATACTTTAGATTGTTAAGTTATGCACAAATTGAACAAAAACACTGACAACGTCTAAATGTTAGCAGCAATGATATAATTTTCCTGCCAGAAATGGACTTGCTTGGTTTGGTGAAAAATTAATGTTTGTCATTTTTGGTAGACAAGCGTACAGGTATTATAAAGCACAATAAATTAGTATTTTATTACTCTGTTCATACATCTTTAAATGGCTAAGTTGAAGCTCATTTTTCTGTCATTAAAATGTATGAAACGACAGCGCTGCTTCTTGCTTTAAGTGTGTGCAACTTTGAGATGTTTTTAAATGTTGTTTTGAGGACAAAGCATTTCAGGAAAGGCAATTAAACTGCAGCTTGTTTTGTGAGATTGAGACGTCGAAGCTGGATGATGTGACACTTAACAATATCATCCACTGATTCTGATATCTGCACAAAAATGTATTCTCCACTTCTATCTATTTCCAACATCTTCAGCTGCTGATTGCCT
Organism: Xenentodon cancila; assembly: GCA_014839995.1. Lineage (NCBI taxonomy): Eukaryota > Metazoa > Chordata > Actinopteri > Beloniformes > Belonidae > Xenentodon > Xenentodon cancila. Next base: position 22,140,383 of record CM026201.1, read on the forward strand.
CCTACTAATAGATCTCTCGTGTAATTGCCACTTATGCTGGAGAGCCCATTTATCAGTTCTGCCACATAGCGTCAGAGGCCTTGAGTCTTGTATATCAGAAATGCTTGTCATGTGCTAAAGCTTAAGCATGCTTCATTTGTTGTTTGTGAAGGTGTTCTGCCCTTGTTTTCTTTTGTGTTGTTTCTCTTTGCCCTGCAATAAAAAATATTCAGCTCTTCACTGCACCAACTGCATATAAATGCTTACGATGGCCTTGTCCAGGATTTGTCACAAAAAGAGAATCAAAAGCAGTAAATAATGAAGAGTTTTTAAAAAAAGGATAATTTTGGATTCAACAAAGTGGTCACAGCAGTGTCTAAGTCAACCAGAGGCTCAGGGGCGCCCTCTTCTGACTATAAGCCATAAGTGTAGGTGCTGGTTTTGATGACTTTCCTCCCTAAATCATATCAAACATTTACTTTAGTGCTTAAGACAGTGTAGAAAGTTGAAATATATAAACAGAAAAAGGCAAACACATCAACAGAAACCAGCATGTGCGGGTAATGAAAACAGCAGGGTGGATTCAAAATCAGTTTACTCATCAAATCAAAGGCATACGTTGAAAATGTCATCAGGAATCCCAAAGTGAATTAAAATATCTTCCATTTTTTTGCCTGAATCACAGTTCAAACCAAATGCAGTTCAGTTTAAGTTCACACTGTGCTGCCAATGTCATCTTAGAATCACACTGCACAGACAGACTTAGATACAGCTACTGAACTTTGCCTTTATTTCTCACCAAAATACCAAATATTTCAAAGGTATGAAACTTGTTAGATTTAAATTTGGGAAGTCGCCTTTAACTTACGGACAAGGTTGCATCAGAAGTGCGGCCGTCTTTCATGGTGCACTGCTGGCCCACAACAGTCAGTGCTGATACTATATTATTATTTATCATGTCATAGCATGTCTGATAAGTGTAATTTACCTGAAACATTATCAGAAAATCCATTTATACAAAGAAAAATCTTGATGAGCCACACCAGTTTTTGCAGACATATAAATAAAGATTTTAACTTTTTGGTTCCAAACATCAGCTGAATTCATGGGAATAATAAAAAGAAAACCTTATCAATTGTAGGTGGGAGAGGAAACATTGTTTAGATAAATGGGGAAAAAAAGAATATACATATGTATATATAAAGCCACGTCATGTAGCAATACCGCAATACCACTTCTGACCACTTGAGGGCATCATATCACAAGAACATTCATGTGTCAGCTCCTGTTATAAAACACAACAAAGTGCATCTGTCACGGGACAAAGTAGTATGATATTGCTTTCTGGAGTGTTCATACTCATTAGTACGGTAAGTCTTTGTTGACCTTCTTTGGCAACACAGCAGAGCTATTTTTTTCCCCATGTGGTCGAAAGTGATATTGTTACATAGTGTAACTTTACTAGGAAAATAATGTAGTCTAACATTGTCTTATGTTGTTGGCATCCACTGCAAATTAATATCAGATCATGCATGTGTAAAAACATGGGAGAAATAACTTAAGGGATAAAAAGTTTCCCTTGTTTCCCACGTTCTGGCCATAACGTGTTCATCTAGATTTATTCATCACCATTTACCCAAACTTCTGCTGACCTGAGAAAAGGTCTCTGAGATTGTGGTTGTGGAATTACTCAAAGTGGTTTTTCACCATTTTGTGACATTTTCTAAATCAAGTAATTTATTACAAAATTGCTTTAATGAGAAAATAATGACACATAATTAGGACTTTCTGTGTGAAGTTTCCATGAGGGGTTTTGTGGGTACTCTGGCTTCCTCCCACAGTCCAAAACCAAGCGTGTAATTTTGACAGGTGATTAAAATTAATTAATGAAAGAAGTGTGTGAGTGAATAATTGTCTCGTTTGTGGCCCTGTGACTGATCAATAACCTGTCTGTTAAGAGCACCATAATGCTCACCTGCTGGCAAAGTGGGTGAGATCTTCTCTACTCCCCACTTTTCCCTTCATTCAGTTTTTCTTTCATTATCGTTATTTAAATTTTGTTCATTTTGCTTAAATTTACTTATTCTGGGTTATCAGTGATATCATAGAGTATCACAGGGTTTTGTTTTGTTGCTTTGAGATCCATCCATCCATCCATCCATCCATCCATCCATCCATCCATCCATCCATCCATCCACCCATCCATCCATCCATCCATCCATCCATCCATCCATCCATCCAGCCAGCCAGCCAGCCAGCCAGCCAGCCAGCCAGCCAGCCAGCCAGCCAGCCTATCCCTGCTCATTACAGGTGAGAGGCAGGGGTCCACCCTGAACAGGTCGCCGTTCTATCGCAGGGCCACATATACACACACAACAACCACACACGCTCACACTCACACCAAGCCAGAGTGCCCGGAGGGAACCCACACTGCTTTATTTATACAGCACCAAATCATGACAAATGTCATCTCCAGGGACATATAATAACCTAATCCAAATTTGTCCAATAAATACAAAGCCAGTAAAATAACAATAACAAGTATTGCTTTGCAAAGAAAGCCATGAATTGGTTTAAGGACACTGAAATTACACCATTACTGCGAAGGCTGACCTGTTTATATTACAGTTTTAGTTCAATCAGATTAGCTTTGCAATACATCGTGTGTTTAATCAGTCAGGTTTTGGCCTCTCAGTGGCAATAGTCTGACTCCTCTTTGTTGAATTTATCTCAGATAAGATCATTTTCCTTTATGGTTGTGATACTTTGATTTTCATTTGAAAGACATTTCTTTGACAGAAAAATGAGAACGAACCTTCAGGCACTGATCAGGCTAATATTTTAAACACCTCTAACACTAATATTTTAAACACAGTTTTAAACACCTAACTGTGATTAAACCCAGTTTGGCCATTTAGAAAAGAAATTATTTTTGCTCCTTCAAAGACTTGTGTTCAGTTCAGGGGACGTGATGAAAGAGCTGTTTCGTTTTAGGACATGTGGTCTGCTGAAAAAGCTCTAGCGAAAGACATGCTGGGGAAAACATAAAACATCGCAGCGCTGGCTTGAAGGGAATTGATAATTTAGATTACATTTGTTGTTAAGGAGATAGAAAAAGACTTATTTGCATTCACAATGAGGTCTTTGTGAATCACAGACGACGATTAATTTCAGACACGGTTTCAGAAAGAAATTTGGGACTATTGTGTAAAACCGTAATCAAGAGCCAACTATAATGGTGTGTAGTCAAGCCAGTTTACTTATACAGCCTTTAAATAACAGATCAAAATTTGCCCCAAGTTTGATTTTTTTTTTATGTAAAAAAAAAAAAAAAAAAAAATTTAAATGAACCACAGAATGTTATAATCAAATTATTTTATTTTAGTTAACCTTTTTTCTTATTTTGCCCAAAGTTACAACTCAGAAAATTTGATTTCAGGTAAATAACTATTGAAACAAAAACAACCAGGGAGAACCCACACAAACACGGGGAGAACCCACACAAACACGTTTACTTCCTAAAGGTGATTATAGTTGTTTTTACAGTTTTAAGCCAGTATCAGTTGAATAGTTTTGTCATCTTTAATGTTTATTAGTTGGTACTGGGGCAGCAGGGTGGATTGCTGGTTAGTCCTGTTGTCTCACAGTTGGGAAGTTTCTGGTTCCAATGCCAGCTGCGGGCTCCTCTCTGGAGTCTGTGTAGTGTCACTGGGCGCCGCAGTCCAACAAAACAGGTGGTAGGTTAACTGTTAATTCTATATTGCCCATATGAGTGGTGATTTTCTGTATGTGGCCTTGAAAAGGACCGGTGGCCTGGAGGGTCCCTTTGAGCACAAACACAGCCGGGAAAGACCTCAGGAAGAAATGGGATATGATATAATTAGGGATGCTATGAACAGCTTGTTGGCAGAATTGATGTTTCAGCAAATTAGAGATTTTTCTTTAACATCTCAATATGTTTACTGAACTATCGATAGTACTTATTTGAAATTCATGTAAAACTCAAAAAAGAGAGCTATGAAAGATTTTCTTCAAACTTAAAAGTTTGAGTTAGCCTTAAAACTGCTTTCTGAACTATTACGTTTTTAAAGTCAGTAGCAAACATGCTCATATTACAATTTTATCAAAATGTGTTACTGATATCGAACTCAAAATAGAGAAAAAATCCTCAGATGTATAGTAATCATTGTTATTTTAATTAAGTTTAAACGAATAAATGGAATTAAAATAATTCACTTAAATGAAATTCAAATGAAGTATAAATAATTTTTCACTTCAGTGGACTCTTTTTTATTTACACTTTGACCAAATCCTAACATACCTGGAAACAGGTTTTTACCTCACACAAAAATAAAACCAAAAACGAAATAAATAAAAATGCAGAGTTTAAACTTACGGAGAAAGGTTTGAGGAGCCTGGATTGCATTATCTCCTCGTGAAAAATGACGTTCGTCTTGAACTTAACCAAAGTCATCTCCGCATTCTTTGTTTCTGTCCAAATCTAATATCCACTGCACTGACGTCAGAGTGAAAAATGACCCAAGGGCTGTTTCACAGAAGGCTCACACACACACACACACACACACACACACACACACACACACACACACACACACACACACACACACACACACACACACACACACAGACAAATAGCTTCAATTTCACAGTAAGATTTCTTCAAACTCTTGTCACCTTCAAAGCCTGATGCTTTCAGCATATTAGGCGTGAAAAAATGCAGCTTACGCTTTACAAGAAAGAGAACATTAATACAATTCAATGACACCAAAGTTAAAATTTAATTTTGATTCAACACATCCAAGGAAAAGGTGCTTCTGTTCAGCATTTATGCAAATTAATATTTTCAATTTAAGACCTTAAGATATCACTCATAAATTTCCTGTCTGCATTTTACTTTCATGTTTTTGTTGATGTTAATGTTAAATTTTCAGAAGTTTAATAGGGCATGAATTGGAAATGTCACTTCCATTTTGACTGCTGCTGTAAGTTGATTTATCGAAGAGATCGCTGAAGTGAATAAGGTCAGTTTTTGAGGAAATTTGGTGCAAGTGGGTTTTAATGCCGTACACCAAAATGTCACTTCCTTCAAAGAGCCATTATCATTAACTTTTTCATATAAAATGGCACCGTGGTTAACGGAGAAGAAAAGAAGCTTTTTTATCTGCAAATGCAGAAAAGCCGCAGCCTCAATAAAGTACCTGCTGAAGGTAGGGAGTTTCAAAAATATAAAAGCGTTATATAAGCTCAGGTTGCAGCATAATAGCGTTGGTTTCCATGGCTGCAGAGAAAATAAAAGACCTATTCATTAACGTCAACACTGCGTGTTATCGCTTTTAGTGGTCTTCAATGCACCATTGAAAATTATTGCGCCTTTTCACACAGTCTCCACAAAGTCGTGCCTTTTTATGTTCATCTGCACTTTGTTTGGTTTTTGTGTAGTTAAGTCACACAAAAAGAAAAGGAAACACAAATAAAAGAGTTTGAAATGAAGCACCTGAATGCCATCCCACTTTGTAGGTTGACCTGTTGATAGGTCAACAGACGTCGTGCGTGCATGTTTATGTTGGTTATAGTTATAGGTTACGGGTGGATGTAATCAATACATGAATATAGGCTGTTAAACCTATGGTGCAACAAACCGTCAGCGGCGTTGTTTCGTAAAGGAACGGTCTTTGAATTTAGGTGCTCTGTTTAATCCTTTAGAACCTTCAGCCCGTTTTTCTAAACAACTGGTTCAAAACCTTTTCTTTTTCCATTTGAAGAATAAGTAAATCGAAATTAATTATGCCAATGCCAAAGGCTGAATTGCAAATGTTTATTTCTTTTTTTTTTTTAACCACTGTAATGAAAAAACAAAAGCTCCATCTTCTCCAAACTGTATAAAGCAGTGCTTTGAAATCTATTAATCCATCCATCCATCCATTATCTATACCCGTTTTATCCGTTTCCGGGTCACGGGGGTCTGTCGGAGCCTATCCCGATGCATAGTAGGCGAAAGGCAGGGGTACACCCTGGACAGGTCGCCAGTCTATCCAGGGCCTGAAATCTATTAATGAAACATAAATCTAGTTTTACAGACCAATTCAGAATACATTTTTGAGGCTTGATGCTTGAACTTTTGGGGTTCTGAGAGCTCCCCTTCACATGTCTAACACGTTAAATCAACTGGTTCCCCACAAACGATTCAGGACTCAGTGGATCATTCCACATGAGGCGATATGATGGATGTTAAATAAAAAAAACAAACAAGAAAAGTGCAGTAAACTTCAATGCACTGCTCTTGTAATGATATGAAGCAGATTCTGATTTACCTCCTGAAAAGGAGCTTAAGGCATTACTTTTCTTAATTTAAACAACCTTTTAGTTTAGGAGGGCTTTTATGTTATTATCTTTAAATGCCATTATGGTTTTTGTCTTTATCATTTTTATGTTATATAGATAAACCCTACTTACTGATTTTACCTTGCACAAATCAGGATTAAAGACCTTATTCTTAAAAATGAGTCCTGTTGGGTTAAACTTGAGTACAACAACAATAAAGCAGCCCTGCTGAGTTAAGGTCTTTACTCATATGTTGACTTCACATTCCTGATATCAATCCTTTAGTTTTTGCAGTGAAATGTGACATGGGTAAAGTGCAGAGTCATTTTACATATGATGCCATTATTGTTCTACATTGTGTGATTTGACTATCCACTTTAATTGGGCATTTTTTCCATTTGCCAGAATGGTCTACACTGAGCTCAAACCTGTCAGGCCATGAGATTACCTAAACTTGCGTCAGCTGGTAATCAGTTTTAAAGTGTTTGTCCCTCTGAGTCCTTATATTCCCAGAGGCTTTAGGCTAAGAATCTGTGAAAAAACTGCATCATGGCCATGTTGAAGACCAACTCCCCTTCCTGGTGTTGTCCTCAGAATCCACTGGATTGACTCCCAGTTTGAAGGCCACAGTCCCGAGTATTCAAGTCAGCATCAGCACCATTTCACCTCCCACATGTTTTCTACTTCATCTTAAAATCACTGGTATTTCTGAAGCTCTTCATGTTCCTTCTTCGTGATACTGTTGTTGCTTGATGCTATGGCGCTCCATGTACGCCATACCTTCCCACACTTGTGCCCGCACCTCACTGTTATGTGCTGGATATTTAAATAAATAAATAGGATATATCAATTCTTTTTACAGTCTCGTTAAAGGATCCAACATCTTGAGTAATACAAAAGGGATATAGTTTAAATATTAAATTAATCTATGACTCGGTTTTTGTGGTACACATGAACTTAGATGTATGGAGGATACAGGTTAGGAAGGTCAGAGGTGACTATAGAGATGGACTTTGATCTGTGATTTGTGAGCAATCAATACATATTATAAGGAGAGTCAAAACAGAGAGAGTTCTTAATATCACAGCAGGAGCGCAAATAAACAATTTAACCATTTAACCACAAGCTTTGAACAAAGTTCAAGTGGATGTGAGGCCTAGCCTTTATCTTGCTGTGTTTTTTTTCTAGATAAATATTACATGCCATCAAGCACCTTTCCTGGGGACTTTTTTTTTTTCTTTTATTCAGTGACAAGCAAGTCAGAAGCTGATCCTAAAAACTGGCTCTGGGTACTGACATGATCATCAATAAAAGTTGGTTTAAATGATTACCTATTCACATTTTTCCTACTTTACAGCTAAATAATCACTAAACCTTACTAAAAAAATAAAAACAGGTTGAGGTGATGAACAAATATACAAACTTTGCTGCAACTATGGGTGTGCACCACTAGATGGCAGAAATGATTCCACAAAGCTTGTGTTTCACAGGAATACTAGTTATTTCTTATGCCAGTTATAATTGTTTTCCTCAAAATTAATGTTATTCGTTCTCTTTTTTTTTTAAAACACACACACACATAGTCTTACAAAGAAGCATTGTCAAGCTATGTAGGAGCTGACTTATCAAGGTTGAGTCTTTTCACCATCCAGCAGCGAGGTAGCAGCATCTGCACCACCTTTTACAATGGAAGTATTCAGGAAAACCTCAGGGAGTGCTCCTGCTCATACAGATTGCAACTAAAACTGACAGATCCGAGAGATTGAGAGGAAGTGTGAACAGAAATATTTCTTATTTGCCAGTTAATATGGGATTCTTCTTTTCCTTCCTGTGTCGGTTCTGCCAGCATTTGATCATGTGCAGGCTGCATGAAAGTAGAGGAAGTATACTAGTCCATACTATTTTTGCTGAATTAACCTCTAAAATGCGCCTGACCTCATGAAAATGTGGCTTTTTGAGGGAAAACCAGGCTTTAAAGGTCTAAACATGCAAGCTGTGCACTTTTATGTTCGTGCTTCTTTCACACTTAAGCAATCAATTATTCACATTTGCCACCGACATCTAGATGCTGATGCACATGCATCCATGATTTTCCTTTTTATTTTACAGTACTACATTGCAGCTGTTTTTACCCCACAAAACCAGTTTCAAAAACATAAAGAATAATTATCAACAACTTTGATCATTGCTAAAGTGATTTTTGATGCTACAGTGGGACATTTTGCATAACAATTGTACCTTTGGGGGGATTACTTATACATACGTGTTTCTTCAGAGCTGCACCTCACAGAAAACTATCAGTTTTACAATCGGTGCTATTTCTGCGCTTTTCCTTAATACCTGCTGCTGTCCCCTCATGAAGGTTATAATGTTCAGTTTTGTTGCTGAAACTCACTCAGGTCAACGTAATAATGTTGAAGAATTCAGTTTTTAGTGCACTTCAAGTTGTGCACAAACTTGGTGGTGTGTCATCAATGGAAAAGGTGCAAAACTTGCATACTCTAAAAACTAATTTCTAAGAAAGTAAAAAAGCCTTTATTAATTATATTAATTAAATTAGTCTCTTTTTTTGTCTGGTGGCTAGACTATTTTGCTAGTTTTAAGAATTAAGAAAAAATGAAAAATAAAAAAATGCTTACCCCATTGGTAGAGTTACTTTTCCTTAGTATAATACAACCTGACTAGATATAGGGATATTAAGCTTATTTCTAGGATTTGCAGTGCAAGTCCTAGAAACGACGCCAAAGGGCTCCATAAGCAAGTCAGTCCCCACTGATTTATAACTAGATTTTACATCCATGAAAACCTTATGGGGGGCTGAATTTTATATATCTCATCAGATATCAAAATTAAATTAAAATGAAAAGATTAAAATAAAAAAAGTCACAATTTTATGCATAATTAGGAGAAAAATGTTTTGAGTTGGAGCTGCATTCCTGTGATGCCATATTGTCACTCAAGTTACATAGTAGTTTTTGTGAACCATCTCTGAGCTGTAAATAAAAACAGTATATATATATATATATATATATATATATATATATATATATATATATATATATATATATACACAAAGCCACGTCTCAAAATGACTGCACTATAATCAAAAGAACCTTGTTGTTTCCAAAAGGGACTGATTTACACATGCAGATTTAAAGAGTTGAATTATTCACACTTCAATCACTCTCTTTTTTTTCTTGCCTTGTGACCCAGTATGAAGAGGGCATGGCCTTTTAAACACAAGTTTTGTTTTTCCTTATTCCTTGAATCCTGTTTTTTTTTTTATTCCCTCATTTATTTTTCAATAATTCCTCCTTGTCATAATGTGGAATTAGTCTTCATGTCACACAAAGAATGGGTAACATGCCGATATATGAATAATATACTGTATTGCTCTGCTTAAAAAAAATGTGTTTCATTATGTCTTTATGTTAGTTGAAGTATATGAACCTAGAAAATATGTGAACAAAATGGGGCAGATGCAAAGGAACTCAACCGTAATTTTTGTGAAATGCAATACAAATTGTTCTGAACTGCAGTCTGTCCTTACATATGTAGATATTCTAGTGCATCTCAGCACGAGTATAATTTATGCAAGGTATCATGACTTATTGATTTTCATGAAAATGTCACAAAAAAAAAAAAAAACACAGGAAACCAGGCAACAGAAGATAACATGGTCCATAATATTTAAACAAATTAAACAGTATTGTTTTTCTGACTGTAGCGCTTCTGTAGTACCGGAAAAAAAAAAAAAAACACCCACAGAGCATCACATGTGCTAGAATGAAGCTTGTTGGTGTCATGAGTGCACACTAATATGCAGGAAATGCTCTCAGAAAACATGTAAAGATGATTAATATAACTCCATTACAGTCCATTAAAAATATGACACATCCCAACTATATTAATATTTCACCTGACAATGCATTTAATAAGAGCTTTGCAGTGACCTCAAACTTAGATTACAAATAAGATCCCACATCAGCTGCTGTTCTTTTACACTGACATGGTCTAACTGGTTGGTAGGATACCCTTGTGATTTATTTAAAATTACCTGTCTCATGTATACCTGCATGACGTAATGTTTAATAGAGTAAATCACTGAAATATGAAAAAAAAAAGATTTATTGTTGGTTTTACAAAGATATTGTAAAACAGCCTGCATAGAATTGTTGGTACCTCTGATTATGTTCATGAATATTGTGTTATAGTTATGTTTTTAAAGCAATTGGATGTCCTTAGTTAGTATGTGAATGCTAAGATTAAAATAAGGTCCTTGGGAGTGTTGCCAATATCCTTCTATGTGACCTGCAAAACCAGGTTTATGAGAGCCACCATCCACGCAGATTCACAGATGGAAGAATAACATTTTCAAAGAAAAAACACCACACCTGCTGCCATATCAGCAGCTCGGTTATGTTTTGGGGCTGTTTTGCGGCATCTGGCGTGGTGGTCGCCGAACGTCTGCAGGGAACTTTGAAGTCTCAGGACTAAGAAGGCATCCTGGAGCCAAACATACTGAACTGTCCTGCAGAAAGCTCAGCCTCACTCGCAGGTCATGCAACCTAAAATATACTGAGCAAAATGGCTAAAAGCACCCAAGACAGGCGGATTAGGAAACACTGGACGCTTCTTAAGTGGCCCTCCTTTTTTGTCTTGGCTCGGTCTCACAGCGGCATTCGGCTTTGGTCAGTGAAGAAGCTCTCAAGATTCGCCAACCACACTAATCCCTCTCAGCACAGAAACATTAAATATCTGCTGCATGGACATAGAAGAATACTTTTCAGCTGAACAGACAAGCATTTCCCCAGTACAGCTTGAATTATTGTTCCATATCTGAACAAGCAGTGGGTTTCAACCAAGTAAAGCTAAAAGATTTACAAGCCATTCAGCTGTTGCCAAGAAGCCCTTTGTGCTGTCAGAATGCATTTTAATGGTCAGAAAAAAGCAACAATAAGAAGTTTTTGTTTGTTTGTTTGTTCATTATGGATGAATGTAGTTTTCTATGCGTTAGTTGAAGCAGCCTAACCCTCTGTACCGATGGAAGTGGCTGTGAATGGGAGCAGGGGAGCATGACTGTCCAGGCAGGGAGTGCAGCAGCGACGTCGCAAATACAACCCGTCACGGTTTCATATTAACAAGACTAGAAGGCATCGTGGTGGTACGATGGGGGGTTTTACAAAACTTTAACCTAAAAAAACACTTATGTAAAGTTAAAGGTTTGTTTTACATGTTTAATTCTCTTCAGCTGCTCCATTCTTCCTATTTTTGCGTGTGTGTGTGTGTGTGTGTGTGTGTGTGTGTGTGTGTGTGTGTGTGTGTGTGTGTGTGTGTGTGTGTGTGAATATTAAGTTAGATAAAAGTGAAGAGTTATATCCATGTCATTTTAATGTATATGAAAAATCTGAATATTTCACTAAATGTTAGTTTTTAGAGGTTTAACCAATGCACGGAGAAAGACCTTAAAAGCCTGTCATAATGAATAATCGAAAGTTTATTTTTGCAATTTTTTCATATTTTTGTATCACTAGTATTTATGGATATACATAGATCACAACCGTTTTTGATCCTGTTGTAATTATGTTTTTTTTTTTGCATTTTCTTTTTTAAATTATGTATCACACTTGATATTATATTGTTAAGAGTTCAAATGGCTTTTATGGACATAATCTTCCACCAAAGTTAACACACTATCTTAGAAGTTTAAAGAAAGCACCAAAATTTAAAAAAATATTCTGGAAACAAATCAACCCTACACTGATAATTCGACGGGAAGGATGTTAATTAGGGACCAAAACAACTTGAATCAAAACAGTTTTGATTTGGAATCAGGATATATTTACGCAGCTAAGTGGCAATAAAAATCCCTACAGGCATACCAAAGTAATTTAAACTTTATTAGTGCGTATAAGTGTTTAAAACGATATTAATGGATAAATAGGACAAGTGTTAGAAGCAAATGGCACAAACTCTTCTTTTGCATCTACTGGCAGCAGGTTACATTACATTCAGTAGTTGACTTATAAAAAGACACAACAAACAGCCCTTTTATGCACTTTCTGAATACATACAAAGTTAAAATTACTTTGGCCTGTGGGGACCTGATGCACACTCTCGCCTAAGTGAAATGGCATTTTGTTTTAGTCTTGTCAGATGCTTAAAACAGCTATTTATTCTGATGCAGGTCAAATGCCCTTAGAGTTAATACTGATTGTGATTTTATCTACAATTGTATATTACGTTCTCCAAACTGCTTCACTTTACAGTTTTTTGGTCTCCTAAGAAAGCTTACACTCCCTACCGTCTAAAAATAGACAAACAGGGCAGATCATTTTGCATTAGTTTTCCAACACAAGTCTGGCGTCCTGTGGGTTTGGTTCTTTTTCTTTTCATGCACAGCACAGTCCAACATAAACAGGGTCAGGGGGTTAAACTAAGAGGTTCTAATGTTGTCAAAACGCTAGAAATATTATTGTACAAATAAACGAGCTTTGGTCACAGGTGAGCAGCGGTTGACGTTCAGCGGCAGTGCGTGGGATTGATGCCAGGGGGCGACAAAGAGCAGCTCAGGTGGGAGACTAAAGCCGCACAGTTCACTAACGGGGCAACACAAGGAGCGACACAGTCCAACTGAGGCGGCCAGCAGAAGGACAGGTGTTATAACAGGGATTCAGAGCAGGAGGAAAGTGAAGTAAACTTGAACAGTACCTAGTTGTGTTTGCGCAGTAAAGGAGAGGAGCCGCCGGTGCGCTCTGCCATGTCAGCCGCTGTCTGCTGGCGGGATGGGAAGAGGAGCGGGGGCTTTACTTGTGGACGTCGCCTCCCTGCTTTCTTCAGCGGACAGTTGATTACTACCTGAAGACAGTTAGAGCAACAGTTTTGTGGACTGTGGAGGCTCCTTAGTGTCAGCTTTATTAAAAGCTGCTGGAGCAGCCGGTGGATGTTGCGTCATGGAGACGCAGAGAAGACTTGGAGCCATACTGATGTTGATATGGATTTTTCCAGGTAGGCCAATTAACTCAGCCTACGGTCACTTAAGCCGCTTGTGGCTGTCCAGAAACGCATTGTTTGTATCTTGCAAATTGCTGTGATTATATTGATATCTTTGAAGTGAAACTGCTGCTTTCCGTTCAGTCCAAGAGTTTCCTCTTAAAAGCGTTTTTCCCTTAACAAACTCCTCTTTGGAATATATCATACAGTTGAAGAAACAAAAAGATAAAGGAAAAACAAACACAGCTTTGCTTTTAACCAACTTATTCCCACCATAACAGTTAGTTTTAATGTTTAATTATCATGAATAAAGTCAGTAAAAGTCAGCTTTTTATTGTGTCCCTGTATGACCTGCACACTTGCTGCTTTTTGCTGTAGATTTTGAAGCAAGTTGTTTGAAACCAAGAGAGAATGTAAATGCATGCAAATACATCACTTATTAATTCCCACGCGGCTTATAAATAGTTACTTTTCCATGCTCAGATCATAGACATGTGTCTTGAAGGATCCCAAACGTTTCTTCGTCTTTCCTCCAGGACAAAAAAAAGAAGAAAAAAAATATGCAGGAACAACCCAGCAGACAATTCATGAAATAAGCGCCATGTAATTTTTATTGCCGTGAATTCCGCTGTGGCTGTGTGTGCTTGTGTCTGTCCGTCTATGTGTGCGTGTGTTTTAACAGAGGTCCCCTTTTAAGCTCGCAACAGAGTACTTCTGATCTTAAGAGTGCATAATGTTGTTGCATGGTTGAATGCTCCAATGAATTTCAAGAATGTCAAACACTGTTGCTTTTCAGCTTTATTTTGACGGGTTTGTCTCCCCTGTGAGCTTTGAAAAATGCCATAAAAGCAAAGCAGCAGTCCACCTGATGGCGCAGGATGTCATTAAAACACTCAGAAGAAGAAATACCAGCTTGTTAAATTAAGAAGGTTTAGTTTATTGCTTTCGTTCAAAAGCATACACAAAGCACTTGCTTTCATCCTGTGCAGGTTTGGCAATCAGTGCATAAGAAATTGAACTCACTTTAGAGAATAATCAATAAACAATGCTTGAAAAAGTGAAGCATTGCAGATTATTTGGTCTGGGGGTTTGTCACCATTGATTTCCAAGTCTCGCTTGAACAGCAACTGAATCATCTTTGAAAACGCTCCTCTGGCTTTTGACAGTCCTGTTTCCGTCAAGTCTGCTGCTAGATCATATGTACCACCTGGTGGTTTCCATCTCAGTCTGGAAGTCATACAACATTTTTTAATCAATTCTTTCATTGCCCAAACTGGGGGATTGGCAAGGAACAGTATGAGAAAATGGAAAACTGCATTGCATTGGAGCTCTGAAGTGTCTACATGCTTTTGTATGTGGTCGTAAAGCAAGGCAGAGGTCACCTGAATGAATATCTACGGTTTTAATAAGAGGATTCTGCATAAAATTGCTGTGCCGTGTCATCACATCTGCTTTGAGTCACGCTGAGTGGAATGAAACGAACAAACTCAGTTTGCGGCTCAGTGAAGAGCAGCTCCAGCCGCTTTTTGTTCTGATGATCAAATGGTTTTCTTAATTTGGACGATGGATTTTTTTTTTTTTTCCTTTTCCAGCTAAGCAGCCTGTCACGCCGATCCTGCCTGTCAGAAATATGTCTGTCTGAACTGAGTCTAAATGAGCACAGAGAACCCAGTTTGTGTTGATGAAACAGCAGCTCAGTGGCTTTACATGAGAAGAACCATGGATAATTGGCCGCTAAAATAAATCTGTTAATACTTGGCTGCTCTCAGGATACTGTTTCGTATCCATTAACTGCAGAAAATCCCATCCTCGTTGTGCCGCTCAGCAGCCTGAGTTCGACACACATCGCTGTCGTCCGTCAGAATGGTCAGACTAGTTTGAAGACAGAGACAAGGTGACGTGCCATACTTCAAAATGAAAAGCTTCTGTCTTCGGCTCAGATGTGTCGTGTGTTCAGCTGATTGTGTTCACTGACGGCTGTTTCGTAATGAGGCCAGAGCCACTTGGCTGATGTTTGCGAGCCAACTATATCCCTTTTCAGAGAATAACTCGCAGAGCTTAGGGTAATTCTGATTATGGTTAACTAAACAAGAAATTAGTTGGTCATGGTCCAGAGTTGGAACAAACAGCATTCTTTGCAGGCTGCAGCTGGAGAATTAACCATCAGTGCAAAGCTTTGGCCGGCATCAGCGGCTGCCAGAGGATGGAAATGGTCTTAGTTCAGCTGGGCTTGTTGATGTGTGACATTTACATTTGAACTGATACTGATGCCACTTCAGTTAATCAACTGCTAATTTTGTAAAGGCAATTAAAGGGGACATGCCCTTTAGTCAAAGGTTGACACAGTTTCCTGGCGCAACTTCCTTATCTGTGACAGGACTTGACGAAATGCCACAGAGATAGCACACAACAGCTTTTCAGTTCTGTCCATCAGAGGACCAGAGGTTGGAGTCTGCGTCTCAGCTCTACTCCACTCTCCTCTTTTGCAGGGTGTGTAAGTTTTAAAACTTCTGTGCTACTCTCTTCAGAAATATATCACATTATAGAAAAATGCGAAGTTGGATGGAGATAGAGATGGGGGGAGCTGGATAGCTCTACTTTGGGCTGGGCCTGTGATGCCACAGTGCAAACGCAGACCTGAGCTGCTCACTGAACGACACCATTTATGGGATTGTTGTGCCTCCAAACAAAGTGACAAGGTTGTGTTATCTCAAAGCTTTTGACATGATAGTTGCTTCGAAAAGATATTATCATAATATTGACTAGGATAATCGTATTCACGGCTGAATGATAATTATGATCTTCAAATGCTTGTTTAAAAAAATTGTAACTATATTAGAAGTGCAAATGACTGGAAATGGCCTTTTAAGTCAAAGTCAAAGTCCTCCATTTAAAACTATTACGGATGCCCGTATCACATTTATATTTGTTCCCACTGCATTCACGGTCATTGTGTAATAAATTATTAAAAAACAAACAAGAAAACTTTTTAAAGGATTTTGACTTGTTTTCCACCAGCTTAAAATGCAACACCCAAAAGTATTAATTGCCTGGTGCTTTACTTTTCTCCAGCCACAGAATCTTTTCTCCCTTTCTGCTCGCTAACAAGAAGAAAACACATGTGAGCGTGTTGGTTATTACTCTTCATCTGCTGCAGAGAGAGGGGAAAAAAACTCGGATGTGTACATCTTTTGAGTCAGTTTAGAGCTGAATTTACCACTGAATTTACCGTTTTGTGTGCATACCTTGGTGTGTGTGTTTTGATGAGGGGGCCTAATTGACCCACGGCCTCCTATGTGTCATGAACACACGACACCCCTGTAGAGGATAAACAAAGACTAGAGGCAGAAAAAGCCAAAAACACGCATGTTTACATCAGATTAACTGGCTTCGTGCTCACCAAACAATAAAATGGACAATAGTGAGTGGAGACATATTCCCACACACAACAACTGCTGCCGGTTTAGCTCCATAATTGCGTGAATTTTCCATCAAGGTATATGTGTGGGCAGCTGCACAAGTGGAGGTTGACGGCTGTTGATTGGAACTTTTTTTTATGCCAACTTGCTGAGCTAATGTGAATTTGAGTTGGGTTATTATACATTCAGATACACGGAGGGAAGTCTCAACCATTTGCATCATACATACATAGATACAGACATGTATCTATGTATGTATGTGTGTGTAGTATATACATAATATACATATTGGCAATTAAACAGCTTATCCAGTTAACAAAGAGAAGCCTCTGTAGTGTGTGGAAGAACCATACACAACAGCCTGGGACCTCCTTCTCATGCTGGTCACCAGCCTGGTCACGCACCGCTGTGGGATGACATCCCATTCTTCAACCAGCGTTGTCACAAGTCAGCCAACATGGTTGTGTTGGTCACTCTGGCACAAACTGCATGACGGCAAAACCGGGGAAGAAAAACTAACTAGGACAATGCAATGAACACTAAAGGAGCTGAGATGGTTGCTGCGTTTATGTTTGCTCTAATAGTATACGCTTTGATGGTGAGGATGCGAATAGAAACCTTAAACTAGAAGAGGACCAAGTCCTGCCAGCAGTCTTTCAAAGCCACGTTAAATTATTAATGCAATGCAGGGACTTGTTTTTACCTCGTAGACGTTCCTGAGGTTCCCTACTAATGGTCAAGGACCTGTAAGACTACCTCAGACACCCACAATTAGAGACCCACCTGTAAAAACCGGGGTTCAGAAAAATGATAGCAGACTCTCTATGATGAGTCATAATATGTTATATAATGCAGTGCAGAGGGCATCTTGTTTAAGAGCTCAAGAGTGGTACAATAATGAGTGTTTGGAGCCAATAGGAACCAAGGGGGAGGTTCCTTTTCAAGTTTGGGGCAGCAATTTTCTGTAGGTATGTGATGGCTCCAGATTTATTCTGCAGAATCAGACCGACCCCACAACTTAGAGCCAAAGTCATTAGAAGCTATTATCAGTGTGACGTCCTGGATGGGATGGTTTGGGTAATGCTACCATTGTCTTTGCATTTGTTACAGTTTATTTGGTCAAGTTCAGTCTTAACATTATGTTCTGGTCATGGACATGTTAGATGCACTTTTTGTCTCCACATCAGAGAGAGAGAGAGAGAGAGAGAGAGAGAGAAAAACTGAACATGGCACTCAACGGTAACCATTACACCCACAACCTAATCAGCATTTTGCTTGCTGCGTGACTCACTTTGAAGTTTACTACTCTGACTGCATTTGGGATTTTTTTTAATCCACTGCACACAGTTTAATAAGACTGCACTGTATTCTGTTGGAAAGTAAAATATGTGAAACAGTAGAAGGAGATATCACCAACTCAGTTTTCTAAATGGCTGTAAAAAAGTGCTTTGTGTTATTTTAGTAATTTTTGCATATTGAGTGTAATGAGTTTACAATCAAATTACGTAATTTCTTAAAGGACAGTTTTGGCATTCCTACACCTTGAACCGATGTTCCCATCTTTCCTTTCTTGGCTGGCTTAGAGCAAACTGCAAAAGTCAGCGGGACCCTACAATATGCAGGCAACAGTAGCAGCATTATTTTCCCTCATTATTCCCTCTCAATATATCATGTAATAAGAAGATGACCAAGTAGTAAGAGATATCACGTTTGTGGTGATTCACACTACTAACAATGTTGACGCCTGAATATAGTCAATCATGCACAATCTGAATAATTTAGACACAATACTACTTATCATTGTACTTAATTTATTATTTATATATGCCGATTTATGTGCCTATTATTTACGCTGGTAAGTAGATTAAGTAAGACCCAACCATTTGTCAGCATAGACTTAGGCTGTCAGTTAAGAACCATTACCTTATACATTCATTTATACAAATTCACCTGATGTGGTACAATAGGATGTACCCCCTGTACAGTTGTCATGGATGTCATGGAGACCAACATCATTTTTTGAGCTATTTTGTAAATACGTTTATTTTTGCGGTAAAGTTAAACTACTTAACGTGGGAGGTTGACTGTCGAGGAACTGGGGATATATTTTATAAGGATTTAAGAATTGCATTATTTTAGTGATGCCCTGACATTTTTATTACGTGACTATTTGTTTGAAAGTAACTGAATTTTGCATTAACTTTTAGCGTATTACTCCGCATGTAGAGCAAATTAGAACAGTACAAATAAACTGAAAACAATATTTTCAGTGTAATAATCCAATAAATGAAATCCTTTAAAATTTTCAGTTAATTCTAGTGTTGTAAACGGAGTCGTGACACTCTTACTATCAGTTAAACATCAGTTATGATATATGAAATGTACGATATTTCAGTTTTAGTTTAGTCATGCACCGAGGTTTAAGACTGCTTTAAGCAGTAACATCATCTCATTTTTCTAGCATGGATCATTAGTAACATTCACATTTTACCTCAGTTACAGAATTTCACCTCAGTAACTCCCACTGTTCACTGACATGCGTCTATTTCAAAGCACACTTTGTGCCGGGTTTGTCCAAAAGCTGCATTTGTTCAAAATTGCTGCATTTAATTTAAGTACACCAGCCTACATGTTGCGACTTAGTCAAATACGTCTCATATATATAAAAGTGTATTCAGTGCAGTGAGTCATAAAGAAGCACAGACCGACTGCGTGGGAAAACCTTGCAGATGTACGTGCCCATCACCTCGCTGTTAGTGTTGACTAATGATGTGGCCACTGGTGATCAGTCGCCTCTACCCACCAAGGAGATGACACGGTCTGGGCACGTTTCATAAATTACATCAAACAAATTTGCTCTTCATTCCCAGCAGAGATATGATACCTTCACTGTTTCTAAGTCACCGCCCTGGAAGTATCCAAATGAAGCGAGCTACATTTATATTAGCCTGCAGTTCCCTCGCTGATCACAGGCAATAAATGATGCATCTCAGAGGTTTGTACTATTTACACCCCAGGCGTGGGCAAAGTGTGCAGTCATTTGGACCAGGTGCACTCCGGGAAAATGGCACACTAATGAGGTGTAGTCCTTTTTTAAATGAAAACTTTGCTCTGGCCAGAAATGATTGCGTAAACATGAGAGGCAGGGGTGTAAACGCGTATCCAATGGAAAATGTAAGGCTGCTGACTATCATCTGCAGAAACAATTGATGCGCCTAGAACCCTGTACCGTATGCAGGAGGTTTTAGGAAAAGAAAGCCATTAATGCTGATGTTCATGCTTGAGAAGGAAGCGTTGAACGACATGAATTCATTTTCACTTCCTGCAATTCATCAAATATCCCTTTAACTGAAAAGTAGCATCAGAACTGTAATTATCTGTGTTTTGCAAGTTAAGTGACTGCAAAAACCTTGTTTCATCAGCATTTTGAAATGTTTGCTTTCATCCACAGAAGAAGATTGATTTATAGGAGTAAAAGGCGTAAAAACTGCTGGGCCAGGAAGAAATAAAATACCCTTGTTCTTTAGACTTTGTTGTGCAGGTAGGAAATTGGTTGTCTTGTGGAAGCGGATGAGTTTTGTGCTAAGACTGGAAGATTATAGTCCCATTTGCCTCGCCCCCCTCCACCACCCCCCCGTCGTCGTATTGAAAGGTTTTTCTGCACAGCTGGATTGGCAGTAGGTTGGTTTAAAAATAGTGGATGATAGTCCTGTGAGATTTTTTTTCTTTTTCAGCTTCTGTTTATTTGAGTGGTTTTTGTCCAAGCAGAGGTGAGAAATTAGTATTCATTGAAAAGTCACAGGCTTTCTCGTTACTCCGGATGCTTGACCATCTTGCCAGATGGAGGGGGAGGGTATTTCTGGCCAGATTAGTGTTGTCATTTGGCTGAAGTGTAACCCTTACACGGTTATAGGATGGTTGTGTGAGGCTAAAGAAGCTCCCTCGGGTCAATCCTGCAGTAGAAAGGCAACTTGGACACACTGGCTGCACTTATTCAACTTTTGATTAAAAATTCTATGCCACAGATGTGTAGTGTCACATCCTCTCTTGTTATGTATCCGGGATGAAAGCTGCCTTTTTTGATTTTCTATAAAAAAAAATGTCTTTAAAAACTTGATTCCTAATCACCTGACCTTCAGGTCCACTGTTACTGAACTCTCATAGACGGATTGACATTTGTTGGCATTCATGTGTTTACCATATGGCATAAAATGACCTGAATGCAAACAAACATATTTAGCTTTGAGGAAAAGTCACTCATTTCACTTATGCAAATGCCTAAAGTAAATGGCTTCTGTGGCAGATTTAGTAGGTCAGGGACTGTCAAGGGGCGACTGAAGGGCCAAATGTTTTCCAAAATCCTTGTATACAGTTTTGTTTTCTTTTGGTAATTTGTAAAGAAATTTCACGAGTCATACCTTGTCAAACACTTTTTGTAATAACAATAAAAATGATGCTGATGATACATTTCTCTTTACTGTTCAGAAACACAAACTTTGTTTGCAGGCAACTAACATTTAGTCTTTTGTGGTTTTTGTGGAGAACCCTGCGCTGTAAACTCAATGAAAACAAATACCTGAAGACATCTCTCCATTTCTCTCTTGCTTGCAGCCAAATTGACATTTTTTCGGCCCTTCCTCCTCTCCATTTAGCAACTCCTGCTCTGCTTATTAAAGACGTGTGCCACATAGCCTGCAGCTTGTACCACTACCTGCTAAAGAGGGGAAATGCGGAACCTTGTTTATTTGCTCCCAACTGTGTTATGGAAACAACCCAGATCCATATTTTCTATGACGTTTTAGGACTTGGCTTGAAATTCACTTCAGAAAAGTCAGCTATTGTCAGTTTAGAGATTTCAGGTTGTGCACACGGTTAACATTATGCCTTCTAAACATGAGCTTCACACTGAAATGTTTGTATGAAGAATAAGAGTGTTCTGCACGGTTGGCTGCACGCAGCTCAGGGCAACTCAACTGTTGTAATCAGGCACATTTGTTCCCTAATGGTTTTATTTGGTGGAGATGCAACCAAATACACCGATCAGCCACAGAAGCAAAACTCCTTACAGCTGAGGAGAGCAGCTCTCATAATCTTGTTACGATGTTCTGCTGAGAAACAGGGGTTCTCAGCATTCAAGTGGATGAATGAAGTGAATCCTCCGTTTAAACATTTCCCCAGTAACATCTTCCAGCTCGACAGCCGCTTTCAGGCCAGTTTTGAGATATAATCCCCTGGTGCAAGTCCTTGGTCAACCCTGGGCCCTCAGCTGGACGCACCAGTTAAACCTCTAAAGAGAGGTATCAGGAGGCAACCTTATCAGGTGCCTGAGCCACCTCAGCTGCTCAAAGTGAGGGAGGAGCATTCAGTTTACTCAGAGCCTTTCGTGGATTTCTGACCCGGTCACCCAATTTCACACTATAAGTGAAGTTAAAACATGGCGAAAATACATTTTTGACTTTTTTCTTTTTCTTCTGCTCAGTTGTAGTGGCACAACATAATGTAGTAGTGCAGCGCTTACTAATCACTCCGTGATCCTTCTGTGCACCGGTTTAAAATATTAGGACTACACAAGTGAAAATTTCCTCCTAACTGATCCATGATGACAAAGAAAAGCATCATAAAACCTTTTAATTGTAAAGTCGCAGCATCCAAATCTTTATTTCATCTGTAAATCCTCATGAAAAAGGCTTTTTGCTTCCATAGATTCCCCTGCATTTGGTAGCTTTCAAGCCCTCTGGTGTTTATAGCTGCTGTAACACCAATTTAGTTTGAGGATCAGATTTTCACTCTGTTTGGTCCCTCTGGTGGTGGCAAGGCTATTGCCATTAGAATTAAGACCTCGGGGCGATGATGCTGAAAATGGAAACAACACAGCAAGCGCAGTACAAGACTGAGCCGTAAATTGCATTCTCAGTGGTCTGTCAGATTTGTGTATAACTGGCTCGATGGGATGACCGAGGATTGAAGTCAGAAGGAGTAATGACCTTACCCTCACGTGACACTGGTACTTCTCTCTAGGTGCTGTTAGATGGAACAGGGACGTTTAATTGGAGGAATTTCTCCTCGGCAGCATGAGGAAGGACTGTGTTGCTGAACAGAGAACAAAACTACTGACAAAAAAAATCGGACAGGTTACAAATTATTGTTCAGTGTGGAAGCATCCATTACAATTTTTTTATGCCAAATTTTGATTACCACCATTTTTAATGCCTGGCCTGCGGATTTAGATTTTTTTTTTTTATTTACTATACTAGTGAATTTAATTTTTAATAATTAAATAAATTTTTATTTTAAAAAATCACAAAAGTCATCACCTAAGCCAGCGAATTCAGCTTAGTAGACTCTGCAGGTGTCACAGGAGGCTTCTGTGTTCTTACTTTGAAGAGAATCTTCGGATTGGATTTCCTTGGATGCATTTCAATACAAGCTCCGAGCAGGATGTGAGCATGCTGGCTGCTGTTAGTGTAATGTTTAGTCTAGCTTTTGCAAGCTTCATGACCTGTAACATGTTTAAGCTATTTAAATTTACCAAAAATTTTTTTGTGACTTTGTTCATAAAAAGAGCTAAGTAATTTTTAACTGAGATGTAGTTTATTGACGATAGATAGTAAGTTAAAGAAATTCAATAACGTTTCCATAATTGGGCAGCACGGTGGCTTAGTGGTTAGCACTGTTGCCTCACAGCAAGAAGGTTCCTGGTTCGGTTCCCGGTCCGGTGGGTCTTTCTGTGTGGAGTTTGCATGTTCTCCCCGTGCTTGCGTGGGTTCCCTCCGGATTCTCCGGCTTCCTCCCACAGTCCAAAAACATGCAGGGTAGGTTAATTGATCATACTAAATTGCCCGTAGGTGTGAATGTGGGTGTGCATGTTTGTCCGTCCTATGTGGCTCTGCGATGGACTGGCGACCTGTCCAGGGTGGACCCCCCTGCCTTTCGCCTACTATGTGTCTGGATAGGCTCCGACAGACCCCCCTGTGACCCGGAGACGGATTAAGCTGGTATAGATAATGGATGGATGGGTTTCCAAAATTGAGAGTACGCGCTCAGGTCTGTTCGTATAGTTGGTGAAAATGGGGGGAAAGAAATCATTAGAGAAGCTGGGTTGTCCTGAAAAAAGGGTCTGACTCTCAATATTGCACATTCTTATAGCCGCTATGCGTTTTAATATAGTAGTAGAAAAAAGCAGCCTAAATGTTCTGGGTTCTAAGAGTTAAAATTATAAAAGGGAAATTATGAGCAAAAATATGCACATCATAGCTGGGCAGCAGTGAAAGCAAATGAAAAAGGATCTGCATGAAACAGCTTTGCTTCAGTTTAGAGATGATGTGGTTTCAGGTCAAGACTCAGGCTGTCTGGGAGTAGAGTCTCCTGGGTTCAAGAGCATTTTAACTGAACCAATTTTTAAAATGCCAGAGCAGCCGCCGTCTGTGACATTTTTCTTTTTCTTTTTTTTCTTTCTCATACTAACTATTAATTTCTGAGTCAATGATCTATTGTTCAGTTGATAACATTTTAATTATTTTATAGGCCTGTCTGGGGACACGCAGTGTTTCAGCTCATTTACAAATGGTTTGTGCAAAAGTTCAACTACTTCCTGACTAATTAAAAAGAACGGGGGGGTAGGGGGGCTGCAAGAGGGAAACTCTTAATGAGACTGCTGCTGGTTTCTGCATCAACTTATATTTTGATCAACGAGACAGCCAACATGTCTGTGAATAAATAAATAATGCATCAGTCAGCCATGTCATCAAAAAGCGTAACATGTGGATGAGGCGTATACCTGTGCTCGGTTAGTTACAGTGAGGGCTCTCCACAACTTCAGCAGGTAAATACACTCACACGTCTGTGTCAACATCAGTCTCTCTTTCTGGCCAAGTTCAGAAGCTGGCAAGATGTATAAAATAAATCCTTAAAAACATACGGTTAAGCTGTATAAACTGACCAGAGCCGGATCAGTGAAACGCTAAAAGACAGCAAAAACATTTAAAAATAAAAAAAAAAAAGCTCATGGTCATCAACGCCTGGACCCCACAGGGAGTGAAAATAAAGCGCCACAGTTTGGTTTTGTTTTATCCTCAGAACCTCAGGCGGAAGTGCTTTTGGGTACTGCATATATCGATCTGTGACATTATGAGTTTACCTGAACATGTGAAGATGGTAGTCTACTTGTTTAAAGGCATTTTTTTTTTTTTTTTACAAAAATGTATAGAGTAATTAGTTGTGTTACATAAAATGTCCTTTTCGACATCTAAAGTGAATCTCCTCCACAGACTGTAAAAAAAATAAAACAATGCATTAGGGCACATGACCCACTGGTTTCCGAACAGCGGTTTTGAAGCCATTTTTCTTTGAACGGGGCTGAGCCATGTTGAAGCTGACATGAACACGCCCATCGTACGTCAATCAAAATTAAATTTGGCTCCCAGCGCTTTTGACAGATGCCCGCCGAAATATCTGCAGAGCTGCTGGCAGATGTTTATAAGAGAATATACCGTTGTGAGAGAAATATTATATTCACATAGTATAATATTATATTCACATAGTACTAGTTTGAATCACTTATCCCACTAAGCAGTTTAAACATTGTCTGAACTTAATCTGACCCTAAGTAAGCATGTTTAAAGTATAAGCCTGTTCTTTGTCTTTTGACTATGTAGCCTGTGTTAAATTTATGTCAGGCATAACAGACTTTCTGTTTCTCACACTGTTAAAATTTATACCCTGACAAGGTACCCACTCTACTCCTCCTCTTAAGTCTGATAAGCAGTAAGGGAGTCTTGCAGGAATATTTCAAGTGAGACAAGCTCTGCCATTTTGGGCAGCTACACAGCTGTAACTCATGTGATGTTTTGTAGTTTGGAACATATAAAAACCTGTCTCTTCTTCAACACGGCAGAACTCTCTGAGTGAGACTTCTCTGCACGTCTGATCAACGTGTATTCTCCAAATAAACTTTTGTGTTAAACTAAAACTGTTTACTCTCTCATTGGATTTCAGAAAATTTCCACCACACCGTTAAACATGTTCTCGGCGGTAAAATCGAAATTTCTCCCGTGTTTAGCCGATGCTGGGTTGATACAAACGGGTGGTTGCGTCCCTTTGCGTGGTACCGTGGCGATAACGGATAACGTGATATTGGCTTTGCTGACTGTCAATCAGTCATATTAGAAAGACATTTATTCCTTTTATACAAAACCTTTTAACGTGGTACAAAAAGAATTTCACTCCTCAGAGTTGTCATGGGTGTGAAAACAAATCATCCAGACCAAAATGGTTTTTGTAAATATGTAAATATGTAAATATGTTTATTTCTGCCCTAAAATTGGACATTTTAACATGGGAGTCAATGGAGATCGACTCACTTTTGGAGCCTCTAGCGGGCAGTCGAGGAACTGCAACGAATCTTAGTTCTGCATGAGCCCCCCTCGTATGTGGTTCTCGCTGCGAATCAGGACACTAGTCTGACACTAGTCTGCCACAGAACAGCTGCACCACACTTTTAACTGTGGCCATTCTAGTCATTGAGTGGACCCACCAGAACTGCCAGATGTGAAGAGACTGTCTACTTTTCACAGAAGATACACAACATCTACTTTGGTGCTTGAGCATGGTTAAATTACATCAGTTTACACACAGCAGATCGAGCTGGCAGGAAGGAAATGGCATAGAGAAGCTGGTCAATTTTCAAGATGAAATGCCACAAGACATGGTGAAAAGTATGCCTTCAAATGAACAGATTGTCACATGATCTCAAGACCTTCGGGTAGACTCATAATTTTGCGAATCCAGCCGAGCAAGCAGCCTTTGGAAGCGCTCCACTTGAGAAACATACCTGGTGGGACTTGAGGTTGCATCAGTGACAGAGAAAACGAGTCCAAAGCCAGGCTGGATCCGGTGGGACCCAGGCTTAAGCGTGCCAATCCATGTCCCTCAGTAGTTTATTTAGACTTCATTGGCTCTTCTAAATGTGAGTATTTCTTTCTGTTCGAGAAAAGCTGCCTAGACAATGAAGAATTGAACAGGAATTGTCATTTCGTATTTTGTTAATCGACTGTATTCATGGTTATATGTTGACTGAAGGTAAGTGAAATTCTTCACCTTCTTTTCCTATTTTCAACATGAAAGCCACAGTGATCCCACAAAAAGTCATTTTTTTAACGAAACTATGATCGTTTTTTATTTTTTGAAACATTCCTTTGAGAAACTATGACATATTAAACAGTTTCACATTTAAAAACAAAAAAACAATAACAATAAAATGATATATTTAATGATACATTTAAAATGATATATTTAACACATAAGCACATCCGGCTATTTAAAAATCACTGCTAAATGTTGCCCCTCTGCACTAATTCATGCATGAATAGTACTGTGTTTATACTGCAAAGTCAAATTAGCAGAAGAATGTGTCCTACTATGTTTAAATCGCTCCTGTAGATCTGGAAAAGTTGTAGCGCACACACACACACACACACACCCGTGTGTGTGTGTGTGTGTGTGTGTGTGTGTGTGTGTGTGTGTGTTTGTATGTATATATATATACATACATATTATATATATATATATATACATATTATATATTGATCTATAGTCTCACTTTTATATATAGTTTTCTTTTTTTTCTCCAGGGATTTTCTTCATCTCTATTTCAGTCCCAGGGGTTGGTTGGTCCTGCAAATTGATCTGCTGAACACAGCTGCTCCTAAGAAACCTGCTCAGACCTGATAAGCTCGGTAACCATGACACCGTTACCGGCAAAGCTCAGGCATCAAATATGCTTCATTTCAAATGGAAAAGGGAAGTCGTGAACTTTTTTTAGGTAACAAATTTGCCCCCGAAAACGCAGGAATTACTGTATTCTGACACATAGACATAGACAGCAGCTGCAGTCATATTCAGCCTGTCACAGCTCCAAATCACAGATGTGCTGGCAAACATCCTCCACAAACATTCACATTTTCTGACATGCCATTCATTTAGAGATCTCCAACGTCATCATGTTGGGTTTACGGAAGAACTTATCCATCCATCCATTTTCTATACCCACTTAATCCTAAACAGGGTAGAACTTATTATTTATATTTATTTTTTCTCTTCACTTTAATAATTTAAACCTTATTTGTGAATCTTAAAACATGTTCAACTGCATTCATTGGCTTTGTCAAATCACCAAAAGGCACGCTTCCCATCATCATCATAATGATTAACTGGGGAAAAGAAAGAAAAAGGAAATTAATGAAATCAATATGTGCTGGTAGAAGAAAATAATTATGCCATCATTTTCCTCTCCTTGGAATGACTACACCCCCCTTCTGGGTGAAAATAGATGCTGTAAAACTACTGGTATCAAATTGGAAGACACAATCAGTGTCATGCCTAAAAGTTACTGTGATCTGCATTTTTCTTTACTTCAATCAGAGAGAGAACACAAAAGGAGAGATCTGTGGCTTTAGCCAACCTGCAGGAGAGGATGAAAATGCGATCGCGTTGAACCCAGGTTTTAAATGTATTATTTCTCCCCATTATAAGTACATTACCCGAGGAATTGTTGCTTGATAAATACAGATTACATGGTTGTTGTGCTTCCAGCTTATTAACAATGACCCTGCAAACTAAAGAATATACATTTTTCATTTATTTTCCAGCTCCTGTTTTTAGCTCTTCTGCTCTCTGTAACTGCTTAAGCAGTTACAGAGGCGCCACCTTGAAATGTAGACCCTCTTTTCATTTCTTATTTAGAGTCGCAATGCTGAGTGAAAACAAAGCTGAGATTAACAGCTGCTTCTAAAAAGCTTGTAAGAATAATTGTCTCACCCCATACACATAATTTCATTATAGAGAGCATTCAGATTCAGTGGCGTGGCAAAAAAAAAAAAGCTCTTTATGAGCTTAAAAATACCACTCTCCAATTTTTGATCTGCAGCGAGTAATGATGTATTCATTTTATGATAATCAATGATCCCCACAAAAACATGGGGTTTTGTGAAAGCAACCAAGTTGGAGATTTGCAACCAAGTTTTCAACGTGTTGTGCATTTTAATCTCCTAATAAAAGCACTTTCTTGTCTTCACTGCCTTAAAATGAGAGCATTATTGTAACCACTGCAGTCACAGATTTAATGAACTCTTTTAATTCAAGAATTCTAAATTCACTGAAAATATTGCAAAATCTAGTGTTTCATAATTAAATTTCCTTAATTGTGTTGGTTCATTGGGGTCTTGTTTTTATGTTGTTGTGATTTTGGGTCATTCGTATTTTGTTCCACATGAGCGGCGTAGTCGACGCCACAGCTTCTCGCAGCCACAGATAAATAGCACATACAACCCCAGAATAGAAGACGTTGGAACAGTATGAAGGGAAAACGGTTACTATCTTGACTTTTATTTTATTGCACATAATAAACTCAAGTTATTATTTATTAGTTTCTAATGTTTTGTTGTTGGCATACGTCCATTCCTGCATTACAGGCCTATGAAACAGTTACAACGGTAAAGCTCTTATCGATTTGTGATGCCAACACTTTTGGCATTGATACTACCAAGCAGTTGCATTATCGAGATGTTATTTACCTGATTTTTAGTCTTCATAAGGGCCAGATTTTGTTTTTCTAATGTCTTGATATATAAATTGAAATTGGACCTCAGATGGAATTAAAAGAGTGTTTTGAAAAAGTATTTTTCAGGTGACTTTTCTCAGATTTTAGTCACCTCAGCTGTAATTTCTGCGTGATTTCTGTAAAATAATGCAATATGTCATCGAAGTGGTACAGCGGTCTCAGAAATTCATGAGTCAAGTTTGATCCAGTACATCTGGCATTATAGGGTTAAGTTCAGCACTACAAAGTGTATAAGCAGAGCAGACGTCATCACAAAGGAGACTAATGCCCAGGCACAAACAACCAGTCTAATCTGTGTACAAATAACTTCAAATGATGAATAACATGATCTTAGGAGCAAGAATTTTAATAAGATTTTGGTCAGCATGTGATTGCATTCTTTTTACAATCAGTCACGGAGAGGGAAAAGGAGAGGAGACGAGGACAGAGTGGAGGAGAGGAGGACGATGATAGATGAGGGCAAAGAGCTCCAGAAGTGACGAAGAGGAAGGTATCGGTTACAGAATTAAGACAGTTTTGTCATAGTTTAAAATGTTAAAAGCATACAGACAAAAAATATGACTTATTCATCAGAGGAAGAGCAATGACGCGCTCTAGTCCGGCCGGGGTTTTTAAGCTTATGAACTGATCATCCTGCCCATCAATTTTGGTGTTGAGACTATGCAACATGCAGTGTCTGAAATGTTTGTTTATGTAGATAAGACTGCTGAATTAAAGAGGCAGAAACATAGGTTACTGTGTGGTTGCCTTACTGTGAGTAAGACACGGGACTGCTGTTGTGTGAGTAAATAAATCCCCTTTATGTGAAGCAGGTTGCGAACTATTCTTCCCAATCATGGGAATCATGGTAAAACGGCAGTCCACGTACATTTGTCCTCTTGTTATCTCGCCAATCTCTCACGCACGAGGTCCAAGCTTGAAACAGAAAATCTTACATCAACACTGCAACTAAAGATGCTGATCCTCTGATTTTAACACTTGCCTTTTTTGTCTTGAATATGTAAGAACTCCTCCATTTCTATGGAAGCAGAGAGCATGAACTCGCCTCCCTTTGGCATCTATTGACTATTGTAGTTGACTTATGCATATTTGCGACAACGTAGCGGCCTGTGGACGGAGATTCCTGTACAGTCCTTTACAGACACTCTGTGTACACAAAGTTAAAACTCCTAACTTTTGTTTGCATTATCACTTTAATGAAATTACATTTTGAGTCTTGCCAAAGGTTTAAAATTGCAGTTATTCTGATTTCCATTTTGTTGTTCTGGTGATAACATTAATTTCCATTTTGCTACAAGCCCACTTCAACACTTCTAACTATTTAGTTATAGACCTAAAGTTATTTTCAATGCAAAATGTTCATTTAAGTTAGAGGAGTCTATCCTAATAGTTGTTAAGAGTTGTCAGTCTTAAATTATGATGTATTAACATTTCTGAGTCTATATTTCTCTTTATTTTTCCATTTAATATTTTATATTAAATGGAAAAATATCTGTTGTGCCTATGCTGAGTGTCCGTCCATTTTACTCGGTTTCTTTGAGGCTGGGAAGCTCTTGCAGGCTCATCCAGTAGTTTGCCTGGAAGCCCCTTAGTCGAGGTAATGCTTTCAAGCTGAATAATTAGATTATCATTAGCTTCAAATTACTGTCAGAAGAAACTCATTCTTTTGTTCAGTTAATGTTTCAGTTGGTTGTTTTAAGCCAAGACAGTTTTTTTATTTTTTTATTTAACCTTTTCATACTATAGTATAAATCAGAAGAAGATGGTGTCAGTTTGCAGTGGCCCCCTTCATGCTGCCAGATCCGTTGTGACCTTGAGGTCATGGACACTCTGCCGTTTGGTCTGTCCGGCAGTTCTGACGTTGTTGGATCAGGCTTGTTCAGGTGCACGAGTCAGTGCTTTAGCTGTGGAGTGGCACTTTCTCCCGATGAGGAAGGCCATTTGCCATCATTATTGTTATGATTATTAACGTTATTAACTTTAGTGCTTTAAAACATGTTGCTGTCCAACATCTAATTGGTTTAGCTATTGGCCACCAAAATGGTTTGTGCCCTTGGGAGGTCGCACGCAAGTTTTCCTGGAAGACTGCTGTCTTTGAATAACATCAAATCATTGCGTACCATAGGAAGGCTTTGGAAAAGAAGAAAAAAAGAATGTCCTTTTACCATTTCCGTGGCTTCTTCTTATGAATGAAAAAGGTAGCAGAAATGAATTAATTCCAGTTTAGGTCTGCATCAACGTACGGTCACAATGGCGGTCACTGAGTGTCAGCGTCAAAAAGGCTTCAGTCGCTGTTTTATCAATGGCATTTTAGCAAATGTAATTCAAAAGAGAGACAAAAAAACGCAGCCATCAACAGGAGGCAGGCAGTTGTAGGACCTAACGTTAACGTTAGGACAGAAACTATGTACAAAAGAAGGCTCAAAACAAAAAAGTACAGGGCATAAGAGGAGGTAACAAATGGTGGAGGAGGATGAACCAACACTGGGCGGTTGATGCTGTGAGAGGGATGGTGAGGGTCTTGAGTGCTGGTGAGACTCTGAGAACGCAACCAAATACAGGTGCTTTAAAAAAAGCCAAGAGTAAAGTAACGCCAAGCCTAACTAACAATAAACTGAGATCTAAACGAAGGTCGACATAACAAAGATGACACCTTGGATCAACGAGTCTTTACAACAAAACCAACAACGTTAATTTACAAATAGCTCTTGCTGAATAGTTGACCAGCATGCTGACACAGCCTCCACATGCTCAACTATCAACTCTATCTCTCCGCTGTAATGCTATTGTCTCTTAAGTCAAATGACAGTAGTCATATTATAATGTCGTCATGAGTACGACTTTTGTCCATCCCTTCTCCCTCCCAGATAAAGCCAGCTTGGGCTGATAATAAGATTAGAGCGAGGAGAGGCAGCTTAGCGACCTGGCCTAAGGAACAGTGATCGTTTATCTGGAAAGCTGTTGCAGATTGACACGAGTGGGATAGGAGGGCTGAGACTAGAGAGTGGGCGTGAGGCTGCCGGGGTTAACGGCAGCAGATGCCACACAGTCAGAGGACAAATGCATCTTTAAAAACCCTTTGTGTTTGCATGTAGTAGCTGAAATACGCAGTGGGCTGGGATTTATCCTCAGGAGAGCACCTCACACAAGCACCTGAGCACTGAAGATGCACAAGTACAGCACCCATGGACATAAATGAAAAAGTTTGCTGTATAATACATCAATGATTTGTGTAGGTCTTCACTCCAAAGAGAGCGTTTCAATGGCCTGTATCAATGGCCTCATTCATCTAAACTAATAAGAGCTCTGTCCAACTGTGTCAGAATTAAAGGCTTAAACCCTTTGCTTCCAACTGTTGGAGTACCGTCCACAGAAGGTAAGCTAGAATATAATGTGGCCCTTTAGCCACCTTCTGGACCATTGAGATACTGATATTTATGTGTACTGGAAAAAAAATTGATATCATAACTGGATCAACAGGTGGACGATCCCATTGTTTGTGCAGTCAATGCTGGTCAAGAAGGAGAACAATTCAAAATACCCAAAAGAATTTATTTGGGACTCTGAAGTTGATGTGCTACATGAAACCAAAATAAAATTAAACAAAAAAGCATATTTGCTAATTTTCTAATATTCATCTGAAAAAAAACAAAAAAACAGCTTAAACATATGTTGGACATGTTTAAATTTATCGTGTATGAGGGAATAGTTCTTCCTCAGCAATTGCATAATGTCATGACAATGAGTCTGGAAACTTAAAAATTGAATTTTCTATATTTTTCAATAATTCTGAATCTTACAAATTGAGAACCCTAAAAATTATGTTTTTGTTAATTATACCTGTTGTTTTAAGATGACATACTTGCAAAGAAACCAGTTTTATGTCTTGCATTCTTTTGTCAGTTTTATCTTTAAATTATAAATTTAAGTAGGTATCTAACCTGATGTATGTATGTTTTTGTTTTGAAGAGAAGTCTCACAGGACGAGATGCGGTCGGTTACGGAGATGTAGAGAGAGAAAGAAGAGAGTATTGCTTTTGTTTTGCAAAAAAAGTGTAACGGAAATCCACCTACGGAGGTTTCTTATTTATATGTGACCCAGAGTTCCGATACAAGCACGTTAGGCTGACTGCTGACAGTAAAAATTGACTGATGACATAAGTGTGTATAGTTGTTTGTGTCCATGTGGTCCTGTGATGGTCTGGCTACCTATCCAGGATGTGCCCCACCTCTTACCTGATGACAGCTTGGACTGGTCCCAGTCTACGTATGGAAAATGGGTGGATGGATTATAAATCAAAAGCACTTTGAGTTAAAGTGCTCAGTAATCGTGCCTACTTATGTTCCTTGCCACAGTATAGTAAATGCCACCTGTGACCTATTAAGACAACGGCTTTTTATCTGTCAACTTGGTGGAGGAGAATGGTAAAGTAGCTGAAGAGGATTACACATAAATCTCTTTCATATGTCTTTGACCATTACACAGTAGCACCGCAAACTGTCTCAGAGGGGCAACTGTTCTCCAGCTAATCCCAGCACTGAGTGGACCTCTATTGTAATAGCGCGGCGTCTAATACATTCACAGGTTGTGGACCCTCGAGAGTCTTTAAAGCCTCTCCCATTAATCTGTCCTGTCAGGGTGTAGGGTGGAGGGGGCACGTAATCTTTTTACACTTTGATATAATCTGTGTTGATTACAGTCCTCTCACCTGTCCTCAATTCTTGTTGCTCTGAATTCTGTTGCAGGTAGACATTAACTTTGCCTCTTTGTTGTGCATTTTCTTTCCTCTCCCTCTTTGTGAGTGCGTTTGAAGCCATTTTATTGAAATTCACTTGAAAATGAGGAGAGTTTATAGCTGCATTATGTGGTCCATCATGTTGCATTAGTCTCCCTCTGTTGTGTGTTTATGGATCCATTTGTTACTTAGCAGGAGTCTGATAGCGGTTGGGGAAAAAAAAGCCAATTTTATCTCTTTGACGTGAACAACAACTGCCCTTACTCACTAATAGCCATTCTCCATGTTCAATGTGCTATCTAGTCTCCTGGCAATTCAAAGGAAATGTACAATTTTTTTTAATTTTTTTTGCAGCCTTTATGGAACAACAGTCAACTGAACATTTGCGTCATGACATCAACTCCAAAGATTGAATTAAAGTGTCTTTTCATTGTTGATTAAACTGTTTTGTTGTTGAAAAATGTCCTTTACAGTATTCATAACCCTTGAATGATGTTTTAGTTCCATTTTCCCCCTGTGCCTTCATGGTTTCTTTTTGGCCGTGCAAGTATTCATCACAACGCATCACAGTCAAACTTCAACTTAGCTGCATTTGCTCTGCGAACAAACCTTCATTGCGCACGTCAGACCACTTAGATGAATGCAGTTCTGATGCTGCATTGCTGTTGACATGATTTTTCTCCTTTCATGTTGAACAAATTAAATGTGTAATGAGGTGAACATTAGGGAATTTGATCGTGAACCTTGAGCATGGCGAATATGTACGTAAACAGTTAAATTTGCCTGTGTTTTGGCATTCATGAATATGTTAGTAGTTCCTAAATTTTCATTGGTATAAACTGAATATTCTCCTGCCTCCAACTATGTATAGAGCTTCAGTAAATGAGGCGTGCACAAAAATACCGGTCGTCATTGTCGAACCTTACAACTTTACAACATTAATGAATTACAGGTGTGTTCCTTGTACAACATACAGATTCCTGCATAACATGCATTTTAAAACAAGAATATATTTGACATACAACACATTTCTAAACCATTACACATCTTAATTGATGGAAATGTCTCCATTGTCCAGCGACTGAATCAGTGATTAAATCTGTTTTTGAAAGTTTGTTTTGCAGATTGATTTATTGGAACTACAAAAAGAGTATCACGTTTGTGGGTCTATAAAATTTAGATAAACTACATTTAAGGAAAATAATGTATTATAAATGTTATTACTACTCATCATCATTTTTTGAAACACTTGTTAAAAGCAATACATGCCCCAGCTGCCACAGAGCATATGTAAAGCACAATGTAACGGGTGAAAGCTCACCTGCAGTTTGCTGTTGAATCCTGTGGAGGAACGTGGCCGTTTCAGGTCGGGTGTTTCAGGTCGGGTGTTTCAGGTCGGGTGTTTCAGGTCGGATGTTTTAGGTCGGATGTTTCAGGTCAGGTATTTCAGGTCGGGTGTTTCAGGTCGGATGTTTCAGGTCGGGTGTTTCAGGTCGGGTGTTTCAGGTCGGGTGTTTCAGGTCGGATGTTTCAGGTCGGGTGTTTCAGGTCGGATGTTTCAGGTCGGGTGTTTCAGGTCGGGTGTTTCAGGTCGGGTGCTTCAGGTTGGATGTTTCAGGTCGGGTGTTTCAGGTCGGGTGTTTCAGGTCGGGTGTTTCAGGTCGGATGTTTCAGGTCGGGTGTTTCAGGTCGGATGTTTCAGGTCGGGTGTTTCAGGTCGGATGCTTCAGGTCGGGTGTTTCAGGTCGGGTGTTTCAGGTCGGGTGCTTCAGGTTGGATGTTTCAGGTCGGATGTTTCAGGTCGGGTGTTTCAGGTCGGGTGTTTCAGGTCGGGTGCTTCAGGTCAGGTATTTCAGGTCGGGTGTTTCAGGTCGGATGTTTCAGGTCGGGTGTTTCAGGTCAGGTATTTCAGGTCGGATGTTTCAGGTCGGGTGTTTCAGGTCGGATGCTTCAGGTCGGGTGTTTCAGGTCGGGTGTTTCAGGTCGGGTGCTTCAGGTTGGATGTTTCAGGTCGGATGTTTCAGGTCGGGTGTTTCAGGTCGGGTGTTTCAGGTCGGGTGTTTCAGGTCAGGTATTTCAGGTCGGGTGTTTCAGGTCGGATGTTTCAGGTCGGGTGTTTCAGGTCGGGTGTTTCAGGTCGGGTGCTTCAGGTTGGATGTTTCAGGTCGGGTGTTTCAGGTCGGGTGTTTCAGGTCGGGTGTTTCAGGTCGGATGTTTCAGGTCGGGTGTTTCAGGTCGGATGTTTCAGGTCGGGTGTTTCAGGTCGGATGCTTCAGGTCGGGTGTTTCAGGTCGGGTGTTTCAGGTCGGGTGCTTCAGGTTGGATGTTTCAGGTCGGATGTTTCAGGTCGGGTGTTTCAGGTCGGGTGTTTCAGGTCGGGTGCTTCAGGTCGGATGCTTCAGGTCGGATGTTTCAGGTCGGGTGTTTCAGGTCGGGTGTTTCAGGTCGGGTGTTTCAGGTCGGACTCTGTATAAACACGTCTTTCCACAGACGATGCAGCAGATTTGGTCCTTGTGGGAAAAAATGTTTTAAATTAATTTTGTTTTTTTGTTTGTTTGTTTTTTGCATCCAACTTTATATTATATAATTTTTGCTTCAGCACATTTTGTATTAATATTGCTGTAAAATCAAACACACTAAAATAAAAGTTTTGACAGTTTTGATAAAAAAGTATAATATAAGGCCATCATATAAGCATCTGTTAATAATAACCTTTAGCCAAGGCTTTGGCATGTAATCATTGTAATTAATATAATGTGTTTGAAGTTTAAACACTGAATTACAAAGTCGATGTGACCCTCAGACTCGTTACATTTTACTTTTAAAATTACTTGTACCGATATTACAAATTAACCTGCTTTTATCTCCGAAACAGACACCCAAGACACACAACTTTATAAAAGTTTGGCCCATGATGTGAAAAAATACATGAATTATTATAATGGTGTGTCATGTATTTACTGTATGCACGTTTGCTCAGTAATTAACATTGTAAAACATGTCTACAGAGTCTTGAGTTTAGACCCCCCTTGTCTGCAAACAAGCATCATTCAGCTGGACACTGAACCTTTACCTGCTGCAGGGCAGCTCGCCTTTATCTGACCCTGCATTTAAACCTAACT
This sequence comes from Xenentodon cancila, assembly GCA_014839995.1. Classification (NCBI taxonomy): domain Eukaryota; kingdom Metazoa; phylum Chordata; class Actinopteri; order Beloniformes; family Belonidae; genus Xenentodon; species Xenentodon cancila. The sequence goes on from CM026201.1 coordinate 22,177,590, forward strand.
TTTAACAGAAAACACTCCCACGGGGATCAATAGGGTAACACATTAGACCATAAATGTAGCAGGGCTGAAATTACCTGCACATATCACTCCAGCACATCCATCATGCTGTGATTTGCGAGCATGCCAAACAGGCGACTTGGAGCCACTCAGCAGAAAAAAACGGCATGTGTGCCCTGCTGACTGTAACGGTGGAAGCTTTTACAGAGGCGCAACGCTGCAGTACTGCAGTATGAAGATGTTTACCATCTCGCATTTTTGTGTGTTTGAGGTCACGGATCGAACATATTTATGTTGTGTAGATACAGTGATTGGCCCCGGAAGGCTGTCTGGTTTTAACCCACTGGGGGTTGTTTTCATTGTCCTGGTGATTCAGATCGCTTATTCTTTTTTTTTTTTTTTTTTTTTTTTTTTTTTTAAAGGTATAAATTTAGCACTTCACACACTTGAATACAATGAAGCTTTACTTAAGCTTTTGTTTGTTTGTTTTTTGTTCAAAGCAAAATTTGATGACTGTTCCATGAAAAGTGGGAACATTTTTGAGCTCATCTGTGACAGCTATCCTGGTAAATACACAAACCTTTCTATCTTTATTTTAAAACCACAGGCCTGATGAGATACCATAAGGCAGCGGACACGGCTCATCTGTGTCTGCTGGGAAAGGGCTGTGCAGAGAAATCAACGCAGTAAATCATAATTCTAATTCACGAGGCGCCATTTCAGTGGGAGTTTTTTTTTTATTTGATCAGTAATCTTCAGTTACACCACAAATGTATCTTGGATATTGAAGGAAAACTTGCATTACCATTTGACACTGAAGACAATATACTTCACAAGCCCACAGGACAGGGTGTACATTAAAGTATACATTAGGGATATTCTGAGTCAGAATTGACTCTTTCAACTGAAGAACGATTTGATTGGGTAAATGAAGCGTCAACACCAAACCCTATTCTTGCACCACGGCCACAGGTTGTTTCTCGCTCTCAGCTGCCTCGCTCATCTTTGGCTTGGCCCCACAGCTGCACTGGAGGTTGACATGTGGGTGGGTGGACCAGAGGGTCAGTGAGGTTCATCTGCATCTGACAGACAGCTGGATATAATGAGTACTAGGAAGACGGCCAGCAGAGACATCACTGCTGACCATCTGAGCCTTCTTCAGAGCCCCAGTCCACCATGTCAGGCTTTGATGCAGATTGAGGATCTTAAAACTCAGCTTTTATTAAGTGCATTATGGACTTTAAAAAAAAAAAAAAAAAAAATCATTTGTTTTGCAAATGATTAATTTTAATAAAATCCTCACAAGTTCTAAATTTAACCATAGCCATTTTCTCATTCCTTTACTCATATCTAATCTTCAAGGTGCAGTGATGTCTGTCTATGTCCCGAATACATGTTGAAATGGCATGCTATTATTAGACTTTTTCTTAAATATTGATTTAGCCTATGAAATGGCTTGTGCACCAAGTATTATAGTTAATAATTAATTCCCTCATTTCTCTGCTTAAGGTGAAGATAGACATTGAGATGTAAGGAGTGATGAGCAAAGACCTCATTCTAATTTATATTGGACGAAGACCAAGGAGCAGAAGGAATCTGGTTAGTTTTATGACTAAAACCATTTGTATGGTCAAAAGTAAAGATATTTTTAAAAAAAAGTTGCTGAACTGAATGCTGAACAAAAAAGTGTCAAAAAACCAATCATCACTAAGAGTTAAGATCAATCCATGTGGAGCAAACAAATAATCTGCGTGAATACATCATATACAAGGATGCAGTTCCTCCAAAAGCTCAAGGAGGGAGGTCCGTGAGTTATAAAATCTAATATTCTGATCTTAAGACCTTAACAAGTGTTAAATAGTGTGAAGAAAAATGGTCTCCTAGGTCTTAAAGTGAGGTGTTAAATATGTTGTTATATGTCATTTTTCCTTTCCTTCGCTTCAGATTGAGTAAATAAAGTTGGCACCTGATGTTAAGCTGTGCAGGGTAAACGTGGTTTCAAAGTTGTGTCAGTGTGCTACAACTTTATATATATATATATATATATATATATATATATATATATATACCACCACCTCTTCTCAGCAGCCTGCACTGGGCTGATGGGTCATCCAAGGACAGAGATGGCTTTCAGTTTATCAAGTTTTTTTTTTTCCTCTTGGCAGTGAAAATGCTGCTGCTTCTGCATCACCGCATTATAAAAAATGGCTGATGCCACCACAGAGTTGTAAAAGGTCTTCAAGATTGCCCCCATGTGGTCCACATGACCTCAGTGTCCTGAGCAGTGTGGAGCGTGAAGAGGAAAGGAGCCAGAATAGTTCCCAGTGTGGCCCTCGTGCAGATGAGCATGTCACACTCTCAGTCCTGAGTCCTTGTGTGCTGTAGTTGTGCTTCTTGCCCCTCATCTTGTTCTTCAGCTTGCCTCCTTGATGATTAAAAGGTCGTGTTTATGTTGTTTACAATCTCTATAGACATTTAGAGATCCAAGATGACGATATTGCTGTTTTAAAATATCCAAATTACACTAAATACATACCTGGTGTCCCATAAGGCATTTGTTAGTTTCTCACTTCAAACCAGAGCGGTTCTGATCTCCTCGGCCACATTGAGATTATTTAAGTTGTTTTTTTTGATAACTTGAGGATGTCCTCTTCACCAAAAAAAATTTTTTTTAAATGTTGCTTTCGATTCTGTTGGGAATTATTTTTTATTTTCCAGGATTTGAGGATCCTGTTCAGGATGTGCCCTCACCCACCATAGGCTCCAGCAAACCATGACCCTGAATAGGAACATGTGGATATAGATCACGGATGGATGGGCACGAGAAACACAAGATAAAGGACTATATCAGCTGTTTTAACTCTTCAGAAAACGCAGCACGTATCCAGATTACATTCTCCTCCTGCACCTCTTCCGCGCTGAACTTGGGAGGGTTCTGATGCTGTGTAGAGATAATGAGCCTCATCCTGTAATTCATCTCTAGTGGGCGCTCAGTGGAAATCTGAAATCAGATCTCTCAGCTTCTTAATTAGAGTCTCACTGCATTAAACCCTCCACGTGTCCCGCAGGCAGTAAAGTGGCAGCACATTTGGAGTTGGGGGTGTGGGGAGTGCTCAGCCTCCGCGTTGGGCTCCTTCAGCCCTCACTCTGTCACTCTTGTCATTGCGGCCTGCCTCGTATTCCTTAACACATGACAGATCGTGGAGATAAAACAGCCACCCCTCACTCCACAGCCAGACTAATGGTTTATAAATATCTTCTTCAAAGACCCGAGACGGTGTGAGGGGTGCTGTAAGTGTGCAAACATGCATGTAAATAAACATTGTAAGGAGGGTCCAGAGTACAAGTGAGTAGCATGTAAAAAGGCTCAGAAGGTTCCTGAGCTCTGGTAAGCCCCTGTACAGAGGAGGGGAGAGTACAGAAAGAAGTACACAAATCACATGCATACGGTTATGTAATAAATAAATGTGTGGTCAGAGATGTGAGGTTATCAGGGGTCGTCAGAGGTCGTGATGGTGGAAACCTCATGCTGAGGACTTAATGCACATGAAATCATTACTAAAAATAGTTATGACCGTGAGAATTTGTGTGGTCTCTTTTAATTTGATCGACTTTCACTCAGTACTTCAGTCCTTTAGTAGGTCAACCCAGCTTTATCCTTGCAGTTTTGTGTAAGCACATGGCAGCAGTGTTCCTGAGAAAAAGATGTCAGTGGGGATTTTCTGTTGCACTTTCTGGCTTTCTGTTTCAAATGTACTTTTGTTAACATTTTTTTTTATTTTTTTTAGTCCACACTTGCCTTACCTTATGCAAAACAAACATAATGAACTGCAGGCTATCAAAACAGGCCAAAAAAAAAAGAAGGTAATCTTCTTTAATTGCTGTAACACAAGAAGAAGTCATTAAGCATTTTTAAAATGGTTTACAAAATGCTTTTGCGTGTTACTATGGAGAAGCTGTAGATTACCTCAGCTTAACAACAGGATGAAGTTAGACTGGCTTTGTTTAAAGTTCAAATATATCTGAAGCTTTGTTGAGTCTTCTCAAAAATCGAAATTTGAAAAGGTCAGTTAGTGGTTTTAGGGTGCTTTTTAACATTTTCTAGGCAGCTTTGTGCAGTAATTGTTTCCAAGCAACCAATTCTACGGTCAGGGATGCGCAGAAGCACCATTTCCCTCCAGCAAGTAAGCCTCATGAAAACTACAAATGGTTTTGTTTATTAATTTATCAAATGATTAATAATGTGGGCTGTTTTTCTTTTTTTTTTTTTTTTTTTTTTTTTTTTTTTTTTTTTTTTTACCCAGGCCAACCAAACTTATTCACATCACAAAAAAACTGAATTCTCCATGACACATTGGATCAATAGATTTTTACTGTAGAGCCGGCAACAGCCGTCCACTACCATTCTTACTCCATCTGTTATTGACACTAGTCTGGGTCTTGCTCCATCTACGTCACATGTTGTTACTTTGATTCGTTGGATTCCTGTCCATCCAGAGGCAGTTTTCTCTGCATAAGTCAATACTGACCAACTGGAAATTAGAAATACACCTATTGATTGGATGCTCAAAATTGGGAGATTTTTTTTTCTGTCTGATCAGTTTCCCAGTATCAGCAAAACTTTAGTACATGGAAGATATGCACAGACTTTTAATTTTATATTATGTTATTTATGTATGTATGTATGTATGTATGTATGTATGCATGTATGTATGTATGTATGTATGTATGTATGTATGTATGTATGTATGTATTTTGCAGAAATGCATCAGCTTAGAAGCATAGAATACTAAGAAATCTTTTTATTATTTATTTTAACCACTTCTTGATAATGCAGTAACTGAGGAGCAAGATGTTGAAGCTTTTTATGGTGAGTCGAGAAAAGCAAATAAAGGAAATGTACTGGCTTAAAGGCTAAAATAACTCTAAAGTAACAAAAAGCAAAACATTTCGGACTACAAACTTAAACCAGTGGATCACACACCCGCCTTTGTTATCTTTCATTGTTGATTAAGTTCACGTGCTACGCTGATTACATTCCTAAGAAGAGTTTGGCCAAAAGTCTGTTATCAAAAGGTCAAAACCTCAAAGAAATAAAAAAAATCAGAAATCAGGATTGGCAAAGAAAATGGCAGATGCCACATCTCTTTTGAAAATTCATCTGGAATCCAGGGGATTTGTTTTTAAGAAGGAAAGAACAGAGATGACTGGCCATACCCCCCCTTTCTCCATCAGTGACCTTACTGTGTCGCTTACTGTCCCATTTACAGCCTAACAGTGTAGCCGTGGACACACACAAGTAACATAACTAAAGTCTCTCCTTCAAACCACATTTTTGGGCAACATCATTTCACACTGCTGCAGTGAACTGATTAGAATTCATGTTTTAATGACTGAAAACACGCTGTCATATTGTCCATGTGGTACTACTGTTACCATAGTTACTGATGAATCTTCAATGCTGTCTATAGATTTTGGATTGTGGAGTTTTTCTTTTTTTTATGTCGGTGGTTAACCTCCACCAAATCCATTTAGCACACCATCTACTTCAATGTATATTAAAATGACTTCTTTTAAGACCAATAGAACAACTTGCGACTGGCTAAGGTACAAAATATCAACAAGCGGAGAAGGTCTGGACAGGAAAATACAACATGATATAATCCAATTTAAAGGAGCCCTTCCTAAATATTTATTATTGAAGCACCATCTGCTTGGAGCCTGTAGGTCAGTCCAATACAAACACAGCTATTTTGCTGTCCTATATTCTTGTCTGTCCCGTCTATTAAAGATTCAAGGAATCTTTCATTTTTCCCAGACTCAGATATGATCTTTGTTCACTCTTGTCCTTGTTTGACATCTGCAGACCTGGAAGATCCCTCCTTAAATCAGTTTCTGTCATTAATTTTTTTGTGACGGTCATGCAGATTTCATGCCTGACAAATGAAAGATTATAATGAGCCAAAGGAATTTTTGCCTAAATAATTTATCATTATGTTGTTCTTTCTTGCGTGCTTGCCGCTTATGGGGTCATTTTAAGACTTTGTTAACAGCGCACTGACACAGATCCTGGCTCAACACACATAGAAGATACTGCGGAGCTCAAACAAGCGCTGTTTCATCCACGACAGCTCTGATCTCCTTCTCAATTAATCATGGAGCACAAGGTTGTGATATCAATCAACAAATCTGTTGGATGCCACACATTTTTCAATAGTCATTGTATCAAGGTACATGGATTGGTCGAAGATGCATAACAGTGGCAAAGAAAAGGTTTGTTTTATTTGAACGTCAGTAACAGGTTAACGTAATATAAGCCCCTGCTGACTACTTAGTAAAGGAAGCTAATGATGGTACGGAGAAAACTGGAAACTCAGTAATTCCTTAGAAGATAATCATGACAGAAAAACATCTGTGAAGTTGTGCCTGTAAAATATTTTAGATTTTAAAATGTAAATAGTAACGTAATGCACAAAGGTTATGCTTCCGCATCAAACCTGCACTCGCCACTACGAGAACTAAACTACAAGAACAATGGATCACAATTATGCTTATGAGATACTTCTAATTAATAACTGAGGATTGAGCTGAAGAAGGTAAATAGAACCAGAGGAGGTGAGCGGCACCACTCAGTGGATCATGTTGGGGTCCCCCTGCAGCAGGTCTACAGCAGCAGATCTGGGATGAAGCTGTGTTGAAGACCAGCTGCTCTAGTCTGGTCCTGCAGCTGCAGCTGTAACTACTGGCCCTAACACACTAAAGTACTAACTATATGCTTTACTAAACAGAAACGTTTTAAGTTTGGTTTTAAAGGTGGAGGTGGTGTCAGCCTCCTTAACCCAGAATGGAAGTTGGTGCCTGATAACAGAAAGCCGTCCTCCAAATCTACATTTGGACCTTCTAGGAACTACGAGTAAACCTGGACTCTGAGAACGGAGAACTCTGTTAGGAACATATGGTTTGACATGTTGTTTTGACGTGCTCTCTCTTGTTAATTCCTGTCAGCATTTGCGCTGCTACATGTTGGATCAGCTGAAGGATATTCAGAGAATTACTTGGACATCCTGCTAATAATACATTACAGTAATCTAGTCTAGAAGATACGAACGTGTGAATTAGTTTTTCAGCATCACTCTGGGAGAGGATGCTCCTAATCTTTCCGATATTATGAAGATGGAAAAACACAGTCTTACAAACATTATTAATATGCTCTTTAAATGACAAATCCTGATCAGAATTAACACCAAGGTTTCGCACAGTTGTACTGGAGGCCATCACAACACCGTCTAATCCCTTCCTAAAGTGTTTCGGACCACAAACAATAATCTCTGTTATATCGAAATTTAGAAGCAAAATCTTAGTGGACATCCAGTCCTTGATGTCTCTAAGACATTGCTAAAGTTTAGGTAATGGTTCTGTTTCATCTGGCTTCATAGACAAATACAGCTGCGTATCATCAGCATAACAATCAAAATTAATGCTGTGGTTCTGGATAATACTTCCCACGGGCTGGATGTATAAACTGAACAGGATTGGCCCTAGCACTGAACCCTGCGGGACACCATAGGAGACCCTCGTCTGTACTGAGGAAACCTCATGAACATGAACAAACTTGAATCTATCAGATAAATATGATTTATACCAACCCAGAGCTGTCCCTTCATTCCCAACAACATACTCTAGCCTGTGCAGTAAAATGCTGTGATCTATAGTATCAAAAGCAGCACTGAGTTCCAGCAGAACCAGTATGGACACTACTCCATTATCTGAGGCCATAAAAAGGTTATTCGAGACTCGAACCAGTGCTGTTTCTGTGCTATGATGCATTCTGAACACTGACTGAAAAACTTCAAAAGATCATTTCTAACAAACGGTCATATAGCTGGCTTGAAACGACCTTTTCCAGAATTTTAGATATAAATGAAAGGTTGAAAATTGGTCTATAATTAGCTAAAACGTCAAAACCTGTGGCACATATCCTAAGTGTAGGGATAAGTTGATCTGGTCCAGTATTGTCGTACCAATAAGACAGAAAAAACATTTTTTAGTAGTTGAGTTGGGATGGGGTCTAGCAGACACATGGATGATTTAGCTTTATTGACAACTGAGGTCACCTAAGGGAGGTCTACAGGAACGAAACAGTCTAGAGTCAGGTCAGAGCCTAAGGGAGTTGTTGAAGAAATGCCCACAGCTGCTCCTGGGTGCGCCTGGTTGATTTCCTCTCTAATTCTGACAATTTTATTGCTAAAGAAGCTCATAAAGTCTTCACTACTGAGAGCTGCAGGAATGCATGGCTCAACAGAATTGTGGCCCTTTGTCAGCCTGGCTACAGTGCTGAACAGAAAATGTGGGTTATTTTTATGATCCTGTATCAACGAAAAAAAATAAGCTGTTCTAGCTTTTTGACAGGCTTTTTCATATACTATTAGACCATCTTTCCATGCACAATAGGAATCTACAGACCTACAAGAGTACTACTTCCTTTGCATTTTACACACTTTTTGTTTCAGTGTACAAATATGCAAATTATACCAGAGAGTTAAACTCCTATGGTTCGAGACCCTCTTTCTCAGAGGAGCAACTGCATCTAAAGCTGAGTGCAGCAAATCTGCAGTGTTACTGACAAGGAAATTAACATCTATAGAGGTAGAACCGAGGTCACAGCCCTCAACTGCTTCACTGTGTTCCACTGTAGGTCTCGGTAATTAGATCGTTTACTAATAGAGACTTGGAGCTTAAAGATCGTATCTTTAGTAGTCCACATCTAACGTTTTGGTCTTTAATTGACGCTAAACGTGTATTGGTTTTTATCTTTATAAGGTTATTTTAATTAACGCCTCTATCATGTTGCGCTTGGTGAACTTTTGGAGGACGGGGGAATCGACACCAATTCTATTAGAATCAGTCAGTAACATAATTTATTCCTATATTTTTATTGGCAGGCGTGAGTCGTCGAGGAGCAGCAGAGAAGCATGTAAGACTGCAGCTCTGCATCCCGGCCTGGATCCTGGATAATATAATATCAGCCAAATTTCAATTTTTGAAATAAGAGCTGCACCATCTCGGGTGGGATGAATGGCGTCTCTTCTAATCAGATCAGGCTTTCTCCAAAATGTCTTTTAATTGTCAGTAAAGGGCACATCGTTTCTGAACACCACTGAGACAACCAGCGATGACATAAGGCTGAACATATCATCACTGGTCAGATTGGGAACGGGAGCAGAGAAAACTATGGAGTCCAACATGACTTTGGCATAGTTACACACCGACACGATATTAATTTTAGTGCCTTCCGACTGGCGAAGACTTGCCTTTGTTTATGACTACACTTTTTTCGAACCGTCACCCAGTAGCCCTAACTATCTGGTGATGGTTCTATTTTTGTTAGCATTGTTCTTCTTTTTCTTTTCTCATATTTCCCAGTACTTCTTCATATTTGCAAGCTGCTTAAATGGACAGATTGCTCCAATGTCAATAAAATGTACTGTTGCTCAACATTTATCAGGTCCAACTCACACAAGATATGCTTTATTTGCTATGTTGCTGTGGCTGAGCTGCATGTCGGAAGCAAATAAAAAAGAAGAGTAACCCGCTACACCACCTAGTGCTTGGTGGTGTAATTACAAAGCGACACAAATGACAACGGACAAGCATAAATGCCAATGACAGCGTAGGTCCCATAAATGTGTAGTTGCAGTGTGGAAGCATAAAAGAGGCTTTATTCAGCACCATCGGCAAAGCTGCAGATTCACCTTCTTGCCTGCCACTAAAGTGAGACAGCTGGAGCAACGCAGTAGTGTTAAGACGTGATACTACATCAGGAATTCAGTGTCGTCTGACATTAAAGTACAGCACAGCTCAGCACAGGAAAGCTTCAGGAGCTCACTTGCAAAACAGTTAAAATGTCAGTACATTTAGGATAGCAGGGTTTAAGTGCAATGACGTGGGTTACTGGTGTTGTTTTTAGAAGAGACACTTCAGGAACTCTGGAGGGTACAGAAGTCGTGACATCCTATTGTTTTAACTTAAATATCATCAACATGGCACAGCTTCATAATGAGATAAACTATGCCTGGATTTTTCATACTTTAATGATGAGAAACTTTAAAAAGCAGACAATTGTTATCAAACAACGTGTGACCCAAAATCCAGAAGCAAACTTTTGTTAAAGTTTCAGGCTCAAGTGGTTTATTTTGTAACAGATGATTGAGACTTGTGGGTAATTATCCAGCTAAAAGTCTTCAAGGGTGGTGACAAAGTGCTCCTTTCAGAGGTGCCACAGGAGTAGATTGAAGGTATCAGAGGCTGGTGGATTGAAGCAAACTAGTCTCAGGCAGGAGTTTTTAGAAAAAGCTGGAATGAAACAGTTTAGACCATCATCTGAGCTGATGTTATCAAGCAACGGGAACCAGGGTCTTGTCTGGGAGGTGACTGAGAACAGCTAACAGCTCTGGAGTCAGTCAGACAAGGGAATGGAGATGGAAGAGAGAGAAAGCCAAGTATGGAAGATGTGGACTGTTAAATCCATTCATCAGATACAGTAGGTGAAACCAAACCATTCACCTTTGGTTGGTTTTGCCTGATGTGTGGATTGTGGTTTAGTGCCACCCGCTCATGGTGACCGCAACTACTGTTTCAGCCGTCAGATACACCATGTTTGTACTTGTTTTGATATACAATTTTTAATGCATGAAAAAAGGCTGAGCCAGCACAAACTACAACATTTATTCTCCATATAAATGTAGGTTTATATATGACTTTTGAAAGCAAGTAATACATACATGTTAATGACTATCAGAAGAATTTTAAATGTAAAATCCGACAACTTATTTAATTTTAATTATATCAGCAGTTCATATCCCAGGGCACAGGCCCATTGTAAAAAAAACAAAAACAACTTGGAAAAGGAGAGGAAGAGGTGTAAATGGAGAGCAAATCTGAGCTTCACCTAAAGCTTTAGCTCCACAGAGGGACTCACATGAGAGAAATACATGGGTGGAAGCAGAGATTACTCTGGGAGATAGAGTGTGGCTGGTTAAAGAGGATCAGTTTATCTTCACACAGGCCTACATGTCTCCCTGAGGGCTTTAAGAGAGGGACTGACTTTTATCCCTCACTTGATCATAACACGGCAGCATTAGTTTTGGATGCCTTATCAGGCCTTCGGATTTGATGTATTTTGTTAACAAATGCAAAAAATTGGTTTATCGTTAGATTCCTGCATAGCTTGTTTTTCAAACTGTCACTTTTACATTAACTGTGTATATATTGTCTGTTTATTTGTGGAAATTTGTTTTCCTCAGATGGCTGGTGTCTGTTTCATAGAAATGTGCGCCCCCCGATGGCCAACGTGTGATACTACCACAGATCCGGTCTCAACATTTTGCTTCAGCTGGATTAAATGGTTAACTTGAATTTATTCTGGGATGGTATTTCCTTGCCATCTTAACATTTTCAGAACTGAAACCTTCAAAACCAAGATGCCCTGCTGGAAAGAAATATTTCCCCTTTCTTCCTAAAGAGAAAAAAACCATCTATGTACCAGATGTATAAGTGTGGATGGAATGAAATAAAGCCAGAGACAAAATGTAATTGGGACAGAGTTGAATGAGGCCACATAGTGTCATATCTGTATAAGTATCTCCAGATTTTTTTTTTTTTTTGTATTCCTTACAGGGATTTAAGTTTCTTCAATTCCATGTCCACATCTTAAACTGCTGTTTCTGCACCCCATACACATAAACGCATCCCAGATGTAAGAGGGCCACGGATTAATGAAGATTTTGCTTCATTTAATAAACAATACAATGACACAGTTTAAAGGATAAACCTGCTCAAAGAAACAAAGCGCCAGTCTGGAGCAGTGACACTGCAGCGCATTACCCTACTTTATCAGGTGGTGTCTTGGGCACCGTTCACGCTCACCGCCTGCAGGTTCCCAGCATCTCTGATGGTTTATTTTCTTACGGTGTATATAAACACCTTGCAACGCCTGCAGGGTATTCCACATGTAGACACAATTGCAATGTAAAACGTGATCATTGCCAGGTATTTTTGTGTTTGTTTTTTGTTTTTGTTTTTTTTAGCAGTTGTTAGCAGCATGCTTCAGTGGAAGGTGCAATAGCAAAAACAATAGTGGGTGGAAATGAAAAAGAGCACTAACAAGATTTGTGAGGGTAAAACGATGCTTTAAATCTAAATATAGACAGTTCATCTGCATCCTAGGCAGCTGTACATTATCAATCCAAAACAAGCTGACATGACTGTGATGTAGATATTAAACTGATGCATACATGTTCAGTAATCAGTTTTACGGTTGGACTGTGAAGTCCTATTTTTCTTATTTAGATAAGATTTTCACATCTTATATCCTGCATCAAGACTTGACATCTGTATACTGTCCCGGCCCCTGCTGTGGTGATTCATACCCCGTTTGTTTGGTTTTCTTTCTTCCTTTTTCTCTTTTTCTCCAACAGTTCAACATGCATTTTATTTATGATTGATCTTATATAGTAAACAGTGCAAAAGGTTTTGGACCGTTTAAACTCTCAGTGCCTTAGAGTGATTTGACCTCCTACACACTGAAGGCGCTAATGGAGCGAGAGCTAATGGCATTCACATTAATTCAATTTAGGAATTATTTAGCAATTAAAAGAGGAAGGAGCACTTAAACATCAGAGTTAAACTAATAAAACGTTTTTATTATCATTATTATTGTAGTGATTTCATTCAGGAAATTAATAAATGTATATTATTTTATCTTTGATGGCTTTGCAAAAACTAAATGCATGCATTACCTAACAATGCATGTGTCTAAGTGCGTGGAAAGACGAGATCTGCTTGATCACTATCAAAATCACTACTGATTTGGATGTATTGTTAAATATTGTTAAACTACGTTTACTGTATTGATTGATTGATTGAATGCTTGATTGATTAAAACATCAGGCATTTATAAATCTTTAAAACAAATACTTTGTTGTTCACTTTAAATCAGTTTTGTTTTCTCGGCAGAATCTGGACATGTTGGGAATTTTGCACGTTTTTTAATTATTATTATTATTATTAATAAAAAGGCTCAACATTGTCTAGAAAAATGGTGGAAGAGTGATAAATAATGACAAAAATAGAGCAAAAGACACAAAACAAAATACGACCTTAAAGCAAAAGTATTTTTTTCTGTATAAAAACGTATTAAATTATATTTAAAATATAATTTCCAAGTTAAGTTCTTAAGTGTGTTGGAAAATGTAAATGGTTCATTGATTTTCTTTCTTTTTCTTTTTTATTCCAGCTTTTAAATGCATCTTTGCTTTTATCCCTCATTTAAAATTCTTCGAACACATGGAAACTGCATCCAGAGTCAGCAAAAATCACATGGCATAAAAGATTAAATGCGATGCAGAGTGATCTACTAATTGTAATGTTTAGAGCGTACACGCGACCCAGAGGCGGTTGAGTGACATAAGCGGTGTGACCAGGGACCCTGAGTTACATCATATTCATGCCCAGCTGAGCTTTTTTCGCTCACGTGAGGTGAGAGCACTGAGCCTGCGTTTGTTCAGGGATTAGTGGACAGGACTTACCAGATTCAGATTTTCAGAAATTAAGGGACTCCGTCGATGGGAAATATTCTCCCAGGAGGAATCAGAAAGCTGCTGCCAAACAGCTGGATGGGAAAAACACATCCTGCATCTTTTTCTTGTGCTTTTTTGACTCTCTCATGCAAACGCAATCTCTCTCACACACACGTGCATATTTGCCTGCTCTTCATCTGCGCACCCACCACCGATTGCTTAATTCTCTTCCTGCTGTCTGTCTGGAAAAACAAGGAAGGCGTGCCTGCTTGAACACACGTGGAGATTTCAGCTGGATCATACAACTCCCTCTCTTGTCTGTCACTACTCGTCGAGCCATCTGAGCTCACAAGGGACACTCTTCCCCCTTTCCTTCCCTGGGGTGAACGGATTTTGTGGCAGCAGTAGGGCTTTTTTTTTTTTTTTTTTTTTTTTTTTTTTGCTTTTGTTATTGTTTTTGTTTTGGACCAAGCTTCAAACTGGAGGCACAGATGGACACTGGTTGCTGGGATCAGCTGATCCAGCTTCAACAGTCCGGTTCGGGTGACTGGGCACCCTGTGAGTTGGACATCCTCTCTTTCCGTTTTCATCTTTATCATTTGTTCCTCTTTTTGTAAAATCCTATGACGTTATATCGATTGTTGCATCAATCGGTCAGCTATACTTTTTTCTTGTTTGTTCTCTGGAAGTGTATTTAAGTCTTTCCTTATCAGGTTGTATTTACTTGTTTGAATTTTAATATTTATTTACTTTTTTATTTTTGCCTAATCTGCTGCTTTGCTGTATATTGTTAATAATGTTTGATCAAATTCTTTAGATACCTTATAACTAAATTTCCCTTAAATGTGTAAAATTATAGTAGAATTTTGAATTTTCACGTGAGATATTTAAGTAGTTCATTGCATTTGTGTTTTTTTTATAAAGTTTTCATCTGGTTTAAGTTTTCCTTTGTTTATCATAGTAAAATAATGTTTTTTTGTTTTTTTTAGATTGTCTTCATAAACCTGTAGCAATGCTATTTTTCATTCCTTGATTCCTTCTACATGCACTTTTTAAATTGTATTTTAAAGTTGTTTTACATGTTGTGTATTTAAATGAAAAAATCTAAATCTAAATTGTCATATGGGGACACAATTTAAGAATAATTTTGTGTGAAACTGACAGAATCTTAGTTGTTTGTCAGTGACAGCATCTTAGCGTTTGGGATGTTAATCTTTGTTTAGATGATGCAGCTTTATTTGGCTTAACAGGAACAGAAGCATATGTCTCTCTTTATAATAGTCCTGTTTGTTCCTCTGTGGCTCGTGTATGAAGTGATTTACCAGCATGATTATTTGCTTCAGGTGTGATGTGTGCAAAAGCCAAAATGGAACAATCACAAGAAGATTTTAAAGGGAAGTTAGATCTGTTTTTGTGTAATTATCAGTTAGTTATTAGATTAGATGTTCTATATCCCAATGAGAACAACCACCCTGAGCGACATCCAGCAGAGATGGTTTAAACTCCTGGTTTCTACTCACTTCACATATTTCCTTTTTTCCATTCTATTTTGTCCTGAGTGCCACTTTTGTTATTGTAGATCAAAATAATTTTAATTAAAGATGTTGAAATTCAGCAAAATCAATATACATTTACAAGAGAAGATACTTACCTGACTGATTTCTCATTAACTGATGGCCATCTACCAATTTTGTGAATCATGAAGTCATCAAGGAAAAAAAAAAGCAGTTCCCAGTTTCAGCTGCTAAGATGTGAGGATTTGATTCATCATAGTATGGTTGTGCATGGTTTAAGAGGTTATTTTCTCTCTCGCTCTCTCTTGACTGGTAACTGGTATTAAAGGAGATGACCCCTGGACAGTGTTTTGCTCTGGATTTATTCCAATTACGTCATCTTACACAGGTCCAGATTTACTTGTTGTCATTTCTCACACATGCTTGAGGTCTCCTGCCCACCAAGCTTGCTGCTGTTCTTCAAATCCTACCTCCTCCCCAGCTTCCACCTGTGGAAGGCGGGGGTCAAGTTGAGTTCATCACACCCAGTGTGTAACATATGCCTGATAAATGGGGATTGATGGGATCAGGACCTTGAAGTCAAAACTCAAGTGTTTGCAAGTCTTCAATCAAGAGTTGACTGAAATAAAACTAACTTTAACTCAAATGTAACACCAACAATTCATCTGCCTTACAAAGTCAAACTTGCTGTCATAGTAGTCTTGTACGCTGTTGTTCGTCAACGAAAGGAACTAACGGTTTTAAGTAACAAGCTCAAAAATGCGGTTATTAAACCTGCGGGATATGGGCCTGTGTGTTTGTTGTTGTCGTCCCCAGGTGACACCCAGAAGGTGGAGATGCCCAGCAAGGAGATGGAGGTGGTGAAGGGTCAGATGGTGGTGTTGCAGGCCTGGTACAGCCCCAGCTCAGACATTTCCCAAAACACTGTCATTTGGCACTTCACAGGGAATGAGTCAAAGCAGGTGAGAAGCTCAAAGATGCCATTCATGAACATTCATAAAACTGAATGAGGAAAAAAATACTGTGTGACCTGTGGTTAACGTACTATCTGAGATTGAAATGGTACATTTACAGGAAAATAAGTCCAGTATTCTTCGAGATTAGAAAGTCATACATTTTTAGAAAGAAAAGCTTAATTAAGTGTACAAAACTAAATTGGAACAATATGATTACAGTAGATGTTGCTCCTTGGTTCAAAAAGTTTTAAAAAAGTCTTAACTTCCAACTGTACTCCTTTTATCAATTGCAACTAAAAGTTTTTCTTCAATTATTACCCGTTTACAGCTCTGTCTTTTTTCAAAACCTCCAGCAGCCCTTTTATGCGGTTATATGACCCCCAAAGTACGGTCGTAGTTGCTTTCTGACGCTGACACTGCTGTTACAGATTTCATCAGACTCAAATATGTATATCTAATCACACAAACCGGACAACTTTTTCACTTGAAAATGAATTTAGGCTACATCTTTTCTTCTAAGTAGTGTCCAAGATCTGTCACTTCAACTAACTAACCTCAACTCATGTTTACACAAGTCCACGTGGAGAAAAGGATCTTTAGAGTTTGGTGGTGTTGAAAAAAAATCATCGCTAATGTCTGTCATTGCTGAAGGACGGAAGTGTGTCATTAAGGAAATGATGTCACTAATGACATTTCATTACCTTTTTATGCTGCACTTCTTCCCTCTTGTGTGAATTACAAATATCTGTGCATGCATTATACGTATGTTTGCATCATTAATATAGTCTAAACAACATTGGTATGTAATGCCCGTCAGCTTATCTCAAACAGAAAATCAGCCTGAATTCAACATCCACCATCTGTACATGCCAGGATTATCTTCATGAAGGACGTTGATTTCTGTTGGTAATCTGCACGTCTTGACATGGCTGCGGCGAATAGAATAAAAGTGTTTCATTTGAACGGAAACATGCATTCAATTCAGAATGTTGTGTTTTGTGAAAATGGCTTAGAAGTGTTTGTTTCTCCTTTAAATAACGGTGTCATGAACCTACCCAGCTGTATGGTGTTTCCATTAACGGGTTGTCATTGTGCAGGTGATAAACTTTAGCTCAGGTAAAGTCGGGCACGGGCATAATGAATTCACCAAACGAGTGGGCTTCAGTGTGACCATGCCCTCGGCCAACCTCTCCATCTACATCAATAACACCCAGGAAACTGACTCCGGCCTCTACTTCTGCCACGTCATCGTCCCCGGTGGCCGTGGCATTTCTGGAGAAATGCGGCTTAATGTCAAAGGTAACGGTCCTGAGCATCAGAGGAATTTCAAAGGTTAGATGTAATCAGGAAAGTCTGCTTTGACGCTCGATTGTATTATTGGATTTCAAAGTTCAGGCCAAGTAAAAGCTGGGCATATTTTGAGGGATTTTGGATCCGAGCAGTCTGTTGAAAATAATATATTTATGTGAGAAAGCCCTGTTCAGACAAAACTCATCTGCTGTTAAGGGATTCAATGGGCTCTGTGGTCATTAAGTCATCTTACAGAAGCAAATGGAAGCAGGAGGGAGGGGAGGTGGGGGGAGAGATTCAAAACATCTACTTATTTTTATGCAATCTGGCTACTGCTCTGAGAACTCTCCGCGTTTTTTATCAGCAGATTAAAACTAATGTACATGTTCAGGCAGGGGGTCACTCTGACGTACATATCTGTATCTTACATGTGTTAACTTACTTAATAACCCTGTCTCTCCGTCTCTCCAGTCCCTCCCTCTCCACCTGTGTGCCGCATGACAGGAAACCCGGTGGTGAGGGGCAACGTGACTCTGAGCTGCAAGTCCAGTCACGGAAAACCGGCCCCTCATTACAAATGGACCAAGGCAGCACCCACATCTGAGGTCTTCTTCTCCCCAATGCAAAGTGAGTATATCTTAAAGGGTTTAGTGAAACACTCGGTCTATCTAATTCACATCCTCAATTTAATATATGCTCTTAAATATTACTTTCTATTATTATTATTATTTTTGTAAGGGATTTGCATCAGCATTGGTTGCATTGGGGTTTTTTTTATGTTTAATTCTGAAATCCTAGTAGATTAAATTTCATTCATCATGTTTTCATTCACCTTTTTCACAGCAGACATTTTTTGCATGCCACTGCAGTCTAATCTAGAAGAGCAACTTCCATGTAGAAATAATGATTTACTGTTAAGCGGTCGCGGGCTGCTGTTGAAATTTCAAAAGTTATTTTGATCAGTGGTGTTTATATCTTATTACAGGAGCAAAGCTCCCTTTTGTGCACAAAGTGTCATCAGGATGAATGTTTCAATGGGTAAAAATTCAAAATGTATTTAAAGCTTTTACAATTTTTTTGGCAGGTATTTATTTATTTACTTAATTACTTACAAACTTGCGTGTTTTTACTAATAAAAAACACATAAACTAAAAAGAAAAGAAAAAAACGGGTATGATGCTGAGCTTGCTACCAATGCTGTAGTTTCCTGTAAGGGTTGTGGAAACATGCATCAGCAGCATTTAAAAATGATACAGTATATTAATTCTCTGTTCAAAAAAACTGTGCAAGTGTTATTCTCAGACTGACTTGCATACAAACTCCAAATTAAGGAAAAGTGGAGTAACGGAGTGACAGTTATTTTGCCTGTCAGGTAAACTTGTGCTTTTATATGATAAAAGCTTTTTGGAAGGCAGTTCTGTCAAGAAGCGAGTGCACCCTCTTTTTGTTTTGACATTTTACACATTGGGATGTTATATTTGGTAGATACAACTTTGGAGAGACAAGATTTAATATTTTATCCTTAGTTACCATTTTTTTAACAAAAGATAAGCCAAAATGCTGCAGCAGTGTGTGCAAAAGAAAGTACACACCAGGACTCAATAGCTTGTAACTATAACAGAAAAAAGTAGAAGTATTCTTAGCTCTCTCTCGGTCGCCACAGAAGCATTTCAGTCAGGTTGAGCTCTCGACTGTAGCCGGGTCATTGTTGCAGCACTTTTGTGTTTGTTTTCTTTTTCAGCCATTCTCTTGTAGAGTTGCTGATCAGGTTGGGACAGTTGTCCTGTTGCATGGTCCAATAATGACCCAACTTTTGCCATCAGATATGTGGCCTGCTAAAGAAGCCCAGATCATCACCTGTCCACCATTATTATTGTTATTATTATTTCTCTGAATATGACCTTGTGGTAAATTTTTGGGACATCCACTCTTAGGAAGATTGGTAACTTACTTTTCCATGTGTGGATAACTTTTCTAACTCTCCAAAATTGCTTGGGAATGCCTTTATAATCCTTCCAGCATTGATGAGCAACATCAAATGCTTTGCTAAGATGATTAATTATCTCTTACCTCCTTGGCATTAAATGAGTACACACCTAAATACTTAAGACCAGAAAAATGTCTACAATAAGTGAGGTGATGACACTTGCAGATCAACTGCATTTTGGCACCTAATTACTATTAAAGCAGTGAGGGTTTATTTTTACTTTTTTAGATTATTTGTTTATTTATTTATATATATATATATATATATATATATATATATATATATATATATATATATATATATATATATATATATATATATATATGCGTGTGTTATTGTATTCGGATGCTGTATTTGGATAAGGGGGGATTGAATAGTTTTGACTGCTGCTGAGGATGCCCCAGATGTATCTCAGAGGAAGATCCTAGATTTTACATAATATGCAGCATGAAATCCTCTTAACAGACAGAGATACACAGCATCCCCCTTCATAAGTGCTACCTCTGCAAAAGAGAAAAAGACACGTCTTGCATTATTTTATAGATGCTTATTTTGAAATGATGCTGCCGTGAAAACACCATCTGTTTCTGAACAACAGGACTTAGGCTGATTGAGTATTGACTTTAACCGCTTTGAGCTCTGGCCCTCATCTCTTTATCGCACAAAAGTCCCAGACTCATAAGATGAAAACTACTCCCTCTGATTGTGCATTAGCCCAGGCTTTTGTAGTGCTGTATACACACTCATGCACACATCACATGTGCATGTGCATCGTCTCACATGCCTTCAACACTTGAATTCAAATGCTGCACTTTTGCTTTTATCGGCACTGATGCAAACTCTATTGACTCCTGAACTTTTCTCTGCCATCATTGCTTATCTCTTTCAGCAATCTCTTTCTCTGTTGTGTTTGTTGATCCTTTCATTCTCCTCATGTCCTGTTGAACTAACAAGCCCCATGTCATTACTTGATCAACCCTTCTAAGATCCATAAGTTGGATTTGGTACTGAGAGTACAGCTCATCTCGCTCTTCCACCCTCTTCCCATCAGTTTACACCACCCCCTCCCCACCTTTCATTCATGCTTGCTCTCTCTCTGCCATTTTTTTGTATGCACAAAACCCAGAATGGAGAGCCTGCTCCCAGCCCATACTTGTCCTTGGGTTCATGGGTAAGGGTTTTCAATCATACGTTTTTAACTTGTGTACCCAGTTCCATCCCTTCCTCACCAGCAATCCTTGACATCCTGAGAAATTATATTTTCTGGAGTCAGCATGACATCCATTGAGCTGTAGAAAAGCTTTAAAGGAAAAGAATCAACCCAACTTCTATGAATGCTTATACGATATTAATCTGAAATGATTATCACAAAAAAAGCTTAGTTGTAAAGCCTTTAAAATTCATTGTCTTACCGTATATTCACAGAGCAAATCATCTGATCTTACTTAAAAAGTTTTTAACCTTTTTAGAATAATAAACGCATGTTTTACGTAGAAATGTTTTACTGCAAGTAAGATTTTCAGGTTTACATAAATTCATACTTTATAATAAAGGGTTGAATTTGTCCTTTAAATCTTTTCAATATGTACAGTGTTTTTAGATTTAGCTATCAAATGATTGCATTATTCCGTCATGTTTTAAGTGTGTCATATTCTTATTTAGGTACAGCTTTTTTAAATACATGTCTACTACATTACATAACTACATTAACCTATGAACAAGTAATTTTTATTCAGATTCTTAGTTCAGAAAATGCAACTCACTGAGGGTTCTGCTGAGGGTTTGTGAAAATTTTACAGCAAAGTTTGTAAAAGCAGCAGTTTAATTAACCGGTTATCCATTTAGTAAGAAATGGCTGCCTAAAATTAACCTACGGTCGCATCACAAATCCAGAAACAAGCACCTAAATCTCAGCCATTAATATATTAAGTACACTGTAAAGTGTGCAAAGGGTAAAAATTAGTTTAACTGGTTAATGATAATGTTTGTGCTCGTTGGTGTGTAACTTTTTGACACATCTAAGCCGCTAACAGACAAAGCTAATGTTTGAGCTCACTTTTGCTACAATTAAAACGTATTAAAACACAACGTGTTGCTTACACGTTTTGTATGTAGTTAGAGGGGGTATGGGAGTTGTAACTGTTACGCATAGTTAATTAGTTCTTTCCCTTTGTGTTTACTGCTGTTAACTAGATGGTAGATTTTTTTATAACAGTGCATGTAAATAGTTCCTGCGTCTCATCACGGGCAAGAAAGCCTGTACGCATGTCCCGTTCTGTTTTACTAGAATTTTAGGACTGTCTTTCAAATAGATATGTTTGCATTCATATATCTTTGTGTTTAGGTTCAGTTTTCAGGTTTACCTCTTATCAGCAGTGTTACCAATCCACCAAGGCCTGCTAAAACATATCACTAAATGTCTTTACATGACCACCCTCCATGACCCTGAGTAGGATGAGACTAGTATGATGGACGGATGGATGAATGGATGGATGGATATCCCATACTTATTCATATCATCATTACATTTACGTTTTGCAACAGTCTTTTGTTCACCTCTCTCTACTCTCCGAGCTCACATATGCCATTTGTTAATACGGCTGGATTCATAATTGAGCTGGCCTAGTTCACACATTTCTCTTTTTGTATTGGCAGACGGCAAAGCAGGTCTAGAATTATTACTGACAGTCTGAATTTGACTTTGATCTGATAAGACACGACTTTTATAAGCACAGTGGATCAGACATAACTACTGTACACGTGCGCTGACAGCAAAATGATCACTCATTGAGAAAGAGAATTGCATCAAGCTGTTTATATGTGCAGCAGCTAATTTGTTCCTATTGAGAATTTCAAATAAATGTGAGGAGAGAATAAAACGATAAATGAGTAAATATGTGTTATGTTTTGCATGGTCCTGCTGTGTTCATAAATTCCAGTAGAAATGTAGAAATCCTGATCTTTTACCCTGTCAGTTGAATTCTGGGTCAATAAGGCTACTTAGTTTCACTGTATCTTACATATGTGGGAGCTAAAATATGTTTGTTTGTTTTACATTATTAATAAAATTAATCTCACTTGATCCTGCATGATTATATCATGTTTCCATGATACCATGCCAAAAATAATTCGCTGAATTATGATAATCGCGTGTGGCTTACTCAAATGCCACTCAGTTGTCTTATTGTGGTGGCAGCGTAACCAAAGTGATGCTCCTGTCCTGACACGAAGCAGCACCTTGGATAATTTCAGATCCCCTGCTGTTCTTGCGCTGCTGGTATCTGATTGTATTTGAACAAACTCCAAAATCACACTCAGCTGACATGCTGCTAATCTGTGTTTGGTTCCTCACAGCTGGAATTCAGTCGAAGGGTTTAAATAATCAAAAAGGACCGAGTGCACTGCACACTGTTTTTTTTTTTTTTTTTTTGGTATTCACTCGTAATTTTATCTCCACAACAACATTTAAGCCATGCACTAAAATACAAGTATGACTTGGACTTCGAAACGCAGTAATGAGAGCAGCAGCTCAAAGCAGGTCATACGATGTACTCTTTTGGTTAAATGAGTAATTATTCAGGAGATATAATATATTTATATATTAATAAAGTTAGGAAATCAGCATCCTCAACTCAAAAAACTTTCATTAGAAACTTTGACTAGGGCCAACCCAAGAATTAAATCAGCATGGCTGGGTTAAAGTTGCTATAAAGCTATTCTGTGTGCTGGAAGCATCAGTGTTTTATTTGTAACCTGGCAACAACTGAACTGATGACATCACACAAAGCAGCTGATGCAGGTGAAATCCCAGCAGGTGCAGAGCTGCTCCTTTCACAGTAACATCCGGTACTGCATTATCAGAAAATTAGAATACTTTATCAGCCCCTTGAGGGGCAATTTGTTTGCAGCAGTTCGGTCAGGTACAAACATGAATAAACACCAAAACCAGTAGATATACTGAGGTATCCCACCTTGGTTCACACGCATCCACTGTGCAAATGCCAGTTATGTCATGTGAGTGCAAAATTAGGAGAAAACTGCAGTCCCTCCTCCTACGCTCTGTCTGCTCCGTCTGCAGCATCCTTCTGCAGGCGTGCTCTTATGCCATGGACTAGGGTACACTGTATGAGCCACGATGGTGACATCAGTCGCATGAATGAGTGTACAAAAGACTAAATGTCTGTGTGGAGTCCACCATCCCCGCCAGTGAGAGGCCTCCACATGAACAAGCCCTGGATCACCAGCGACCTGAAAGAGCTTCCTAACAAGAAGAATGAAGCCTTCAGGGAGGGACAGAGGGAATTTTATATAGGATTGTGCAGAGAGCTGATAACCAAGCAAAGAGGAAGGAGGTCTGCAGGAAAAAGCTAGAGAACAAGCCCCATCAGAAAAAGGTGCAGGACGGTTTAGTTCCACTTGTTGGCTTAGAAGCTGCTGGATTAATTTTCCCACCGTAACTTCCATCATGATGCTGCAATAGTAGGTAGTACTGACAAAACACAAATCCTAGTTTACCCTTCATCGACGATAACTTTTAGTATGACAGCAGCTGTTTCGGACGCAATGATTGTAAAGGATTTTCTAGCCTCTTGTATTAATACATTGCCTGATGACATCAGGTGAACTTTGACTTTTCATCAGGGATGATTTGGATGAGTCCCTGGGCTGCATTGCTTTACTTGCAGGAGGATTGATGCGGTGCAGAGGGCAAAGACAAACACAAACCCAGATACAGCGCTCCGTCATCAAACCTGCAGTTTTTAGGGGGATTTCACAAAAACAGACATGCACACCATTTACTTATGTTGCAACAAAAGCAAAAACGCGTCAGTTGAAGGCATGCTTTGACGCAATGCTGAAGATTGGATTTCAGAGGATTTTGTTGTGATAAGTCCCTCATAAAGTTTGTTTTTATTTTTACAGCCTGTTTGTAACACAGCATTTTAAAGCCAGATGTGCTAAGAACATAACATGTAATATAATGCAAACACACCCACTGCTGGGTCATGACTTAAGCACGATCATTTATTGTAACACAAATTTCCGTGATGGGTGTCAGTATTTGAATAGGCAAAATATTATGTTTGTCCCATTCACAAAATAGTTGCCCATCATGTAACTTTGTGCTGTAAGTATTTATTGTCACCCTCTCTAGTTCCCCTGACTTTTCTAACTCGCATAAAAACATGTATGTGAACTGTGTGTAACTGTGGTTGTTTGCAGACGAGAGACATGGCACGCTCAGGCTGAGCAACCTCACCAAAGGCATGTCAGGGAAGTACATCTGCAGAGCCAGCAACACAGCCGGCTCCGACAGCTGCTCCATTAACCTGGAGGTTATTACCTGTACGTATCCCTGAGCAACCCTGTGTTACTCAGACTGCAGCTGCGTCGCTCATTGAGCCTAAATCCTGCGTGTGCTGTGTTTCCCAGCCTCCAATGCTGGCATGATTGCAGCAGCTACTCTGGGATCAGTCGTGGGACTGGTGGCAATGGTCCTCTTCCTCATCTTCCTGCTGAAGAGGAGACGGGACTCAGAGGAGGAGATGGCCAATGAGATAAAGTGAGAATTTCACTGTCCACGCTCACTTTATGCAGCAGACCTTTCAGTCTAATCCAGCTCTATTTATGCATTTACAAAACTCAGAATGTTGTAGTGTTATAGATCTGTACATGCTCTGGACATTTTTGCAACATGTCAACAATATTCACAGTAATCTATATACATCACTCAGGACGAATCATAGAAAAGTCTTTGGTGTTTTTCTCTGACACTTTCAAAAACTTGTACATTGTAGGCATCATAAAAGTATAAAAATACTATAATAGGCAATAGCAACATCAATACTATATATCTGCTTCTTTTGCATTTGATGCCAGAGCTACATTTTAGAAAAGTGGGGACAGTCTCATGTTTACCACTGCGTTGCATCAACTATTCTTTTAACAATACTGTTTAGTGTTTAGCAGCTGAGGAGAGCAGAGACTAACATGTGCACAGCGACACAGCGAAGTGCCTTTTCTCTCAAATAAAATCAGATGTTGGCTTTTTGAACCGTATACTGATAACAAGCCGGATGGCTCTTATGTTTAGACCAAAGTTTGTTTTTCCTCCAAGTATGGTTTTCTTCTTTTCTTCTTTCTAAAGTTTTTCACTTCATGCAATTCCATCTTTAAAAAACTTAGGCTCAAAGAAGGCAGGAGTGTCTCTGGAACTTGTTTATATTCGTGTTTCCTTGCGTAAGTCCATGCGCTGATTTACACCAGAGGAATAAATTGCTGCTTGAGAGCCAAAAAGATCAAAACTATTCAGAACTGGTTTCATTTCTGAAACTTAAACTCTTGTTCTTTTGGCATTTTATGTTTAGATAAATCATTTTGCCGCACGCTCTTCTATCTCGAGTATGTACCTCTGCAGAACTCGATCTCTTCTTTTTGTTTGTTTTATTTTGTTGCCAGCTTAGATAATCAGTTGTGATCATTTTTAAATGTGTGATTGGCAACACAATTATATAACAAAAAGTAACAATTTCAATACAAGACGTCCGACATCTGATGTGTACTCAGAAGTGGAGGATGGATTTTCTTCGAGGTGTATTCAAAGTTCACCCGTATGTGATGAGATAACGGTAACAGCTGTGGTGATTGACATTTGTAAATGTGGCCACAATCACTGACGAGATCAGACATGCAATCGGTCAGGTGGTTTAAATGAGTTGAAGTAATTGATAAATACTCAGAGAGAAATTATTCAACCATTAAATTAAACGACTGGAATTAGCTGTCGGTGAGAGTTGCACATGGGATAACAGCTGTTGGGAAGTTGGGCCGACCTGTGGGTGCTGCACCGCGGTAGTAGATCAGTCGATGCTGCTGACTCGTGCATGCAGTTCCACTGGTTATTTCCGGAGGAAAGGGATGCTGCCCCGCCTCTCTTGATTAAAGGAGTGGGATAGTAGTGGTCTTCATATGTGAAGATTCATCTGTCAGTCGGGACCCGT
The DNA here is from genome assembly GCA_014839995.1 of Xenentodon cancila. Taxonomy (NCBI): domain Eukaryota; kingdom Metazoa; phylum Chordata; class Actinopteri; order Beloniformes; family Belonidae; genus Xenentodon; species Xenentodon cancila. The sequence continues at coordinate 22,203,912 of CM026201.1, forward strand.
CAACCGCCTCCTCATCCACAGTTCCCAGTCCTGCAGCTCTGTGAGCAGTTTAGTTGTGTCTATTTTATTTGCCAGTTATCTCACGTCCCCCGTAACAATTAATGACAGAAATGGCTTTAACATCCTCCTTGCTCCTCTTCAAGTCATTTTTGAATTTGGGGTTTTATCTCAGGTATTTACTTTTACCTCTTTTCTTTTTGTGAGTTCTCAATATTTCTTAAACCATTTTTCGCTTTCCTCTCTCTCTCTTGCGCCACAGGGAGGATGCTCAGGCACCAAAACGTGTGTCCTGGGCAAAGAGCAACACTGGTTCAGACATCATGTCCAAAAATGGCACACTGTCCTCTATAGCCACCAGCCCTCGATCACGAGACCTGCATCAACCCAACTTCCAGTATCCTTACTCCCCTATATCAACATCAGACACGGGATCGGTGATCAACGCCTACCAGCTGCGGCCTGGAGAGCACAACAGCTTACAGGGGCTTCCCGGATACAACATCGGAGGCACCCCAACACGTAAACATAAGAGGCCCCCGATTGCAAACGGGGCCCCTCCACAGGTTGTCAGAAGCCCTGTGGTCAGCGGGCCCAAAAGGACTGAGGGGGCTGCTCAGCCTCAGGTGCCGCCTCCGCTCACTGTGTCCCCACAAATCAGCTCCTCCACTCTGACACGGCTGGGCGCTGTTGCTGTCATGGTGCCTGCTCAGAGCCAAGCCGGCTCCCTGGTGTAGCAACATGCCTTGAGGGTGGAGAGCATGTTCTCCACGAAGACCTGAGAGTTGTCAGAGAAGAAAACATCTCACAGGTGGTTTCTGCATCGTTTTCACAATCTGTCCCTGCTGTTTTGTTAATGAAACTGACTCAGAGCAGTTTCACAGTTTCTTTTCAGTCTTTTTTTTTGTTTGTTTTTTCGCACACTGCATTCAGTCCAAGTCAAATTTTTTTATTTTTTTTATTTGTATGATCAAAAGTCCTCGAAATACACTCACCAGCAACTTTATTAGGTACACTTGTCCTACTCAGGTCACACTGCAGCAGCCCAGAGCGTTGAAACATTAAGATCGTGATTCATTTATACAGTTAACAAAAACTTGCTTTAAGATGTTAACTATACACATATTTTAGGTTTATGCCAATCATAAAATGTTATTTACATGTTTGGCTCCTCATATTTTTATTTTATAAAACAAGGAGGGATAATCTATTTAATCTTTATTTGTTTACCCCACATTTACTGCAATCTAAGTCCTAGCTTCTGATTGGTTATCCCCGTCACATGGGTTCAGAACCAGGAAGTGCTGTGTGCATGTGAAGCTGCAGTAAAGTGCTGCTTAACCAGGTTGTCCGTCTCCATCCTGCTGCTTTTCTTTCTGTACCTGAGGGAGACTCCACCACATGCTGAACCCACATGTTACACAAGCAGCAGACAGGCTGTTTAAACTATAGTATGATGTATTTAACCTGATCCGCTGGGATTTTCACACACAATCATCTACGGGGTTTTACGGAGAACGACACCGTGACCACGTCTGAGTGCACAACAACACACCAGCAGCAGCCGGAGACCATACCGGTGACACTTTTATCAGCCAAGAGCAGGAGAGTGAGGTTACAATTTGCATAGGCTGACCAAAACTGAACTTAAAAAAGATTAAAAAGAGGTTGCCCGGACTAACGAGTCTAGATTTTGGCTGAAACGTTCAAATCGCTGTGGTCAGAAATTTGCATAGACAGCATGAAAGCAGGTATTGCATATTCGTTTCAGGCTGGCGGTGGTTGTATAATGGTGTTGGGGTTTTTGCCTCTGCTCCCTTAGTTCCCTTGAGCATAATTTGCCTAGATATTGTGGCCGAACAGGTCCGTATTTTTGTGAACACAATTGATGGCTACTTTGACGGATTTCTTGAACTTTGACTGTGAAGTCACCGTGCTTAATGGCCTTCAGTCACCAGATTTAAACACAGCAGAGCACGTTCGGTGTAACGCAGGAGATTTGCATCACTGACGTGCAGCTGATAAATCTACTATATGATGTCAGCATGCCAATATTTCATAAGTCTGTGCCCGGAACCTTGTTGATATATGACATGAATAAAATAAAGCAGTTCTGAAGTCAAAACGGGGTCCCGCCTGGTACCAGCAAGGTGCTCCTAATGAAGTGGCTCGTGAGTGTGGAATCCAAAGTTACATCAGGTTTTCAGGCACCCTTTTGTCTGTAAACCACGATGACCTGTCCAGTTTACTCAACAATGTCCTGCACTTGTAAAAGCTGCAAGTGTGCGGTTTGTTTGATGCCTAAATTATCAATAAAGTGATTCCGATGTCATTTTTATTTCATGTTACCTGCCTGTGTAAGGATCACTCCTCAGCCGCTGCTCTCGGGCCAACTGCACCGCTTCTGAGCAAAATCCCACAATCCAGGTAGTTGTTCAGATGTTTCACTTTCTTTGACCCACGTTTACATTTAGTTCACTTAAGGGTTGTTTATTTAACTGTTGTAACAGTGTCAGTTTAAGTTCATGATGTGTACTGAGAGTACATTTTTAATAATTAAATTTGCCTGTTATGGTAGCTGGAATGTAACCAAAATAGTCAGTATGATGATGTTCAAGTTAATGGATTATATGTTTTCAAGCTGCTTTGTTTAAACTGTTCAACTGCAAACACTGATGTCATATTAGACTGGACAACAGGGCAACTCAGCAGATTCACCCCGATATTTGACCAATATGTTTGCTTTCAATCATTTTCTTGTAATTATACTGAACTCTGGAAATGATGTGGCAGTGATTATTTAATGCTGAAAGGCTATATGTGTCACTTCTAATGCAGTTTTGATTGTTGACAGTTTTCTTTTTTTAATAAAGTGTTCTGAAGTGTTTGTATTATCATCTACTCAGCTACAAGCACTTTTTTTTTTTAAGTAACCGGCATCATAAATGTGTATTTCAAGGTACCAAACAGCAGACACATTGTTGTAAGGAAATTTGATCATTTATTTTGGAGTGTAATTGCTAAGTAACATCTAAAACAAAACCCAGATTGTATATTTCACTTTGCTGACTACAGAGCACATCTCAGGGTAACAATACAGTCACACATGCAGCAACCGTGATATAAAGAAGATGTGGAAGGTCACTTAGGAACATTTACACTGCGTGGGCTTAAAACAACAACAACAAACACTCAGGTTGTGTCTTGTAAATTAACAGAAAAAAATCCTAATCTCTTCCTAGAAACTGAGTTCAGCTTTTGGAAAGAGGTTCCACATTTTACAGGTGAAATAGAAATGTACAAGGGTATTCTTAATGTAGGTTTTTAAAGAGAAAATCTTAAACAGTTATGAACAACAAAAGGTGTTTTCATCCCATTTACTAGACACAAGTTGACATCTCAGTCTCATCACAGAATTATGAGACCATTTCTATGTTTACACAGACAGTCTGAATCCAGTTTTTAGCATAAAACAGATCACATCTAGCTCTTTTTTTTTTCTGGCCAAAGTGGAGGAGTTCAAGTATGTTGGTATGTTGTTCATGAGTGAGGGGAGAATGGAGCGGGAGCTTGGAAGGCTGTATGTGCACCGACAGCAGTGATGCAGACGCTGCACTCGTCTGTCGCGGTGAAGGAGCTGGGCCAAAAGCTGAAGCTCTCGATTTACAGTTGTACTTACAAGCTTAGGTGTAATGCAATCATATATTATGGGAATAATAAGTCTTGAAGTGCAGCTGAGAATTCTGCTACTATTTAAAATTTTGCCCGAAGGTTGCTGCTGCCTGAAGGTTTTGGTGTTTAATCTCTTCCAACAGGCACCTGAATATCATTACGGCGAGTCTATGGACAGGACAGAAGACTTTGGTACAGGAAGTCTTCTGATTTCATATTTAAGCAGGCTTTCTTTGCGCAAAGGCAAGAAGTTTTGTGGAGAACGAATGTAAAAGATGTTAACTGAAATATGATTTCAGAAGAACCGTCAACAAACAACCATTTTTTAATGGGTTTTTCTGAATGTCCCATTCGTGTCTAGTTCTGGTCCAGGTAGTCTTAAGTTCCTCTAAGAGATCCAAATCTGTAACTTATTCTTCAAAACGTGTGTAGCTTTTACTGAAACTCTTCACTACAAGCTATTGTTAAACAAACAAGGTGATAAATCATCATCATCATCATCATCATTCCAGCCTTGTTGCCACTGTAGATGAAATGCAACAGATGATCCCAGATTGCACTACAAAATCCAGTTTTACTGACTGGTGTACCTAAAACATCCCTGTCGTTTCTGCACCAGCCTCGCAGTAACAGATATGAGGACCACAACAACAAAATGAAGGGCAAATGAAGATCAAGTAGAAAAAGCTGTATCACGACTCTGTCAGCAGATTTCGAGAAATAATCATCCTCATCACCTCATTGGTTCCTTTAAGGAGACAAAAACAGACTTTATTTGTTCCTGCCTTCCTAAATATAAACACAAGAACCATGTGATGGTACATTACTCAACAGGCACACAGAAAAGACGACAAAAGCTCACCTTCTAGGATCTGATGGACTCTGATGTCCCGCACAAACTGCTGTACGGCGTAGTCTTTCAGGTAACCATATCCACCATGCATCTGGAGAGCCTGGTTGCAGATCTGTTGAACAAGAACAAGTATAAACTGTTGAAAATAACCGATTAGCTGGTTGGACATTAATTAGAATCACTGGAAAGGAAAAGTGCATCTAATTTACAGTTATAGTTGACGTACATACATCGAGACAGGAAACCTTATCTGTGGACTGAATCCACGTTTTATACTTGGTTTTCTTTTATCCCACCACAAGAATCAAACATACAAGGGGAGTTTTTGTTCAACTGTGACTTTACACACCCAGATATGGATATTTTCTAAACGTTAGGGAGAAAGAACATTTACTTATTCAAGCTCATGTCCCCACTGGGTTTGACTCACATTAAAGCACTCATCTGTCACAAAGAGCTTGGCCATGGAGCAGAGAGCAACGGCATCGGGCCGGTTCTCCTGCAACGCCATCGCAGCTTCACGAACCAGAAGGCGAGACGCAACCAACTTGGTGGCCATTTCTGCCAACTTGAACTGAAGGAACTGCAGACACAACACACACACACAGGAAACGTGTCCCAAATTACTGTTTACCAGCATCTCAAAAAGACCTTAACGATCTGGACTTTTTCTGTGAGTTGGGGAAAAAAAAAGAAAGAAAAGAAAAGAAAAAAGGTAAGTGAGTAAATGACCTGGTTGTTAGCGAGCATCTCTCCAAACTGCTTGCGCACCAGCAGATGATCCCTCGCCAGTAGCACGCAGGCATGTGCAGCTCCAAGAGAACAGGAAGCTGAGGGCAGAGCGTTGGAGTGAGCACTTCACAGCTTAACAAATTAATAAATAACAATCATAATACATTTAATTTATTAGGCTACATTTCAAAATACTCAAAGTCACCGACAACCACTGAAAAATATGACAAATAGATTGGGGCTGAGCAACTGAAGGCTCTCGACCCCATGGTGGTTGGGTGCACTGGATGGCAGAGGAAGACCTCAGAGCATGGCTGGCTGTGTTGAGGTGGAGGAGGTTGGTGAGGTACTGAGGGGCGAAGTTGCTGATGACCTTGAAGGTGAGGACTAGGATCTTAAACTTAATTTGGAATTTGATAGGAAGCCAGCGGAGTTGCTGCTAGACGGGTGTTGGATGACTAATGGAGGGGGTTTTGGTAATGATGCGGGCAGCAGAGTTTTGGACCAGTTGTAGTTTATGAATGGACTTGAAGAGCAGACCAAACAGAAGGGAGTTGCGGTAATAAAGACGTGGGACGTGAGACCTGGCCAGGCTGAGAACCAGAACAGGAGTACGTCTGAGTGAAAGGGATGAACAGAGACAGGAGAGGCTGCACAGGTGGAAATAGGCCGAACGGGTGACATTATTGATGTGAGACATAAATGAGAGGTCATTATCTGACAACCAGAGTCTTAACACCAGGAGACGGGTAACCCGAGGAGTTGTCTCTGGAAACAGAAATTACTCATTTTTAAATAAAGGTGGTCCAAGGACAGAGCCTTGGGGAACACCAGAGGATGAGGGGGATGGGTTGGATGTAAACATTTCTAACTAAATAAACTGAGTGTGACCAGAGACATGGGAGATGATGCGGCCCTGGGGTATATTTGAAATACCACTGGAGGCTACTCTGTTGATCAAAATAGTAAGGGACATTGTGTCAAATGCAGCAGTCAAATCAAGGAGGATGAGGATGGAAAGAAGTCCAGAATCCAGTCATAAGATGGTCCCGGGTTGTCTTAATCAGAGCTGTTTCGGTGCTGTGTAGTGGTCATACAGGGTATCGTCAGAGAGTTCGGGATGAAGCAGATATGACACTGTTCTTTTCATTCATTTTGGACAGAAAAATAGGATTGAAAAAAGGACAAAGGTTATTTAAATTATTTGGGTCTGCAGCAAGTTTCTGAAGTATGGGAGGGACTGCAGTCATTTTGAAAGAAGATGGGGGGGGGCTTTAAAATTTTACTTTTCATTTACAAAAACAAGCATGTGTTTATCCAAAGCTCATAAAACCTTTAGACATGCCTTAACTAGATTAAGACTTCACTGCAATATGCACATAAATTAAGCAAAAATCTATGCCACGAGGCAGATTTACAGCTGATTAATTGTAAAGTTTATATTTACATTCAGCTGTGAGGACAGCTAACACAAAACTTTGTTCCAAAAAAGTTGAGACAATGTCTGTCAATCGATCTTCTGTAGCAGCATGATCGATTGAGGGGGGTGGAGCCTATCCAAGCTGAAGGAGGTGGGGTCACCCCGAACAGGTGGCATGTACGTCAGGGACGCAAATGAGACAACCATACTGCTTTCGTTAAGTGTAGAGTCTCAATCCTAACGCCTGTTTGTTTGGATTGTGGGAGGAAGGCACAGTAGCCAGAGGAAATAAGGAAAGTCGACTCCCAGCTGGAGGTCACAGCAGCAGCTCTTCTGTGAGGCGGCGGTGCCAACTACAACATCACTACTGCCCGTTGGGACGGTGGATGAGGCTCCATAAAAACAGCATGGAAAAGTTTTATGACCCATGTTTTGAAAATATATATTCCACATTTTAAATTTTTTTTTTGTTTTTTTTTTTGAAAAACCAAATTAGTAACATGCATCTGAAATAACAGGCCAGGGACATGTTTACCGACGAGTTGCATCACCTCCCCTGTTGGGAACTTAGGAGACAAATTGTTGCACTTTGAAAAATTAAATGTTCTCTCGCTTTACTTTACTTTTAAGCCTCTCAAGAGATCAATGTTTCCTTTGTCATATTCTTCATTTCCTATTGGTTGAAATATTGTAAGTGGATGAGGAGGCTGCACTGCAGAGAAGATATTTCAGACTTCTGACACTGTTCCACCAGAGCTGTGCTCCTGTAATGCACGGAAAAGGGCGGTTTTACATTGTTTAATTGATATAAACAGATGCTTATATGTGAATATGTTTACTCTGTAAGCAAAGCACAGAGATTCTGTTTTTCTTTTTTCTTTTTCTCTGGTTGTTGTCAAAGTAAAGCTGACCAGCCAATGTTTGCAATGCAATCAAGTAACTGTTTCTACACAGAGCAAAAGATGCAGAATTCATTTTGTTGAAAGATAATCCAGGAAAACAATAACAATTTAGTTTTGTAAATTGTTTTCAATAAAATTAAGCATTTAAAATATTTGTAAATGACTGCAGACCTTACAATTACCCAACTTCTTTAGAAATAGGTTTCTAGTTCCCTGATGACTTAAAGATTAATCATTTTCCATCTCACCAATGTTTATCCTGCCTCCATTCAGGCCCTTCATGGCGATGTTGAACCCCTGTCCTTCTTCACCAAGCCGGTTGGCCACTGGAACAGCACAATCTTCAAATATCACTGCCCTGGTAGGCTGAGAATTCCAACCCACCTGGAGAGCAGATAGGATAACAGCTCAGTTAGTGTGGAAAAACGGCACCACCTAGTGGTCACCTGAAAACACTTCAACGCAATACCACCATGCCCTTTCGTGGCGCTGCATTTCAACTGTACCTTCCTTTCTTTTTTGCCAAAACTGAGGCCTGGCGTTCCCTTTTCCACCACCAAACAGGAGATGCCTTTAGATCCTTTACCTCCCGTTCTGCACATCACAACGTACACGTCTGTGTCTCCTCCTCCACTGATGAAGGCCTAGAATGTCACAGAGAAACACATTTGCAGATGTGTTTTTAAAGAAATTACTTGAAGTTCTACAGCAGAGACTATTTTAAAGTACCTTTGACCCATTTAGGACGTAATGGTCACCTTTCCGCTGTGCAGAGGTCAGGAGCGACGCAGCATCACTGCCACTGCCTAAAACCAGGAGCTCAGATTTAATGTGTTGACTTACCTAAAAGTACTTGCATCTCAAGAAAAACAACACATTTGAGAGAAAAATAGCCACTTCACCTTCAGTTTGCAAATAATTTTAGGCTTTTATTTTATTTGTGCATGCAGACTGACCTGGTTCAGTGAGACAATAAGATGCAAACTTTTCCATCAAACAAAGATCAGGACAGAACTTTTCTCTCTGCTCATTATTGCCAAAGGTGTCAATCATCCAGGCGCACATGCTGCAAAGACAGGAGCACACTGCAGATTAGAAAACAAACATGCGATGCCACTGAACAGCCAGTGTAGTGCAATCTAATGACGAATTTACCAGGTGTAAACAGTGAAAATCTTGGCAACACTAAACAATTATATTTCTCAAATTGTTTTCTTTTTTGACCACAGCACTGAAGTATTCAACCAGCCATCTAGGAAGTTATATTGTTAGCCTCCTACAAACAAATACCCTTTTTCCTCAAGTTTGATTTGTGATTACATGCTATTATTGCCATATATGAGGGATCTTTACTTGTGGATACTCATGTAAGCTGTGGTGCTCACACATCCTGTGGACAAAGCCTCAAAGATGATCGACGTGTCCAGCCGAGAAAGGCCCGATCCACCAACATCTGGCTGAACGTAGATCCCACCAAACCCCAAATGAGCTGCTTTCCGCATTGTCTCCACAGGGAAGATTTCCTGCAAGAAATATGGAACATCCGGTCCTAGACTTATCGGGCAGAAATTCATATTTCATTTCATTTCATCAATATTTCATATCAAGAAAACTGATCAAAAACTAAATTAAGGCATTAATTTCCCTTCAGATTCATAATATATGTTTGAATTTAACTGAATATTCTTCACTACAACAATAAAAACTTATTTTCTCAGATCTTCAAAACAAAAAGTGCAATTTTTGCATAATAACACAAATTTTTTTTAAAATAAATAATGACACTCTTTATTTAAGTATCACTTAAAGTGTAGGATAACTTGTAAACACTAGCCCCGTCTTTCATACTAAACTAATACTTTGGAAAGTTTATTTCTTTTGTTTTGTTCGTTATTTTAGATAAATCAAGAGTTTTATTTGCCACGTAGGAACATCATTGTGAGAAAACACACTAACAATGACATTGAAAGGTTTTTCTCATAATAACACAACAGGAATCAGAAGTACACACTTCGTGGTCCCACTCTGCCATGTGAGGAGCCATTTCATTGGCAGCAAAGTCGAAGGCCACTTTTTGAAACTCCCTCTGTTCATCTGAGAGTCCATGAGCAGCTGTCGGAAGAGAAAAAGTCACATTATTACGACACGGGGAGCTGCTGTCATGTGGTTTTTAAATAACTGGATTACAAACGCTGCTCAACTTTAGATGCATGAAAGAAAGAAAACACGTTTCCCTGCTGCAGTGCTTAGTGCTCTTCAGCAAGTAAAAACAAAACCCACGTCCAATATGATCTGTTTAATTATTAATATTATCACATGCAAAGTTTTAAAGTTTGTTATAATCGGACAACATTATAATATACTCTTATCGTCCTGCCTTGTGAAAAGGCGGTGGTAGAGATGCTAAAGTAAATCACCTGAATACGCCATTCGTTAAATTAAATTTACTTTATTATTATTATGTATTTTGAATAAAACTCGTTACGTCATTTCAGTGCTGCAAAGCAGTTAACGACATTAGCCTGTTAGTTTGTTTCACTCAGTCTGCTGCCACACAACTGAACACTCCCGACTCCAGGCTTCAAAACTTACGGTCGATAGATGAAGCTATTCCTCGAGTTTGCGAGTTTTTACTAAATATCGGTCGGTGACTCCGGCAGATGTTAGAACCACGTCTAGCAAGTCTTAACAGAGAGCCTACGGCAGACATGTTTACCTCTACTGTACTAAGTTATGACGCGGCCGAAGGGGTTGCTGGGTAATGTAGTTGAAGCTGGAATTAGGCGATAAGAGGCGGGGCTGAAGTTGTGACCTGGATGGGTTGACTTGATTTTAGTACCCAGTGCCTCATACTACTGGACAGGGTAGGTTTACTGGTTTTAGTTTGGATATGACGTTCAAATAGAAAAAATAAATGCCACAGCACATCCAGTTATTAACCGTATATTTTGGAGCACGACAAGGAGCTTTTTTGTAACGTGGTTTTCCACATATATATATTTTTTTTAAATAATTTTAGTATGTATTTGAAATAAATTACTTTGTTACTTAAGAATGGGTATGTATTTTTTATACTGTATGTAACACAGAAAATCATTAAAGACTGAAGTAAATCAGTGTTACTCCAGCAAAGTGAGGCAAACAGAGGAGTTTAAAAATAAAAAAAAAAAACAACAGGTTCTTGAACCAATAATTTCCATTCATTTTGTTTTATTTACAACCAAGTTCATCTTTTGGGTGAAAATATGAGCAGAAACTAAAATATGTTTCCTGTTTTCATCTCTTCTAGTCACCTTCACTACTGTTTTTACTACTTCATTTTGTCTTCTGTTTGATGGTTTTTCTTCACTTCTCACAGTCTCAGCTGGTCACAGCTGTGTCCAATTTATAACCTCCCATTTGTCTTCTAAAGAACCATCCTGTGTGTGGGTTTTATTTTGTTGTGGTTGTAAAGAACGGGGAACTCCTTGAGGAATATGTTAATAGAAAGCAAAGCTACAAGGCAGATTTATTATACCACAAGTAATAAACAGAAAACAGCGGATGGGGAATGAAATCAAAAAAGAAAAAAACAAACAAACAAGACTTCACTGGGGAAAATGGGATCAGAGAATCATGGAAAAAGCCCAACAAAATATAACTTGTCTCTTTTTGTCCAAAATAATGTCTGATTAAAGGAAGAAAGAGGAGTAAAAAGGAGAAGGAAAATGGGATATTTAACTTAAAGTCAAAAGCCACTTTGTGAACCTATTTCTGTTCATCTGAGTCCATGAGCAGCTGTCAAAAGAGAAAAATTAACATTAATTACAACACAGAGGGAGCAAGATGTCACTTAGTTTTTACATAATTCTGGATTACAAAAGCTGCTGAAGTTTAAACACATTTTCCCGGCTGCAGTGTCCCCGCCTCAAAGCTCCATAGATGCAAAGTTTTTTATGAATCAACCAACACTTCTACCCTTCATGTCATCCACCTGTGTGAAGGTGAACGTTTATGCTCCCTAAACCATGAATATACATTTGATCTATAAAACAGTAAAATCACAGGAAGTTGTCTTTGCAGTAATATGAAGGAGGCGATTGACTGATCTTCCTTACTCCCGGCAGAAAGCGGTGCATAAATCGAGCGCACAGACGAGTGTAGTTCTTCACGTCACGTGTTGTGGGATCGTCTTAATAGGTGGCGGGTACCGCGCTTCGTTGCAGGAGGTAGGTTTTGAGGTTTTATCGAGTTAATCGCAGATTATATGGATTCTAACTGCTAAGTTTAACGGTTACGTTTTCATTTACTGTTGTTGATACGATTTGCCACGTGACCCCCTTCACTATTAGGTGACCATGAGTTGGTTACAAGAGCGAAAACATTTATCTGACTTTTCTTTTTTTTTTTTTTTTGTCCTCATACCTGGTGGACGTTTAATTTCCTTTATTTTACTCTTTCACAATACACCACTTTGTTGGACAACTAGTTAATAAGCTAAAGTTGGCTTAAAGGAGACCTTAAAAAAATAATAATAGTTACGTTTATTCTGTGCATTAGAGTATGTGTTAGGTGAATAAAAAGTGTACCGATTCAAAAAGAAAATCTGACAGCGTAACTCTCTCCCTCCTAAATTTGTGCAACCTAAGACTTAAAATACATCTTTCACTGAGTTATTTAGATTTTGCATTTGCATTCACAGAAAGAAAAGAGAGTAATGGGTTCTGCAGTTAAACGGCTCACGTCCACACAGGAATAAAAACAAATCGCTTTATAATTGCATAAAATGATCAGAGAAAAATGTTGACATGTTGCAGGAATATAGTAAGGTATATTCAGTGATGTCATGAGTCAAACCTCTTGTGGATCTTTACAGGCTGTGAGCGATGCCACCAAAGAAAAAGGCCAGAGTGAGTGCAAGAACAAGAACTGCAAGTTCAGGTAAGAAAACTAAATCGCAGAATAAAATGTCAGGTGAGGGTACTTTCTAATGGGAGTTACACCAACCCAGGCAAAAATGACCACGAGGAACCAGCGTCTTCAGCTGTCAAGAAGAGGAAAGCCTCACTTGAGAAAAATGAAGATGGTTCTGGATCAGCTGGCTCGCCAGATTACAGCCACTGGTTGATGAAGTCTGAGCCCGAGAGCCGCTTTGAGAACGGCATTGATGTAAAGGTACAAAACGGTATCAGCCCACCACAGTTGATGTGAAATTGCCTGTTCTTGTTGCTCACGATGCCACCTCCTGCAGTTCGGTGTTGAAGACCTGAAAGCGTTGCCGGATCAGACTGGCTGCTGGGATGGTGTCCGCAATTACCAGGTGCAGCCGCAAAACCAGCATCTGTAATGAAAATATGTTTCTCAGAAGTAAAAAGCTTTTCTCTGTCTTGATCTAACCACAATTCTGTTGTTCATTTCTGAAGAGAAGAATGAATTTCCCACTTTTGTTCTTTTGCAGGCTCGCAATTTCATGAGGCAGATGAAAGTAGGGCAGCTGGCTTTCTTTTACCACAGCAACTGCAAGGAGCCGGGAATCGCAGGAGTCATAAAGGTGAGTCACTCTCCTCCCGTTGAAACAAAGCTCCGAGCAGTCTTGATGTTCATACGCGTTTCCTTGTTAAGGTTGTGAAGGAAGCTTATGTGGATCACACGCAGTTTGACAAGAAAGATGTCCATTACGACGGGACCAGCAAAGCAGACAACCCCAAGTGGAGCATGGTGAGTCAGACATAGTGTATGCACATTCAGTGCAGTCGCTGATGATGATGATGAGAAGAAGGTTTGAAGGCTGAACCGTTGTCCTTTTTTCAGGTAGATGTTCAGTTTCAAAGAATGACGAAGCGTTTTATTCCTCTATCGGAGCTGAAGAAGTACCACCTGCAGCATCGCGCCAGCAGAGGGCCTCTTAAGGACGTGGCACTTTTTACAAGGGCCAGGCTCTCTGTTCAACCCCTCACCACTGGTATATAAAAGCCTGTCACTCTCTTATTTCATGTCACCATGTGTTGGCTCTGAACATTTTTTTTTGTTTGTTTTTTTTTTCCTTACAGAGGAGTTTGACTTTATCCTGAATTTGGAGGACACAGATCCACTGTGAAGATTTTCCATTTAAAAAAAAGACCTACAACCACTGAACCCACTGGCTGGGTGAATGTTACTGCTGTAATCTTTTATATTAATGTTATTAAACAAGTTTATTATGGATCAGATTTCAATTGTGAGCTTAGTTTTGTTGGAAAAAAAGAAAATCGACCACTGCATTTGAGACCTTGAAACTATTGAATGAAAGTGACAGGGTGGTGCGATATGAAATATCTACAGCCACTCTGGTTAGGGTAGGTCTTGTTTTATTGCTGCTCTTCAACTCATAATTTGTGTGCAGGAGCGTAAGAGGCAGATCTTTACAGCGTCAGATGCTTGTTAAATCTAAGTCTCACCATCAGAAAATAACTTTGTGCTCTATAAAGTTGCAGAGTAAGGTCAGTTGAAGTGACGAGGAAGCGAGTAAGAACGTTGAGGGTGTTGGACATCCTCCCAAACTCATAACTGCAGTGTTGTCACCTCGTAATACGAAGAATTGCATTATAACCACTAGTTCACATAGTGCATATTCTCCTGTAAAGACGTGTAAAAAAACCAAAACGTTGGTCTTTACTGTTTTGTTGCTGACGGTTGGTACTTTCCAAATAAGAAAATGAAATACTAATAAGTCTTAGAGGCTGAACTTCCGAAGCTAAAAATGAAAGCAAAAAAACAAGCAAAAAATATTTTGATTATTTTCTTTGACCAGGAAAATATTAATAGGAAAGTCTGCTAATCTAAATTACAATCAGACAGGAAAAAATACGAGTATTTGTGCTTGTGTTTACTTCAGAGAAACTTTTCTTTTTATAATGATCATTTCCTTAAGTTGCACTTTTTGAGAATATATAATTGGTACTGTAATACAAATTATTATTGGAAAGTAACGAGCATTAAAGTCATCGTGTTGATAAGCAGCATCTTGTCTGCCTGTGGGAAAGGATTTTTTTTTTTTAATGTGACAATTATTGTTTCAATCTTCAGTCTGAAAATTTCACAAAACACAAATTGATTCAGTTCACAGCAATAAAAGACTAGGACTGATTGAATTTTAGATAAAAGAGTAAAGCTTACTTGATGACCAATCTGGATGCTCTGAGGTTCTCTGGAAGTTCAAGAAATATAAAAAAGAAATACATTTTTTGAGCATTTTTAAAATAAATTTTGAAACTTAATTTGAATGCATTTTTCATTTCACAACAAAGCTGATAAGTCATATCCAAAGTGATCAAATGATGTTTATAGCAGCACCACTACTGGACATAATGCAGCTCCTCGTGGAGCAACGGCACGATCTGACCTACTGGTAGAGCATTTTCAAAGAATTTTTAAAAGTTCTGTGTCTTTGAATTATGATTGAATGAATTACGCAAAGTTTTGGTGCACAGATTTGCATTGGTACATCTTGTATTACCTCTTTGTTCCACTAGAGGTGCACTTCTTCCTGCAGGGACTCGCATGAACTCTCTGGCGATGTGTTGTCCAGTCAGTCTCCAGATGTTAATTTTACACCACTGCTGCAGAAGTATAGAATCATTTACTCCATTATGATCAGGACCAATTAGTAAGACTTCATTTCATAGTTCTTATGTATCCCAATTACTGTGTTGCTATTTACAGCAGTATACGTGGACAAATTATAACGAACAAGTAAAAAGTATTAAACATGTGCACTGATAGGACTTTAGTTAAAAAAATAAGTTGTATTTTTAAATGTCCTGAGTATTTTTATGAATATGAAAAAACAAATCTTAACTACATTTCATGTATTCAGGCTCATCACGACACATTTACTCCTCTTTGAAACACAAATCTGAAATGGGTTTTTTTCTTCATTTGGCATCAATTTATTGGACATTTGGGGACAGAGTAATTGATTAGCATTTTGCAAAAGATAGATAAGTCAACTGTCATTTTTCTCTGGTTAAAAGACTAAAATCATGTTAGAGGCAGTAGAATTTCATTTGCTTAATACACATAGGCACGACTTCAAGTCTCTAATAAAGAGGATATAGAAGACTCCATACAATCAGACCTTAATACAAACACTTTGACATCCTCTCCTAACACCACTGGAATGAGGTAAAGCACATGGACATGAAAGGTCATTTGTAGCACTGTGGACTGAGTAGTGAATGTATACAAGCTGGAACGGGATAATAGGTTTGACTGGTATTATTTACAGCTAAAAATAAAGAAAATAAAAAAAAAAAAAAAAAAAAAACATGTGATAATACTTTTGCCTTCTTGCTCAAAAAAAGGGAACACAATATTCCAGTTTCCACTTTCAATATTTTTGTGCAATGACCAGGACAAATGTGCTCCATATGATAAAGCAAAGCGGACACAATTCTTATTTCTTACCCTTATAACAATGTTAGGAATGCATTCATTAAATGTGGAATGTAAGAGATTTGCTTGTTGAAACTTTGACAATTTATTCATAATAACAGAGCCCAAAAAAAAAAAAAAAAAAATCAACTTATCCCAAAAAGCGTTAGAATGTAACAAACAAGGTTTAAAAATGTAAGAATTTCTTATCAGCAGACACTGCGACAGGTGATTAGTTCGATTTCCGTACAGAAAAATAAAATGCATGAACGAGGAAGGACAGGAGCAGCCTGAAGCCACTCTGAATGCCTCATACAGACTGTTTCATAATCGACACACAGTTTTAGTGGGTGCATTTGTCTCCCTTCTTCCTTCCTTTACCAGCAGCGGCTACAAATAAAACAGCTGACTCTCCGTTTGTTGCACGGTTGACAGGTGTCCGAGACTTTTGCGCCGACACCTCCGACTCCAGTGGGAGCAGGGCGGCAGCTCTACCCGCTCTCCTCCTTCGCAGCCTGTTCCAGTGCGCTCTCTGAAGCAGCCGAGCCCTCGAACCTCTGGGAGGCGATGGCTGCCTGGTGAGACATGCTCTTCCTCACCACGTCTCCTTTCCTCCACAGTGTGATTTCCTGCAAAGATGGGAAAAAAAAAATAAAAGGTTTGGATTTCCATGTATGCTGATATTAATGTCACAGTATATGACTTTTTTTCTATTGCCTGAAAGGGGAACTTTTTTCTTTTTTACTTAATATGTTGGTGACACATCTGTCATTACCAATTTTCATGCATTCATGAGAGCATTTTTCGTGGACTTCTTGCAGACGTTTTCCACTGAGCACTTTACAGAAATATTTGAAAGATCAGGGGATAAGATAACATATAAATGTACCGGCTAATCTCCCTGATAATTTACTGCAAATTCGTGTGTTTAATTATGACAGTCGCTACTTCATAAACTTCTCTGAAGACTGGTACGTTGCTTTCCATCCATCTATTAAATTCCACTAATACAAGTTTGGTTCATGAGGGCAGCAGCATAATCAAACGGGTCTTTCCCTCTCCCTCTCCCTCTCCGCACCCACCTCCTTCAGCTCTTCCAGAGGAATACCGAGGCGTTCCCTACCCAGGCCAGAGATGTAATCTTTCCAGTGCGTCCTAATCTTTCCTCTGCCTCAGGTCCTCCACCCAGTTGGACATGCTTGAAACACCTCCCGAGGAACGTGTCTGACCAGATACCTAAACCATTTCAACCGTTTCCTCTTGATTTGGAGGAGCAGCTCTACTCAAAGCCCCAAATGGCAGAGCTTCTCACCCTCTCTCTAGAGGAGAGTTCAGCCACTCTGAAGACAAAACTCACATCAGCCACTTGTATCTGTGACCTGATTCTTTTGGGTTTTTATGAACAGAATCTGTAACATAAGACAGCCCTGACAGAGCCCAACTCCCACCCAAACCAAACCGGCCTTACTGCTAACAACGTGGACCAGCCTCTTACTCCCTCTGTACAGAGACTGACAGCAGCAGGTCCAGTATCCCATACTCCAGGACCCCCCCCCCCCCAGCATGCCCCACGGGTCAAACACCTACTCCAAGTCTACAACACACATGTGGACTGGTTGGGCAAACGCCCAAGCCCCCTCCAGGACCCTACCAGAGGTGTAGATCTGGTGACAAGTACTGCTTTTCACTCCATCCATACTACTACTGATACGTTCAAATATGAGTGGCACTGATGAACACTTTGTCTCCCTGCACCCAAATCCTCATACTTCAGGCTGTGTGAGCACATCTCCACCAGACTTATCACACATTCTCCTCAACATTTCTGGTGTTCATGTGTGAAAACGACAACAAATGCACTGCAGGACGGCTGCTTCAATCGACTCTTGCTTGCAGACAGAGAATGGATGTGATCGCAGGTCAGTCAGTCTTTAAAAGACTAATGAGCACTGAATGCACTTAGAGACGTGAACTTTAAATGTCACATCATCTCCGCTTTTGTGTCGTATTGACAGCAGGAACTGCACAAACACACAGCAGTTGTGTGAAATGAAGCCTCTGTATTCCTTGACTCCTTTGATATGATGGTAAGTCATCTGTCATCACGAGCCATTTTCATGCACACAGAACAGTATGATACTGGTTTTGATCAGAGGCAATAAAACACTCATTTTAATTTGACCTGAGTTTAAAAATTACTGGGTTATTTAAGATGTAGAACAAATGCAGTTTTTGCAGCTAATGTAAAACATTTTAAGCCCAAAAAATAATTACATTGAGTCACTCTTTTTACTTTAAAAAGAGTACTTTAAATACTTGGGGTTTTTTTTACCTGTTGTTTGAAGTAGCGTCTCTCCTCTTCATCAATCAGCACCAGGTTCAGATAATAGCGCACAGAGAACTTCTTGTTGATGTCTCGCATGGTCGGAGTCAGATCATAGCCAGCCAGAAATAATCGGATGGGAATGGACTCTCCTAGAACATTAACATTAAGTAAAATGGTAAGAGGTTGGACACTTTTTTTTTTTTTTAACTTGGCTTAACATGGGACATGTTTTAAAGAATGTCACACTTTAAATTTAAAATGTGTGTTCACCCCTGACTGGTGCTCCATCCATGATCTCGTATTTGGCAATAGTGTCATTTTCGTGGTAAACACTCGGGCCGGTGCCCGTTGTCTCACGTTTGATGATGTCGATCTCCATGTGCTTTATTTTGATCCTCACCAGCAGAAAATAGATTTTTCCAACAATGACATCTTTCAGATGATACCTGTTACAAAACACAGAAAAAACACAGTCAGGGCTATGCTTCTATAACTAAGCACAAATTGAATTAGGATATGGGAGGAGAAAAGAAACAAGATTCACAACTATGAAGAATTGTTTTCTTAACACGTTTTTTTTTCTTTCCATTTGGCACTGCTGCCTTGTCACGCATCTCTCCAGGCTTTCGTTTAATTAACGTTTTGACATTGTTAAGGAAGCACCAGGGTGCGAGTTATATGCAGCTAAAATTAGCTCTCATTTTCAGAGTTAGACATTTATTTAATATGAAGCAGCAAGAAATTCAACAGGAAACACAACCTGAAGGCAAGTGTGTGCATATTTTGGACTATACAATGTTCTGGGGAAGAATGTGCAGGATGTGACTCATGCAGTAACTGCGGCTCAAATCATCTGTCGTCAACCAGAGTTTTAAAAAGTTGAAGCTGAACAAGTTATAATATTCAGTTGCTGAACAAGACACATTTATTAGATGTGTTCTCTCCAAAATCAGGCCAATTTCCAAGCTTCAATTTTTATAGTTTCAGCAAACGTAGTTCATGACCAACTGTAGTCATATCTTGATTTTAATAATGTTTCTTAGAAATTCACGTCTGATCTTAAATTGTGCCACAGCACAAAAACAGCCCTCCCAAGAGTTTTAGTGACCTGCGTTTGACCTCTGATTCTAGTTGCTCTGCTGTTCAGGAGCTCTTCTTACCACAACCTCTGACAAGGCTTTCACTTTGCATTGACTTGTGTGTGGGCATTTAAGGTGTCAAGTGGCTCTGGGCATATCTGTCAGAGAGGCGTTTCTATGTTCACCTGAACCAGTATTCCCCAGCTGCATCCCAAATGAACTGTGACGTACCCCAACGCTCCATTTTGGGCTCGAATGTTTTTCGAAAGATTTTAATAGTTATTCATGCTTTTATTACCCACTGCCTGGTTAATTGTGATTTTATATACACTTGAATTAATCAGTTGTCGCTGCGCAGTTTGCAAACTGCAGAAGCTGGCAGGGAAAATAACAGCGTGAAGTCATTACTCCAGTGATTCAGTGGCCTTCCTTTAGTGGTGTCCTGCTCAGTTCAGGATCCACTTTAAGATTTTATTGTTTGTTCTTCTAGTCGTAAAAGGCATGACATCCCCTCACTTGTCTGATCTCTTGCACTTTCATACTCCAGACAGAGCACGAAGATCTAAACAACCAGCTGCATGTGGACGATCCGAGATCTAGACTAAAAATCAGATGGTATTTTCTGTTTTTTTTTTCACCAAATTGTGGAGCAGATTCCCTTTCAGCATAAAAGCATTTACATTTTAGATCTCCATAAAAATGCCCCTCTTCTAGCTGATTTCTGTTCCAACAGGACCAACATACCTTGGCTTTACTGTAAACATAGCTCATTTTATATTTTATGTTCTTGTTTTTATTAGATATCTAAGCTTATATTTATTGATGATTTAAGGGCTTATGGATTTTATTTGTCCATTTTAGCCTGCAGTACAACTGAGGATTTTTTGAAAAGTGTTATGGAGGTAAATGAACTCCACAAGAGCTGTACCTCAGTCAAAGATGAAAAGCAACCTTGTTTTAAAATACTAACTTTGCTTGCAAAAAAAAAGAAAAGCTAGAAATCCTTGTACAAGTTGTTACACTCCTGCATGTGTTTCAAAACTGTTTTTAGGATGTTAGATACCTTTCTATATGGTAAGGAACAATTATGAAATACAGACTTAATTAACATTAAGTGTGGGAATCAATGTTAATTGTTTACATTTATAGATTAATAAAAACATTTTAAGAGACGACAAGCTTCCTTCCTGATTACAGATTTAGTTAATCCACCACATATTTATGCACATTTCCAGCAGTTTTCTTTCTGGCAAGATCTAATTTAAATTTCAATTTCAAAATCAAAAGTACCCCGTTTTGTGTTATGGCCAGATTGCTATCTGATAAATCAAATGAGAGAAAACTGCCCGTGTGGATGACCTGTGAACTGACCATTAAAATTGTTTGTCAACTGAATAATATGAATTGTGTCTTCATATAATTATTATGTTTTGTGTGTTTTTTTGTAATAAAGCAAAAACAGAACTGGAGAACTACAGAACCTGCTTTTGCTCTGTCTGTTAGGACATTTTTCACTATTGTCAAACATTAACCAACTTTACCTGACTATGTGAAATAACATACTGTTGGATCTCTACAAGACTTACTTGGATTTATTATACTCAAACTCAATGTGGAGACAGTCCTCAATTCCAACTTCCATCTTGATGGAGGAGTTGAGTTCAGGGTAGGTGCTCAGTGTGTGGACCACAATGTCCATCTCTTTTGTGATGTCATTTAGTCTTCTTACCACCGTGGCACGAAGAAAGTATCTGAAAATAGATCCAACATAGCCTGTTGTCTAACCCAACATGTGCTACAAGTGAAATCTGGACAACAACAGAGATCAAATGTTCATTTTAAATGTAACTGCATGAAAACAAGTTAAAGAGTGACTCTTACAGTCACTCATCTCACTGCCTATAAAAGAAGAGTAAATGATCACACTTGCCTTAGCTTGACGTTCTGGCCTGTGTAGGACTCGTAGGGTTTCTCAACATGGGTGAACTCAAAGTCAAAGGTCTGCGACTGAGTTATTTCACCTGGTCTCGCAAGATCTTTCACCAAGGAAACAAATTCATGATGGTTTCCTCTGTCGTAATACAGCTCTAGAAAAGTGTGATGAAAGTTACATTAAAATAATTCCCTGGTGAGATTTGTGCATAGAATGTGATACATATGGTTTCACTCAAAAAGTTAAATTTTGTCACCAAACCTTATGTTTAACAAAAGATGACACCCTTTTACAGCATTAATGAAGGCAACTACAAGGAAAAACTATAGGCAAACAGTATTATTCTCCCCAGTTTATTAAATATATTTTATTTTCCATCTATGACTATGAACATTATTTGAAAAAGTAGCCTGCCTGCCATCCTAAATGTTTGCATACCCAACCAGAGTAAGGAACACAACCATACTAAAATCTACAAAGGACATCCTAAATTGTGTGTAAGGTGAGTCAGAACACCAGTGAATGATTGGATCAACACTTTTTCTACTGCAAAATCACAGCAAAGTATTTTTAGGAATTCTGCAGTCATCCTAGTTGTCTTACATTGTGGCTCTTGGTGACTCCTGTATAAAAGTATCATATAAAGTCATCTCAAACCTGTCACTACTGTTTTGTTATGATCTGTAATGATTTAAATAACACTGAATAGGAGGGTTGTCGGACCAATGTTAGGAGAGAATTAGTGCTAAACTAACAGATATGGCTGGTCGGGATAAAAACAAACATTGGGGTTGCAATTTCTTTGTTTTTTTTTCTTTTTAATAAAGGGTACTTTAAACTTTGAATAATTAACTCAAGTGTCTTCCACCAACCAGTAATGCTGTCGACAGGGAGAATATATCTACCCAAGCAAATAAAAACAATGGAAATATTAGTTGCATTTCAAACAAGTGTCCCTAGTTAAAGTTCCACACAACAAAATGTAGAAATTAAAACACTAACAACAACAATGCTTCTCTGATAGTCCCGGGTTGCAGCAGTAGAAATGAATAGTGAATGATGCTACGGACGTGTTAAAAAGATCTAAGCTCAGCATCGTTTGCTTCACATATGGTCATTGTATCATTATATTATTTCTAGATGAAAAAAAAAACATGTTGGGTAACACATTAAATTGTTCTCATATTTACTAAATACTTAGTATAAATCACTGAAAAATCCATGACAATCAACAACTAGTGGAAATACTTTTTTGATTTTTACCATCTCCAGATTATTTAGTGTTCAATTGATTAGGATAAATACGGTCTCTTTTTATAACTAATTTTCTAACTGATTTTTAAAGTTTACATACAGGTTACCTTATATACCCAGTACTGTGTATAGTCTTATAATGTGTACAGTCTTGTATAGATTTAAGTACATTCTGTACCTTGTATGCTCAACCAAACTGCTGTGACACAGGAACTACACAGTTTGTGATCAATAAAGTAAATCTATCCATCTATTTATCTATTGAGGGACTTTAGGTTATGATGGACCGTGTTTGTACAGGAAACTCAGAAAACGTTGCGATCCGCTGCCCTGTACTTCCTTTTTAAGCTGTGAACTTTTCATGTTTTGCAACATCATTTACCTCTTACCTCAAAGCACCGTCTTACCAAAAGCACTACGAATCGACTTGTCTTTTCAAAACGTTTTCTCGCACCAGAGGCTTATAGCAAAATACGATCAAATTCCCACGGAGAACGGCTGCACCGTTGCCCACTTTAAATACCGGCTGTCTCGCGGCTTCCACCCACCTATCTGGCCGACAAACTCGATTTTGATGCCGTGGTGCTCCAGCCGCTTCCCGGGGTTCTTCAGCGTGACATTCACCTTTCCACTGACAGTTTCGCCGTCGTAGAAAAGAAAATATTTGTCTTTCTTGCCATCTTCAGTCTTATGCTCAACCTTCTTCCTCGTTTCGGCGTCGTTGAGGACTACATCGATTTCTGCACTTTGCCCAAAATTGAAGAAACTCATTCTAACGCCGATCCGGAGTCGATGCTCGTAAAGTTGTTCGACGCCGCTGTAACGTTACCGGGACCTGTTAGCCTGCCAATGTTTCCAGCGAAAAGCCAACACACACCGAGGCCTGCAGCCTGTTCGAGCCCAGTTCCCCTTCGGAGCACTAAATTGAAGCGAGAGACATTAAAAATAAGTGCGGGATGTTTCACAAAGTCTCCACTTTTAGGCTACATGTCCAAACTAACGTCAAACTAGCAACACGAAGACGAAACGAAAACGCTCGTAACGTCCATCGGAAAACCGCCGTTTCTTCTTTTCCCTTCAGCGGAAATTATTGCCACCATTAATCTCTCTACGGAAAGTAAAATGAATAAATGTCGACTGGACGTAACCGTAGCTAATTGGGTTTAAATTACATGTTTGTGGTCTGAAAATGAAAATAGTAACCGACACAGATGAAACGTTAGCCTACGCTGGCAGCAGTTGAAGCAACTACTTCCGGGTGGCGTTTTCCTCCAAAATAAAACGGGAAGAGAATGATTAGTGCGCTTTTCTTTTCTTTTCTTTTCTTTTCTTTTCTTTTCTTTTCTTTTCTTTTCTTTTCTTTTCTTTTCTTTTCTTTTCTTTTCTTTTCTTTTCTTTTCTTTTCTTTTCTGTCTATGTTTCCCACCAAACCTACATTTTCATTAACTGAAAAGAAAAAAAATCTTAGCCTTCTATCCCACTTGAAAGACAAATAGTCCGTTCCATTAAATAGCAGACAGTAATGTCATGTGTTGCAGGATTATAATTTTTGTTTCGGGCTTTCCCGCCACATTTTGCACATTTTGTTAAATAGTTTTTTTAATTATAGCCATGATGAAAGCATTACAATCCAATCTTGACATATGCATTCACTGGCAACTTTATTAGGTACATTCAGTATTATATCAATGTACCTATAACACATAATAAAGAGGCGAGTGAGTGCAAAAACAATAATTATTGAATTAATAATTTGTTAACAATATTACCCAGCAATATTTTTCATTTGGAAGGTAACATGATTAGATGGCTTTGTTAATGTGTTTTACAAAAGGGAATTTACTATAGCATCAAGAAGTACACTCACGTTTATGGTACTTAATTTAACATTAGAAGATACAGGACCAACGAGAGACTGGATCAAATGATCTGACCTATTGATAAAGAAATAGTAAGATCTTGTATTTAGCATTCATTAAGTCATTTAAAATGACAAGGTATTGGTAGTTGGAGAATAGGGGGATCTGTTAAAGAATGATGAGCAACCATTTCTGATAGGATATGGTTATATCACCTATATTGTTCGTAAAAAAAAAAGTAACAAATTTATAGCATTTTCAACTAGATGAAGCATTGATTAAAGGATACAAGATTAATAAGAACACAGCCTTTGTAAGAGCTCGGAGGTTATCCTCGTTAGTGTGAATTAAAACAGAAATTGAATTGTTGGCTTTGAATTTTTAAATTTGTAGCCACCTTTAGAAAGATGTACCTGCAAAACAAATTTAAACATGGTAGCGGTAAATCTAGATTTCTAGGGCATGAAATTTCCTAATTGAAAGAAAAACTGAATTTAACTGGTGATACTTAATTCCTGCTTACAGCTGTCTTACCTGACTTCTGCCCGTCTGTCTGTCTGTCTTGTCCACCTGTGTCGTCTGAAATCCTGATACCAAAGTATTTTCTCCCTCCACCTCCACTCATCTCCTCTACACTCTTTCACAGCTATAAATGTCTCTACTCATCCAGGAATCTTATTTTTATACTTCGCTTTAAAAGGATCATTGTCTGAGTTGGAATGGAGAAAATTGGTTGAAATGATTCAATACCACATCTGACTAACCTGTTGTAGGTCTACAGCCTGTTCATAGAAAAGAAATCTGTTTAAACTGTCACATCAAACTGGCTGAAAATTGAACATTCAGAACATCTTCACCAAAGTGGGCAACAGGAAATCCAAGGAGCCAGGATTCACCACTACTCTTTATTCTGTACGCTGACTACAGAAGCAAGAATAAGAACAATCATATCATCAAATTCTGGGGCAACACAGTCGTTCTTGAGCCTGTTGCATTGAGACGACTGGTGTCAAATCCTGGTGTGACAGGCGTCTCCTGATTTTGAACACCAATAAAACCAAAGAAGTATCAGGAGCTTTGAGACTGCTTGGAGTTAGCTGAAAAAATACGGTGTTATTCTCCCACACAGTGCTCGGAAGTGTCATTAGAACAGCGTGGGAGCCTGGTGGCTCCTTAAATATCCAGTCAAAAAACAAAATTGAACCTTTAGTTAAAACTGCAATGAAATTAATAGGAGACAAAGGTCAGCCATCTCTCCAATCGCCCAGTCAAGCCAACACACATCCTCCACCCAGAATCGGAACTCCAACCATCAGGTAACCGCCACAGAGCCAGCACACAGAAGTGACCGCTCTCAGCTACCTTTTACCCCTGCATCAATAGCACTCTCAACAACTGAAAAATCATCTCAACTTCAGTTATCTGACTACATTTTATCAGTATCCATATTTAGTAGTATTTATAGGATTTTATGTACTTTCTTTTTCCACTGGACCATTTCTATATGCACCTTATACTGTGCAATATTAATCTGTCTAATACTGTTATTATTGATATTTTGTGTTTATTGAATGTCCAGTGTGCCTGTCTGTGTATAACTGAAGTGTGTGTTTAGCATTTTTAAGCCTAAAACAAATTTTCTTTGTGGCAATAATGTTGATGTAATCTTATTACATTATTGAAAATGCGTTTATACATCCTTAGAAACCTTTTTCTTAATCTTATATTCTGTCATTTACATTTTAAGGTTTTATGTATCAGAAAATGATTAAAAAACTGTTCCTCACAACAGTGTTAATAAATGCAATATTTTTATAATAATAATTACGTAATAATTCAATATAGTATATATACATAGTATAAATACATTTTTCAGCTCCTTTCATAAATAAATCATATCTTGCAATTTCTCCCTACATTTAAACCCCATTACAGTTCAAGTAAAGGTTTTTTGAAAATGCACAATACCTTTATATAACAAAACATCTGACTCACTTACAGTTCAAATGTATTTAATACTACCAAAAAACAATAACATTGTTATCAAATGAACAGCAGACATTTTACAACAGTTCCTGAGTTGTTACACAAAACGACACAACCGTCTTAAAAGACTTATACTGTTGTTACCGACAGGCTCAACACTGCAAAAACACACTCAACACTGCAAAAACACACTCAACAGTTAATACTGTGAATTTATTTCTAAAACACAGGTTATTGGGGTATTTACAACAAAGCATGGAGTGCAATGCATTGAAATTAAAAGATAAAAAAGTATGCACTTATGTACATATAATACTGAATCAAAACTGTACAATATGTCCAATACTCACAAAATAACTAGTAATGCACAAAAGGTCACTTATACACATAAAAGACACTCCAAAAACTCAGACTTCATCACCTTTATACTTCATACTGACTTTGCAGCATAGTGGGATAGAGTATTTAAGTTTATAGTTTAATCTGTACTTGTAGATGTTTACATTTGTGAATATAATAATGAGGCTAATAAATTGTGCCTTCTGAATCTGAACTTACTCAGGTTTTCTGCAGTCCGCTATTTACTGCCTGTATATTTACAATATATACAAAGACAAGTTTCGACTGATCTGTATGTGAAACGGTTAAGAGCACATTTATCCGATGACATTACAATGTAAAAGACTTTCTAAAACAAGTTTCCACACAGTAAAAAGTTTAAACGCTATCAAAAAGGATTTGTCCAAAAATGGAAAGGGGATGCAGCTTACAGTAAGCTGTAAAAACACAGACAGTCAAATATCAAATTTCACAGCTTTGAAATTCTTGTATTGTAAGATACAAGTATGTTGGAAAATAAGTAAAAATACCTTGAACGTGATGTAAAAACCTTATGCTTTAAAGGAAAGCAATGCGAACAGAAGAAAAAAAAACTATGTGGCATCATAAAAAACAAACATATTGTGCCACAAATGTAATAATGCTTTGGCAAGTCAGTTGGTTGGATTTTGATGTGCATCAGAGAGAAATGTGCTGTGTTAGACCTTGAACGTTATCGACGGGACCGTAACTGTTGGAGGTAAACTCCAACGGTGTTCGTCTGTTTTGTCTTGTCATATGACAAATGAAGACTTGTGACGGAAATGACCCTGAGAAAAACCGGAGGCAGAAGATTACCATAATATGTCACATGGTTTAAAAAGTTCAAGGTAAATAAGACGCACAGTAAATTATGCGCATGTGTTGTGTGTTTTACCTCATCTGCATCACTGTAGTCAACGCGATCATTCTGAGCGGGCCAGTTATAGCTGGAAAAAATAAAAAGAAGAACTGGATAAAATACAAACTCTTGGGCGCAAAATGTAGAGTTTTAAAACATCGTCTCTGCCTTCTTCAAAGCTGCACATTGTACTTACTTATTTTCACTGTGGCCTTTATTGTGAGGGCATATACGTCTAAAAGAACAAATGAAACCGGCCAAACAGATGACAACAGTCACTGCTCCAAATGACTTGAGGAAAATTCCAAGGATGTCAACATCATCTGCAACAGGACACAAGAGGATAACTTAGTGTTTTTAAGTGATGCTTCTTGCACTGACTGTCATGTACATGCCATCATTGTGCTGGTATTTTACATTTGTCAGAGTTTTGTTTTGTGTCTCATTTAGTGTAATTCTGTTTGGATGGCCACATATGCACAAGTCACTCTTCACTTTATTTCCAAGTTTTGTTCTTTTTTTCTATATTAAATCGTTAAATCTACAGCATACAACATGAGCAAAGGGCGTTGCATGCTGTAGATTCTATGAAACCCTTTAGAGAAAATTTGAAAACTGGGACTATGTGTCAGAATACCTAAACTCTGACATACAACAAACTTCCCCAACCTGCTCAAAATTTCTGTTTCGCATCAAGTGGACATTTATTCTCAGTGTAAGCTGGTAAACAGGATCACACTTGAATGCACTGCTGAATCTGTGACACACTGACAGCGTGTCCAGTGTTCATGTTGGCATAAGCTCCAGCTCTCCTCCTCCATCACCAGAAACAGCTGTGTGTAAACCTGATGGACTGAAAGAAGATTTTTACTGCTTGCGTCCGTTATGTCAAAATCTTTTACCTTCATTCCGTCTTTCAGCTCCTTTCATCTGCCCTAAAAGTGTCTGGGCAGCAAACACGATACACAGCAGAGACACCAAACCAGGACATCCTAAAGATTTCTGGCAATCATTGCTCAAATCCAATTATTTTATAATAACATTTCAATTTCCTCAGTGTTTCTTACAAACACAAATTAATAAAAAGTGTGGAAAGCAAACTCCCAGAGATCCAAAAGAATTATGATTTCTCAAACGTATTTCAAATTATGGGCCAATGAAAATAAACAGCCGGGCCTTGAAAGACCCCTTGGTCAATATTTTCTGAAGTATCCGTTCTAATTTCAAGAAACCCGATTCAATTGATCCGTCACTGTTCACAAATTCACAAATTTTCTCACATTTCGTTCATGAGTCCAATTGTTGAACCCGCTTGACTGTGGATTGTTGTTGTCGCTGTTAATCTGTTTGGACCCCGATCGTCGCTTTGCTGTATTTTAACTTTGTTTCTTTGCCTTTAATTATCAGTTCCAATTCTGTTCACTTCTATTTAAACTTTATTTTCACCCTGAAATAATTAATAGCAAAAAATACTGTAAAATACACACACAGTATTCACACACATTTATGTAGACGCCCCGGCAAAAAAACAAAACAAAAACAAAACTAAAGCATTGCACATGGTGTCCAGAATGTTGTTGTGCAATTAGTCCTTTTATTAGAAACAGTACATGACACTAGAGTGGTGGAACAGTTATGAGAGCTCAGTTCAGTAAAGCCTCTGGAGGAAAAAAAAAGTTCTTCGATCTGGAGATCCACACTTTTATTGCTCTGTAGTATGTTCCACACACTGGCATAGAGAAGAGGTGATAATGGGGGTGTGTGAATGCTTTCAGGGCAGTGGCATCTCTTGTAAAAAGAGGGTGAGACTATGATTTAACAATCTACAAGCTAAACTATATGTATATGTATACGTGTGCAAGTCACTCACAGACTTCCATGATTTGCGGTGAACACTGTGCATATCCTGCATCATTCTTTGCCTGGCAGTAGTACTCTCCGGCATCCTCTTTCCTCACCCGTCGAAATTTCTGAGGAGACATTTTCAGAACAAATTTAGTGCATTGACACAGCTGGAATGTAAACAAAATGCGAGAGGATGTCTGGCAGTTTGATGACTTTACGACAGTCTAAAAGCTGACTGTTGCAACATTTATTCCCAAACAGATTTCACAGTATTTGGTAACATGGTTTCCAGATATCTGACATTGGCCAGATGTACAACTTTGGGTCACCATGTCTTTAAAGTATAGACATATCAGCATGGCTTTGAAAGCAACATTATCCTGCTTTTATATGTCATTTTTTGGTTAACTCTCCAGACTGGCTATCTTTACACACTGGGATTAAGCCTCCGAACAGTCATTCCATGGTTAAGGTTTAATTCAGATTAAGCTGTTTATGTTATATAAGCTGTAACTGACTATCCTTAACACTAAAGAGTCCCTTCAAATACAGAAACATGTTAAAAAATCTTTTTTTTTCTAGATAATAATGGTATGATCATTTATTTTAAACCATGTTTCCAATGATTGCACAAGGAGCTAAACTAATAAGCGTATGCCTCTGTCTCTCTTACCAGACCTCCAGTGTCAGGGTTGATGCTGTAAGAGAAGTTTGCAAATCTCTGGCTGTTTTTGGGATCCTGAGGAAGCTCTTCACTGTTGTGGAACCAGCGGTACTGAGGAGCAGGAAAGCCCTCGTTCTCCAGACATCGCAGCTCTGTTGATGTTCCAACTGTGACAGCCTCCGGCACGCTGCACCGAGGCACAACAGGTTTCACTGCAAGAAAGAATTCACATCAATCTACAACAGCTTTATACTGTCTATGGTCTTTTCTGCTGATACCCCTGCATGAGAACTAAAGTGTCAGCAGCAAGTAGCCTACATGACGTTCATCCATAAAGTCCACTGTTATTTATGCAATCAATAATGCTCTTGAGCATAAACTGTGAAAAGCAATGCTTGAAAAGTACAGGGTGATATCATAGCAAAAATGTTTGGTATCAAATTAAAAGTGACAGGATAGATCTGTGTCTTTAACACTAACTGGCACTGACTGTGAGTTAGTTGTGCATGGAAGAATTGGAGCGATTTTACATTTGTTGTCAGCGTATATTTGTAAGTCAGTCAGTTAATAGAGGGTGTGGGTGTCTGGGTGTGACTCCAGTCTGTTGTCTGTTTAAGCTACATGCAGCAGCCGCTGCTGGCATTTCAGTCTTTTGGTTTTCTCTGCATGCAGGCCAGGATCTGCTCCAGGGACTGAGAAGACAGCCAGTCTGTGGTGATGGATCAGAGAGCACTGCCAGTGGGTGATGATGCAAAGCTTTCAACTGACTGTGATGAGGCAAGCAGCAATGCAGTGGACCTTAACCCAGTGATCCCAGGCCTTCGCTTCCTGCTAGTAATGACACTCACTTTTCTCCTCTTTTTGAATAGTTAAAAAACAACATTGCAAAGCCCCACACATCACCCTTTACTTGTGTATTTTATATACAGCAAGAGAAACTCCACGTCTTCTTTTCTGCTCTGCTTTCCCTCTGGAGGCCGGATTGTAAACAGTGAAGCTTGCAGTTCCACTGTGTAGTATTGCTGACATCGGTCCCAGCAGCCCATTAACTCCAAGGGCAGGAAGTGGTTACCTAGCAACCTTACAGTTACAAAGGTTGAATGTAGCTTCATGTTTTTAGAATAGGGTGGTAGTGATCTTTTTGTTTAACCCCCGATATGAAAGTGGGAATGAGTATTACCTGAAAAGTACATTAAATATTCAGTGTGTGACAAAAACTAGGCATATAAATATAATATAATATAGATTTATGTCAGTCATGCTCTGGTTAGTGATGCAATGTATTTTCTCCCCATACCTCGAACTGCAAGACTAATAAGTATCTCATCAAAGTCCCTTTCATCATCGATGGCAGCCACCTCACAGCGGTACTCTGCGGTGTCTGATCGAGTGGTGTTGAAGATCAGAATGTTGGCTGGCTCTCTGAGCTGAGCTCTGTTCTCCAAGTCCCCTTTTTAGAGAAAGAGAGAGAGAGAGAGACAGAGTGAGAGAGAAAGATTAAGCAAAAAAAAAAAAAACTCTTTACAATTGCTCATTCAAACATGCAATGTGACTTTAAAGTTCAAAAACAGACTTCTGTACCAAGTTCTTTAAAAAGGTACCATTCATTCATGTGAGCCTTCAGTTCTGAGGAATTACTTTGAAATGCTACATTCTACTGGTTGATGGTTTTTTTCTTTTTTTTCATAAAGACACTTTCCAAGAGCTTTACCTGATATCCTGTTTTGAAAGTAGACATAACTGGGGACGCCGTTTTTAATCTTTTTCCATTCAATCCTAGGGTTGTTTGTCGAGATGGACTCTATTAAACAGGTCAGTTCGATGGCTGGGGAGAAAAGAGATTGAGTGAAGGGATGAGAGAGGAAATGCAGATCAGGAAAATAAAAGCTACTTTAGCTAAATAGGTTAAAACGCAACTTACACTCAAACTCATTTGCCCAAACAATCTTGTCTGTGGTTCGGAGGATTACCCCAAGCGATAATGGAATGTGGCCTGTGGGGACGATGAAAAAAAAGAAAGAGGAAGAAAAGGCACGCTAAACACTGACTAACCATGATTGCAAACACAAGCATTTTCATCAGCAGATGCTATCAAACAGGCATGTTGCCTAATAACTACTGGATTAGACTGATAAACGAGGCGAGCATGAGAGCCTTGGGATCTGATTTAGTGTGAAAATGTTTCATTAATTACTTCCTATTTCTATTTAAGGAGACTGATGCCTGAGGGTAAAATGTCTACGTTTTGTAGTTTAATGAACATGTGGGCCACACAGAATGGGCTTTCAGAATTAAAATGGTATAAAGGAAATATTCTGGCTTCATATTTTATTTGATTCATGTGTGGTGGTTCATTAGATTATCACCTGGATTGTGATGAAGTGTTGAAAGAGTTAAACTGATGCAAAGAAACGATTACCACACACATTTAAAATATCTGAAACACCACTTCTTCTGCATTTTACTCTGTATGCTGCATTAAAATAAGGATACAGTCATGAAATAAGTCACGTTTTAAGCCAGTATCTAGTCTTTTGTACTTAAGACCAAAAAAAGTCAAGTATAAGACTGGAAAACTACTATAAGAGTCGTATTTAGTTTGCGTATATTAACAAAGAAATTTCATTTTATTTAAACAGATTTAGATCATAATGGTTCAGCATAGCCTGATGTAATACAAATACACAACATGTGCATATTTTTTAACACTTAAATCAAGAAATGATCAAGACTGCATGTCAAAACACAGTTTGGGTGGGGATGCTTGATTTCTGACAAAAACACAGTTGCTGAAATGTGTGCATCTGCATCACTAGTTCCCTTCATCTCATGAGTGTTTGGATGATGATACGGCTCTAAGGAATATATGGAATTAAAAAAATGATGCATTCTCTATTAAAAGCAGAAAAGCCCGGATATCTTTCCACGAAAAATAATTTCATTATTTTAACAAACGTGCAAAAAAGCATGTAGTCATAGAAAAAAAAAACAATGGCTTAGTTGTAGGGGTAATCTGTTTTCCACTAAGCTGTAATTAAACTTTTTTTAAATCCATATATTGAGGAGAAAAAAAGGGCAATGTGTCTTTTGTTTCCACATCATGCTTCACTGCTAAATTGTTACACACTTTTTGTGTTACCAAGGTTTAATAAATTAATTATTTAATAAAGCCTTCAAACAAGTTGAATCTGAAGCCCAATCGTAGTAGGAATGTGATTACATTTGAACCATACTTAATCTACCATTGAGGTTTCCCTCTGGCACAAAGGCAACACATGATACGTACTTATTTTAGCTTTAATGCTCTAGTGAACCTCTTAAAGCAATCAGTGTTATTTTCTAAATGTCTGACTTTAACGACAAGCGGCATAATTCATAGATTTTTTCCAAACTGGGCCAGCAGAATGCCAATTTAAGCAGAAACTGGTTGATTTTGAAATACAGTACGACAGAGCAACAACAAATTAAGAAAACCAGAAAATTACTAACCTCTGTGTCTGTTTAAAGCGGCAAAGATAAATAATCATTATTCTGCCTTGAACCCGTACCCTACACTCAACTTTTTTGTTTCTGAGTCACATCAAAATGCAGTAATTGTTGGGTAGACATGCAAATAATAGCACACCCGCTGACTAATGAAGGCATCCCTGGTCCCAGTGGGGGCAGTACAAAGGCTTTCAAATAAGGGCAGAATTAAAACAATAACAATTAACCGAGCTGCTCCTGAATGCAACAAGACATCCCTGTTTGCTCGAGGCATTGCAGACACTGAGGTATTTATTCAAAGCAGCCTCATTGTTAGATGAGTGACCCAAAGACGAGCTGCATAGTATGACAAAGGGAGCTGAATTATAGCTGATGCTCAGCCGGAAAATTAAGAAAACATGGGTTCTGCCAAAGCATCCGGTCATATAAGCACAGCTGAGGACACTGAGATTTGACTCCCAGGTCTCAGCTTCCGTCTCTGTTGCTGACTTTCCCACCCTGTACATCAAGATCTATTTTTACCACAGCTGTGGCTGGACATCCTGTGAGACATGAGGAGACTGTCGTCCATCAAACGGTCCCTCGGCATATGCACATACTAGGCCTTAAAATATTCTTTGGACTGTTTCTTCTGCAGTTGAGACACTGTGGAGCAAAATCTGAAGAGCTTTTTTTTTTTTTTAAAACAAAATAAAAACCATTATTCTAACACATTAAGACATATAATTAGATATACTATAATAACAAAAAACAACAGCTTTCATTAAACTGTGTGGGCTGAAACGTAACTGCGTTGGCCTAAGTTAACTAAAAACACTTTAGATTTGCCAGAGAACATCTGTTTTGAGTAGCACGACAAAAGGTCATACCTAAGTCTATTAAGCAAAAACATATAACATTCATTGAGCAGACGCCTTTACACAAAGAGACTTATAATCAAGGAACACAACAGAGAGCGATGTTTGGCCAAATGTTGCATTAGGACACTTTAACATGTGATGTGGCAAATTTCAAATATTGAAGGATCATTGATCACTCTGCTTCCCTACAGCTTCCCTAGCAGGTTATTTTGGTCCAGAGGCTCTGCGAAATCTACAGCAGGCGTACAAATTTCAGGATATTAACATATTACAGAGTCTTATCTATTCCCAAACTAAACAAAATGTAGACCGTGGGAAAGACTAAGCGCAGTCAATTAACAAGACAATGTAACTAATTACCAATGCAAGTTTAGAATAAAAGCATTTAGAAAACAATGCTTTATCCCCCTGTGACACGATAAAGGCTGAGATAAAGACAGTATTTTTGATTTTATAAAAATAATCTAAAAGCTTTCTGAAATGCAAAAGCAGCCTCATTTTAATCCTTCTCTAATTGTAATGCTCAGGCAAAAAGGGTCCGAAAAAAAAAACCTACTTTTAAATAGCCAAATTCTGCAATCCTCTTACGTGCTGAGTATGAAAACAACCCACCATCCCGATCCCTGCGACAAAAGTTGTTGATCCAATGCATCTATAAAAAGCTTATTCCCAGACATTACAGTGCAGTCGCTGCAAATATGCTGAAGGCTGACGATGGAGCAAGGACCACTGGGATTTACAGCAGACCGGTGTCACTGTGCAAAACATCATTCCAGTAGATTAAACCAAGGCAGTCATGTTGCTATTAGTACTTGAGGGAAATGTAAAAAAGTGACACGTGAACTGCAGTTTGCCCCTGATTTTTTTCCCCATTGAATTACTGGAGGATACAAATATGGCACAGGTGAAGAAAACATCACTACAGGAGGCAAGACACTTAAAATGTAGAGCCATTGATTTTCACGCCTGCAGTCTCTGCACCTATAAAAGGCACCAGCAGGAACTAATGCGAACCTTAAATGAAGAGTTTTAAGATAAAGGCTATATTTTAGGACATGCGAGTAAAACTTTCATAGTAGATTTGAAGATTTGTTGTTTCTTCTTTTTTTCTTCTTCAATTTTATGATTTTTAAATGGAATAGGATTAGTTTTTATAGGATTCTAAATAAGTCTCCTTTCTCTAGTTTCTTTAGGTTTTTAATATATTATTAATGAAAAATGCAGTCTACGATGTCAAAAATAACTGTGTTCAAGAAACACATCAAATAAAATATTATTAGTTGCAAGCCAAGTAAAACATAATGTTTTCTCTAATAGGTGAAGAAGTTAGATGCAAAAAAATACAATATATGTGATTCTGTCAGTGTGGAGTTGCAGTATTTTTTTTAAATAATTTTAAGGTTACAAAAAATAATGTACGGATGAAGAATCTTACCCTCAAAACCAGCAGAACACAAGGGCATTTATTTGGTCTTATTATTAATAAAGATAACTATAGGAAACCTGATGAAGTAACAATTTATCTCAAGCAGGTATTAAACAGCTCCGTTTCAGATCCTTATTCACTTTTAGACATAACAGCAGTCTATGCATAGTGTTCAGAGCTTGTCGTAAAGCAAGATTTTTCATAAATTCTCTTGTTACTGTAGCTGTGAACAAAACAAACCCCTCAACATCAACCACTGGATCATTCCTGGGTTACACAACCAGAAAAATTGTTTTATAATCGTAGGGATGCACAATATTAAATTCTTACAGATATTCACCACATTGATTCACATGTTTTCAGGTCGTTTTGGGCAATGCTGACACTGCTCTATATACCTGTTTTTAATTCCTACTTGCAGAGAGCTCTTACCATGATGCAGACATAAAATATTGATAAGCAAAAACAAAAAACAAAAAAAGTAGCCCTTATTCTTGCTCTTTGCAGTCCTGCACAATACACAATGCAAAACGGTAACAAGCAGAGCAAAACTGTCCCTCTGAATATATTCATTGTGGGCTGACGGTGTTTTATTACATTCATATTCAGGAGCTTAACTAATAAAGCTCTGCCTGTCAGTCTCCGAATCATTTGGACTTAAATTTAGATTCTTACTAAGGAAACCACCCACTGCCAGTTTGTGAACCACATCCCTGTGTTTAGCTGATCAGCCCAGATCAACCAGCTGCTGCTGCATATCATCTTCATCACCTTGGACCTGCCTCTCTCCTAACGCCCAGCTCAGCATCTCAAGCACCACGTGATCAAGAAAGGTCCGTTAAAACTAAAGTCGGCTTTAAAATGACATTTGGGTTTAACTTTCAGGTCTTCGTTTCAGGCACGTTTGACTCAGGACACAGCATAGTAAATATGTGTATGCAGCAGATGCAGGGATGCTTCCGCAGGCCTGAGATCTCTGACACTCACAGGTCACCCGACTGCGTTTCAACATTTTCTTTAAAACCCAACGTGTGTTTTGATTCTGAGAGTAAGTTCCCACAGACAAGCAATCACATCGGTCTGCGCGTTTCCACAAAAACAATACCGCGTTACAGCATAAATCGGCGCTTTTACGCTTCAACGTTAGCCAGCGGTCGAGTTCAACACGTTTAACATGCCCTTATGCCGTTTCCTAATTTTTAAGCACAATTGTAACATATGCTTCAGTTTTTAAAATGTCTCACTGACAGGAAAGCGGCACTACAATGCCCAATAAAAAGAAGAGGCTTTCTTGATATTTGCCCCAGCCCGTTCGTGTGAAGGCTAACGTCCGGTCTGCCGTTAGCGCGGCAGCTCCGTTGCGGCGCCGTTTTAACTGTCGGACGTCTCACCTCGTTAAGCTCGCGTCGACAATAGCGTTGTTCAAAAGCGGAGAACAACTTACCTAAACCGGTGTACAGAATCAAACAAAACGCGAGTCTCGCAATCGCCATCTTGCAGCGTACGGTTTATCGGCTACAGCTGCACTCACTCGGCACCTCAGAGAGGTATGAGGATGAGAGCACAAAACACTGCTGGATGTTGCCATCGACGAGTTTCCATAGCTACAAGCGGTTCAGCTGATGCGCTGCCCTGAGCGCCGTCTGACAGGCTGTAGGCGGGGTATAATAAGCGCCACCCCCTTCTCCTCCGACAAGCGTACAGACAGACCTACAGACAATGCTCTGCTCGTGGGAAACTGGTGACCTGCCCCCTCTAGCGGTCGTGGTCTTTTAAAGCACCGGGCAACTCATTTAGTAAACGTTGAGGAATCGCCCACATGATCAACCAATGAATGCCCCTAAAAGCGTGACTTGAAAAAAAAAAAGTACCCACATTTGACCTGCTTTGAATGTTGTTGTTTTAATGTTGCTTCTTATAACAATCTGAATTTGTGTGTATGTAACTGGTATATTTGTATGTTTTCTGGGTGCACTACTGTGATGGGCATTTGCCATTTCACTGCATCATTAAGACAAATAAGGACAACTCATCTCATCTTGCTTTGTTTTTTTTTTTTTCATTTTTAGTCCTTTTGAAGTAATTTAGCATCTTTTCATTTGAGGCAAGTTCACCGTTGTACTTTTTACTTGGCTGATTTGTGTTTCTTTATTAGTTGATAGGATTAATTATTTAGACCATGGAGCATTTTTTGTATTACC
Source organism: Xenentodon cancila (assembly GCA_014839995.1). NCBI lineage: Eukaryota > Metazoa > Chordata > Actinopteri > Beloniformes > Belonidae > Xenentodon > Xenentodon cancila. The sequence goes on from CM026201.1 coordinate 22,242,017, forward strand.
TTTTGACAAAAACAAGTTCAAGCAACATATTTTTGGGACAAATGTGGATTGACAGTACAGGCATTTATCTCTCAACGTTTGCAGAATTGGAGCTCTTCTATATGTTGAATTCCTCTTACAGTTGGATTGAATGTAATTGGGGAAAAAAAATAGAGTTAAGTAACTCTAAATAAAATGTTTGTTTTAAATTTTTTTTTGTCCATTTCATTTGCAGACAAATGCTGTTGAATCCATACAACCCATAATCTTGTCTTCAGTAAATGATTTACTTGACTACTGTCACATTTTCCACATGTCTACATTTAACATTTTCACAGAATGTTTTGAGTTAGACAAAAGAGAAAAAGTAAAAAGATCAGAATACATTGTAACAATTTACTAATATTTAGTTGTAATGTTTGTTGAAACATTATAAGGTTATAGACGATGACATAATTTTGTATGTACATTATACGTGTCTTTTAGATAGTTGTCCATATACAAGTGAATAAGTATATTTCTGCACATTTAGAGCTGTACTGTGGTTCACGTATGTCCTGTTTTATATTTAAACTTCCCTAGTTTGGTTTTGCTTCCTGTCTGTGCCAGTCTGTACAGCCATGCCTGCATCTCATTATAAATTAGTTTCACTGGTTCCTGTTTTCTATGGGGTCATTTTGTTCTGCACATTACTTGCAATGTGAAATCAGCAATAATAAACAATATTTTACTGAACACCGACTAAAGGAAATAACTGCTTATGAAATTAGGTTTAAAAGAATTATTTAAAAACAAAAATAAACAAAACAGTGAAACTGGCCTGAACAAAAATGATGGGACCCTCAACTTAATATTTTGTTTCGCATCCACTGTATCGATGATGTTAAATAGGACTTGGATCAGGACTCACACAAGGACACTTCAGAATTATCCAGTTTTGGATTTAACGGAAGGGTACCAGCAGATGTTTCCACATGTGTGTATTATCCATTCGTGATGCACCCTTCCTGTTAATTGTATCTCACAACCAGTACTATTAGGACACGGGTTTGTGACCTCAGTGGGGGGTGGGGGGTCAGTGTCTTGCCCAAGCACTCTTCGATCAGTCCGGTGAGCTTCCAGCTAGAGGACGACTTGACTCTGTGTGCCATATTTGTGTTCATTGTTTTACTTGCAGAAGCCACTTCTGCTGACCTGTTACTGCATATAAGATATTTCCTCCTTCTGTTATACAAAAAGTGAATTATTGCAATTAAATGATTACTTAAACACAAATCAGGGGACATACTGTGTGTTTCTATGTTCAATGCCAAATTTGTTTTTTTTTAATACCTCATGTTTGACTGTTAAAGAAATATTAAAATCCTTTTATTTCAACATCATCTCCCTCCATCCGAGCCTGCATCCAGGTCCTCCACCTACCGCTACCCTTCCTGACTTCAAAGTCTTCATTGTGTAAAGATTCACAAATGCGGACAGATGGAAATTCAATGTTCTGCCTTGTAAATTAGCATTTCAAATTCCAGATTTCCTCACTGATGAGTGGAGAGTTTACCTCGCTGATCTTTGAACTGCTGTTTGAAATAAGATCATGTCTTTTGGCGATCACGTCTATTACTTTGAACCAGACAAAAGGATCCTAATTATGCTCTGATTTTACATAAATGGTCTAATTATGTTGAAGATCAGAGGTCATTTTGCAGCATAATTGATTTATGTTTGTTATTTTTTATGTGAAATATAAAAGAAAACTGCAAAAATAGCATACATAGCAAACCAAATTTAAAAGGTTAGTCCCAGAAAGTATAACATAGGCTAATGAGAAGTAAGTACAAGTAAAGTATTTTCTTAGCAGTAAAATGACTCCATGGCTAAGATAGTTTTAAAAAGACTATAGTTGCATGGATGTCATTAATATACACTTTGTATATATATAATATACACAATTGTACTGTGGTTTGCTTCATGTCATGTTTTGTTTTGTAAAACCTGCTTCCCTAGTTTACTTTTTACTCTTCTTTAATACTGCTGTGAGTTTTGGAGGTTAGCAGCTTTTTTGTTCTCGTTTGTTATGTTTTGTTTGTTTTCGACAGTACTTGAATACTTCTCATCTTAGGGCTCAAGTGACAGTTGGGATTTACAGAAGAACCCAGTTGTTGTTACATGAAGTTCTGTAATACATATTTCTACTTTTTTGTAAAGATGTTTTCCATGATTTGACCCGTTTTAGGCTCTGAAAATATCAAAGCTGTGGTGTAAATGTCTGAGATAGAGACGTTGGCAACCAGTTATTAAGAGCTCACAGCCCTAAATGTATATCAGTTGTGAAGATTTGTGATCAGACCGGTTGATGGGTTGATGTAGTGCAGAAGGCGCTCATGTATTTTTACTTTAGCAAAAACTATACTTAAATACAATATTTAAGTAAGCATGTTTGATTACTTTCCACCACTGGGATTATTTGCCTTTTCCATTTGCTTTTATATCACAGCCAAACCATTTTGCACATTTAATCCCAAACTTCTGAAATAAGATTTATTGGTGTAATTTTTGATGCGATTCTTTAAATTGCTTAATTGACTAAAATAGTTTAATTTTATTTAATTTATTCTTTTTTGTTTGTTTTTAATCTTTTGTAATGTTTTTATTACTAAATCATTTGAGGTTGTATTCTGGTTTAATTGTCTTTTTTTCCTTTTACTTTGTATCTGATTTTGTGCAGCATTTTGGTCAAACCCTGTTCTTTTCACTGCTGTAAGAATAAACCATTCTGATTACACCTATAGGAAATCTATCCCTCTGTTGTTTGTTGCCTGAAAGACCATGCTCAGGGCATCCATAGCATTATTTATGCAGCATTAAAAAAAAGTCACTACAAGGGCATCAGAGCAGAAGGTGCATCCTTCACAGACAGGGACTGCCTATGCATCACAGAGCCACTGTGCTTGTAAATCTTTTCATCGGTAATATCAACAACAGTCCTACTTGTTCTGAGGTAATGTCCATTTATAAATCATAAGTCATAACAGAATTAAAAATAACTGATAAATCTAAATTAAATGAAGCTATATGCTGGAAATGTTTGCATCTATTTCAAACATAGTAACATCTGAGTGATGAAGTAGTTTCAGAATAACATTTACTATTATAAATAAATAAATAAATAAATAAATAAATAAATAAATAAATAAATAAATAAATAAATAAATAACATGAACTACTGTAAATCAACACCAGATGGCAATGTAAAACCAGAAATTAATCCTCTTGTCACTACGTCACACATAACCTGGCAACTGCACCATCTAGCACAAATGAATAGTGATATCTATGTGATACTCATGCCATGTAATATATTGCAATTTGTCAAAAATATGAAGTGTTTTTTTCATGATTACATCATAGAAAAACTGTTTTGAATTATTTGTTGACATTTAATTTGTGTTAACAAAAACCCTTGGGCTGACTTCTGAATTCGATCCTCTTATCCACATACTGAGATTTTTAGACAGAAAAAAAAGAAAAGAAAAGGCACTGGCTTCTTTGAACATTCCAACTACATCACAGCATTGTGTCCTGCTGTTGTAGACGTTGCCAGGCAATCATTCCTCTGCTGCAAAGCCCTTTGTGGCTGCTCTGTGTTGCAGTCCAAAGAAAACTGCATTTTTAAATACAATCATACAACAAAGAAACATACATGTTTATGGTTTATCTTTGCAGAGAATTAGCCTCAACAGCTTTCTTTTGTTATCTTATGAAAGGAAATGAAGTAATCAAGTAAAAACGATCATATCTGTGAACAAAATAGGAGCTTATTTATCCTGCAGTTAACTGAGGTGCCACTATCAGCCTAATAAAAGACAGTGAGTCAGGTGTGAAAAGTATTGTTTGTACTTGCATGCATCTCCTGCACGTGAAATAAATATCTTTGAAGATAAGATAAATAATTTACTACCGCTACAGTAGCCATGGATTTAATATTACTAATCTATCCACCTCACACCCATGAGCCCTCTTCCTGCAGGCTTGACAGAAAAGTCCAACACCAGCCAAAGTTGACTTAAGGTGTTGAATAAACACAGGATATTAAAACGTATCAGTCAGCAACAGTATTCACAACCTCCAGTGAGTTGAAATAACAAATGTGTTTTACATCAAAGAAAATTCTACTCAGGTTCAACCTGCAGGTTGAATCAATGTAAATACAAATGTAGTCTAACTTTGTTAACATCTCAGTTTTGATATCTGCAATATATATGCAATTAGGAAACATAAAAATTGTTGAAGAAGACAAGAAAGTCAACAAAAGTTTTATTATACATGTGTTTTTCTTTCTCATCATTTTTTATTTGTTTGTGTTCTCATTTTGCTCCGTTAAATGTTTGTCTTAACAGATAAGAGATTCCCTCAAATGTGGATGCTCAGAAAGTACTTCAGGTAATGAATGTTTTCCTTTGAGCAAAACTTAAGTAACATTTCCCATCATCTATCTCAGTCTCAATTTTGCTCTGATGCACGATTTCTGAAACAGTCATTATCTTCTTTACGTCACAAGCTGTGATAGGCAGTACTGCACATTAGCGGGAAGAAGAGGGTTGTGATCCTTGGATGTCAATGGTAAACTGCAACTTTAAACCACAATTTTCTTTAAATAAAATTTTCCCCAACATCCTTCCAACCTGTTGTTCTGGCCAGAGATTTGTGACAAGATCATATATGCTATTTTCTCCTCCCTGAGCTGCAGCATGAAACTCATTTCCCACATTTAGGTGCAACCTCACCCCTGCAATCATCTGCTGTGATGTCGTCACATTTATGACATGTAACATCTGATCTGTTGGTAGTCAATCTGAGAACATCTATCTATCTATCTATCTATCTATCTATCTATCTATCTATCTATCTATCTATCTATCTATCTATCTATCTATCTATCTATCTATCTATCTATCTATCTATCTATCTATCTATCTATCTATCTATCTATCTATCTATCTATCTATCTATCTATCTATCTATCTATCTATCTATCTATCTATCTATCTATCTATCTATCTATCTATCTATCTATCTATCTATCTATCTATCTATCTATCTATCTATCTATCTATCTATCTATCTATCTATCTATCTATCTATCTATCTATCTATCTATCTATCTATCTATCTATCTATCTATCTATCTATCTATCTATCAAACTGCAACCTGGCAGGTTATCTGACAGTAAATAAATAGAAAAAGATACATAAGGAATACGTGTTCATGTCTTGACAGCTTTTGGTTACCAAATGGGTCAGTTTTTTGTATGCTATCCTTTAAATAATTAAAGTGAAAAACAAAAATGATCCATGTTGGTTTTGATTTGTAGCCTGTCTGATTACTGGGGAAATATATACCAAAAGACTTGTGATCTGCTTCAATGATGAATTCCCATTCAAATTTCCTCTGGATGTCAGAGAAAAATTCTGAATTTTGTTAGAACAAATTGTTGAGAAATTTTAACTTACAGCTTTTATAAATTGAATAACTCTTATCCAAAATGATGAGATTACAAAATAACTGTTATTATTGCAAATTATACAAATTAAAGCATCCGACAGGTTATCAGCATAAACACAACAGTGGGTCTACAAAACAGGACTAAACTAATGTCTGTTTGTTTTTGTTGATTTTTTTTTCAGTTTCAACACCAGGGGAAAATGTGTATACATAAAGTATATACAAAAAATGTACAAATCGAATTGAATTGAATTGAACCCCTGCAATTAACTGGCAATTTTACGCCTTTTGCTGGGCTGCAGCTAAAGAAAGCTGGGCTTATGCTGCAGCCGACACCTGTGACCCTCAATAGGAAGAAGTAGGTCAGGATGGATGGATGGATGGATGGATGGATGGATGGATGGATGGATGGATGGATGGATGGATGGATGGATTACAAGTTACAAGGGTAACGGCAGCTCATGTCTTAAGCAATTCAAAGAAATGCTAATTTATAACTACATGAACATGTGCTGGTCATGGCTGTTCTTCCTTTGATGGATTTTCTTATCTCTAGGTAAGAGAGAATCAGAAAAATGGTCCTCCAAGATCCCCCTGCTCCCCCTCCCCCTAACTCATCCCCAACCCGCTCTTTCTTGCTGCTATTATTAGTGCAATCATGGTGCGAGACACCTTCTTCTCTTCCCAATATTTCTGCTGCTTATTGTTTTCCTCCACTGACTGATGAAATCCTCGCTGCTGTCTGTGTTTGAATCTGTGGACACTCTTCGGCCCGTGCAATTTTTATTTCACAAATGGCAGACTGCAGCTGGCACACATTTGGCTATGGCTTTAAAAAGCTGCAAGGCTTCTCAGAACCGGAGTGGGACTTAGAGCAGGAGCTTTTGAGGTTCAGATAAGGAGGCGGCTCAAATTCCCAAACCTGACGATCAGATGGAAAAGGCTAACAAATGAACAAAGCAGGGGAGGTTAAATTTTCACATTGTGGGTGGCTCGCGGGACTCCTTTTAAAATCAAATTCACATCTAATCGAAAGTGTAGGAAGCTCCTCTAGTAGCACAAGAGGGTTTTTATTTTAAAACTGTTATCAGTGAGCTTCTCCTGGAGTGGTGGGTCTGCAACATCTAAGTGGATTTTAATGGTTTACTGGGTTTCACTGGATCTTTAATATAAATATTTTAAAATAGCATAAGAGGCTGTACAGCTCTAACCAATACATGCAATATGTAACCATGTCTTGTCTGAATACTACCAGGGTCTAATAGCAAAGTCAGAGTCAATACATAGACATGCTTTTAAACAAGAGTGAGTAACCCCCACAGTCCAAGTACATATACTAAACATAACAAAAAATAAATAAATAAAATGGACTATATATTTGTATATTTATCAATCTTTATTAAATAAAATAAAAAATCACCCCAAGGGGTAGACTTCTTTGTTCATACTGCCTTTCAATTTATGAGATGCGGTCTTAACCACTGGCCACGTGGCCTCTTAAGTCTGGATTTGATTTTGTGATTTTGGGCCGAGCCTTTTAAAAAAAAAAACAACTAATGGTAGTATTTATAATGGTATTATTGTGGATACCTATTGGTCCACAAAGCTGGTAGATCCGCTCATTAATCATGATCGATTCTAAACTGGACCGATTACAGCCGAAGTCCGATTTGGGAGCAGCAAAAAACGAAAATGAGGCGCGGGGGTGGGGGGTTGGTGGGCCGTGGGCCAGTGGGCCAGTGGGCAGTCCCGGCAGGGGGTTTGGGTTTAGTGGGCCAGTCGGCCGGTCGCAGCTCAATATGCCCGAGACGATTTTTTTGTCCCAGTCCAGCGCTGTTTAAGAGGAAAAATTGCAAAAAACAACAATGTGCATCTTATGATTGTAGAAATACGACAATCGGTAATTAGGAGAGTTGAAAGTCTTGTGCAATATTAAGAGCCAATGTAAACACAGGCACTGCAGTGCAATTAAACATTCATGAAAAGATTGTTCTGAATCAGACCTGCAGCAAAAACTTTTTTTTTTTTTTTTTTTTTTTTTTTTTAACACTGGGTGCACGGGGATTAACTCTCTGGAACGACGACTGGTTAAATGCTCTGCCCTGTCTTCTGCACGCAAACACTCACAGACTCTCCCTGTGGCAACAGCAGGTTGAACTGTATCCTGTTGCGAAGATGACAGACGCAGTCAAGACTTCTGCCCACGGTGATGCTCACCAGGTTTGCAGAGGCTAAAAAGACTCAAGGATTAGCAGAAGATGCCTGTACAGATGGTTTAGCCCGGTGGTATTTATAGATGTCATAAATGGACTTCAGGCTCATTGATTTTTATTGCCAGCTCAGGAGATCACAATTTGAACAACAAAACACTATTGTTTGCATTTCTCATCATTATCAAGGGTAACTTTTAGGAACCAGTGTACACCTGTGGAAATACATGTGGTAGCTGTCCATGTTGCCTTCAGATAAATTCACTTTGATCTGTTTCATTTAACACTGACATTATTTTGGATATCTCTATAACTCTTAATAAATGTGTAGATGCAAACATTAGTTTTACGTAAGGACTTAATCAAAGAACATTGACTCAACTTTCAATGTTTTTAACTTCTAATGTGATACAAGTGACACTGAACTGCAAGAGACGAGTGAGGTTTTCCTACTTATCCTTTCCTGCAAATCAACTGTTTGGCTGGGTTGATTACAGATGACATCTGAACATGAAGATATTCTCGTCTGAGGAGCACTACATTGAATGAAAGGGACTTTGATGTTGGAATCTGGTCTGGAAGCAAATAAAAAAGTGAAAGGACTGTGGGAAATGTTATGTTGGGAGAGGGACATGAACTCATCAGTCTCTTACATGGAAGTACACAGCTTTGAGGGGACATATAGGACAAAATGCCTTTTTAACACCCCCACACACACCTCTGAATTTATGCAGATATTATCATAATCACTTGCACATACACATAAAATCAACTCTCACATTCACACACAAGCAACATCGCACATATTAACTAGTCAAAATTCACACATATCTTTCCTCTTAAAGGGGAGTTTTTCTTTCCACTGTTTGGCGTAAGGTTTTTCACCCACTAGGTGACTTTTTGCCTGCTGTTGTTTACGTAATAATTGCTCAGGGGTCATGTTGTGGGTCTCTGGAAAGCGCCTTGTGTTGTAATAGACGCTATATAAATAAAATTGAATTGAAATCTCTCAATGCCGCAAAACATTTCAGTTCAACACTTTACTGAAAGATAAATGTCTTCAGGACATTTTAAAACTAGAATGGAGTCTGTGCATGTAGGTTAAAGCTGTTAGCTCCTAAAATACTCTTTAAATATGATTCTATATTCTCATTGAAAATCAAGAATTATAGATATCACCAATTTTCATATATATTTCCAACACTGCATATTTTGAACCATGCTGGCCACAACTGGTCACGACTGGCCACAAGCAAGAATTATGCCTAGAAGGAGTGTGAGGCTTTGTGGACATACAGAGCTTATAAAACACCATTAGCAGACATGCAACTGAACATGTGTTCAGGCGTACTTGAGCCGCTGTGTGCTACAGGCAGATTAGCAGGCTGCAGGCTGATGGATTGATGCTGAATGGGACCCTGAGTGCGCACGCCCATATGTCTCTGTCACTAAAGCATCTTGCTTCATAGTTAATGGATGTACATGGGATTATAGGGAAAAAAATGAATGCGATGGTTTATCTGCTAGTTTGGATTGACCATTATGTATCGTGGATGCTGTAAATTAAAGGCATCATCCACGTAGGCTTCTCACAGATGTGGTGACAGACTGAGAGGATTCCTCTAGGTGACGCCCTATAAACCAACAAGTCTGATGCATGTAAAGACAGATATATCTATTAATTCTATCCTGGTAACCTGAAATTAGCACGTGCACATTACTTGGACTCCCTCTAAACTAAGACACAAAAATAATATTTACTATTTATTCATTTCTGCTCATATAGCATTTGAATGAGAAAATAATATTATATCAAAAGTGAAGGCACTAACAAATGTATAACAATGATTTAGTTGGAGGTAAAAGTAAATTTAAAAGCCCTCAGATGGACTGTGAGAAACATGAACGCGACGTGTACAGTGGTTTTTTTTTTTGCTGCAGCAGCTGTAGGGTGGAGCCAGTTTTGTTGAGAGGTATTCAAATCAGGGGTCATTCCTCTTTAAGAGTCACAAGACAAATCTAAGTGGTCATGAGATGATTAATGGAAGTCAGATTAAGGAGAAAACAAAGTTCTGCTATGCAGGGCCACCCCTGCCCCCCACCCCCACCATCCCCAATCTTATTGCTTTTTCTTTTTTTTTTCTGGTGAAATATTGCAGCGATTTATTTCCTTTAACCTCAGTTTCTCATGAGAACCTGGCTGCAAATGTTCTGAAGATAAATGTCACTTTAGAAGAACTCCAAAAGGATTTCCCCCCTAAATGACATGTATTATGTGATAAATCACTTTGTATTCGATAATTGTATTATAGGGACATCTTTCAGTAAAACCAGATTTTTCTATAATGCCACTTTTACCAGGAGATACAAGCTATTTTGACATAAAATAATTGCTGTATTAGCTCTGGAACAGACTGCAATGGAAATGTAGAGACATTTCACGCACCCCTCCGTTTGGTAGCAGCCATCCCCAGCTTCCCCACACAGAGCTGTAAAACTAATACTTGCAGAGTTACATAACAGATTATCTTAACTGTTCTTATCTTTTCCCTGCCCGGGCTCGTCGAAAATCTAATTCTGCCCAGGGAGGAGGAAAAAAGACAATCTCTCCTGTGGTTCTCAACGTCAAGTGGAAACAGACTGTCTGCTGAAGGCCCACGATGTGCTGTGGCGCATTGTGTCTGCACTGCTGTGTAACTTTATGCAAGGCTCTGATGGGATGTGTTGGTAATATGACCTTACTTTTGCTCTGCAGCAGGTGGTCGGTGACAACTCTTCCATGTAAACCCGTCTGTGGAGATGAGAATGGAGACAAGCAGGAAATAACAAGCTGCCTATTATGGGCTGTGCTGTGCAGGTTGAAGAAGACTGGCATCTCAACACTGAGGTATAATGAAAAACTTAACACACACATTCAAACACAGCAAGAAAACACTTTAAAACTTGTTGATATCCAAAGTGGGCCTTTGGCGAACTAGCCGGGAAATTTGAAAAGGTTACCGCGGTATCAGACAGGAAGGACAAGAAAGAAAAATGTTGTTCCACTTAGAAAGATCTTTTCTAAACACAACGTCCAGGTGCACTTCAAACCTGCAAGGAACAGGTTCTCCTCGAGGAAAATCACTGAGACACAAACAGAGCGGTGTTGTAAATCCAAATCTAGGCAAATGTGGGTGGAATGAGCAAGCGTGTTTCCTCTTTGTTACCACAAGTTCGCTCATTGGCGTTACCTTCACTAAAACGTGTCCATCAATCCTAACTTCTGTTGTGGCCACTAAAATTACACTTGACACAAGAAGTGCCAGAGCCGAAAGTCAGATCGAACACCACAGAGACCCTAAACGAGCTGCCGATCGGCATGCTGAAGTGGCCTGTGGGTCCTCGGGGCTGTCTCCCAGCTGGTTCCCGGCAGAGATCTGGACAACGTTAGTCAGTCCAAAAGGGTGCAAGCCAACCTGGAGGGTGGCTTGGCTGGAGGAGCCAGCTGTTGCCACGGCTGCCAGGACAAGCAGCCAATGACCTAGAGGCTGTTCGCTGGTTATCCCATGTAGCTGCTGCCTGCTGCTTAGCTAAGCTTCATCCTTGGACTCTTCCAGGCCAAACCAGAGCCGATTGCAGTGGTCTGTTAATGCAGCTGACAGCCCAACAAAACATTTGCTCTTTAAAATAAGGATGACTATGCCCTGTTAGGGCTTCATTGACAGCTCGGAAGTCAAGTGATGACATTGCTCATTTCTAAGTAGCCAAAGTGATGACAGAGAGAAGCCAAACATCACGCCTCTAATTAAACGAACATTTCTGGATTCATATAATTTTACCAGATCAGATAGACCCCCCCCCCCCCCCCCCCCCCCCCCACACACCCATTGCATCTGTCATGTATACAGTTTTTTTGAACCATATATGTTTATTTCTACTGCAAAGTTGGACACATTTTACTGTGCAGAGGAGATTTACGTGCCTTTTGAGCAAAATTTCTTAACTTCCGAGATTGCATCAGACTAACAAGCCAGACATAGCCCCTTAGTCTAAACTCATCTGCATCTCAGGGATAAGGGACACTACTTTGAGGGCAGTAATGTACACATTCTGGCCAGAGGAGACAGATGGTTTGAGAGGATTGAAGGAATATCTATGTTAAATCTATGTTAAGCAGGGCAAAGCTACATTAAACAGAGGATGCAGCCTCAGGTTTCAACTATCAAACACTCAAATGTCTGCCCCAGGAGGGTTCACAGCTATTAATATCTTGATTCATGAAACAAAGACATCTCACATGCGGACCAGGTAAACAGTATATGGCGGACAAAATAATCTAATAACACAAAGGAGGAATGGTGGGTCAGTGATTTACAGAACATTTGTCTTTAATAACTCGCAATACTAAAACATATATTGTCCCATCGACAGCTTATAAGTCTGAAAAACTCTTCACATTTCAGTGAGAACAAAAGAAGCCTTTTTCAAATGAGAGGTGAAACAACCCAGAAAAGATGTCCTTTTACTTATTAAAGCTTCTATTAAAGCTGGATGACTAACAATCTACATCAGCAAACAGCTATTGATATTAGGATTCATAATTTATGAGTCATTGCTTTTACCTTTTGTGCCATTGAGTCTTTCCCTCTGGTTGTAGTCATGCTGCACTAATACAGATGCACTGCTATTGGTTTTCTTTAGCCATCTAGCGCTGAATTCCACACCTGAACCTGCTCACACTCAAACATCAATGCAGAAGGGTGAGACTTGCTGTGAGCGAGGAGCAGATGGGACTTCTTCCTCCTCCCCTCATTACTGCACAAAGCTGGCTTTCTTTTAGGAAAGCCGTTCTCAACTTTTTAGGAAGTTGATTCAAGCAATATTTCTTTAAACTTTATTTCAGGTATTTCCTTAGCAATGACTTTGTAAGACGTAACTGTAACCAACTGAGCTGAGGGATACAGTTTGACCAGTAGTTAACACCCTAATAAAATCAAATGAGTTCTTAAACCATTTTCTGTGTCATCAGTGCCTGTAGTTTAACCTGCAGTTGAACATTAATTGAACTTATTGTGTCCTTTAAAACAAATTCCCATCAGCCACTAGATGTTTCCTCTGGATTTACTTAAACCTCATACTTTTAGAAATGTACTTGTCAAAATTGGGCAGAAATCTCACCCTTTGTGCTTATTTTTATTTTATTTTATTGGCAATCACAGCAAGAAAATATGTGGCCGAATCTCAAATGTCACAAGATAAAGTATGACTTCCATGGGATCCCAAAAATATTTTGTGTGATTTTCTTTCTGATAATAGGGACAGTTCGGTTCCTATACTAAAGCTGATATTTTGAAGCTGCGGGTAAAACTGAAGCTGATATTTAATCCACCTCGGTGTAGCTTTAATTCTGATATATACGGCACATGTCACACATGTTCAAGAAATAAAACACAGCAAGCACATAATAATCCATGCTTCTTAGGAATGCAAAACACAACACCAGAGAAAAAGAAAAAAAAAACCCAAAAAAGAATACATAAGAAATGCATAATTTTAAACTGGAGTAAACATGAAACGCTGCTGCACCAGCTTCTGCAGTAGTGCACACTCTTTATAGGCCTCTTGTGGTGAAGCGGGAGTTGAGCCAAAAAGCAAGACTACTTGCAAGACTACTCAGTTGATCTGTGCTCATCCACGGTCACATGGTTGTGACCAAAAGAATGACATAGCAAATGTGATGGAAATTAGTTTTCCCTGAAGGGTTGCTGGACTTTCCCTTTGAGATATAGTCAGACGTACAGTCATACAGGATTGGCAAGATGAAATAGAGCTACAGCTCCTCCTACACTTTGGGCATCTGGTAAGGATGCATCCTCGATGCCTTCCTTGGGAGGTGTTGTGGGCATGCCCAAGTGGGGAAAAAGCCCTGAGGCAGACCTAGGACACACAAGAGAGATTACATCATTTGGATGGCCTGGGAATGCCATGGCATCCTCCCAGAGGATCCAGGGATGACTGGGACGAGAGGAGATCTGGGCTTCTCTGCTTAAGTTACCGTCAGTGTGACCTGAACCCACGTAAGAAAACAAAGAGTACATAATTTAAGAATACAAAGAAACTTTTCACTAAAACCAAAAGAAGAATATTTTACAAAATATGTTAGTGCTGCTTGTTGCCACTGATATATAGTGTTGGTATGGTGTCTCCTTCTGATGTATACAGATTTTGTGAAATGTTACATTTTGTGTTTTTGTGTTATGCTTTATGAGTCATGTGTTTTATGTTTCATCACTTTTTTGTGAAGTGTCCTTTTTGTGGCGTTTCATGCTCTAGGGTCAACATCCATACTTTAATGTTAGACATCATCAAAAGAAAATGATCAACTCATCTTGAGCTGCGGAGGCTTGGAACTTCATGTGAAGGAGCGTAAATCTTCACAGGTATGAAACCTTAACGGGATCCTGCTGGATTTAACATACAGATGGAAGTCACATGAAGGCTGAATAGTTAAAGGTTGAAAGGCTTGCTGAATCCCACTGAGCAGCACAAGGATTTATTTATTCATTATTTCAAAAACATAGTACTGAATATGTCAGTGGATGAAAATTAGGATCCTTGAATTTTGCTCTAATTTGTGATTTCCTTTGATTTTAGGCATGAAGATGACAGCTTCCAAAAAGAGAGGAGGTGGGGAGTGAGACAGACACGAACGTCGAGACAAAAATGATGAGCAAAAATATGGTCTGTTGAGACTTCACTCAGTCTCCCCCACATGATAGATCACCTACGTGTTTATGTTCCAGTAACACACCCGCAGCAGCATCGGGCATTGTAAGAGGTCTAATATTTGGGTGAGATCTGAGCTGGTGTCGAGCAGCCAGAGGCGCACAGGCGTCATGACTCCTCTGTGGTGGTGCATGTAGGAAACAGGGGGAGAGGATCTGTGGCAGCCTTATCAGTGCTAACCATGTGTGCGCAGCGGGCAGCATGATGGAGCCGCAGATCCCCGCGGCTGTCAAGGAAAAAGCTGGTGTTTGGATGCGTCGCCACACCCATCGCATCCAGCCAGCCAGACGCGGCGCGGTGGCGGAATTAAGAGCGTGTTCTTTCGGGATACAGCAGCCGCACGGCCGTGGGTGATGTGGGTGAACCGTGGATGAGTCAAACACCTCCACCAGCAGCAGCACCCCCCCTCCCTCCCCCCCCTTTACACCACCGCATCCTCCTCCTCCCCCTTTCATCACTGATACAGCAAACCTGCAGCATGAAATAGCTAGAGGGTACCAATGCTGACATGAGGGATAATGGAAAAAAAAAAAAAAAGGGCTGTGCGGATGAATGGATGATGGGCGGTTACGGTGCACGTGGGGCCAGTTTAGGAGAGGTATTTAAAGATGTGGCCACGGCTCCCTGTCAATGCGCATGATACTGCGGCTCCACTACTACGGCACGCTCCAACTCACCTTGAATCCGCGCACCGCCGCTACGGCTGTCATTCGGGTGCTGGGCGTGCGGAGAGCCAATACACGCACCAAAGCCTCAATCAGCAGCCAATCCAATGACAGGAGAGGCGGACCTGTGGCTGCATTCTCACACTTGGTTTCACTATGCGCTCGTAAAACGGCTCCGTCTACTACAAACGCGGCGGTGCAGGTGCTCTGTCTCTTCGGGAGAGGATGCGGATGGAAGGACGGGGGAGGGAAGGGATGAAGGGAAACGCCACGAGGAAAGAAAATAGGATATGAAAAGGGGCTTTTGCTAAGAGACCGTGAGGTGCGAGGTCGAATATGAGAGATTGCTTGAACGGGGCACTTTGCGTGGTAATAGCTGGTCGGCAATAGTACTATGATTTGGTATGTGGCCACTCTGATAGCAAGTGTATTCAGCACCAGAGGAACGGCCGCTCAAGGTGAGTTGAAGTGCAATATATCTTGTGTCGCTCGGAGCGTGTGATTTCTGCTGCTGCTTTATTTTTTTTTTTATTTAATTTATTTTTTTTATGCGTGTATGTGATCGCATGATATTTTTGCATGTTAGGTCATATGAACTGGTGGGGGCAATTTCATCTTAACAAATGGCTGCATATCTCATACGTCACGTGAAAGTTCAGCCCTGCTTAAATCGTATCAAGAGAAATAACAATTGTCTTGAAACGGCCCTGGCGCAGATTCATGATATCTGAGAGGGGGTTATTTGCATGACAGCGCTTGTAAGTCCATGTGTCCGTAGCCTGAGTAATAACTTGCCGTGGGTTATTTGCGTGATAAAACAGCGAGAAAATTGCAGGAGGATCGCGTCTGCGCTGCTGAGGGGGAGAAATGTGTGCGTTGTATCATAGCGAGCAGTCCCATTTGAGTTCTCCAGAGAGGGGTGTGACCGTCTCAGCCCTCAAGATGGAAAAGTAGCTAAATAATGCATCACGTGTCAGATGAAATGCATTCTTGAATTTGACAAAGCCCGCTGCAGCATGCGTGGCACTGAAATGCTGAATTTCACACGGCACATGGATGGGGGTCACAGAGCTGTGCATCATGCGCCGAGCACCTCCAGGCCACAGATCGCCTGGTGCTGATCTAAGAGGTTCATAAAATACTAATTCTTGCACCTCAAAGCTGCACATCATCCATTTTGCTCATTTTTCTTTTGAGCCTTCTGTATTGACCCATGTACTTACTTAACCTTGCTTTTCCACTTGTGCCCAGATGAGGGAGACATGTGCCAAGCTGTCGCTGGTAACTGATCCCAATGACCCCCACTTACCCAGTCAGAACTGGTCTTCTCTCTAGTCTGGCTCCTCCTGTGATGCCAGTCAGGGCCAAGATAAAAACTATGTAAAAAGACTTGCAGTGCAACACGTTTGATTTAAGAACAGAGAGCATCTCTGGGGTGTCATTTTCTAAAGCACACCTCAGGCAGGTGTAGATGTGTTGCATTGACTCAGCGCTGAAGCAGATTTAAGCCTTAGAAGCTGCAAGAGGGCTGCAAATCACAACATTGTGTATCAGTAAATACAAGTGAGAGCTGGTCAACTTTTTTTTTTTTTTTGTTGCCAGATGCTGAACAAAGAAAGGAATAAAAAAACATGATTGCACCAGCTGTGACTTATTTTTTTTTAAGTGGTTTTAAAGACAGCTCATGAACCTCGTATCAGGCTTTAAGGGTTTCTGCAAATAGTTGTGCAAGTTAGTGAAGCAAATTCTTAAATATATAAGTAAATAATGTGCCAAATGCCAATAGAAGTAAAGTACAGTTGAAAAATAATTAACATTATGTTAAAAATTAAAGATGAAATGTTTAGTCTGTATCCTTGTGAGTTTTTTAAAGGTATGGTTGCTACTAACTGGCTAATCTCATCTACTGGCCCCGCCTTTGTTACTTTACAAGACATGACAGTGGTATTGATTTGCAACTAGGCTACAAATGTTTACGATAAAAAGTGTTGTTTTTTTGTTTTTTTATATCTTTCCCGTTGGAGCTGACCGGTTATCATGCTGACAAAACGATGCTGCATAAATGACCTTTGCCTAAGAGAGCTTAGAGTACACTTGATTGGTTTGGCTTTGTGGATAATGTGATTTTGCCCTGTTCATATTTATCATGTCTGGGCGGTGTGTGTGTGTGTGTGTGTGTGTGTGTGTGTGTGTGTGTGTGTGTGTGTGTGGAGGGGGGGTGAAGGTCAGCCTTTCAGGCCTCAACCTGTTCCAAAACAAAGAGAAGGAAAGTTGGATCAGGACAGCTCATTTGAGCTGAAACTTGGCTCCTTTCTCATGAGCACTGTTTTGCTGCATGTGCACTTTGCTCAGTGTCAGGCATAAACAAAGGCTCAGCGAGTCTTCAAATAGACATTCTTCTTCCAGAGAATAAGATTTGAAGGTAGCTCAAGCTTTATTAAACGGTTGATGTTTCATTTTTTTTTATTTATCTTTTTTTTTTTCAGTATTTGCATACGTCCTAATTTAGGTGCATGACTTGGCAATATATGACATATATCCATAATTTTGGATTACCATAATCTACCATGAATGCATATTTTTACTCTGTTACGATACAGTTTCACATCCAGAAAGTAGTAATTTAGCATTTATGTATATATCTGCTCTAAATTAGTGTTGTTTGGACAATGGCCACAGAAAGGAACAGTTCTTTCATGAAGAAAGCCGGCAAATAGACGACAACATCCACTGGATTAACTGAAAGCTCCAAATAGCAACAGATGGTATTATACAGATTTAGACAGTGCTAAAACATGCAAACATGCGCTAAAATATGTTTTGGATATTTGAACTAGGGCAGAGATCTCATCATACCCATGCCATTGGTGGTAGAATGGTTGCAATATAGGTCCTGCTCTTCCTTTATATAGTTGTATATAGTTTATGTAAGGCTGTAAATTTGGTGTTAATAATAACCTGTTTAGGCTGAACATGTAAGGCCGCGGCTGAATGAAGTGAGAGGAGCAGAGGAAGTGGAGGAGCATGTCAGTGCCAGTAAAAGAAAACCTGCCCAGACCCAATCTGATCTATTAGACATTTATAATATGACTGAAGCCCTTTTCACGCTTGAAGACAGGCCTTTATTGTGCATTGTCGCATTTCTAAAGGAAAGGAGGTGGAATGGAGGCTTGAAGTTTTTGTTGTCGCCTGACACCAGCCAAGATATGCAATCGTTTTCACATAAACTTCCTGGTCCCACTGTTCTCATTTGGTAATTTGCTGCAGATCATACTGGGCGAGCCTCTAATGCCACATCAGCGCGTGCTTAAACACAGCAAGCCTTCATGGTGGAATCATCTGAATGATGGCGGCATTGGTGGTTCTGGTGTGCTGGCACATTGACATCAACCTCCTGTTCTACCTTTATACAAACAGGGCACTGTCAATGCATCAATCTTGTCTTTAGGCCAGCAGGAGGAAAAAGGGCTTAACACATTAAGATAATAAACCATGCATGGATATTAGACAGTAATGTGAAAAAGATGAGTGTGACACAAGAGTAGCAGCAAAAGTAAAGGGAAAGGTTGACAGGATGCTCGTGAGTCCTCTTTGTTATGAAGGCTCCGGAAGCAGAACTAGAGTTGGCAGAGTTAAAAAAGTTAAGATTTTTGTTTAGAAAGGTGAGTATGAGTAGGATTAAATATGAGCACATAAGAAAAACTGAGAGGCTTAAACACCTTACAGATAAGTAAGACAGGCTATATGGAAAAGATGCAGACGACAGAGACAGAGGATCCACTGATGCACCCCTAAAGTGAAAAGCCAGAAAAAGAGGAAGGAGGAGCTACACATGGGTGTTATGGGTCCATCAAGTACCGAACATCTAACTCGAGTCGATCTCCATTGGCTTTCATGTTAAAATGTCCAACTTTAGAGCAGAAATAAACATTTTTACAGCCTGGTTCAAGAAACCATTTTGGTCTCGATCGTTGGATTTCACATCCATCACATGAGGGGGAATTTTTGGTACCACGCCAGGAGAGTTTATATAAAGCCTTACATTTATTTTGAATAAGATTGATTGACAGTCGGTTCAGCCAATAGCTAACCGTTATCACTTCCTCATCCGTAATCGTCATTCTGTCATGCTGTCATGCTGCACCTGTTTTTATTTACCCAGAGTTGGTTAAACGTGACTGAGTCAACATGTTAAATGGTAAATGACAGCAGTTCTGCAGGTATTTTGGCAGGGTTCAGCTAAAGGAGCTGGGAGCCAAAGCCAGCTTTGATTGACATGAGGTGGGTCACTTGACCTAATGTTTCACCCATTGTATTTTTTTTTTTTTTTTTTTTTTTTACAGTCTATGTGCTCCACACGTACAGTGGACCTCAGGTTGGGTTGGTTCTGCCAGCACAGCAGGGCTCAGTAGTCAACAGCGCTGGTGTCACTGGGCTCACTGCTCTTTGAAAGAATGCGTTGATACTCTGCTAAGCTGCTTCTGTGAACCAGTATGAACGACCACTGGTGAACACCTCCTGCTTAATAGTGTGAAAAGGGCTTGAATGTTAGTGCCAAAACACCTCTTCTGTAGCCCATATTGGTTCCTTTAAAAAAAAAAAAATTTTATATGGTTTGACGTTAGTGCCTAAATAGTCACGGTGTTCCAGTGTTGTGTTTGTGAGTAAAACTCACTGGTCTTTTACTCAAGCTGATCTTTCTTGGTCTGGTTTTATCATGTTACTGCTACCTGCAATCTCTGACATAAATAGTAGTTTTCATCTTGTGAAATTGTAAGTTTTGGAATTTACAGTGAGCTGCTTTATCAGCCTGCTAAACAAAGTGAAATAAAAATACACTTAACTTTGAAATCGAAAGTAATTTATGATAGATCAGAAGATTCATTCATTTCCATAAATATTTCAAATGAAAACTGTTGCAGGCTTTAGTTTCTACTTTCAGATTCAGGTGTGGATAATGGAAAATGTGGTCAGTTATAAAACTGCTTCATTGCAGGTCACTGCCATATTCAGTGATGTACATGAAAAAGCTCAGGTATGAGTACTTAGCCACAGTGAACGGACATTCAAAAAGGTTGTCCTTTGCCAAGTGCCCATTGGGGAGACAGCATATGGTTCGAGAGATCCACGGTTAGTTCAGCGAAATCAGCGGTGACTTGGCAACCAATCAAGGGGGAGCAAAAGCGACGCTAATGGCAATATAGAAGTAATTAAAAGTCACTGGCAAGTGTTGAGAAGTGGTGTATTTGAAGGACTATTTTCAGCCAGAGCCACTGATAGCGGACAGAGTCTTATTTTGGGTCCTGTGCCTGGACTTTTTGCTTTTTAAGTGTTCGCGGAGCTGGCTTTTGGCCAGCTGGAATTCATCTTTAATCTTCTTCTTGTGAAATGCCTCCCTGATGTTTCACAGGGTCTGGATCTCCCTCGTGCACACGGCCTGGCACAGTTGTTATTGAAAGAAAGAGACGCAGAGCAAAAAGGATGTGTAAAGGTGTCTGGAATTTGAACCATAAATCAGAGCCGAGGACGCATCTGAACGCCCTCTCCACCAGTATGTTTACATGCACAATTTAGGCTGTTGGATTGGACTTCTTTCATTGTCCCACATACATCCAAAGGCAATTGATTTACTCATGAAGGTATATAACACTCCCATTCTCACTCCCATTTCCTGCTTTAAGCTTATCATCATTTTTCAGCTGACCTACTAACTTAAACACCAAGGATATTTCTGTGTAACGGACATGAGTACGTTGCCTTTAAAGCTCTGCTTCATTTTTATATGCTTAATTCTTTTATATGGAATCGCGCTTTAGTCTTTTTCAGTTTTCTGACAGCAGCGATGACTTGTTAATATAAACGCGATCAGTGCAACATATTAATACAAAAAGAACAATATTCCAGGAAGGCATTTGATTTTGACTTCTTATTATGCTAGAACAAATAATGTGTATGTCAGACTAAAGTTTGGTCATATAAGTTTTTTTTTATTTTCATGATTTTAAAATTAAAAAGTCCTTAACACAATTTTTTAATATGGCTAGTCAGTGATGAATCCAATAATAAAAAGTGAATGAAAAAACAAACACATGAAGAAAAACAACAAAAAAGCATATAATAGCTTTTTGGACCAAAAATCTTGTAGGAAACTTTAAGCAAATACTATAGGTGATTTATAACGGTACGTTTCCTTATTATAGATCATTTAGATAATGTGTTCTGACATCACGGTCGTTGCCATTCTTTCTATAGTTTTATTTTTCCTCTGACTACATTGGGAGGAAACAAGACACTAACACCGTGCCTAAGTAACTTAATGAGTTTAGTGTGTACTATGTTATGTACGTACATCCTAAACAACGAAGTACTACGTACTCACTTGTTTGGCAGGTTCTTTTTGCTAATGTTTAGTTATCTCAAACCGCCCGTGGCATGGCTTATCTGGGATAAGGCAACGGGTGCCAGGGCAACAGCCTAAGCAGAGATCTCTCCAGTAGGGTTACATCTTAAGATTATTTTTGTAGTTGACTAATCTGCTACTTTCTCAACAAGGTTGATTGCTTTTTCAATTAGTTGCCATCCAGTTCACGCAGACAGCTCACCCCTGACACACAGACTGTGTGAAGATATGGGCAGAAGATAGCTCAAGCAGCCAGGCAACTGAGTCCCTCCGTGGCATCGTCACAGTCATAAGACTTTCTCTGTCTGGCGCGCTGTTTGTCCGTACTCCTGCCCTCTTTTCCTCCTTGTCATTCATATGTTCTTTGTCTTTACTGGGCTTCACTAAAATTACAAACGAATATTTACCACTGGGACACAAAGACCTGTTTGCCTGTGACGGTTTTTTGGGTTTTATTGATATGTTGATGCTAAGCATTTTGCGTCAGCCAATTTTCTAAATCATTGAAACAATTATGCAAACTAATTTTTGCAGCCTTACTCTGCAAGGACTATTGGGTCTGCCCATGTCCACAACAGATCCCCTGTAGGGTGTCCAGGAGGCATCCTGACCAGATGCCCAAACCAACACCTTCTTTTTCATGTGGAGGCTCAGTGATGCTTCTTTGAGCCAGTTTTTTTGGGTCATTACTCACAGCCCATGACCAATGATGAGGTTTGGGACGTAGATCCTAGAATACTGGTAAATTGAGAGCTTTGCATTTTGGCTCAGAACTCTTCTCATCATGACAGGCTGGAACAGGAGAACTGCATTGAATTCTGCTGCTGCAAGTCCATTAAATACTTGTGTTACGGACCGCTTCAAACATAATGCATGTGCCTGGTAGAAAAGTCGTAAAACTAGAGGCTATTTTCATTCGTTGATACTATTTCCATTCCTGGAATAAAGTGTGGAGGTAGTGGAGGGCTACAGATACCGGCGGGTACACCTGGACTGGTCTGGAGATGCAACGCTGATGCTGTCTACGTACAAGATGGGACAGAGCAGACTGTACTTGCAAAACCTTTAGTCCTTCAGTGTTTGTAGGAGGATGTTTAATGTCTTCTATAATTGTGTGGTGGACACTGACTAACTGCAGTTTCATCTGCAATCATCAGTTGGGGCAGCAGCATGACAGCCAGTGAAACAGGGTAGTGAATAAATTGATAAAGAAGGCTGGCTCTGGGTTGGGGACTGTACAAAGAACCGCTAGAGTAAAATTTTGCATGAGTTGCAGACGTGGTGGGAAACACACCTCTACAAAGCATTCATGACTAAACGACAAAGTGAAATTAAAAGTTTCTTCAGAGACTTTTTCTGCTGTGCTGCAGTACACACCAGAACAGGAGCTTTTTTAGCTTTATAGTGATTGAATGACACTGACTTTTTACTGCAACAGTATCATTTCCATGTGCAGATTAAAAAATAATTAAATAATGAATATAATTTCAATTAGCATATTCATTATATATTCACAATAAATTTCCATTCTGCCTTGATCCGCCCCTCTAAATCTGTTTGATTCTCTCCTGCTTCCTGTCCTTAAATATACTGTATATTAACACAAATTTCAAACATATCAGGTTTCGATAACATATTTTGTTTCTGTTGTTATGCAGTAAAGCAAAGTCTGTTTTCATTTAAAAAACCTGAACCTGTAACCTGATTTTATAACCACCTGTTCATCTCATGACATTATTGTCCAAATTTGATCTCTATTTATTTTCTGCAAAATACAGATGCACACACACACACACACACACACACACACACACACACACACACACACACACACACACACACACACACACACACACACACACACACACACACAGTGCATAGCAGGATATTGGTGCCCATGTGCAAGCAGGTCGTGGCTGCTGTTGCTCGTCTCTGCCGCTGACATGGCTCAGTGGAAGGAGAACAAGTTGCTCCAGTATCTGGAGGAAGATTTGATCTGGTAAAGCAGTACTTGCAATGGATATTCCAATAGTTTCTAAAATCTATTGCCAGGTTCTTAAAAAACATCACTGTTAAATGTCTAAATATTGTGGAGAGTGACGGAGTACATACTAGTCCTTCCTCTTTCAACGTATTGCCAAGATGGCATCCACTGAGAGTCAGAAATGAAACTCCCAAGAAAGAGGGCGGTGTTCCAGATAAGATCTTCGTTTTTGGACTAAAGCACATCCTGCTCTGAATCTAACTGGTCATTCACAAAGATATCCACATTACTGACTAACATTGATCATGTTGTTACCATTGCTTTCAAACTTTGAGTTGCTTTGTCGTGTCAGCCTTCTATCCACCTGGATACTGTTAAAGCCCCAGCACCCAGCTGTAGGCCCCAGAGCAGGACAGAAACCCCCACCACAATATAGAAACAGCTCGATGTAACCAGCAAAGAGCTCTCCAAACTCCCCGTGACCAAGTCAGACAGAAATTATTACATGTGTTGCTATAGCAACATGCGCAATACAATGATTGAATCTCGTGTGCTGGCCAATACTGTGAATTACCTCATATTAGGTTGTACAGGGTGATAGCACTTATCTGTGTCATCATATTACCGCACATTCATTTACTGCTCTATGGCCAGCACAGTAAAGGAAGGTTCAGATACTTAACCACAATATGAAAA
The DNA here is from genome assembly GCA_014839995.1 of Xenentodon cancila. Taxonomy (NCBI): domain Eukaryota; kingdom Metazoa; phylum Chordata; class Actinopteri; order Beloniformes; family Belonidae; genus Xenentodon; species Xenentodon cancila. The sequence continues at coordinate 22,266,216 of CM026201.1, forward strand.
TACTCCACCAGAAGCAAGAGCTTTGCTATAAAATGCTACTTAAAATGAAAGCATAAATAAAGTATCAAATCTACAAGCACTTTTTACAGAAGTGGATGGTATGGCAAAGTCATTTATCTGTTTTACGCTGAGGTAGAACACCAAAAACGCCAAAAACAGAAGCATCCAGTCTGAAAATCAACCACAAACCAGCTGTAGCGGGGATCCCGTTACATCTACATTGAAGTTTGAGAAAAATTGCTCATGTAAAGCGTATAAATTAAGATTGAACGTTCTTAACTCCTCAATATTCAAAAAGCTTTATAAAACCTTGAGGACATTTAAGACCCCTTCAGCTGCTAAATTTAAATAAAAAGAGACATCAAATAATGTTCAATAAGTGTCCAGTACAATTTAAGTTTTTTCTAAGAGTGATAGTCCCACCGGACTCTTTAGCAGCGTTGTATCATTTCTGGGCTCATCTGTGCAATCTTAAAAACATATTTTCTTGACATGCATGTCAGTCCGTATTGAAATAAAATCCTGGTTTAACTCAACCAGTATTTTTTATTTTTAAGCAGACATAAAACTCAACTTCCCATGTCAACCTCATTTTTTTCCCTCTCTGCGCTGTATTTTATAACGATTGTAAGAGGGAAGCTTAGTAATGAGCTTAGGAGAGGGGCTGTGCTCAAGCTGTGGATGGCAGACTCTCAGAACTGGGCATCTGCCAGCTCTCTCTGGCTATGGCGCCTCCTCCCCTCCTCTCTTCCTCTCTTCCTCTGCCTCAGCCAGTCCGGTCCCACCGGAGTCTTCCTTGCTAACAAAGCCTGCAGCATTCTGGGAAAGCCAGTTTTTTTTTTTTAATTTTGGGGTTCTGTTTGACTAACTAGTTGTAGATTTTCACATTTTTTTTTATTTTTTATTTTATTTAATAAGCAGAATGTGATGTCATGTTGATTTAAATGTTAATGGATTTGGTAGAGAAGGGCACCAAAGTTATCGAATCGTTTTCTCTCAAAATGCAACTAAAAGCTTTTCAGAGATGGTTGCTTATAACCCTATTAGATTTAGTTTTATCTAACGCAAAAACAGCTTCTCCAGCAGCAGTTTATTAGGCTTTATTAATGGCAGTAAGGTTATGTCAACCCCATTTAAAAAACACTACTCTAGTACCTCTAGTACCTCTACTAATGTGGAATGGGGCTTTGCCATTTTATAAAACAAGCAACTATTTGGCATTTTTTACTAAATGAGCACTAAATGAGCAATACTAATTCATGCATAACATTGTAATAAACAGTAAATAAACAAAATTTCCAGCAAGTGTAAAAAACATGATTTGCTGCATGACAATTTAACTTAGTAACATTAGTCTTCTTTTATTGGATGTCTTATTGAAACTACAACTAGTTTGAGTTTTTTTCGATACTTTGAAAGTGTATAGTATAATGTATAACAGTATAATGTTATTCTTAAAAAAGAAAAAGGTCGGTTTTCCTTCGTGTGCTGTAATCCAAGCTTCCCTGTTAGGTTTTGTGAAAGTCAGTCATGATGAAAATGGATGTGAGACCCAGAGGTCCAGAGGCTGGAGTAGCAGCCAAAAGTCTTTTATTTAACAAAAAGTGCTGCCAATAGGCAGCAAAAATGGCAAAAATAAATAAATAAAAACTCACCAGGGGTTGCAAACACAAGGGGGAGCCACAGAGAAAGAAGAACACAAGTAACACGACCAGTGGCAGCGTGAAACGGACTGTCAGGTAAAAGGAAAGAAAGACAATGGCTGTTTCTAAATATGCCTTCTTGTGTTCTGGTGAAATGTCATCATCAAGTACCGTTCCACTTCTAACTCATCTGACCGAGAACAGAAGAAATACCCGGATGTGTTCTCGTTCCACCCAATTTTTTAAGACGCACCCAGTGGAGTCTTGTGATGGCAATGTATCCCAGAATGCATTTCGCACCAACAAGTAAAAGTAACAGAAGTGGAGAGAGGACCAAATATAAGATTATAACTTTTCATTTGTGGTAAAATTGTAAAGATAGTCTTTTAAGTATTTAAAGATTTCGTCCATTTGGAGTTTTTTTGTTTGTTTTCACTTTCACTTTCACTTCCAAACTTTATCTTTATTGTATCTGGCATACAAAAGTATAAACTCCATTAAAAACACATTGTATAAAATAATGGCTATATTAACGTAGGCTATATTAACGTATATGGCCCATTCTCAGTTGTTTTAATGTAAAAAGGTGTATTTTTATAACCAATCAAACTGTTCACATTATGTGTACAGTGCAACACTTGTTCGCTTGTTAGCTGAGCTGTGATGTCATCAAGAACTCAAGAACGCTGCCGTTCCAGTTGCAGAAAGTGAGAGATGCGTTCTCGTGTCCTCTAAAGTATTTTCTCCCGACTTGTACTTGCCAAGTACTGACTTGCGTTCTTGGGTATTCAGAAACGACCACCATACTGGTGGGTACTGATGAGACACAGATGTGAACAGGAGAATCAGGAGATTTGGGACAAAACAAGCCAAACAGAACTAAACACACAAAGAAACAGACTTTCAAACTAAAACAGGAGGTAAAGTAACAGAGAATATAAGACACAGTAAAACAAGCAAACAAGATGAAATCAGGAGAACAAATTAAAACCTCGAGAAACACGAGACATGAAAACCCAAAACCGTACAACGCCCTGAATTGCATGTAAATTGAACAAACTTCCACATTTTACATCAATAAATAACCAATCTTCTTTAATTAAAATAATTCCCATAAGGCCAAGTCCAGATTCAAGGTTACTCTTAGAGATAACCACAAAAAAAAAAGAAAAAGCCTGAAGCTGCTTGAAGGGCTCCACGTTAGGTTTCAGGCTTGGTTCCCTTTTTTGTTGAGCAGATGCTCATCCTTTAGTGCAGTCCAGCAAGTTCCTGTGGTTGTGTATTAGACTGTTACTGTAAGAATAATCCTTAACGAAGGAGTTTCTTTTAGATTATGTTTCTTTTTCTGCCTTTCTAATGCTACATTCACAGGACGCACTTCTCTTCAAATCATTAACATAATTCTACTGAATCGTCCACATCTGTCCAAGACATACTTATTTTGAGAGACAAGTGTTGCATTTGGAGTCAGCACACTTATGTTACACTGAGCGGCAGCCTGAGTGCAAGAGTTATAAAAAGAAGTGAGTGTGAGAAAGGATGAGAGCATATGGGAATTACATGGAAAGGTTATATTAATTGAAAATTACTATAAATATAGCTGATAATAGTTTGCAGATATACTGTATATCTCATGTGCCATACAGGGATTCTGTGCTGCTTTGAATTTGTCACTCACTTGGTTATATGGGTTATCGATGCTGAATAAATGATCTTATAAGTAGCTGTAATTAGACAAGGCACATGAAAGCAATGATAAATGTTACAGCAGCACTATGCCTCGTTGTATAATTACCATAAAGCACCTTCGCCAAAGCATTTAAAATAATCCAAACATTGCTGTGAGCCACACTGAGAATGTCTGGATGGTGGAATTTTCATGAGTCACGTTTCCTGCACATCTGTAAGCCCAGCAAAGTTGCTTCGCCCTCTACGCCTTTGGCAAACCAAGTCCATTTCACACATCCTTCATCTCTTTTCTCTCTCCTTGCTGCACATTGGAGCAGGTGTCAGCACATCCACTGTATTCCTGACTGAGCGTTGCCTGTCAGTGGGGGAGGGGATACTTTGCCAATAAAGCTACATAATAAAGCTAAATAATTAAGAGGTTGGATCTATATGAGATTTTTCCTGTAGACACAGCAGACAGCTTCTCAGTCTTGAAAAAAAACAAACTAAAGCAAGAAGTCTCACTATGAAGGGATTCACTTCTTCTAGGTGATGTCATGAGATCATGTTGCTGACACAAAAGGAGAGTGGAAAGCCGGGCTTAGACTTGGCTTGATGAATTTTTGTGGACGATGCTGACGAGTCAATTCCCAACAGCAAATCTTGTTTTGTTTTTTTTTTAATCAAGCATTATTTTAAATACATCAGATATAGAGCCGCAAGTCTTTACAAAGTACATTCATGTTTTGTTCAAAATTAGAATTAAAATGATTCCCAATTAAGTACAAATGTTTATAAGTTTATGTTTCAGAATCTATTCAAGACTACTTTGTACAAAGAACCAGAATTAAGCTTCAATGCAGAGTGTAGCTGGTTGGTGTATGATTTAAGTTTATGACATTTGTGTTAAAAACAAATTTAAGATAGATATTGGGATTAGTGTTCTGCGAATTAGATTTCTTGACAAATCACTTGACTTTCATTTCTCAAACTGAAAAATAAAAATAAAAAAAAAATAAATTATGTCTGACTAGTTGTTTTTTTTTCCACGATCATTGTAGAAAACAGTGTGTTGCCTTAATAGAAGACAAGACTAGCTGGATTTCCTTCCTGCTCAAGTTTACATTCGTTGTCTCAGCAATGTCAAATATGTCGTTTTGTATATATCGGAAGAGGAACGTGGAAAATCAAATTTACCAAACAAGGAAATGGCGTGGTCGGTATGCAGTGGCTAGAGTCATCTTCCTCCAAGTGGAAGGTTGACAGTTTTTTTTATCCTGGCCCCTCCCCTCTATGTCTTCCTTTTGCAAGACACATGTATCCCTGCATTGTGCACAGTATTGTTATTTTTTAGGTTAAAACATGACTTTTTATGACATGTTTTAATGAATAAATACAAGTCTGTGGACTGCAGGTTAGCTTGTCCTGGGAAGTGCCTGTTGGTTGAGGGGATTAGATGCAGACGATGTGTAAAAGAGCACTGAACAGAGTTTGTGCACTTGAGTAGTTTTGTAGAGATCGTGTTCTGCGCTAGATGTAATAGAGAAAACTGGCGGGGGAGAGTGGTGATTAACTATGGATGATAGACTGGCAGGAACCCGAACCCTCCTGACAGTCTGGATACCTATAAGAAGAGTAAAAAAACAAACGGAAAGAATTATCTCCTTTTTTTACAAGCATACGTACCCATTTCCTAAACAGGAACATACATTGTTCTGTTTTGATCTAGATGCTTCCTGCTTTGCTTTACAGGCCTAGATTAACACAGTCACACAGACATATACAGACATTTACAAGCATACTGCTGCACGCTCCCGTACATGGTCGCGCACACACACACACACACACACACACACACACACACACACACACACACACACACACACACACACACGGTCAGGCCATTCTCTGATGTGACCTTCAGCACATGCAGGCTGGCATTCAATTACCGCCCTGTCAGTGGCCCATCCAGCCTACTGGCTGCATGTCCTTGAGATTCTCTCTGCAGCCTCTGTCCAGTCTATACTCCATTACTTTCACCACATCGGGAGCTTCGTCCAGCATAAAGCGCCGGTCCTAACCTCATCACTATGAAGCACACATGCACAAATGTAGACAAGGCGTTTTAACATTGGATATATTCAATACAAAATCTGTGGCTGCACTGAGGACATCTTTGTTCGTGTGCTGAATCAAATCCAAGCAGGAGCTGAATAGTAGATCTTAGTAGAACTCTGTGAAATATTGTTCTGATTGCGAAGAATGAGGTTTACGGAGCACAGATCAGGAAATCCAAGCACAGCTCATTTAAAGTCATCTCTCTGTGAACTCCTTTGGGTTTCGTACATTGTGTTATTGGACTGTATTACTGCGTAAACATTACCCAGCTCTGCTCTGCCTGATTATTACCCCAAAATTGCCTTGAGAGGACTATTTACTGTACAAATCTGCAATCATTACTGAAACTACAGTGTAATTTGCATTTTGTGCAAAGAGATATTTTAAGCTGCTGAAACTTAGACAAAGGAGTTGAAATCTCTCTCGAATTTAACCCTGCATGTCCCCGCTGATCTGCTGAGACGATTCTAAAAGATGAATTGGCAGCTGTTGATTGAGCTTGAGCAGATGTCTTCTATTGATTTTTTAAGTGTCTCACATCTCATTATGTGTATCAGTAAACATTCTCTTTTGCTGCTTCTAATTTTTTTGATAGAGCACTTGAAAATAGCGATTAGATCAGCACTCTGCAAATGAGGATTTCTGTAAAGTCGTTACAAAAGCAAAGCGCATAGTAGAGCTGCAACAATTAGAAAATTAACTGATTTGCCAGTCAAAAGGGAAATAATTGGTGACTACAGGAATTATTTTGAGAAGGGGTTACAATGTCTTACGTAGGAATTTGTTACCTTTTCACTCTGTTAAGCATTTCTGAAGCTCAAGGTGAAAAACACAGCAAAAACATCTTAAGTTAAAGGAACATTCCAGAGTTAATTAGATTATTAGCTAGTAAAGTGTGAAAATATTCATGGAGGATTAAACTTATGTGAACGGAAGCAGTATTGAGTGAGTGGGGGGTTTTTTTTGCATAAAAAGGGCAAATAAGACTAGAATTCGGTGCAGTCAAACTATGTCAAAATAAATAGCTATTTTAAACCTCTGACAACGCTTGCAAATAGTGTACAAAAAGAAGAGTCTGTACCACAGACAGAGATGGTCCAACTGGTGTCCTGTGGCTGGACTTTGCAGCAGCCTTCAGAAGGGAGTGAAGGGGGCTGCTGTGCTCATCTTAACTTCTGAACCTGTCCAGGCCAACCCAAAATCAGTTGCAGAGCTCTCTCAATGCAGCAAAAAATGCATACATTTATGAAATTCTTTATGTAATTTTATCTCATGTGGGACAAAAAAAATTCACCACTTGTACAGATATTATGAATATGAAATCAAGCTATGGAGACAAAATCCATTTGATTTTAATCAGATTGTAAATATGTTTATATCAATGTGGGAGTCAGTGGAGATTGACTTCTGTTTTGGTTCAGCCCCCAGTGGTCAGCTGATGAACTGCAACATTTCTCATTTTTAAGCATTAATTTCAACCCAGAAGATGGAATGTTGACGACTTTTTAAATGCAATAGGTTCACAGAATACAAAGACAAAGATCTCTTGTTTGAATTCTCACTGTCAGTTTTTGCTTCTTTGACATCTGTTAAGTTTAGCCTCTTTGTGCCTAAAACTGTTCAAAAGGGACAGTCTGAAGAGCTTTAGATTAAACCTGTGAGCTGTGACTCAAATACTTTTATCGGGGGTAAAAAGATTGAGACATCAAGTTGAAATTTGTGGCATAGTCTTTTTGTTGGACACAGCAACATATTATTGGTTTGTTGTGATTACCAGCAGCCCTGTTACACTGTTGGCTGATATTTTATTGCTGAGATCATTAATTGAGAGGGAAAACGTTGCCATTTGGTTGATAATGTCTCACACCTACTGTGTTTTCCTTTCGTACCTTTTTGTCAAACAAATTATTTATTTGACAGGTAACTTAAACTTTATGCTTTGGAGATTTATAACCAAAATGTGCTAAAGACTGATCATAGATAAATAAAACAGATGATGTATGCATGATTTATTAGATGTCTGATTTATGCATATCAAACTCAACAGATTTGTGTATTTGAAAAATTTCTGTCCTCACTCTGCAACGTTTGGTTAGTTGACATTTATAGTGCCACAGCAATTATTAGTTTCTGTTATGGATCAACTGTGCAGATCCCTTTATATCTGCACTTCTGTTTTTTTGGAAGACCATAAGCACAGTACCTCATATTGCATTTAGGACTTGTTGCGTGCATAAATATTCCCCTTGAATAAGCTCTCATAAAACCTACTGGGTAACTATGTCTTCATTAAGGGGTGACAGTGCTCACAGTGCAGTGACTAAGCTTGTGCTGATTTTTACCTCATGAAGATCTCCTAAAATAAATGGAGAATTATAAGCGCTGCAATGTTTTATAGTCCTCAAAGTCTGTTCTGTCTTTAAGACAGACTCTCGCTGCCACGAGCATCTAAAAATAATGCCAGCTGGAAACCTGAGCTGTGAAACTTGTGCAACTTGAACTGTCTACAGAGAAAACAATGGATTTCAGCTGCATGCAGTGTGTGCCACAGAGCCTGTACTTCATGTCAAGTGACTCTACTTATTTAAACCAAACAATGTGTCCAGTGTGTTTCAAAATGCTTTTTTTTCTTCTGGAGGTTAAAGAGGATGTTGGTGCACAAGTGCTGGACCTAGGAATTTAAGATAGCCAATGTCTCCGCTGCATTTAACCCTCCTGTACACAGAGTACACAGATATGGCTTTACTGGCAGTTTCCATGGCTTGCAAACCTGAAAACCTGCATATTGAAAATCTTTTGATGGGATTCTCCAACATTTTGGATATTAAGCTTATTTGCAAACAATCCCAGAGTTTGAAAGAGGGCCTTTTTCTTCTCTGTGCACCCAATAAGCGTGTCTGACAAAACTCATTCTGATTGTCCAGCTTAGTATAGTTACTCGAAGTGGATTACTAGCCTATGTGACAAACAAATCCCCATAATAACGCCCAAATGTTCTTATTTACACGTGACTGAGCATTTACCTTGTGTAAAAATATTGTACAGTAAAAATAACTGTACAATGAGACTCTTATAACCAGATGCTTATAAGGAACTATATATTGACGATGCAACACTACCTGGGCATATTTGCCTGCAGCAACAGTGTTAAACATGATCCGGAAGGTTTAATAATCAATGAGGCGTGTCATGTTAGTCATGCTTTATCAGAAGCCCTGAAGAGCATTTTTCCTAAAATCTAACTGTTGACTCTACGTTTTACGGTTGGCTGACACAGAATATTCTTTTCCTTTTTGTACTAAACTAGATTTAACAAGTTGACCATGTGTTGTAAACCTTTGGCACCAGCACTTTATAGGGTGTTGAAGAGGATTATAATAAGTGTGTTCTAGACACAGCTGTCAAGCATCTGAAGGTGTGAATTTCAGGATTTGGCCTTTAAGGGCAATTTAAGCAGATTTTTTAGTTTGTAGTGCTTATGGTGAGATGGGTTTCCTCGGAGGTGCATTTAAAGGTCATGCTTTGCACAGGTTACATTTTCCTCATGTTTGGTGTTTAGCTCAGATTTCACTTTCATGATTTACTTTTGCCACATTTTAAGGTTAGAGTTCAAACTTGTACTCTTGTGTTGATCTGTCAAAGGGTCATGAGGGGCTTATTGAGCAATGCACACATATTTCATTTGTTTTTTTGTTGCTCATTACATCCCTGGGTACAAACACGGCTTGTGTTTTTTCCTTGTTGTCAAAGAGGAGTAACAGCAAAGATTCCAGCACAGAGGTCTTTAACTGGCAGACCACATCTCCTCTTTAAAATGTGTAATATGATAAAATCTGCTCTGTTTCGGCCCAGAATCTGTGCTGGCTGAAATGAGAAAAGTGGATTAACTTTGTTGCAGGATAATGCAGATTAAACTGGTAAGCACAATTACTAAGTGATGCATATGGCCTGTAGGGGTGGAGTTAAAGCTTTATTTTGTAGACAGACGTTTATTTTGTAAACTGACGGAAAATATTTGTATTTTAATTTCTGCACGCACCGTTCAAAAGGCAGAGGTTACTGGAGCAAGTTTGGTGATGAAACGTCAAAGCGGGTAGAAGCAGCAGTCTCACCTGAGCTCTTAATACCTGCACGTCTGTAGTATTAGTTTTCTGTTAAAAATTAGACCCGATAATGCAAATAATACTGCTAATGAAAGCGTTATTCAGCCGGTGGTCCTCTGGAGGGATACGTCAGCATGCGTCTTGATCCCTGAAGTGACAGCGTCCCCCGCCCCCCCTTGGGCGAGGGCTGGTAGTTGAGATTGCTTTGACAGTGGGGATATAGCCAGCTCAATGACAGCGGGGGTGGCAGCTGGAGAAAATCCATACCAGAGTGAACGTTCTGCTGAGGCAGGTATGCCGACCTTTGAGTCATCTGATAGGTCAATGCTCGGCAGTGTGCCAAGACGTTCATGGCAAAACGCCAGGCCTGGTGGTGCTCACAGTAAAGCTCATCTGAGCAGAAGTCAGCTTTGATCAATGGAACCTCTTGGCAGCACTCTTATAGTACGGTATGGTACAACCACAAAACACTCACCAACAGATGCAGGTGACAGATGACTGTAGTACGATGAGATGAGGGAAAGTTGGTGAAAGGGAATAGTAATCATTCAGATTGCAGAGTGCTGTCTGTGTACAGTACAGTAGACCTTAAGCAAAATGTACTTGTAATCGATTGGCATCGTCAATCACCTTTATTTGGTGCCCAATTATTGTTTGTGAATTAGTCTTGGATGACTTGCATGCAATGAGGTTTTCCTGCTTGCGCTGCAGGAATTGTGTGCACGAGAATCTCTCTTGGATACGAGACTGCTACAGTGCCTTGCTCATAGTTACTTTTCCCTCCTCTCAGGTGCCCACGGCGTGAGAGAGGAGCCCCGGTTTGTGACGGCACGCGCTGGTGAGAGCGTGATCCTGGGGTGTGACGTGTCCCCTCCCCTGGACGGCCAGCAGCCCCCCTATGTGGTGGAGTGGTTCAAGTTTGGAGTCTCTATTCCTTTCTTCATCAACTTCCGCTTCTACCCTCCTCATGTGGATCCAGAGTACACAGGTAAAATGAAGTAAAGCAGCTTAATCCTCTACAACATCTGATGGCACGAGGATTTAAATACATCTTGGGTTAATTTGGGATCAAAATCTTTTTAGTCACCGAGCACAGTGTATCCAACTCATTGTGCCTTGTTTACACTGCAATAAAGAGGGAGTTGTTGACAGAATTCCTGACTGCATGCCAATAAACATCCAAACAGAAGGACACAATGAGGCAGCAACATCCATATTATCCACATACTGTGTAGCCACTATCCATTCATCCACCCGTTTTCTACTGCTTATCCGGAGTTGGGTCACCGGGGCAGTAGCCTAAGCAGGGAAGGTCAGACTTCCATCTCCATGGCCACTTCGTCTAGCTCATCTAGGAGGATCCCAAGGCGTTCTCGGGCCAGCTGAGAAACATAGTCCTTAGTCACTGGCGCTGACTCAGAAATTCCTGGTTAATCCAAAATTGTGCAGTGACGGGAACAAATAAGCCGGGTAGCTGGCCCACCTTAGCTCAGCGACCACGCGTTAACTCTTTTGGCTTTGTTTAGCTCAATCTAACATGTGATGCTAACTAACACTGTCCATCCATCCTCAATTCACATGTCACTGTTAAAACAATATCCAAAATTTGTGCTGGTGGAGCTGAAACGAAGAGTGGCAGAGCTCCGTCAGGACCCATGGTTGCTTGGTCACCAAGCAGGCTAGTGGTTGCCGTGGCAGACTGTGACAAGCAACCCGTTGTCCTCATTTTCCTCATGTTCTGCATAATCAACTCATACATAACAGCTGCACCTTTTTGTTCCATATCACAATGCAAATATGGTACGTGGGTACCCAGCTTACCCAGATAGCCCTGCCCCCTGCCTCAGAGCCATGCTTTACATGGCAAAAATGAAAAATGGCACAAACAATACATTTTCCTCTCTTTGAAAGCGAGGCAACAAAACAGGAGCATGTAAGTGCAAAATTACATATTGAATGATTGTTTTGTCTGATTGTTTGTCCTCTTGAAGAGGAGATGGCTACTCACTGTACTCAGCCTACGCTCAATAATAGATTAAATAAAATAGATTGAAAAAAAAATCTCAGCCTGCACAGTACTAATTAAAAGACTTATATTCAGTTTAATTTGATTAGGAGTTGATTTTTCACTGAATATATAAGTACTTGCCTTTTTTCTTTCAAAATTGACATTTATTTCTGTTGGTGCATCATGTCGTACATGCACATGTTTACTAGTTTACTTCAAATACTAATTTACCAGTTAACTGAATATAAAACTTCATGAAAGAAGGTTTATTGCAAAACTGCTGCACAAGTTTTCTTTCATTTTAGTGCTTACCGTCTTTCTTTTGGGTTTTTTAAAGCTAATAATGCAAAATTATCCTCAAAAAATCGACAATAAAATCCAGCTCTTAGTCACATTGTTGCAATCAACAGTAATCTTTCCATGAAAGATGGACTCAGCTGTTGTGGACTACTGTTTCGAAGTCTTGAGTTTGCCATTTCGTTGCAACATCTTGGATTTTTACACATATTTTTGAGAACATGAGGAGTCTTTGCACAAGTACTGACTACCTTCCTCACGTCACTTGAAGAGAGTATTTCCATGCAATTCTGCATGACTTTAAACTTTAATACCAGAATTGCGTATAGTTACAGCTGGTATCCATGTTTACTTTTGTTGTGAAGCTGGGAATTGGTGTTGACAGCTCTTTTGAGGTTTGGCTCGCCGAGTCTTTCACGGAATTGCAATTTTTGGAGCTTCAGACAGGTATTGGCTTCACTTTTCAGTTTGGAATCAACGTGGACATCACCTCCAGTATTTCGCTCTGTTTTAGCTTCGTTTGGTGTACCAGCTCAGCTCCTCAGGGAACTGTCCGGCTCTTTAGTTGCTAATTTGCTCCTCAATGTTAACCATGTCTCTCTGCTGCCTGGTACTTGGCACACAGCGAAAAGCGAGATTCAAAAGTTTTATGTTAAAAACTGCTGCCTGTTCTGTCAAAATTGACGCGCAGAGGCCGCTGACAGTCAAGCGAAACAATAAAGTTGTGGGCAGTAAAACAAGACGGAGATGCTGCAACGCTCCCTTGAGCTAAACTGAACTGCTGAATAGGATAACTCATTACAAATTTAATCTGCTGTTAATGTAAGAATATTGATTATACCAGTTTTTAAATTAGAGCATCACATTCACATTAATCTCCCGGTTGCACAAACAAACAAAAAAATCCCCTTTCTTTTGGCATTTGGACTGAATCTTACAGCAGAAAACTTGCTTTTTTGATGCTGCTTCAGAGTCTGTGAGAAGACGACGATCTGTCAGAATGAGACTAGAATCATCCCGACCTGTCCCCACCTCTTTACCGAGTGCAAAAACCCTACCAAACCAGGTAATAAACTGTGAAATGAAGGCAAAGCATAGCTTGCTGAAAAAGTTGTGGGGATTAACTTCCCTTAGCGGGAGCGACCTAAATGTGGATGTAACAGATTTTTTGTGTTTTTATTTATATGAATCTTGTGAAAAATGTGTGAACTTAGTAAATTAATTGATATTCCTCCCATCTGGCTTTTTACGCAGAGCCTTCAATGCAAAGAAACAGTTATTAACTGTCTTGCGAATCCTTTTTTCACGTTACAGTGGCCTCAGTAGACGCTAAATCTGCAGGGGCGTCATTGTTTATCCTCCTGCCTCACAGGGTTTGAATGAACAGTGCTTTTCATCACTGCGATAGGCTCACTTGGATTCTACTAGTGGGTATCAGCCATGTGGCGTTGAATCCACTCTTGAGGAATTACCAGTGAACAGATGCAACTTGAATATGGCCAGTCGCATTACATAGATTAAAGGTTATCATAAGGATTGCATGTGTTCGATGAAGCTTGACTCTATGAGGTGCTCTTTTGGTGAATGAATTTGTGGGATGTCAGAGCTCATTTGGGTTAATGCCATAAATTGTCATCACTCAGCGTGAATATAATTGATGAATAGAGTACATATGTGCTTATTCTATCACAGTTGCTACCAAAACAGAGGTGATTATCCATGACTGTTAGACAATATTTAACAAACCATTTATTTTCACAAGGCAGCAATTAGAAGTTTACATGGGTATTAGCAGTTTATTGGAATCAATTATTTTATTTCAAGCCTTACTCATGTTAATTGACACAACTTCCTGAGGTCTTGATGAAATTTCCCTCCCATTTGTAGGATAAAATACCACAGAGATGCTGTAGAGCAGCACCATTTCAGGATATGTCTTCACAGGTCTGTTCGTAGCAGATGATTTTAGGGGGCGGAGTCAGCCACTTTACTCCATCACGCCCCCCCCCCATTTCAGTCACAGCTATTTTAACTTGGCTGACTTAGCTTATCTTTATCTATGACACTAGCTACTTAATATTTGATTTTATTCTTTTTATGTTGTATTTAATGAATTCTTGATCACGTCTAAGGTCAGTAAACCCTTGGTTTCATCATTAATCTGCACCTCTTTAACGTTTTTAAAAGCTAACATTAGTAACAGTTAATGCTGACACCAATCAATAACAAATTAAACTGAGAAAAAGGAAAAATGCCAACACGTTAGATTTCTTAGTTGGAATGTAAAATATTAGACACAGTATTATTAGTTCAGTTGTGTTTCAATAAAATTATAAAACTGTAAATGACAATTTGCTTCCAATAACAAAGCAAAAAAGCCAAAACAAAAGAGTTCTGATTATAGATAATACAAGAGACTAAATTATAAATGGTATAAAATTAGATTATATCCAAGATTAAATCTGAGATCTTGATAATCATTTATAGAAAAAAATTGTTTGGGAATATTTATATTTGATAAAACATTCTCACAAATTTTAATTGTACAACATAAGAAAGAAATAAACTAAAGCAACATCTTTAAGTGCTCACTACACTGTAATCAAAAATTTGTAAATACAGTTTAACGTTTCTTTAAATGGTGCTGTGAATATAGCAGTTTCACTTGTCGCTTTACTTTAAAGATCTAATTCTTTTATTTACATTAAAATATCTCTGCATGGCCTAAGTACTGAGGAGGGACTTTTAATTTAATTTAATTTTCTTATGTTTTTAACTCTATGATATGGTCACATGGTACTGTTCTTTTTTGTTTTCACAGATAACAAGCTGATTTTTCTTTTGGCCAAAACTCAATTTAGTTTGGAATTCAGTTAATAAAATAATGGGTTTTGACATTAATTCATTTTATTTTCAGATGGAAGAAATGACACCAGACAAGAACTTCATGTCAAAGATTTTTTATAGCAGTCAAACTTTAAAACAGAATTGGAGTTACATTAGCGTCAAAAGAGGAATCAGTTAAGCAGAAATGGCATAATGTTTGATTATAGTGATCATAAAGCAGATACAGGCACATGTGGCAGGTTTGTATTGTTAGTTTTAGTTGACCGGATGAGGAGGGTTAATGCATCTCATCAGAATACCGACCTGACCCTACATGCCCCGTCCTCTCAAGGATGATAACAACTCCATAATTACAAACAACTGCATTTTAAATGATTTCTGCAGCACCCACACTGCATTTAAAACAGCGCTGCTGTAATCAAAGCTCTCAAACCTGGCCTGTCAGGTATAAATTTGTCCTGCTTTTTTGAGTGAAGCTTCTTAGGTTTAAAAAAAAATATATATATATATATATTTTCAACATTTTGCCTTCTGTCTGTGTCATTTTGGATTTTTAGTATTTGTTTTTCAAAGCGTTCATGTCTTGCGAAGCCTGTGAAGTGATCTGAACAAGGTGCTACCTCCGGTGTTTTCAACAGAAGCAGAAGCTTGTACTGTGTAAGTGGTCTTTGCTCAGGGGGCCGTCTTGACGTGGATACAGTGCTGTTAACTCTGTTTACAGCAGCACCCTCTCGCTCCTTGACAAATGGGAGCTGAGGTTGATCCCTACCCTTCACGCCACCGCCCACCTCACTCAGCATTTCAATGCCCAGGCAAAAATAGATCTGACTTTTTAAAGACAAGCTGCCTTTTTTTTTTTTTATTGCAAGACTGCATTCCTCGCTCCTTTTGCTTCCTGTTTGCTGTATTGATTTCCTGCCAAAAAAAAAAAAAAAAAAAAAAAGCCAGTTTTCCACCCTATCCACAACAGCAGCTCCTGGGTTGGGCATCTTTCTGTCTATAGCATTGCTGGTAGAGCAATTCAACCTGCGCTCAATGTCAGTATATTTTCCTGACATTCACTTTGAAGTAACAGGAAGCTGTGCTTACAGTACATCTACACATCAAAGTTTGGGAAAATGCTCCATCT
The DNA here is from genome assembly GCA_014839995.1 of Xenentodon cancila. Classification (NCBI taxonomy): domain Eukaryota; kingdom Metazoa; phylum Chordata; class Actinopteri; order Beloniformes; family Belonidae; genus Xenentodon; species Xenentodon cancila. The sequence continues at coordinate 22,282,029 of CM026201.1, forward strand.
CTGAACAGTTGTCAGACAGAGCAGAAGCGAATGTTTTAGTCTGTTGGGCTGTCAGAGGCAGCCATGTGAGCAGCGGGCTGGAGGCTTGAAGACAGACAGCTTAGCAGCTCGAGATTTCACCATGCCTGGTTTCCTGATCGTCTCTCCTCCCTTGTGATTTCCTCTTTTTAGAATTCCAATTTATCCTCAGCCTTGAAGTAAGAAGAAGTGGGGATGGAGAAGTTATATAAGAAATATGGTATCTGTGAAGTGCAGGGCTGGTATATTTCCACAGTGACACCAAGTAGTTCATGTTAATCCATCTGAAGGTGTGGCTTCCAGCCAGTTTCATGCATAAATCCAAATTCTTCAAGGTTGGTGGCTTGATGTTAAGTTATGTTCAAACTTTGTGGATTTTGATTAGTAAAAGGTATATGTAACTGTTACAGGGAAGTGATAGATAGGATATTCTTAAAACTGCAAACACAAGCTTGATAACTTAATGTTATCTTAAACAGTGGAGGGCACTGAGGGCAAAACATGTGGCCTGGCTCTTTACCAGGATACATTAATTACCACGTTACTTGACAGAAAGCCCCAGAAACAATCTTACACATAACCAACTCACAAGTCTTATGGCAGACTTTGTTTCTTTTGACTCATTACAGCCTTCCAAACTTGGCTGTACCTTCTGTTTACAGATTAAGGTTGTGGTCGGTGTGCTGTGAGTGGAAGTTTGAGTGCAAAATCAGACTATTTCCTTTGGAAGTTATTTTGTTTATAGTGTAAAATGCATACCTGAACTGAAGTTAAAGAGTGCAATAATGTATCTTTGTGGCAGCCAGCAAACTGCCACGGCGTGTGTGTACATACTTGTATTTAAGAATTTGTAATCATAGTCTTGTGATTACTTCACGTGTTTTCCACCTCTGTGTGCAGGTAGAGCCACTCTGCATGGGAAGGCGTCCCTGCAGATTGACCCCGTGCGCTCCGAGGACCAGGGCTGGTACGAGTGCAGGGTCCTGATGCTGGAGCAACAGTACGACACCTTCCACAACGGCAGCTGGGTGCACCTCACAGTCAATGGTGAGCCATCTGAACAGGAAAGATGCGTTTGTAGGTGGGAGTGTAGGCAAAAATTAATTTGCATCAGACACTGAAGTTCTCAGTGGAATAATCAAGACTGCTTATCTGATTAAAGAAGAGAGCAGCTGCCTCTCTGAAACTAACATTCAAATCCAGTCAAAGAAGCCTTTTTACTTCCCGTTTTCATCTTTTACTACATGTTTTAGAGTGAGGGCTGGCATCTGTCAATGCACTGGGTTTGACCAAACTTTAGACCAGTTCCACGGAGGCTCTAGCAAGCATACATTCATTATAAAATCTCTCTTGCAGCGAGTCCGGTCACTACACTGAAATTTACATTTTTGGTTTACTCGTAATCGCCGTGCTGGAGTAGATGGTATGGTCAACGAGACAGCAAGATTCAGTCATGGAACATGAGCAGATTGAAACTGCGTAAACTGTTCGCCGAGTGTGATTTAAACATGTTTGGACATTTATGTAAATTTATGTATATGTAAATACCTTTAAAACACACATTTTAAAATGTGAGAATAAAGCTGAAATACAAATTTTTTTTATCTTAATTGATAGGAATCTTGTGAAGTTCAGCAGCAGCAGGTGAAGGGGCACGAGCCACCTGAAACAGGAATTGCTTCAAGTTTAGAAGTATGAACAAAAAGCCAAAATACAGAAGTAAAAGTGATTACAAAATAAATCGCATATGAGCCAGGCTGTAATACAGAACAAGGAAATAAGGCCAATATTGATTAAATATAGAATAGGAGCATTAGAAAGACACTGAAAACCAAGAATAAACTGACAAAATCAGAAGACCCGAACCGAATCTTATACATGCACATTGACACAGAATGTTACTTGCATGTGTGTCTGCAGAGCTTTTTTTTTTTTAGCTACTTTATCTTTAATTAATTGATTTATCAAACAGAGAAATAAATGCTGCTGTTTCAGCCTTCCAGTCATGGGATCTTAAAGACCTGACTCTCTGGTTTAGGGAAAAATAATCGTGTTTTTTTTAAAGTTTTTGTCGGTATGATTGAAAGAGGCAGCGTTTCACATTGTTCCTGGTGCTCCTTCTCAGATGGCCTCCAGTAAAAACGGAGGGAGAGGCTGGTTAGAGGAGGATTGATTGCGGCTAGTTTCCGACTGCTCCGGCAGGGATCGTACGTGATAGTCTGAGAGCCATCGTACTGATGACCAGGCGGAAAACAAAAAACAAAAAAACAAAAAAATCAGCACCTTTGCATTTCCCAGGAATGCCCCAGTGGTTTAGAGAATACTGCGTGAAGTGCATCTCCACAGTGTTGCAGAGCACCACAGACGGCGATGCCTTTTTGTTTTATGCTTTTAAGACTTGTGTCTGTTTCATGTGAGGAGAGACTTGCTGCATATATTTGCTGTTAGGACTGCTTGTGAATGCAGTGATTAAACTGCAGCAGCACCTCATATTTGGTCTTATCATTATTGCAGTCATCTGGAGTTCTAGCTTGGCTTTGTGTTAAACAGATGATATTTTAGGTGGGAAAAGAAATAGCGTTATTTTAATTGTGGCTAAGCTTCACGAGTTTCACATCAGCGCGAGCTGAAAGCCTCTATTTAGTTAGAAAAAGAGTCGGGGAGCAAAGTAGTGTCAGGCTCACTTGCATGTGTATTTTTGGCCTGCGAACATATGAGTGCTGTGTGAGACTCATGCATATTCGATTTGATCATGCATATGTTTTACAACGACTGCAATTTTCCTACTTGAATAATGATCACAATGCACCATGTGCGAAATACTGTAAAAAGAAGCATATATGTAAAGTCCATTGCACAGCACAATCACTTTAGATTAGAAACGCTGATCTGCGTAAATGGTTAATTTCAATGCAGAACAGAACGTTTTCTGTGCATTCACGTGTCAGTGTGTATTAGTGCTCTGCCCACTGCAAATTACATTCTGATTTAGGTTCTGTGTGTACTACGCTGACATTAACACAAAAGCATCTCATCACATGTATTTCTATGCAACTGAAGGGGATCTCTGTTGGCTGGCCGGCATTGAGTCGGGTGAATAGGCCATACTCTGCAGCTGAGTGTCACCTGCAGACTCTCGTGATGTTTGGACTTTGCGAACATCTGTAGGCATGTGCGTATAAATGCCTCGTTGTGTAGGCATACTGCAACTCTGTAGCCGTCTCATCAAGATTCACTCTTAACTGCTCTCTCCCTCCCTCCCTCCCTTCTTCCTCCCTCCCTCTTCCCTCCACTCCTGACAGGCCTTTCAAAAGAAACTGAGCTCTTCAGGCTGCAGCAGCAGAGCTAATAATATTCCTTAATGACATATGTATTTGGCATTTTAAATGATGCCATCTTACATGTCCTCAAATATATGATGTGGCCTGCTGTTGGGAGCCATGCAAAAAAAGCAAAAGGAGGATGTTAGGTTTTCAGGGCGAATAATAGTGTGTGTGAATAATACTTAGAAATGTGCTGGAATCTCAAAAACTGGTGTCTAGACATCTAACGAAGGAGAGAAGACTTTAGGTCCTCTAAATGGAAGTCTGTGAGGGAAGCAGGTGGTGTTTTCGTCTGGCCTCTGCACAGACACTAAGGACATTTATTTCCTTTGGCCATTTGTTTTTGCATATACTCTTCCTTTGAGTTCCTGTTGGTTGGCCTCAACTTCCTGCCAAGCGGACAGCGCTTCGGTGCCCACTCAGTGGCAGGTGTCAGATGGCGAGGCCTTGTGCCTGAAAAAGACACTAAGGCCAGTCTTTCTCTGTCCTCCCTCCTTCTTCTCTCCTCTCTTTCATCAGCTGCGTGTCCCTTGTTCCCCCCTTTTTTTTTTTACTTCTGAGGCTTCAGCAAGCTTGTAACACCGTGACACTCAGATGATTATAAGTTGACCATCTATGGTGTTTTCAAACATGAAGACATAAATCATTCCGCTGCGTCACTGGCTTAGTGAAGATCTGACATTTAGGTCTCATTTGGTGGACCCAACTGAGGCCCAAATGCCAGCTGCATACAATCCTCATGTGTATCTGCCTTTTCCTGCCTCTATTTTTCTGCCCAGTGTGAAAGAGATTTGTTAACAATCAACCTCTAGACTATATGGGAGGTAAGATGACAAATCTGAACTAGGGAAAACATTTTTATTTTCCTTGCAAAAGTTATTCTCTAAATTAATATGGAATAAAATTACATGAATTTAGCCTTTTTTAATCTGTCAGGATGACACCACCCACTATCAGCCAAATCTCATTATGGATCTGGTGGGTGGTGAATTGAGATCTTAGGTTCTGAAAGAGAATTACATGTCAGAAAAGAATTGCTTTTCTTTTCTTCTAGTTTTATCTGCATTCTGTGAGAAAATCACAGGCTTCTTCTAGAAAATGTACCATGTTACTGATTTCCAGTAATTGCTTGTGAATCTCTGGTCTCCAGTTCAAAGTTGATTGATTTCAGAAGTCACACATGTGTTTTTTTGCACCAGAAAAAGAACAGTGTTGGAAGTGTTGCATCACTTCTACTGGCTGAGTATCAGGATTTTCTGGAAGTTGAGTTACTGTATAACATTTTTTGCTGGTGCAACATCCTAAACATACCAAAATCACAACCAAACTAATCTATTCTTCTTCTTTCTCCTGCAAGTGAATAGTCAAGTTTCAGATTTTATCTTCAAAATCAAAACTTTCAAAAATTTTGTAGGAAAATTGTAGGAAAATTTTGGTGGTGCCATGGATGCAGTTTTCACTGTTTGAACTTATTACAAAATATGTATGCAACATTGGTTCAGAGTGCAAAATACTGTATGGTGGTTTTGCAATAAAGGTTATAATTTTTTTTTTTTGCTTTGAGTTGAAACAATAAGATAAAAAAGAAAACAGTTCAAAAACAAAGCAGTTCTAGTGTTTACTGTTGAATTTTTATCACCCGCAGACTACCCAAAATATTCTATGTTTTGTCTTAACAAACTCATTTAGTAAAATACATACACCCTGAAAAGGACCATGAGATTTTAGATCATCTTTGTATACAGTCAAAACCGGTCTCCAGCAGAGAATATGTGAAGAAATGTTTTTTCAAAATTGAGTCGAAAGATGCTGTTTCACACCACAACATGTGTAGAAAAGACAAAAGTCCAAAACGTTCACTTCTTGTCACCCTCAATTCCTGAACCTCTTTTAAAAGAGACATTTAACCTTTTTTTAAAAGTTGGCACAACTTTCTGGGTTCTTAATGGATTGTATATGTTTCCTTCAGTTAAAAAAACCAAAGTTATACAGTACAGAGCTCCCATTATACCCATGTATTTAAACCCCTATTTAGGGGGCGGAGTCATTCAGAAGGCTGGACAATTCTACTCTGATCTAGGTCTGTGATGTCACAGCACCATCTAGATGACAACTGCCCATTCATTGAGAGATTTTCTTTTTTTACCTCTCCACAAAAAGTGACAGCGTTGTGAGATACTGTATTTTAATATATATTAAGGTGGTAGTGACCTCAGACTCCCATCTATGAACTCTCAAGCATAGAAGAAGTACTTTTTTTCATCATGTCCCTTTTATGTATGGTGATACAGAACAACATTAGAATGTTGCAAACGTTTTACCCCGTGTTACCCCATCGCTACTGTGACAAGTGCTCCTTCGAAACGTTTCTGTTTGTTCTTCTGGAAGATCTGATATCATTTAATTTGGTGCCAATGTAAAGTGCCTTAAAATCATGGAATCAAACTTTTTTGCAATTAACTTGTCAACCCCTCTCACACCAGCTTGTGAGCAATAAAGCAGATCCTTCCTTCACAGTTGAGGAAAGTTGAACACTCTTAAGCAGTTTTTATACATTAACACCGGATTATGTCAAGGTAATGACGTGTGTTGTTTGTTTGCAGTTTGCTGTTCCCTAGACAGCAGGATATTTTACAAGATGAGACGTGTTCTCACAACTGAAATGCTCCCAAGAGGCACCTGGGAAGATCCCAAATTGATGCAAAACCTGTTCCAGAAATTGCAGGGCTTTGCACATCAAGGATGGCAGTTAAGGCTTTCCGGCTTTCCTGAAATGATGACTTTGCTGCTGTCTTTTCTACATGCCTGTATATGTATGTGTATATGTAAATGTATAATATCTGCAGCATTGACAAACAAATTGAATTCAACATAGAGGCAAATATGAAGCAACAACTATTAGTGGTTGTCCCACTTGCACCACTATTAACTTCCAAGAAATTTTCCAGGCTCTGTTAACGTATGAGCTCATTCAGAGACTTTCCACATTTGGTAATGGGAGTTGCAAAGTAATATGCGGAAAGTATTTTTACTTTTCAAATGCAGCTTCTTCAAATATTGGCTAGATGATTTGTAGGACTATGGTCACTGACATTCCTACTCAACTGTGCACCTTTTTGGATATCTATCCAAAGGCATCCCGAAGCAGTTTCTTTTGTGACAATTGGTACTGTCAACTGGAGATCAAAGTTGAACCCTGAAGAACCAGACCAATTCTTAGTACTGAAGAGGAAAAAAAATAGGATGACTGGCCAGATCAAATCTGATCCATGTGGAACCTTATCAGAAAATATTCCGATCAGGATTGTGTGGAATATCTGCTGCTTTTTTTCTTCACTCTGTTACTGTTGAGACTGGAACATTTCAGACTTATGATGTGAAATCAATGAAAAATATCATCTGTCTGTTGCCGTTTCCTTAGAAGACGAGAAAAGCTTAGGAATAAAAAAGATTCAAAAGTAAAGAAAGATGCAAAAAGATCTTAGTGTTCAAAGATCAGAAAATGTATCCTTGAAAGAGCAGGCAGAAATCTGGATCTTATCATCCCAGCCATCTGCTGATGTACTGTGTGGTCACAGTGTGGCATCTTAAAGCATCTTTGAATGTATATCATTAATGAGGAGCTGCAGTAAGAAGGACGAGAATTTGACGTGCAGGTTGCTATTTTGTAGTGATATTCCCAGGTTTCCCAAACCATGGCGACACTTGCATCGTGATGAGCTGCAGCTGACGATGTGAAACAAACCCCAGGTGGACCGCTGCACCTGCTGCTGTCACCAGCGAGGCCACGTGTGGCACTTACTTCCTGTCAGCTGATGCTTGCTCCCTTGAGTGAAGGCGTTTTCCTTCACATTTTCCAAGTAATTGGATGTATTGATGCCACCGATATTCTCATGAAAGCTCCTTAGAATTTCTCCTTTGCTAGTTGAAAATGTTATTAAAGTGAAAAGCACTTAGTCTCTTAGTTTGACTTGCCTGTCCAAATGTTTTTTTTAAACTTCATATTCAACTACTTCCAAGGTTGTTTTTTTTTTTTTTTTTACATTTTTATGATAGAGAAGTCTACACTCCACCATGACCGCCACTACTCGCTCATGTGATATTACACCACTCGTTAAATATTTAATTATTCTCCTGTCAACTGTCTCCTTTGCCATTTTAGCCATGTTAGTTTTTCTTCTGACAGATGTGCAGAAATTCACAATTTGATTGAAATGTAGGTCTATCACAGAAAGCAGACGGATCTCCTGCATTCACATGGCGTTGCTATGGTGAATCAAATGATTTTTTTATTATTATTTTTGTTTTTTATTCTTCGCACTTTACACAGAGTCAGCATACTCAGGAATTAGTTAAGCTTATAAAAATCTGGGTTCTGTGGCCGTGATTTGAAACTCTGGGTTTCTCATCGCAGCGTTTCTTTCAACTCCGAGTTGGCATTTTAACTCTGACTTTACGCTTATCGAACCTCCTTTCTGAAACAGACCCATGGAGAATCTGTGAAACAAACCGTAAAAACAAAAACACAAAGTTCCAGTGGAGTAATGATTCATGGTCAGTTTATTGTAACCATTCACCCATCAAATGCATAGACAAGGGACACATGAGTCAGTCATGCATTTTATTGGACTTTCTGTTAATCTACTGCATCGTGTAATGTAGTGAGTGTTAGGGACTGAGAGGGCAGTACGGACAGGCAGATGTCTAAATGTGTTAATTGGGCAGTTTGTTTATTCCATGCCAGGTGCTGGTGTGCAGCCTGAAGCGTGGCCGCACTCCCAGCAGCAAGTACTGATCTGCTCGTGCAGCAGCTGCAGGACCACTATTTATGATCTAAATATTATGTTGAAAGAGGGAAAGCAGCTGGGTGAGGAAGCTCCAGTTCACTGGGCTACAGGAAATGACGACCAGCCTGCTTCTGGTTGTTGGTGCAGCTCAGGAACATCAGTAGAGTTCAGCTGCGTTGGTTTCTGTTTGCGTACTTTTTCTTCATATCTGCTGTTAACTGGCATGGTGGTCCCATCGCCCAGCGTCGAGCGTTGACCGTGAGATAGATTTTTCCTTTTGTTTACCTATCTTTTCTTCTAAAACTGTAGCACATAGACCCACAATACATCATCCCTGCAAAATAATACTTCCTTTAAGGGGGACGTGATTTCACTTTCACCTTCATGGCCATTTTGCAGCTTACAGTGCTGCTAACTGTCATTGCATTGTCTAAACTTTGATATAAAACTAGTGAAGAAGCCTGAGTTTGAGACTGCTGAGGAAAACACTATCAGAAAACTATCAGAGCTGTGAGTGGGATTTTTGGACAAACAGATTAATCCCATGGTAAAATCAAGCTTTTTCCACCCATGGGTCATTGCTATGGTGAACCCTGCCTGCAAAGGATCTAAAAAAAGTAACACATGCTTTTGTCACACCATGTTTAGACTACTGTAACGCGCTTTATGTTGGTTCAGATCGACCTTCTCCACGACGTCTGCAACTGGTTCAGAACGAGCAGCTCGACTTTTACCTGGCACCAGGAAGCGTGATCTTTTGTTGTCTTTGGCTTTTAATTCAGAGTAGAGTATGAACAGCAGAAGATATTGGACCGTACTGCTATTTTGATGTTATGGTGGCAGCACGGTGGCTTAGTGGTCAGCAAGAAGGTTCCTGGTTCAATTCCCGGCCCGGTGGGTCTTTCTGTGTGGAGTTTGCATGTTCTCCCCATGCTTGCGTGGGTTCCCTCCGGGTACTCCGGCTTCCTCCCACAGTCCAAAAACATGCAGGGTAGGTTACTTGATCATACTAAATTGCCCGTAGGTGTGAATGTGAGTGTGCATGTTTGTCCGTCCTTCTATGTGGCCCTGCGACAGACTGGCGACCTGTCCTGTGGACCCCTGCCTTTCGCCAACTATGCGTCGGGATAGGCTCCGACAGACCCCCGTGACCCGGTAACGGATTAAGCTGGTATAGATAATGGATGGATGGATGTTCCTCAAATCCTTTTTATTATACTTTCCTGCCTTTAAATTACGATTTTTGTTTCATTGCT